>CM068952.1:3326579-3357977 GCA_035128595.1 Eptatretus atami | reverse complement strand
ATATATATATATATATATATATATATAATATATAATTAGTATATTATATATATATATATATATATATATAATATAGTATATATATATATATATTATATATATAAATATAATACAAGCCTGGTTTGCTTAAGTGTTAGGGTGGGCGGGCTTGGATCCCAGTGTCCCGAGTTCGAATCCCGCTCAGGCTGCTGAATTTAACACCAGGGGCTTGATTCAGCCTGTCATCCATGCCGAGGTCGGCAAGTGAGTAACAGTGTAACTGGTCTGTGTATGCCCCGTTAGAAATAGGTGTACCATATCCCTGTGTTGTAAGAGGCGTCCAGGAAGGGCATCGGCCATAAAAACATTTGGCCTCAGCAAAAAGCAAACCCCTGCAACAGGCCAGGGAAAAAACGGATTAAAAAGGGGGGTTTTTATTTTTAGGGAAAAAAAAAGTTGAATCGGCGTGAAAATCCCCATTCATTTACATGGGGAAAAGTGAGCCAGAATCAGTATATATCCACGCTAACTCTCATTGCCTCGAAGGCCCACTTCATTCCTGGCTTCACCAACTACTTTCATGCCTCAGGAAGCATGTATGCATTCATGGTGTCCTTGTAATCTCCCTAATCCCTATTGCGAGGCTGGAATGACCCAGGGCAGTATCTTGGTTAGAGTATTGGTTCCTTCAGATATATAAATTATGCTCGAGACCTAAAAAATTATCTTTTCCTCATTGAAATTATTTTCAGCAAGTTGCACTTTTCAATATTTTTATCTCAATAGAGGCTCAAGGGCAGCTTCTTCCGCTCTCCGTTGAACACAACAAGATAATTAAGGGTCCAGACACTTGGAATAACATCATTCAATCCAAGAAAATATCACAATCTCTGCACTCCTGCCTCTCTGGAAGGACAAAACTTCTCTCATTTTATTTGATTAACCAGTGGAAGAAGTTATTCTCCGCATCCCTCTGGGCCTCGCCAATCAACGATGACCTCCTCATGGGTAGACCACATCTCAAAGCTGGCACCGAAAACGTCAGTTGGCAGCGCGAGACATGCTGCATTGAACATCCTTTCTTGGGTAAAATTTGAAACTTTTTTCACAGGCCTACATGAACGCTTTGTCTGTCAGCCAATGGAGAAATGTTCTCTCGATGGGCTGGTACCCTACTTCACATCTCCCATCTCTCGATCTCTCTCTGCTTGATGCTGTTTGAATCCACATGCTCCTCAACATGATTAAAATCTCCACACATAAGCTGAGCAATAGAGTTCTGCGTGTTCTGTCATCACAGAGATGTTGTTGGCGCTGTTTTTTTTCCTGCCATCTTCCGGTATCGTGCTCCTCTGCATTTTCATCCTCCATCCTGCGCAACAGTCCGCTCCATCACTACACCAGTTGTCTTCCAGTATAAACCCCCTCATGACATCCCCAAATCCCGACTTACTGCTTCAGCTCCACTGCAATTGCTGGCCTCTTTATTCCCGCTCGTGAACTGTCTTTCTGAAGTTACTTCAATCAACGTACGTTCTCCTTTTCTCAACACTTTCACTGCTATCTATAGCGGCACCACGCATTTCCATGTCATCTTCCATTCCTACCTCAATGTATTCTGTCACCATTAAGCCTCCAGTAAGCTCCGCCCTTATACTATTACTATATGTTTCTGCACCCCTCTCTCCTTTGTCTTGGTTAATTTTTCCCTTGCATTACATGCTACATCTTGCTCCACATCTCACTATCAGATTGGTTGCTAAAATACTCCCTTTTCCACCTTACTCTTCACGAGCGCAAGATTTTTGTATACAATTTTTTTATTAATCTCATGGCATTGCTGTAAAATGCCATAGATAAACCACTAATGTAATCATTCTCTTTACAATCAGCGCACCATTCTTATCGCAGCACATGTACCCTGGAGTTCATCATTAGCTTCCATTGGACTTTGTACTCCACGAAAATAATTCGTCATTGGCCATAGCCTGCATAAACCAAGACATTTGAGGAAATATTTTCAAAGACTAAACAGCACGAAAGGAAGGCTGTGATATATATCTTCCTAAGCTTGCTCTTAATGTCTCTTAGTGGGCTGTGTCAAACTGCCTTTGGCTCGCAGCAAAATGTCAATTTCAGCATCTCGTTTGCCATCTATTGGTTGTTGTATGCTGCTTTTCAAGAAAATGATGAGCATCCAATAATGTGAGTGTGCAAATTTATACTTATACTTTTCAACAATTTCATACAAGAAGTATAAATTTATGAAACAATTATTTTTTTTCAATTTTAAGTTATTTTCAGTTTGATGGGAGAATTAAGCTCTAAGAATAAACGGAGATTTTGTTGAGAGAGCATCACGTACCAAGTACACCAAGGCGTAGTTGATGGTTACAACATGACATTTCCGTAGCTTGCGAAGAACACTTTCCTCATACATGTTCCTGTTCCGTTCTAGTAGGAATCTCCATGTATGATACACCATAACGGACGTGGGCCACTGTCCTGAATGTCCTAAGGGAAGAATGTGGGTTTTGGGATTTTGGAAAGGGGATAGTGGGGGTTGTGAGAATTGAAAGAAAACAGAAAGGCATGATATTAAGGCATGAATAATGCATGAAAGGTTTTGATAAGACATCACCCTCTTCTCGCTTACCATCGCTAATGTTCTAGTCAGGAATGTAATTTTAAAACAATTGATGCAGTAGCAATCATTCTTGCAGCTGGCGATATTAATACACCGCATATCGTTTTAAAATAATTGTGAAGGAAAGTGTAATCCCAGCTTCCTTCTCGCTTCATATGCACGCACACAGTTATGGTGGCATCATTGATGAGGGTGGCAGGTGATGACAGGGCTGAGTCAACCCAGCGCTGGTGTTAATTTCAAACAACTGGACAGGGGCCTCAACTTCAAGAAACTCCCAAAGATCCAAGCCAGCCATGCAACAATAAGCCAAGACAACAGGTTTTGTAATCGCCAGCAATATAGCAAATGCTATCATAGAGCACGTTTGAATTGGTGATTATATCATCATTTAAATCTGGCAAAAGTTGTTTGTGAGAAATTTGAGTATTTAATTTCAAGACTTGTAAATCTAATAAACAACTGAACATCTACCCGAAAAATCAAGTCATCAATATTTTAAGTCAAAAATTCATCACGCGCAATTTTTTTTTTATTTAAATCAAGAACATTGGTTGTATTTTTAATTTGACTTGCCCCCAAAACTAACAGCTCCCTTACACGCCTAATATTTTCCCATAACCTGTCCTCTTCGCAACCTTTCTTTCTTCTCTTGTCCTCAGCCACTTGTCTGTAGTTTTTTTTTAATTTGGATAAGAACATACAATTTGAAAAGGAGTTTGGTCTTCTCATAAGCGGGAGATCGCACAAGGTTATATACAGGAGTGGAACAGTGTGAAAACAGAATATATCTGTTGATAGTGAGGAAGCAAGCAGCTTAAGAGAATTAAGGACGACTAGGCAGTGGTGGGGGAACACGCCAGAAATCATCACATGTCTGTGGTGTTTGTTATGTGCAAACTATAAAGAGGAAAGCCTAGAGCATGGACCGGAAGACTAATTATGCGGTGGAAGTTCAAAGATAACTCGTTAGAAGAGAGTATGGTGTGAGTAGGGTGAAGGCAAAAGTGTGAGGTAACTTAGCAAGAAAGCCAGAGGTGAGGACGAGGGAGTTTGTAAGAAGTAGCTACAGTCGGCATTATTGTATTTTGCAGAACATGCGGGAAATGACACCACCCGAGGAAAAGAAGCCACGTGTGGTGGATGGAGTTAGTGAAGGTAAGCTGTGAGAAGGAGATTTGGAATAGGATAGAGATAGTTCGAGAGAGTGGAGGACAACCAGATGCAGAGTTTTGTTTGCACTAAGTATGGGGCAGAAGAAGAAAGTAGGAATACGAGGAGTGAATAAGCCAATAAATTATATGGAAGCAGATGTGTACAGTAATTTAGTGAGGATGGTGGGGAAAAAAGATGAACTATAAAATATCTATAGACAGGGATAAGGAATTGTAAGAGAATGAAAAGGGGTGGCGGGTGGTGATCAAAGGATGGCAATGGAAGTTAGTGAACAAGAGGGGATCACCACTGAAGGTGTATGAAAGCTATTTGCATGGAGGCATCAGACCATCACCAGTCATGTGATGAAGTTCATGGAGAAGATTCCAGTATGGGAAGGATTCAGAAAAGGTGTGGAGGCAGAAGAAAGGTGAATAACAACAGGGGTTCAGAAAGGGACGAGGGATGTATAAGTTTGCATATGCATTCTGCTCTTTGTGTCTTTTGACTTAATTGGTTTGTTCCATTTATTATAAGCATTTTGTCGATGCTCTTATTGCACTCTGCTTTTTCAAATAAATCCTTTAAAAGGTAAGAAAGTGTATTTCACATACATCTGCTTTCCGTGTGTGTTTGCATCGATTTTGTTCCTCATTTGGGTAACCTTGGGAACAGTAAAGTAGAATAATTATTGAACGCCAGTGCCAAAACAGACGTTTGGGACCATCGATGGGACTAAAGGTCACGGCTCTGAGAAATCCTGTATGAATGGGTACTTCCGATGTGACATATATACATATGATATTCTATAGTATGTATGTACACAGCAAAGGTACCGTTGGGTTGCTGGGCAATGCTGGGTTCCCTTTCTTTCCCATGCCTTTCCCTCCTTCCTCCCCACCACACCCCCTTCGGACTCCCAGCCCCACGCTTTCCCCTCCTGCCCTCCCACTCCAACCCGCATAACAATTCCGCCTCCCTTCCTCCCACTCCCACCCCTCCTCTCAGGACTCCCCACCGCTTCCCCATGACAGTGGTGACTCGTGTGTTTATAGTTATGAAATTGTGAGAAAATGAAGTTTAAACCGCCCGAGTGAGGTGGTATTGTGGTAAAAAAAAGAAAAGAGTGAATCCTATAAAATTTTCGATAGGCAATTAACCCTGGGCAGCGTCAGAGATTAGCGTCACAAACAACAAACGTCTCGTTCGCTGTTTATGTAGAAGATGAACATCACTCCAAGCTCCGAATGAAATGAAATAACATCCGAAACAAAAAACAAGCACAGCAACAAAAACGTGAAACATTTGAATCCAGGCTTGACAGCTTAGAGGAGTGTTCGTACCTTCAGCATCCTGTGGTGTGGGATTCATTTGCTGTCTGTAGCCACTGAAAACATTTTTTAAATTCTCTCTCTGAACTTGTAGTTCACTTGTCCCATTGCTTTACTCATTCTAATCCTCCATTTTATTTTGGCTTTCTAAACCTCAAGGAAATGTCCCCATGGAGACTGGAGACCACGGTCACCGCACGCCCCACATGTCGGATGGTGACCCATCTAAGATTGTGCCCAAAAGTCCTAGATAGCTGCTTTGGCAGCACTGACACCTGCTGTACCAGAGTATGGTCCAAATGGATGGATTTGGACTATATCTTTACATGTTCTGTCTCTTGTTTTCGCATCTCATCTGCTGTTTTGCATCTTCTTGCCTCTCTACTTCCTTGGGAATGAATTCTGAATGGCTAAGACCTGCCATGTTAATATAAGTTAGATTGTAAAGGGTCTTAATAGCTGGTAAATTCTGCAACTGTGTCTTGTTTTCTTTGTAAATATTGCATGTTCCCTTTTGCCAACCTGCTTGTGTTATAAATGGACCCAGCTCATTGTGTCTTTTCTCTGCTATTGGTCGGGCAGCATGGTCCATATGTCGTTATCCAGAAGTTTTACGCCCACAATTTTGCTCTTGTTAAGCTGGTGCAATACTTCGGGCAGCTCCGCTGGCTGTACCCGATAGGCGAGAAGTTAACTTGAGCATGATCGAGGGCAGCGCACCCCCCCCCCACCCCACTTGGTGTGGGCTGTCCACACCATAAGGTATCAAGCGCAAGGTAGTGGCAACGCCTGCCGGATTGGAAGTACCAATCGCAGCTTGTGGTTGACTTCGCACACACCACCGCATAGGAGTTATCAGGTGGCCTCAGGACCGGGTATTCAGGAGAAACTTGCAAGCACTTCCCCTCATTGGCGAAACTCGAACTCTGGATTCCGTAACAATAAACGTGGACACAGCACAGAGATATAGACAGACAGACGTGGTGCATTACGATAGTCTTACAAACCCATTTGAGGTGTGGCTACACATGCACTGATCCATGACTGTTCTGAAATGTTGACCAGGTCAACATTACAATCAGTGCATACTGCTCTCACATATTATCTTCTCCTCTCCAGGTATGTGTATACGAGTCGAAAACATTTCATTTATAGTGTTAATTTCTTATCCAGTCTCTGCTTCTTATCCATGCACTCTTCTTCGCAAGTGCACAAGGTGACCGTTGGTTTTCTTTTCAAAAGCCCATGTCTCCAGCCATCTTATTGGTTGGCTGACCCTGCCCCATTTTTCTTTACTTGTTGGCTTAGTTTCTCCTCTCCTCCTCCCGCCCTCCTCCTCCTCCGAGCCACTCCATAATTTTGTCATGCAACGAAGGAACTGGTACCAGGGCTCTCCCTGATTATCACCCAGTCGCCACTAAGACACTTGTGTACTTCACAGAGTCAGAATATACATGCGCTGCAATGCTTTAACCCCATCAAGACTGAGTTTCATCTCGACGTAAAACCTTGTCCAAAGGTCTGGACAGCTCATGGGAATGAGTCCCCAATAACTATTGTCATTGTGATGTCGGCTATAAAATTTGGCTACAGTTTGCAACAGACAATTCTCACCAAAAACTTATTGCAGATTCCAAAATATTGTCTACATCTTCTTGCATGAAAATGGGCCTCACTTTTACCTCAAACCTTGCTGCTGACAATCCAGGTGTCTCATTAAAATCAACCTTCTGTTCATTGCGAGAAATTACAGGCCAAAAAAATCTTATGCACCTCCTCAACAAATTCCTGCAGCTGATGAGTCATCCAGTTATTTGGCTGACCCTCCAAATTTATCCTGCTTGAACACCTTAGATAAGGTAGATATAGGACTGTTCCTATTGCCAAAGTCAATATATATATATATATATATATATATTATATATATATATTAGTATATATATATATATATATATATATATACATCTTGCTGACAACATCAAGTTGTGACCATGAAATACCCAACCAGTGCCTATGGAAAACAGGAGACTGAACTCATGCTATGATGCAGAATTCATTAATAACCAGCATAGGAAAAGAAACGATGGGGGCACCATGTAGATTTATCGCCAAACCATCTGGCTGAATGGTGAAAGACAGCTGACATGTCGGCGTTGAATCCGTGAAAAAGGCAGCAGGTGGTAACTAGCATGACACAAAATACCGCCGCAGCTTACAAGTCCAAAATTTGCATGTATTTTCATTCATTAATGCACTTAAACTGCACCGTCCTGTGACTATGAGTCGATTGCACTCCTAAATTAACAAAATTCATAATATTATTCTGGCCCTGGTGATACTTCACCCTTCCGACAAATTGTAAAGATTTATGAAATTGTGATTTACATTTATTTGCACAATCAAGGAGCATTTGGGTGGCATCTGGTTTCAAGTGATTGATATAAGAAACAGATTATCTTGAAATGTTTGTGTCAAGCTGTGGATATAAGTTTGCATGAATCGTTTTTTCCAAAACAAACAAACAAACACACACACAGCACACACACACACACACACCCACACACACACACACATCACACAGCACACAACACACACACACACACACGATATGTGACATATTATACACACAATATTGATATGTGATCACATTCACACACATTATACACACACATATTGATACGTGATCATACACATATTATATACACACACATATTGATATGTGATCATAACATATTATATACAACACAATGATATGTGATCAATACACACATTATATACACACATATTGATACGTGATCATACACATATATATATACACACACATATTGATACGTGATCATACACATATATATACACACACATATTGATACGTGATCATACACATATTTATATACACATATTGATATGTGATCATCACACATTATATACACATTTGATATGTGATCATACACACATTATACAACACACATATTGATACGTGATCATACACATATTATATACACACACATATTGATACGTGATCATACACATATTATATACACATTTTGATATGTGATCATACACACATTATATACACATATTGATATGTGATCATACACACATTATACACACACATATTGATTGTGATCATACACATATTATATACACACACATATTGATATGTGACATAACATATTATACTACACACATGATATGTGATCATACACAATTATATACACACATTGATATGTGATCCTACACATTAATATACACAATATTGATATGTGATCATTACACACATTATCACACACACATATTGATATGTGATCATGACACATATTATATACACATATTGATATGTGTATCATATGCACATATTATACACACATATTGATATGTGATCATACACATATTATATACACACACAATGATATGTGATCATACACATATTATATCCACACATCTTGATACGTGATCATACACACATTGATATGTGATCATACACATATTATATACACATATTGATATGTGATCATACACACATTATACACACACATATTGATACGTGATCATACACATATTATATACACACACATATTGATATGTGATCATGCACATATTATATACACACACAATGATATGTGATCATACACTTATTATATACACACATATTGATATGTGATCATACATACATTATATAAACATATCGATTTGTGATTATACACATATTATATACACACATATTGATATGTGATCAGACATATTATACACACATTAATATGTGAGTATTCACATATAATACACACACATATTGATATGTGATCTTACACATATTGTTCACACAAATATTGAAATGTGATCATACACATATTATATACACACACATATTGAGATGTCATCATACCCATATTATACACACACAAAAAATAATGTGTCCTGTCACGAAACCGATTTAACTATTTACTTTAAGCATGCAAGTCTATGTTCCCTCCTTCTCCATGCATAAACAAGAAAATGTGAAATTTCCAAAGCATTAAACTTACCTTTTTCTTCTGTTTGTAGCATTATATTGAGTGAACAAAAATTTTAGGAACGTGCCAAAATTAACTAGCTTCATTGAGCTATATAATGCAATGCATTCACTGCTAAACCTGATGCGCACTGACCCCAGAAGGACTGCCTATCCATAGCTTCTGCAGGATCTGTGTCTATATTTTGGGAAGTTTCACGAGGTGCTCAACAGGGAATCAAAGCAAATCTGGTAAAAAAAAAAACCGGCGTTTTAAAAATAAGTTATAATGTTTGCATTGATATGTGATCATATCGATGTACCCCGAACCGATGTACCCCGTGACAGGTGCATTAGAGGAGCAGGCAAAATAGTTTATTTAACGGGCGATTGAACTTTGTGATGTCTCCAGGGTTGTTCTGCATTTAGCTGCAACTCTATTGTGGATAAAGTTATTTTATTTCATTAATTAATTTTATTTCATTAACTGCTGTGTGCTCAGTTCATGCATCATTACCGTGAGCAAGTGGTACGTGGTCTGTCACCCTGAGTGAGTGGTTTGTGCTCCGTCATGCTGAGCGAGTGGTTTGTGCTGTACACCTGAGAGAGTGGTTCATTGCGTGTCACCCTGAGGGAGTGGTTCTGGCCCTGTCCCCTGAGTGAGGGGTTCGTGCTCCATCACCCTGAGCAAGCGGTTCTGTCTCCGCCACCCTGAGTGAGGGGTTCGTGCTCGTGTCCCGCTGCGCGAGGGTTTGTGCTCCATCACCCTGAGCCAGTGGTTCGCGCTGCATCACCTTGAGCGAGTGGTTCATGCTTCGTCACCCTGAGTGAGTGCTTCATGCTGCATCACTCTGAGCAAGTGGTTTGTTCTGCATCACCCTGAGCGAGTGGATCTTGCTGCGTCACCCTGAGGGAGTGGTTCGTGCTGTGTCACCCTGAGTGAGTAGTTCGTGCTCCGTCACACTGAGCGAGTGGTTTGTGTTCCGTCACCCTGAGCTAGTGGTTCGTGCTCCATCACCCTGAGCCAGTGGTTTTTGCTCTGCCACCCTGAGCCAGTGGTTCGTGCTCTGTCACCCTGAGCCAGTGGTTCATGCTCTGTCACCCTGAACCAGTGGTTTGTGCTCTGTCACCCTGAGCCAGTGGTTCAAATTGGTTCAAGCTCACTCATCCTGAGTGAGTGGTTCATGCTCCGTCATTTCTGAGCGAGTTGTGAAATAACACCCTATTTCCGAGCTGTTTGGCGTATTAACGTGTTTTCTAAATAACCAAGCCAATTTTTAGATCCTCGTGGAGGATCTCTAAGTCTTAGTCATGTTGTTGTTCTTGTGGACTTTTTTTTATTTCACAGCCTACATTTTTCATCGAAACTTCCTGAAACTTGGCATATATATGTAAAAATACCCGCCCAGAAGTAAACCATCTCCGATTTTGAAAATTCCTCCTAGAAAAAAAGTTATGACGTCAAAATATCTCCGCTAATGGAAATCGCCTAAAAAATTATTTCAAACTCGGCAAGCTTTTTGAATTCTGTTTGCGGGAATCGAACAGGGCATTAGCAGAGATGATTACCGCACATATGATACATCACTATGACGTCATATATCAATTTTATGACGTCATTCCTATTTTTTGACATTTTTTGTTTCAACAACCCAGAGTTTTCAATCGGACTTCGTGAAACTTGCCATGTATATGCAGAAAGCCCACGCGCAGGCAGTAACCATCTCCGATTTTGAAATTCTTCCTAGAAAAAAAGTTAACGTCATAATATCGCCGCTAATGGAAATCGCCTATACCATTATCTCCGAAACTAGTTTGTTTCACAGCCTACAGTTTTTCATCGAAACTTCCTGAAACTTGGCATATATATGTAAAAATACCCTGCACAGACAGTAACCTTCTCTGATTTTGAAAATTCCTCCGAGAAAAAAAGTTATGACGTCAAAATATCTCCGCTAATGGAAATCGCCTAAAAAATTATCTCCGAAACGAGGCAAGCTTTTTGAATTCTGTTTGCGGGAATCGTACAGGGCATTAGCAGAGATGAATTACCGCACATATGATACATCACTATGACGTCATATCAATTTAATGACGTCATTCTATTTTTGACATTTTTTTGTTTCACAACCCAGAGTTTTCATCGGATCTTCATGAAACTTGCCATGTAATGCAGAAAGCCCACACGCAGGCAGGACCATCTCCGATTTTGGAAATTCTTCCTAGAAAAAAGTTGACGTCATAGTATCGCCGCTAATGGAAATCGCCTATACCATTATCTCCGAAACTAGGCAAGCTGTTTGAATTTTGTTGCGGGAATCAAGCTGGGCATTAGCACAGATAATTTATCGCAAACCTGATACATCACAATGACGTCCATATTCGTTTTTATGACATCATTAAGAGGACGAGGATCTTAGCTCATTCGAGCTTGTTTTTTCACCCGTCACACGCAGCTGTTTATAAAGAATAATGTTTGTGAACATCTCCCTGAAACATCAAAATAAATACAACATTGTTTTTCGGTGAATGCAACTCAAGGTTTCTGGTTATATACAATAAGTGCTGTCGTGGTAATCACACTGACTCCAACCTGTCAATTCCTGAAAAATTGCCGATATCGGCGAGCACGTGTGTGTGTGTGTGTGTGTGTGTGTGTGTGTGTGTGTGTGTGTTTTGTTCATGAAGCATAACATATTATCTGTGCTAACTCCCCTACCCCATTTATCTGTCTGTCTGTCTGTCTGTCTGTCTATCTATCTCTCTCAACTTTGCTCTACTTCCCTCCCAATACAGTGCAGCACCCTCCTCCAAAATCTCTCTCACTCTTCCCTCTCCCCTCTCGCTCACTCTATCTCTCTGTCTGTCTATGGACATATCCGGACGGTGGTTATGTCTGGATGGTGTTTTTCTCTCGACATGTCTGGGCAGGGTTTGTCTCCAGACGTGTCTGGGCAGTGTTTATGTCCGGGCGGGAGTTTGTCTCCAGATGCGGCTGGGCGGTGTTTGTCTTCAGACAGTTTGGCTCCGGACACGTCCTGGCGGTATTTATGTCTCGACGGAAGTTTATCTCTGGATGGGAGTTTGTCTCCGGACCGTGTTTACAGTATGACCGGTAGAAAATGGATTTCAGACATTATTTTGTTTTGATCATTACTGTTGTTCCATGCAGAATCATTTTGATTAAAGTGTTAATCGTAATTAACACTCCATCGTACGTCTGCCTTCCTTTCCTCTCACCTCATACTGTCTTCCCTCCCCCACCCCCCTTCACTCCCCCTCCCTGCTCTTTCCTTTCCCCCCTCTTCACCTCCCCAATCTCTCTCCCCACCCCCCTCTTTTTCTTCCTCCCTAATACCATCAGCGAAGCAACGGGTGGTATTTGCTAGTACTGTAATAGAACAGTTAAACCTTCAATGTTGTTGAATCCTTTAAAACACCCAACACGACATGGTGTCAGAAGTGCTGCACCAGTAGAATTTTGAAGAAACCAATACAAGGACAATCGCGGGGCGAAAACAAATGGGCTGCAAAAACACAACGTCGGAGCGGCAGTCAAGTGCACCATCGAGTGCCTCCTTTGCCATCCAATCTCCACCACTATTCGACATCTCAAAACCAAAAGTGGGATAAATGGATCCGAAGTTTCAAGAGATTCAAACTGGCCAGCAATGATCACGGATGACGTGTTTAGAAGACAGAACTTGGATGTGGATGAATAGCTGCAGTACAGCATCGTGAAAGAGAGCTTTGACAAGTTTTTCGTGCCGAAGAAAAACGTAATTTACGAGCAAGCCAGATTTAATCAAAGACTGCAACAGGTTAATGAGACAGTAGACTCTTTGTCACATCCTTATATGTATTAGCTGAAAACTGCAATTATGGGCCACTGCATGATGAGCTCATCAGGGACAGATTGGTGGTTGGTCTAAGAAACACTCAGCTGTCAGAAAGAATGTAGTTGGACAAGGATATAACCCTTGCTAAAGCCATAAGTATGGCGACGCAATCGGGGGAGATTAAGCAGCATCAGACAGACATAAGGGGCTATGCGAACAGGGCTGTAGATGCTGTAATGGCCAACAAGCACAAGCAGTTGTACAAGGCAAAGCCACGTGTGCAGGCTCGGCCAGCTCAGATAATCTGCCTGACGAGTGGAAAATGGTCAACACAATGAGATGGCAGTGCCCAGCGAAAGGAGTAGCATGCCACACGGGTGAGAAAAGGAGACACTTGAGCAAAGTTTGCAAATCAGCGAGAGCAGTCGACGGTGTTACGGAGGACATTAGCCTTTTTCTACATACAGCAGAAATGGGAGAAGACCTGAGGTCATTTGAAATTCACAAAAGAAAGAGTAAAGTGAAGTTCAAAATCAATGCAGGAGTTGACGTAACTATCATCCCAGAGAATGTGTACAGAGGAGTTCAACAACTACAAGGGAGGTAACAAGTGCAGCCTGACCAAAGACCAGAAACCACTGTTTGGACCAGGGGGAGTTCCTCTCTTCGTGCTGTTTGGGTAACAGACTGCAAAAGAGGATATTTATGAAGTCAAGATGTACATACATCTCAACTAGGTAGGCCAGGTTTTTACCACGCTAAATTTACTGTCCAGTCTAGATCGCATTAATGCTGAAATGCTATAGGAGACTTACCCAAAGATATGCAGCGGTGTAGGCATGTTTTGCCAACCATTTACAATTAAACTGAAGCCAGATGTGACATCCTTCTCACTGAAACACCCAGACAAGTCCCAGTCCCTTTGATGGGAAAAGTGAAGGAGGTAAATAAAGCGAATGGAGTGCATAGAGGTCTTCAGCAGAGTAGAGGAGCCCACAGACCGGTGTGCAGGTATATGTGGTGTCCAAGAAAGACAAATCAGTCCACATCTGCATGTATCTGACAAAATGGAATGAGGCAGTATGCAGGGAGAAGCACATTCTACTTTCAATAGATCAAGCCCGAGACATGCTAGCAGGAACGCAATTTTCAGCAAGCTAGATGCTAACATGGGATTCTGGCAAATACCACTCACTAAGGAATCAGCGAAGTATACTTTCTTTATTACCCCCTTTGGTCTCTACTACTTTAATTGCTTGCCATTTGGAATTGCATCAGCCCCAGAACACTGCCAAAACAGAAGGTGACTGAAGTCACAGACGGTCTTACAGGTGTAGCATGTCACACGTGGACGACGTTCTCATCTGGGGAATAACACAGGAAGAAGGCAGAGATCACATTAGAATGCACACTGTTAGCAAAAATTCAAAAGGCAGGGATCACACTCAACACTGATAAGTGTGAATTTGCAAAGCATGAAGTGAAATTCCTGGGGCACATCATTTTGGTGGATGGAATGAAATGAGACCCAGATAAAACCAGAGCGGTCCAGGAGATGGAAGAGCCAACAAACATCAGTCAACTGAGGAGTTTCTTAGGGATGGTAAACCAGCTCGGGAAGTTTATACCACATTTATCCGAAAAGGACAAACCACTGAGAGACCTATTGGTAAAGAAAAACCACTGGTACTGGGAAAGTGAACAGCAAAAAGCATTTGACATGTTAAAACAAGATCTCTCCTCCACACCAGTGCTCGCACTGTACATCTCGAACAGGGAGCTGAAAATCTTGGCAGATGCATTCTCTTTTTGACTGGGGGCAGTCCTGCAGAAATAGGGAGAACTTTGGGCATCTATGGCATATGCATCACAAAGTCACTGACGGACGCCATTGGAGCGACATTACGCTCAGGTAGAAATACAAGCATTAGGCCTGACGTGGGGATGTGAGAGGTTCAGAGACTTTATAATTGGCAAGCACTTTCTGCTGGAAACAGATCACAAACAACTTGTGAGTCTGTTGGGAGCTCGAGTTCTCGATGCACTTCCACAAAGGATCCAGAGATTTTGGATGACATTGATGAGGGACTTATATGCAATCTCACATGTACCGGGGAAAAGCCTGATGACAGCAGACACACTGTCACGTGCACCAGCGAAAGACAGTGTGAGCAAATCTGACACAAAGCTGATGGAGGACACCGACATCTACATTGACACAGTCATTGCAAACTTACATGCAAGTCCAAGCTATCTGACAGATCTCAGAGAGCAACTAAACGCAAACAGCATAAAATGATGACACTGTGCGCAGAAGGATGGCCTGACCATAGCAGATTGGACAGAGTGCTGAAACACTTCTGGACTGAGAGCAGTCTTAACAGTGCACAACAGACTTCTGCTAAAAGGGAAAAGGTGAGTAATTCCTTCTGCTTTGAGGAACAGTGTCCTTGACAAGCTACATGAGGGACATCAGGGAGTAGTCAAGTGCAGGGAATGTGCTAGTCGTCACGGTCGAGGCACGTCACGGCAGTGATTGCGAATCACCCTTTAGCATTAGCCCGACCCTTTTACCGAAGGATCGGCTTCTTCTTCCTCCGACCCTAAAATCGAAGAGATTATACCACATACGGGTTTTGTGTCCTGAGAAGCTAGGCGCACTGCTTCAAGGAGCCAAGAGCCAGACCTTACATTTATCGTAGAGCTGTGTCCCGTGTACAACATAATAATTTTCGCAACCTTTACGAACCACAGTCTGGCTGGAAGTTGCAAATTAGTGGTTCGGCCGCTGGGAATGCTGGGAAAATGGCATAAAAATTGATGCTTATGCACAGCTTGCACGGCTCACCGTGCCTCACCCCGACGTCGGAGTGAGTCGAGACCGGTATGTACGGTGAGAGGGGTTATCAGTCTACTAGTTCAGCCATTTTGGGATCAGTGCTTCCACGGCGGCTCTCGAACCTGTCAAAGGCACCCGGTTCGAATCTCGCATTTAAAACTCACAGCGCTCAGTGCGGTTTGCAACTACATGGACGGACTCTTACGGAATCTTCAGCAGGACTGTGTGGGTATGGTCGTGTCGACAGAAGAGATATCTCAGACTTCAGCTATTCTGGGTTACCACAGTGGCTCGAGAACCTGACAAAGAAGGAACCTGGTTCCAATCTCACACATTCAAATTCGCCTTTCACACTCGCTGCACTCGGTGCGTTTGCAACCATGTAGCACTGCTCACACGGTATGTGGCTGTGGATATGATCGCACAGACCGATAACCTATCTATGACATCATTTGGGGCTATCCCAGACTCTCTGTGGGGACGCAACAAGTCTCAGGATCGTATTCGTCACTCGTCCTGCACGCTGCCAAAGCCTCCGTGGGGGTGATTGAAGGTATTACAGCATATCCTGGGAACATATTTTGCACACAGGAATTACGTAGCAAGGATGAGGGCATACAAGCATTCCTCGTCTCCCAAGCGATGACCAATATTCAGGACTTTGCCGCACATGAGACAACAACCTCGATTACATGACACACCTCGTTGAACGGCGCACCCTCCCAGCTTCACGGCACGTAGCACATTTCACATCTCTTATCCTGCCTTTGCCTCCGCCGGTAAACCGGGGAGACAAAGGCAGGCTGTAAATGGGGCATCATCACACACATAACAGGCGTGGGCGAGCGCATCGTGTGACGATTTCTCGAGCACACAAAGTACACGAACCTCATGTCGCAAATGCGATCGTCTGTCACTCATCCCTACAATCATGCCCTTCCAATGCTTCTGTCCGTCACTCAACCCAATTAAATCACACGCTCACCGTAATACTCCCATCTGTGACTTACCCCTCATGTCCTCTCTGCATTTATGCACACGTGCATTAATATTCGTGCAAGTTTCTTTCATTTTGTCTCCAAAGCCGCCAATGTTACCATGGTCACTAATCCCAGTAACCATGCCTCCAGCATAATAACCATGCCCATCCACTCCTAGCCATGCCCCCATGTAAAATTCCATGTGCTTGCGTGTTCTGGACAAGCATTGTGGTGGCCAGGGCTAAGCTGTCAGTGAAATGAGCTAGTTAAGGATGACCAAACTACCTGATAGACCTTGGCAGAGGTTATGGGTAGACATCTTCACACTGAACAACAGCAACTACTTACTCGTGGTAAATTATTTCACACGATATGTGGAGATAGCGCAACTCACCCCCACAAGGTCTGCAGATGTAGTTGTCCACCTGAAATCGATCTTCGCTTGACATGGCATTCCGGAAACGCTCGTTACAGATAACAGTCCACAGTTTTCAGGGAGAGACTTTGCAGCCTTTGCAGTGGAGTATGGGTTCAGCCAAGTGACCAGCAGTCCCAAGCTTTGTAAAAACTCGGCAGGACTTCAGAGACTGTTCAGTATACTGCATAAGAGAAACTTGGCTTGATTCATCCATCCCTGAAGCCGCTGCACAGACCTCCAGATTAACGCTTCATCATTCTGATCGCGGGCTGACAGAATGGGCTAGATGTACACACACTCACCTTTACGCTTCCTCACCTGGGTTTGAATCCCAACCCAGCTATAAACTGTCATACCGGTGTTTCACAGGCAAGGTGCGTGCCATCCCTCAGATGGACGTTAAAAGGGTGTCCTGTCTGCCAGTATTCGTTGGTGGACATTAAAGATCCCATGGTGTCCTTCGTGAAGAATAGGTGAGCTATTGTGGGCACTGTGGCCAAATTCCTAATTTCTGCCCTAATCTACAGGGGGAACTGCATCAGCAGCACATCCTCAGCCTCAGCCAGTATTGCTATCTTGCAGCCTTGTGCTGCAAATAAACAAAGAAGATGAAGTAAACAAGGAGAAAGGTGGTGGACTGTGTTTCATGGTGCATTGGCTCCAAGATGATTTCTCATTCCTGCACACCAGAGTTGGAAACTCAAGTCATTCATTGCAACTCTTTTTACCTACAACATGAATTTTCTTCCTTAATATTAACTTCAGTTTATTTGTCACATGAAGTCGGCGCTGCATCTGCTATTAAACCACTTCCAGACATTATTAATCAACACGAAAACGTGAATCCATAAGCACTATCCATCATTGCCAGAGATTTTAACCATACTAATTTATAGAAAGGACGAGTTATGCAAGGCCATTGGGGATGTGAGGCACGACTACTGGGAAAAACTGGAGGAGAACAACATGAGTGTGAATGCTAAAGAACTCTGGCAGGGTCACCACATAATCATTGGATGCATGCTGAAGTCCAAATCTCCAACAAAAGACGACAACACATTACCGTACAAAACGAATCACTTTTACAGCCGATTTCATCGCCTGGTGAGCACAGCGCCAACCACAGAAGAAATGTCTCATCAAGCTTTTGTGATACCTGGAAATTACATTCAGCACGTTCTGATGAACTTGAAGGTCAGGAAAGCGACTGGTTCTGATGGTATCAGCCCTGGCCTGCTGCGGTCTTGTGCTAATGAACTGTCATCCATTCTCGCTTTACTTTTCAACTGGTCAGTTCAACTTTGTAAAATTTCCCCGTGTTTTGAGAAAGTACAAAATTCTCGTTTCCACCTAGGTTTGTCATAACACGTCCATAACTTTTTGAGATGTCATGTTATTTTTATCATTTTTGACCTATCTGTCAATGGTGAAGAATCACATAAAGAATTATAGCAACCAGATCTTCATCAAAATCTAATCAGTTAGTCCTTGTCACACACCCGACCTGTCCACCAAGTTTCATATGTATCCGTCCACAACTTATGGAGATATCCTGCACACACACAGACAGACAAACAAATGAAAAATCACTCATCGAGCGACACTTGGCAAAACAGAACAAAGTAGAATGGCACTCGGTAGAGCGCATACTTCCACCAGGCTGAACAGTTTATGTTTTGTATCCCACTGATGAGCTGGATCTGAATGAAAATCTAATCCACTTGTTCTTGTCACCTAACCAACTCATCCACATAGTTTTATCATAACTCGTCCACAACTTTTTGAGATATAATGACATGTATGTATGTATGTATATATATATATATATAGTTTTTGGCCACATCTATCAATTTTAGATATTAGTCTTATGTTGGCGTTTTGAATTTAAAATAATTGGTGGTTGACTCGATTGACCTGATTTGCAAATCCTGCTCAAATTTCAAGTCAATCGGATAAAAATTGAGGATTTTAGAAAGTGCACCTAAGTTGTTGACCTTTGGTATATGTTGACCTTTTGGCCTATGTTGACCTCAAAATTAATCGGTTGTTGAATTCAGTGACCTGATATGAAAATGCTCTTCAGATTTCAAGTCAATCGGATGAAAATTGACAATTTTTGAAATTTGCTCTACATTGACCTTTTGGCCTAAGTTGACCTCAAATTAATAGGTGGTTGAATTCAGGGACCTAATATGCAAATGCTCTTTAAATTTCAAGTCAATCGGATGAAAATTGAAGATTAAAAAAATTTGAAAAAGTTGTTGACCTTTGGCCTATGAAGACCTTTCGACCTTTTGACCTCAAAAATAAATAGGATTCTATCGGACCACCAACTCCACCATTTGATGAAGTTTCGCAAAAATCGGTTTAAAATTGTGATCTGTAGGCGATTAAAGGTGAGCTGTCAGATAAACACACAAACAAGAAGATGACGTCTACAGAGCACGATACTTGCAAAATCCATAAAACAAATTTGACCTCAAAAATAATTGGATGGTTGAATTCATTGACATGAAATATAAATCCTCTTCAAATTTCAAGTGAATCGGATGAAAATTGAGGAATTTATAAACCTCACCGAAGTTGTTGACCTTGGGCCTATATTGACCTTTAAGTCGATGTTTACCTCAAAAAATAATTGGATAGTTGAATTCAGTGACCTGAAATATAAATCCCCTTCAAATTTCAAGTCAATTGGATGAAAATTGAGGATTTTAGAAATCTCACCTATGTTGTTGACCTTTGGCCAATGTTGACCTTTTGACAATTTGACCTCAAACACAATAGGCTTCTTCGTTATGACAAACTCTACCATGTGGTGAAGTTTCGTGAAGATCGGTCTAAAATTGTGACCTGCAGGTGACAAACAGACAGACAAACAGACAGACAGACAAACAGAATAACAAAATTACCCCCATGTGGGGGTGACGGTCATCTCTATAATGTTTTTTACTATCATAATCGATGCCGTGCCAGATATCTCCTAAAGTGACAGACTAGATAGGTTTTGAAAATAGCGACTTTCACAACTTTCGTGACCTCGTGACCTTGACCCTGACCTCGAATCCGGGAAAAAATATGTCATTGGGTATCACTCATCGACCTCTACCCACATACCAAATTTCATCAAGATCGGAAGTAAAAAGTTTTCTTTGTACCGGGAGGTGTTTTTGACCATCTTCCAGGTTACGTGGTGGCCAAACGGGACGGAAATTCAAAAATCTGTCCAGTTAGATACAAGATAATTTTTTTTACTATCATAATCAATAAACAGTTGCCGAATATCTTGTAGAATGGCGACTAGATGGGTTTTGAAAATGGCGATTTTTATAACTTACGTGACCTCGTGACCTTGACCCTGACCTTGAACCCTTACAAAAGTTATATCGTTGTGCAACACTCATCGACCTCTACCCACATACTAAGTTTCATCAAGATCGGAAAGAAAATTGTTGACGGACGGACGTACGGACGGACATTTGGTCCGGCTTTATTAGGTCATCTCAGTAGAGATGACCTAAAAATCGACTGACCAATATACGTCCCTGAAACTTTCCATTTTGCAAGTAAGACAGACAGACAGACAGACAGACAGGGGTGAAAACATTACCTTCATTCACCTTTGGTGGTAGAGGTAAGTCTGGATATTTTAAACCATGGCACTTATTTCATCACCAAAATATTGTTTTAGGGCTTTCTACACTCAGCAAAATGAATCCATTTCTTATTCAGTGTTATTTTGTAAGCCAACTAAAATTTTGATTTTATTACTAATCAATATCATTTTTATGCATATATTTGACAATTGACGATTGACCGACATGGCTGTGGTTTTGTATCAATTTTTTGCCAGCATTTTGTATCAATTTTTTGTCAGCAGCGCAGCATTGACACCGATACACTACACCTTGTAGGTTTAGAGAAGGAATTTCGAATGGCGAAAGCTTACCAGCTCTTTGTGAAGTATTCCTTGTGAAGGGATCTTCAACCTCCACCAGCTAATGCTGGCAGACGGGATGCCCAGTTTAACGTCCATCCGAGGGACGGCACACATATTGATGTCTTGCGCTGCATGTGACATCAGGATGACGGTTTATAGCTGCATCGAAATTTGACCCCTGGATAGACAGTTCAGAGGTGATTTTGCATTCCTTTATGCTAACATGTCAGCCCAAACAAGCATACAATCCTTCCTGCCTACCCATCCCAACAACATGTATCATTGTATCACCTCTGTAAATATTTTTCAAATTCACTTTTCAAGTGACCATTTAATGTGAGCAGATGGATACCCAGCTTCAAATACATCTGAGGCACTGTGCATTTTGTGATGCAATGTCGCAAATGCAAAGCAACATTCTGATAGTTTATAGTCAGGCCTATAATCAAACTCAGGCTCGACAGCTCATCGTGTTGGAAATGTTGAAGGATGTACTTGTAAACAAAATAAACTGCAGGAAGGCTCGGTGTTTTCATTTTAACTTGTATTTCAGAAGGCAGGTTAAATTGACGCTATCAATGAAAGAAGTGGTTAAGGTAGAAAACCAAAACTCTTTAAATAATATTAAGTGTCTTGAAGTGTTCTCTACATTATACATGGAAATTGAAAAGACATCTTGCCAGAAGATGCTGTCAATTTGGGTGTGAATGTTACTTTGACAACAGTAAGATACATGTTTGTATGAAATGGTTTAAATTGGCTCCTTGAAGCTGCTATTGAAAAGAGGTAACCAAACCAAAAGATTGAAATGGGAAATATACCACAGTGGGAGATGGACAAAGCTGGAAAGACATGCTGTTTACAGATAAATCCAAGTACAAATTGTTTCGTATAAATTAATTACAGTTTGGTTCATGGTAGAGAGGAGAATAGTATCACATTGAGGAATGGTGGAAGAGCAGCAGAGGTTTGGGTCCACATCTCAGATGATCACTTGTTGGTAATCTACACAAAGTTGATGGCACCCTGGCTACTGAAAAATGCAGTCTGATTTGAATCCATCCTTCCCTCCAGAACTCTACTGATTGGTTAGCAATTCATCTTGCAGTCAGAATATGGGTTTGCCGAGTTAGTGTTCTCATTTAAAGCGATGGCTGATGATGCTGGTAACTCAGATTCAAATTACATACTCTATTCATTGCTTATGAATGTTCTTGTAATTAATGTAAAAGCACACTAATATTTCCAAACTTCTTTGTCCTGAACACAATTTATGCACAAACTTCAATGTGAGCCAAATATTAATGTAAAAATATAATACAAAGTAGAAAGAAAATGTGGCAGAATGAATATTGATGGTAAAGATGCCAAAGGACAATGAAAACCATGGCCGAGCCTGCACAAAGTACAGGTTCCACTGTTATTGAGACTTCCTGGACAAAACAAGATCAGTATCTAGATGAGAAAACAATTTTCTTTTGTTATCACATATAATTGTGCTGATAACAATGATACACTTAAATTCTTACAATTACATTTTTTTTGAAGTTAGCTCAAAATAGGCTTCCAGGCCAATAAGCTCGACTGCAACCGTGTCTGGTGGAATCATAAGAATATAGCCTCATATTTTCCAAATAAATCGCATAAATAAATTAAATCATGAACATGTTGAGTGAAATGTCCCAATATATTATTATATCCCAATATGAATGTCTATAGCATAAAATATTCTGCTGATGATGTTCAAGAATTCTTGTATTTAATTATTTTGTCCATTCCTGTGTTTGCTTTTGCTCATAGTCATTTGCTGAGTTCTTGTCTGGGAGTTAATAGTTTGTTGTTCACGGCATTTCACCACAACATTTAGCTTTTTGGAAATGCTCCTACACACAAATGTAAATTGTAAATTGTTATTTATTTTTATTTACCCTTGTGCAGAGTATGGAAAAAATATATGGTGCAAACTGAATAATCAAAATACATCCAATAAACCCTCGTAATTGTTATCCGTGTTGTTGAACACAACAGCATCACTCTTTCATAACCTTCCTGGTACCTTTTTCTATATCTTATTTTTAATTCCTGTTTTGGGAAGTGGAACAGGAAGCAATTTTATGCAAGTTATTTTCTTCCATTAAAATATCAGAAATTAAATCGTTTGATTTGAATAATTTGTTAAAATATCAGAAATTAAATCGTTTGGTTTGAATAATTTGTTAAAATATCAGAACTTAAATCGTTTGATTTGAATCGTTTGCTTGATTTGAATAATTTGCTAAGATATCAGAAATTAAATCATGTGATTTGAATCATTTCTTTGATTTGAATAATTTGTGTAAATATCAGAAACTAAATCATTTGATTTGAATCATTTGTTTGGTTTGAATAATTTGTTAAAATATCAGAAATTAAATCATTTTATTTGAATTGTTTGTTTGATTTGAGTAATTTGTTAAAATAGCAGAAACTAAATCATTTGATTTGAATCGTTTGTTAAATTTCAATAACTTGTTAAAATATCAGAAATGAAATCATTTGATTTTAATCGTTTGTTTGATTTGAATAATTTGTTAAAATATCAGAAATTAAATCATTTGATTTGAATCGTTTGTTTGATTTGAATAATTTGTTAAAATATCAGAAATTAAATCATTTGATATGAATCGTTTGTTTCATTTGAATAATTTGTTAAAATATCAGAAATTAAAGTTTGATTTGAATAATTTGTTAAAATATCAGAAATTAAATCATTTGATTTGAATCATTTGTTTGGTTTGAATAATTTGTTAAAATATCAGAAATTCAATCATTTGATTTGAATTGTTTGTTTGATTTGAGTAATTTGTTAAAATATCAGAAATTAAATGGTTTGATTTGAATTGTTTGATAAATTTCAATAATTTTTAAAATATCAGAAATAAAATCATTTGATTTGAATCGTTTGTTTGATTTTAATAATTTGTTAAAATATCAGAAATTAAATCATTTGATATGAATCGTTTGTTTGATTTGAATAATTTGTTAACATATCAGAAATTAAATAATTTGATTTGAAAAATGTTAAAATAACAGAAATGAAATCATTTCATTTGAATTGTTTGTTTGATTTGAATAATTTGTTGAAATATCAGAAATTAAATCGTTTGATTTGAATAATGTTAAAATATCAGAAATTAAATCATTTGACATGAATCGTTTGTTTGATTTGAATAATTTGTTAAAATATCAGAAATTAAATTATTTGATTTGAATAATTTGTTAAAATATCAGAAATTAAATCATTTGCTTTGAATCATCTGTTTGATTTGAATAATTTGTTAAATATCAGAAATTAAATCGTTTGATTTGAGTCGTTTGTTTAATTTGAATAATTTGTTAAAATATAAATTAAATCATTTGATGTTTTTTTTGGTCTCATTTTAATCTGATACTCTTCACCAAGTCTTGTTTTTGATTGGAAATACAAAAAGATTTTCACCAGTACTTGTATGATAATTCATTTAATTGACTAAGCTGTCATTGTGATGTGTTATAGAAAAAAACAAAACAAACAATAACATGTTTAATTATGAAAGGTATGATGATTTTTCAATGTATGGGCAAGCAAGTGAATGAATGTGAGATTGATTTCTGAGCATAATCCAAGTCAAATACCAAATGAAGTTAATCATGAGCAGATAAGAAAACCATGAAAGGAAGTATGTAAGCTGTTAGCAAACACATCCAAAACATTACCCGCAGTAAAGATTTCCACGAGTGTTGCAGGCAGGTGAACAAAGTTGATTACAGTTGGCAAATGCAAACACCAGGTCACATGTCGTGATAATTTCCCTCAAAAAAAAAAAAGTGAGGAAAAATGCCAAATGGCACATTTTGTTTTTGGTTGCACTCTGGGAATAATGAGTACCTTGTCTTCAGTGCCATCATAGGCTGCGACATCATCGCCATGTTTCTTGGCGTTCACTCCTGGCAGGTTGGGGGAGGAGACGAGAGGAAAAAGAAAAAGAAAAAAAAAAAAGACAGAAGAAAAAGAGGAAGAAGCCAAAAATGTCAGGTATTGTGACAAGACAGCAAAAAAAAAATTTTTTTTTTCAGCAAAATCCATGACGTAGAACTGAAAAAAAAATTGCCTCAGTAAAAAAAACGTTTTTTTTTTTTCCCATAAAAAATAATTTTAACCTCGTCGTCATCATTTTTGTCCCCACAACAATTTCAAAAAAAATTGTTTGTGATTAGTGTTCGTTTACCAGAGTTTGGTAAATGAAAGAAAAAATACCCTGCAACCAAAATAGGGGATTGACAAGCTTTTAAAAAAGGCTTTCCAGTGAGGGTTGTGGCACACTTCAAAATGCCTTGATGATGATAAATATTGCAAATGAATGATGTGCATTGTTGAAATAAAATGCTCTTTTCTGTTTTAATCCACTCCTTGCTTTTGCAGCTATTTAGCATACATATTTTGTCCAAAATAAGTTATATGATTGGTGAATGTATGAGAAAATTATCTAAAATGGGTGCCTAATGCTTAAACCCCCCGGGAAGTTCCGCTGCTATCTGTTTCTCCGTGTCTGTCTTATTCAAATTTTTATAGAGTGTAGTTTCAATGCAGTTTTTCCGAGGCGAGTTGTTTTCATGAACTGAAACTCATGAGAACAAAAAATGCTTTGCCAAAGTAATGTTAATTTAAATGGTACGATTCCATAAGGATGTTTAAGTAATAATACTGAGTGAATCAAAAACGGGCTCCAGGACCTTAATGAGATGAAAGGGGATCATTTTGGGCTATAACTTTCAATCAGTGCCAGCCAATACAAGAGAGTGCTATTTAAGCTAATCAGGTTCTACATAAAGATAAGTTAAATGAGAGATTGAGTTAATGGGGTGTGAATAAAGCATAGGTGTGAGGGCCAAATGGCTTTTTCCTGTGTTTAAATTTCTTTGCACAAGCTTGTACACCATAGAAGGCTACAAAATATGCTCAAAAGGATTAATGTCTGGGCTTCTTACTGGCAAATGCATAACTTACTTTTGTGTCCTCCAATTTGTTTCCTTTTCAATTGAAATTATGGTAGTTTGAAATGGACGATTCTCTTGCACACTGGAGTGAACATCAGCCAATGGAACCAGCAAAACATTTCACTAAATGATCCAAGATTGTCAATGTATTGCCGAGTTGTAAATCTGCCACCATTAAGTGCCAGCTCAAGATAATCCACAAGTAAAATTAAACTGAAGCAACCCACAATGGACCACCCCATCAAGCGTAAACATTAAAAAAACGCATTTCGACTCGACATAGTGCCCACATCTAAAAGGGAAAGGACAGCATTGCTAATTGGCTTGTCACTACCCAGTGACTTTGGCCTAAATAATATAACAATTAAAAAAAAACCAAGTACCAGGGTTTGAAAAGCAAAGTCCCAATAACTGGAAGGTTAGGATTGATGACATTGTGGCAGTGATAGTTGGAGCAATGGGAGTAATAAAACAGAGCCTCTCTGCAATTTTGAAAACTATACCAGGAAATATTACAACGAATAAACTACAATTTGGAGGCTGCGTATGATTAATTGACAATCCTAAAAAGAGTCCTTGGAACAAAGATATGAGAACAGCAGAACATCACAACTTGGTCCTGAAAACGTGATCCTACAATAAAGAGGGTGGATACATTGAACTCTGGGAAGACTCCATTTCACCTTCTCAAACCAGCAAAAGGGGATGATTACAAACGGTATGAGATGCCACCCAAAACCATACAAAACGCACTCGAAAAACAATTACACTCAATGGTGTTGCATTGGACAAACGTTGCTGAGTAACATCATGCCACTGACGTGCACTTTCACTCAAAATCTTTCACAGCACAGTACTCGGGAACAAAAATTTTCTATAAATCATGTAAAAGCACCAATTCTTCAGCTGCAAGAGAGGTTTAGTTTTCTCAATGTTGATAGGTATTGACAAAGTCAATATAAAAAGGGAACTTTTAAATGAGGGAGAGGTGTACTCCTTAGACTTAGAATGAATTACTTGCAGCAGTTAGATACTTCCAGAAGTTTTGTTTCAAAGTTTGAAACTGCCTTGAAAAATCACCTGAAAATGTTCTTCTTCTCGATGGAAGGATCCTTACTGACCATGCAGACATTTCTGATGTAAAGCTCCTCATTTGTGATGGAAGGATCCAAACTGGTTATGTATAAATTAAACAAATTATTCGGAACTTATTTTCTCATCGATACTCACCAGGACATGTTTATGTTGAATAGGTATGCTCTTTCACGACTTTGCTGCCCAATATATCAGACTGTAATTTTGAAAACAATACCAGGAAATATCACAAGGAATAAACTAAAATTTGGAGGCTGCACATGATTCATTGACAATCCTATAAAGAGTCCTTGGAACAAAGATATGAGAATAGCAAAACATCATAACTACAACTCAGACCTCAAAACATGATCCTACAATAAAGCAGTGGTATGCCCATGAAGCAGTAAACCTCTTGGGCCTTCTGCAAGGCAGAGCCATTTAATTTCCCTGATTCTTACAGCACTGCCTAGAGTTTAGGGTGAGGGTACTCGAGCACAGCCACCAAGTAGACAGGAGATCTGTCATTGACTAGCTTGGAAGAGTGGCCTTTACGGAGAAACATGCTGCAGGAAAATGCAGACTCGCATCAGAAGAACGTGACATGACCATTGCATGCACCTTTGATTTCTGAACATCTGATTTTGATCTTCACTATGTCCCAATATGATGTTGGCACAGGGGGAGAGACTAAAAACCAAATGATGAAGAAAACACATCAAAGCAAATGCACAGTTGATTGCTGAATGTCAACAACATCACCCATGACATTTGGATTGCTGATTGTCATGACATCATATTGCATAGCTGGCCTGCACACCAGCCACAGAGGGGGCCATTCTCCATTGTTATAACTCATTCCACAAAAAAATTAGAACTACTCAGCCGACAAGAGCTTTGCTCATAATGCAATGAAGCACAATGCTCCCCTGGTGCTCCTGATTCCGATCTACCTCTTCTGGATTCTGTATGTTATATTATAAAGCTCTCAATATGATTGGCATCTCCTGAGATGAGAAAGAAACAAAAGATCTGTTGCTCTCAAATCACAGAAAGGTTGGTGGCCTCCGTTTTATGCTGCACCTCAGGTTATGCTCCCTCTGCTCATTCATATCTCTGTTCTTCCCCAGTCCCTTCAGGTGTTAGTCATTACTTCCGCCACTGAAGGTGAAGGAGGTTATGTTTTCACCCCTTTCTGTCTGTTTGTGTACAGGATATCTCAAAAAGTTGTGGACGAATACGGATGAAATTTTGTGGACAGGTTCGGTGTGTGACAAGGACGAACTGATTGGATTTTGGTGAAGATCCGGATCCGGATTTGCCTACTAGAATTTTAAAGTGATTCTTCACCATTGATCGATTGGGCCAACAACTATATATTGCATGATATCTCAAAAAGTTGTGGACGGATTCAGATGAAACTTGGTGAACACAATGAATGTGTGACAAGGAAGAATTGATTCAATTTTGGTAAAGATCCGGATCCGGATCTGGATCTGATAATTTTTAAAGTAATTCTTCACCATTGAGAGATAGGGCAAAATCAATATATAACACGATATCTCAAAAAGTTGTGGACTGATTTGGACGAAACTTGGTGGACAGGTTGGGTGTTTCACAAGGACGAATTGATTTTTGTGAAGATCCGAATACGGATCTGGATACGAGAATTATTTACTTTTTAAAGTGATTCTTCACCATTGAGAGATTAGGCCAAAAACGATATAGTGCTGTATTAGCATGATATTTCAAAAATGTTTTGGGCCCAATGTGTTCTCATGGATCAGGCATTATGTGGCGGAGGTATGTGCTCCACCGAGTGGCCTTCTAGTTTTATCCTCTGTTATCCCATTTGTGGAACCACGTCTCTTAAGCTATTCAATGGCCACTCTTTCCTCCAGGACTTCAAGATGGTGGTAACTCCCATCTCATGTCATCCCCCATCCCTACATGTAATCTTTTTCTTCCCTTGTTAACCCTACCTTATCTAATCGTCTTACTTTCAAGTTTCCTCCCCTCCTCTCTCCTTATTCCCCTGTTTGATGCATGCACCTGCTGCCCCACTGCACTATGCCATTGTCTTTTTACCCTCTGTCTCCTCGCTCGTTCATGAGCTCTTCCAAACACATAATTATTTTATAAAGACTTTTTTTTTAAGCTGACATCACTCTGGAAGAACATACTGCTGCATTAAAAGGATAGCATGTCTGCAGAGTGCCTAGTTTCCTTGGTCTACCAGTAGAATATAATTTTTCTGGGACTTATTGTGACGAGTATTGCTAATGTAGTATAGTTTTCCCAAGATGTCCAAGAGAACTGCCCTTGAGCTGCAGAAGTGCTGATATTTCCTTGATTCTGAAAAAGGAGACCTTCACTAAAGCGAGAATTTACATACAATTTTGTTACTCTGTGCGGAATACAAAATACTGTTAAAACCACTGCCTGACAAGCACTGCAATCTGCAACATTCTTACTAATCAGCCATCCTGTATTATTGGTATATCAATCATTGATAACATGTTCTGTGTGAGTGATCTTTTTTTCTGTTAGTCATTGAAAAAAGGTAAATACCAGTAATATCGATTTCCTTCTTTTACCAAGAAAATTCCTTTTGGTAATATCGATCAGCATTATTTGTTTGAGGTGTTGAAGGGGTTTGGTTGTGCCTCATTTAATTCTTATACAAAATAGCTCCTCCACGAGTCTTGACATTGTACAGCAAAAAAGTTATGTCATCATATTTTTAGTTTAATCACAGGCAAAAACGATCTGTTTTCTTTTTTTCTGTGTGAAGGGGATCAAGCAAAGCTGTCCTTTGATGAGACTCTCTGTCTCTGTCTCTGTCTCTGTCTCCCTCTCTCTCTCTCGCCTCAGCTAGCTCGCTTGCCAAATAAGCTTTCAGTATTCTCACTCATGCCAGCTGCTAATCCCATGAAAGTATCTGCAAATGATGGTGATCTCTGTGCTGTAGTTATCACTCTGTTAAATATTATGTCAGTGGATAATTGTTGTGTGTTGAATGAAATGCTCGTCACTCAAGTTGTTCAACAAGTGTTGTTTTTGGACACTAGACATTTCATCATCCTCTATCGGTCTATCCCCTTGGTTCTACCACCCAAAAAGTGGTAATTCCAAATGTTTTGTTTGAAGAATGATGTAATATTTGAAGCAATGTTGAGGTGTGGTTGTTTTGGTGTGGTTGTGTCTCACAATGATGACCCTCATGGGTTGTAAATATGAATGAGCTTGTGTTGTTACAAATTTTGGGAGGTTACGAGCTACATTTTGTTACGAGTTCATGGTCATGAAAAAGAATACTCTGGATGAAACATAGTTTCAAAATTCACTTTAAAATATCACGATTATCAGAAGTATATGTGACTAACGAACAAGTCTGTGGGCCCCAGGCCCAAGTTTTGATGCGATCATTTTTTTGATTTTCAAATTCTAAGAACAGGGAAATAGGTAGAGTAAGGGTGTATTGACGTCACTTGCGAGGAGCCAACCACAGTACACCTAGTCATGCACAGCCAATTAGCAGCATATTTCCACTTGTCACCAAGCCACTCAAAGCATAGTTTGTGGTTGCTTTGTCTGTGCATTTATTAATGTGAATAATGAAAATGTTTTTATATACATCAATTTTTTGGTCGGTGGAGGCAGTCAAGTTGGAGTCAGCAGCAAAGTCACCAGCCGGAGAGAGGTCGCCAGCCAGAGAGAAGTCGCCAGCCAGCTAAGTAACGGTCCGGGCGATCGAGCCCCGAGTCGTTTGAGCGACGCTGAGGAGTGAACGGGATCTTAAAGAGAATCAACTCATAAAGAGCAAGGCCTGTTCGCTCCTCTGAAGCGTCGTCGGCCAGGTTCGATCGACCAGGCCGCGCTGCTCGGCCCGGGACCAACCAAGCCGCCGTTACCACAGCTGCCGCTTTGACCACGGGACATACGGAGGGTCGCCGACAAAAAGACCATCGAGTCGCCTCAAGGGCGACGAAGGTAACCTGCACGGCCTCGCGGAGCTCCTTCGGTCATCCCAGCTCGAGGAACATTAAAGGCTTATGAGCCCAGTTCTCTTCTTTCTTTTCTGGGGTTTTTGCATGGAAGTCTGTGGCGCCTTGTCCTTAAGTAGTGAACTGGCGAAGTGCATGTAGATAATAAATAGATATCGGCTGTAGGTCTTTTTGCTCGTGTCTTG
>CM068952.1:3288793-3305435 GCA_035128595.1 Eptatretus atami | reverse complement strand
TTCATGTGGCATAGCGTAGAATGTAGAATTGAGTAATGAACATTTTGGTGTTGGTTTTATCTCGTTCGGAAAAAAATTGACCGCGTTATGACGAAAAAACGAATCTGACCTTTTCGTGACCGTGACCTTGACCTTTAATCCGATTGCTCCCAAAAGCTTCGCCTGGCGTCCTTGAGTAAGTGCACATCATCTCTGAAAATTTCATGCAAATCGGTCCAGCAGTTTTTGCGCAATGTTGTCCGCACACATATTTACCAATAAATAAATACACAGGGGTCAATACAATACCTTCGTCAAACGAAGTTTGCGAAGGTAATCATAAGAAAAAAAACAAAAACAAGAAAAAATTTCATATCAGACAATGTTTCAGCAAATTGTTTCATGTTTCAAAATGTTTCAAATGTTTCAAAAGTATAATGCTTTGTACAGAGCATCAGTTTTGCCAAATAAGTTTCTTTGGCTAGGATTACAATCCTGGTTGGCTTACCACTCTGGCAAAGGAAGTCAGGGCAGGAATTTGTAATTTCACCAGCATTCCAGCGATGCCTGGTGTTGGCTTAATGGTTAGAGTGGTGGGCTTGGCATCCTAAGGTCCTGAGTTCAAATCCCGCTCAGCTGTTGAACTAATAACAGGTGGGGTTAACTCGGCCTGTCATCCTTCCGAGGTTGGCAAAATGAGTGCCAGCATGCTGGTATACTGTGTCGGAGTGGCGACCCGTCCAGGATTGTACCCAATAGCCAAGGAGACTGCGTAAGCAGCACCAACGCTCTGTACAGAGTTTGGCCCCAATCTCCTCTCCTCCAGCGATAGCTCACCTACTCTTCAGAAAGGACACTGTGGGATCTTTAATGTCCACAAACTAATGCTGGTAGAAGGGACACCTGTTTAACATCCATTCAAGGGACAGCACACACATTGACATTGATGAATCATCCTACTTGTGAAACACTATGATGGCACTTTATAAATGGGTTGAGATTCAAACCCAGGCGAGACAGTTTAGAGGTGAGTTTGCATACCTCTAAGCCATTCTGAGGTTTAGAGAATATGGTCTGTAGGTACAGAGAATAAGACAAAATAGGTGGAAGAAAGGTACACAGTAAAATCCAGCATTGATTTACAGGTAAGGAGAGAGAGGTTTGGATGGCAACAGAATCAACTCCAAACACTTATCTACCACGGCTCCAATCTCCCTCCCCTGACCCTGTTATCAGTCAGGAATAAACATAAATAACTACAACGGCACTAGGTAGAGCGCATGCCTCCGCCAGGCTGAACAGTTTAAATTTGTCTCCACTGATAGGCCGGATCTGCATCTGTACCTTACCCAAAATCTAACGCTCTGCACAGAGTATGGTCCCGATGGTTGGATGGATGGTTGGATGGATGGATGGTTGAAAATTTGATGACAAAAGCTCAAATGGTAAACCAGAGAACAAACATGGAAGCGATTACAAAACCCGACCTTCTCGCGCTGCGCGGCGGACTGGCTAATAAGGACAATTTGTACTTACTGTGACTTTGCCCTTTGACATTTTGACCCAACTAGCAAGTTCCCCATGCCTGCATGGGATTGTAAACGGGGTAGGGATGGAGATGACAAAAATGAAAATGGCATTCCACAAAATAATTTTGAAGGATTTCTTCAGCTCAGTTTCTGCGAGACACTATAAAGATTTTTTTAACGTTCACATTTTATGTCATTGTGTTTGTTTAGGGTCAGATTTTTCATGTGGTATCTCAGTGGGACCTGACAGTCAATTCCTAAGACAGATTTGATTAGTCGTACAGGAAAATACGTTTTCTTTATTTACACTCATTTTATTAACCTCCGCCATCGAAGATCGGAGGTTACTGTTTTCACCCCTTTCTGTTTGTTACGTTACGAAATCTAACGATTTCGTAAGTATATTGATGACTTCCGTTTCTGTTTGTTTTGTTTGTTTGTTTGTTTGTAGCACGATAACTCGAGAACGGAAGAAGCTACCAATGTCAAATTACACCACGTGATTCAGGAGGGTGATGGCTAGTGCTGATTAGATTTTGGTCAAAATCGGTCAAAGTCAAGGTCACAGTGAGGTCAAATATTCGATTTTTGATGGTTTGGTACAGATAACTTGAGAACGGAAGAAGCTACCAATGTCAAATTACACCACGTGATTCAGGAGGGTGATGGTTAGTGCTGATTAGATTTTGGTCAAAATCGGTCAAAAGTCAAGGTCACGGTGAGGTCAAAAATTCGATTTTTGATGGTTTGGTACAGAATCATCGTAGAAACTTCTGGTATGCGTCGCTACCTTCTTTAGAGACAGCTTTTATTAGACAAGGTCAGAGGTCAAGTTGACGATTTCGTAAGTACCAGTCTATGACTGCTTGTTTGTTTGTTTGTATGTTTGTTACTTACGAATCTAAATTCTAGTATATTGATGACTACCGTTTCTGTTTGTTTGTTTGTTTGTATGTTTGTTGTTTGTAGGCACGATAACTCGAGAACGGAAGAAGCTACCAATGTCAAATTACACCACGTGATTCAGGAGGGTGATGGCTAGTGCTGATTAGATTTTGGTCAAAATCGTCAAAGGTCAAGGTCACAGTGAGGTCAAATATTCGATTTTTGATGGTTTGGTACAGATAACTTGAGAACGGAAGAAGCTACCAATGTCAAATTACACCACGTGATTCAGGAGGGTGATGGTTAGTGCTGATTAGATTTTTGTCAAAATCGGTCAAAAGTCAAGGTCACGGTGAGGTCAAAATTCGATTTTTGATGGTTTGGTACAGGATCATCGTAGAAACTTCTGGTATGCGTCGCTACCTTCTCTAGAGACAGCTTTATTATTACAAGGTCAGAGGTCATATGACTTCAAGTACCAGTCTATGACTGCTTGTTTGTTTGTTTGTATGTTTGTTACTTACGAAATCTAAAGATTTCGTAAGTATATTGATGACTACCGTTTCTGTTTGTTTGTTTGTTTGTATGTTTGTTGTTGTAGGCACGATAACTCGAGAACAAGAAGCTACATGTAAATACACACGTGAAGAGGGTGATGCTAGTGTGATTAGATTTTGGTCAAAATCGGTCAAAGGTCAAGGTCACAGTGAGTCAAATATCGAAGGTTAACCGAGAACGGAGAAGCTACCATGTCAATTACACCACGTGATTTAGGAGGGTGATGGCTAGTGCTGATTAGATTTTGGTCAAATCGGTCAACGGTCAAGGTCAGGTGAGGTCAAACATTCGATTTTTCATGGTTTGGTACAGAATCATCGTAGAAACTGTTTGCGTCGCTACCTTCTCTAGAGACAGCTTTTATTAGACAAGGTCAAGTCAAGTTGATGATTTCGTAAGTACCAGTCTATGACTGCTTGTTTGTTACTTACGAAATCTAAAGATTTCGTAAGTATATTGATGACTACCGTTTCTTTGTTTGTTTGTTTGTTTGTTTTAGGCACGATTACTCGAGAACGGAAGAAGCTACCAATGTCAAATTACATCACGTGATTCAGGAGGTGATGGCTAGTGCTGATTAGATTTTGGTCAAAATCGGTCAAAGGTCAAGGTCACAGTGAGGTCAAACATAATTCCGTAAATTAACGTGGAGAAATGGAGTATTTTTGCTTCGCTCAACGTTACGAGTTCGTTTTAACTTCGATTTTAATTTTGTCTTCAGTTTTTGCGATCGCTTAGGACGCTTAAAATCGCGTTGTCGAAATTCTGGTAAAAATCGGATGTTTGGAGACGTTTTAAGATTGTATAAAAAATATTTCACTCGAAGCGTCAAGGGTCGTCCCATGATGCATTGCGCTCGAGCAGACGTCACGGGTCGTCCCATGATGCAGTGCGCTCGAGCAGACGTCACGGGTCGTCCCATGATGCAGTGCGCTCGAGCAGACGCGTCGTTGATTCACGTTAAGGTATAATTGCGTGGAGAAATGGAGTATTTTTGCTTCGCTCGACGTTACGAGTTCGTTTTAACTTCGATTTTAATTTTGTCTTCGGTTTTTGCGATCGCTTAGGACGCTTAAAACTCGGTTGTCGAAATCTTGGTAAAAATCGGATGTTTTGGAGACGTTTTAAGATTGTATAAAAAATATTTCACTCGAAGCGTCAAGGGTCGTCCCATGATGCATTGCGCTCGAGCAGACGTCACGGGTCGTCCCATGATGCAGTGCGCTCGAGCAGACGTCACGGGTCGTCCCATGATGCAGTGCGCTCGAGCAGACGCGTCGTTGATTCACGTTAAGGTATAATTGCGTGGAGAAATGGAGTATTTTTGCTTCGCTCGACGTTACGAGTTCGTTTTAACTTCGATTTAATTTTGTCTTCGGTTTTTGCGATCGCTTAGGACGCTTAAAACCGGTTGTCGAAATTCTGGTAAAAATCGAATGTTTTGGAGACGTTTTAAGATTGTATAAAAAATATTTCACTGGACGCGTCACGGGTCGTCCCATGATGCAGTGCGCTCGAGCATACGCGTCGTTGAGTTACAAACATACACAAGAACAGCGATGAATAACTGATATATATAATAAATAATAAGTCTTTATCAGATTCTTCTGAAAAGTAATAACCTATTATCTGGCATATCCTGCTGGTACTGAATCACTTTTTTAAAAATAAAAACAAAAAAATGGAATTTTTATTAGAAATCTAGTTTTTGTCTGGGACTCATTATCTGCAAACCACAGTGTAAAATCGTAGACCACAATGAATTCAGAATTCAAACTCCCCTTGGGCTTCTGACTGATTCATGCTTTTATTAGACAAGGTCAGAGGTCAAGTTGACGATTTCGTAAGTACCAGTCTATGACTGCTTGTTGTTTGTTTGTTTGTAGGCACGATAACTCGAGAACGGAAGAAGCTACCAATGTCAAATTACACCACGTGATTCAGGAGGGTGATGGCTTAGCTGATTAGATTTTGGTCAAAATCGGTCAAAGGTCAAAGTCACAGTGAGGTCAAACATAATTCCGTAAATTCACGTGGAGAAATGGAGTATTTTTGCTTCGCTCGACGTTACGAGTTCGTTTTAACTTCGATTTTAATTTTGTCTTCGGTTTTTGCGATCGCTTAGGACGCTTAAAACTCGGTTGTCGAAATTCTGGTAAAAATCGAATGTTTTGGAGACGTTTTAAGATTGTATAAAAAATATTTCACTCGACGCGTCACGGGTCGTCCCATGATGCAGTGCGCTCGAGCAGACGCGTCGTTGAGTTACGTTAAGGTTTAATTGCGTTGAGAAATGGAGATTTTTGCTTCAGTCGACGTTACGATTTTTTATGGTTTGATACAGAATCATCGTAGAAACTTCTGTTTTGCGTCGCTACCTTCTGTCGAGACAGCTTTTATTAAACAAGGTCAGAGGTCAAGTTGACGATTTCGTAAGTACCAGTCTATGACTGCTTGTTTGTTTGTTTGTTTGTTTGTGAACAGTATTACGGAAAACTCCGACGGATTTCGACGAAACTTGGTGGGGGATTAGGTATGGTCCAAGGATCATGCCATTAGATTTTGGACTTGGTCCAAAATCCAATATGGCCGCTATGGCGGCCATGTTGAAAAAATATTTGAATTTTTGTTTTTTTTGCATTTCTACATGTTTTAAGTGATTTCCACCCCCCCCCCCCCCAAAAAAAAAATTGTTAGAGAAAAAAAAATTTTGCAACTTTTTTTTCAACAAAATTTCGATTTTTTTTTTGCATTTCTACATGTTATAAGTGATTTCCAACAAAAAAAAACATGCCAAAATTATAATTGCAGCTGATTTTGAACTTCAGGTGGATAAACCCACGAAAAATCAATTTCTGTCTCAAGGAATCTAGTTATGACGAATGAATTGAGTATGTAAAAGTTAAAAGTAAAAGGAAAGTTGCAAACTATAACTCTGTGGCAATGTTGGAGTCAAATTGAATGAATAGGATATCAGGTTCACTTGAGTGACCTAGCAGTATTCGCGGCGGAGGTTTTGCACTCTACCGAGTGCTCCCCCCCTCTAGTTTGATGTGAAAACGTCACTTTTGATGTCATTTTCTGGGAAAATGTGGCATCATGGAGAATAATGTCAAGTATGGTTTTCATGTGCCTTCATTCACAGAATCTAATGCAAAAACAAACAAACAAAAAATCACTTCTTGCTCTGATGATTCATTGCAGAGTTATTGTTAGAAATGTGATTTTTCACCCTTTCATGACCTTGACCTTGACATTTGATTTACGTCATTGTTGGCTACAAATAACACTTTGGTTGACCCACACTACTAACCTACCAAGTTTGGTTAAATCGGTCCAGGCATCGCCGAGATATAACAATACATCACCCATGATGGTGCGGAAAGACAGATACATGCAGAGACAGACAAAGAGCTGGTGATTCGAATAGTACACTAACCCCCCTCCGGGGGCGGGGGAAGATCTGTCACCAAATTATTAGCACTTTGCTATAGAAAGGGCCCCCACGTGAGGTTTTACAGAGGGTCACTCACATACCTAGTGGAGGCTCTGCAAACACACACACAAACACACACAGACAAACACACACACACACACACACACACACGTACGTGAAACTCTGTGTTCCACTGCATGGGCAGATGGGCTAAAGATACAATGCACATTCCAAAGATGAGAAATTCTAATTCAGGTAAACCACAGAATTTATGGCAATGCCCTCTACAAATGTAAATGTGGCTTCACTGCAACCAGAGATTACATTCCGCTTCCAAATTCCTCATCATTATGTGACATACAGTCATCCTATTCACAATGGTTACGATGGATAATTAAATTGCATGATCTTACCTTGCCCGTCGACCTGCTTTGCCTTATGAAATAAATTCTAAAGAAATGGTTCAGTCACAACGGGTTGCTGGCAAGGTGATTGCATCTGAAGTAACTTTCTCTTTTCTACAAAGCGAGGTTCATGGAAGAGCAAGGTTGAACTGACAGTGAGGTAGTGGGGCAATAATTGGACATAATCAGCAAGGGAATTAACAAACAAACAAAAAAAGAATAGAGAGAGAGGGGAGGAAACAAATGAGCAAGTAAGTGGTTTGGGTTAGAATAGTTAATGGGGGTATTAAAGATCATGGATTCAAGATGGGGGGGGGGGAGGTGAGGAGGTGACAAGAGGTGGAGGTGCACTGCCTGCTTGAAGCCTGGAAGGAAGAGTTTGGTAAGAACAGCCTCTGTAAAGAGTTAGGTGTGCAGTCAGCCGGGATTTTGCAAGTTTAACCAGGAGAGATTTAATGGATGAACTCGTGTATCCTGTAGTTGTAGTGCAGGGTCTGATGACCCAGAGAGCAAAGGGAGCAATATTGGCAAAGATGAGGAAACAAAACAGAGAGACCACCAACCTGCCTGCAATGTGAGAGCGGCAAACCCTATGCGTCGGCCTCGCCACAGGAGATGCCAATAATGTTGAGCTTTAGATTTGACAGAATCCAGGAGAGGCAAATGTGATACTGGGGCACCATTTAGTGGAGAGCAGTACTCTATGGATCTATGGACAAAGGCCTTGTAGACTGTGAGTAGCTCTGATGTTCCAAGGAAAGACAGACCTTTTTTTTGAAAAGGAAAGACTGGAGTTTTGCTAAGTGATCGACCCAGGAAAGATCATGGTCGATGGTGAGGCCAAGAAGTTTAAGAGACTGAACGTCATCCAGTAGTTGACCAAGGAAATAGGTGAGTTCATTTAACTTTCATTCTGGGGCTAAAAGGGCGAGACTGTGGGATTTTCCAAGATTAAAGGATATGTTCCATTTATCACACCAATGCCAAATTGTTTCCAGATCAGGAGAGAGTGATGTGCAGCTGCTGTCTGCCCAGTAGTGGGATGGGGGTACTGTGTGACACATTGTGGAGTCATCTGTGAAAAGGAAGAGAGGGTTTTCCATATCATCAAAGTGGTCGTTTCAGTTGATGTGGAACAAGATTGGGTCCAAGATAGTCTTGGGCAACTCCAGCCTCCATTGGGAGAGGTTCAATGACAACACAAAAAAGATGCAATTCGCGGTGGGACAGATTAATGAGAGTGTTGCTGTTCTCTCTGTTTACTAACTTAATGGTGGGGTTTTGCTGTCAAAGTTACCAAGGATGGACTCGTTTTCTTCGGGCTCAGATGACTGGAAGACAATGTGCGGACAGTAACGACAACTTGACATCAGGGGACATCGCTCTTTTATTTGCATTTTGTTTGAACAGCACGTCTTTCTTGAAGAGGAACATTCTTGCATTGCATCCTGATTTTTTGGTACGGCCATGGGATCTCCTGTTTCAGTAGTAGTAGTAGATTGAATGCTTGAGGAATAGGAGGACAGAGCATTATCTCAGTGATAGGAATTGTCACAAGACTCGAAGATCCTTTGACTATGGGTGATATATCCGAGTTGTTTATTGGACCACCTGTGATGGGTGTGGAAGCAACACATGGGGGGAGACTGAGACTGATTGCAACCTAATTGACAAGATATAAGAGCACAAAAGAGCAGGAAGGCTGGAAATGTATCAAAGGCTGGAAATATATCAAGAATACTCTGAACAAATAAAGAGACCCACTTTGAAAGCTATGGATACTTAATTGGCACATGCTGAGTTAATGGAGCAGACAATTGAGCTTTCAACACCACATATCCCCACTCATTTGACACGCAGGAGCTTCAAATGTGCAGTGATTCATTCAACGTTGTGCCAAGGAAAATGTATTATTTAATTACAGCCCTTTGCCTTCATGTGGACTCTCAGCAACAGGAACATTGTGAGCAGATCAAGCGAAGGTACCCATTTCATATTTGCACTACCAGTAGGGTCATATATTCACTTCCTGTGACCACTCAGAGTAGAGGAAAGTTCGATGGTGGATTTTGATCCTTTTTCTTTTTGATTCGTTGCATTTCTCATCCTCAAACCACCACAAAATGTCCCATCAAACGTGTTTCTATGTCCACCGGTTCAAAATTTCGACCATATTCTACTTTTCACTCGTGCGTGCGGTGGCCATCTTGGATTCCCCCCCCTCTGGTGGAGTTTGCCCACATTTGCGGCGAGGACTTGGGGGAATTATGGTTTTTTCTAAGTTCTCTGAAGAATCAAAATCCACCATCAAACTTTCCTATGGTCTGAGTGGTCACAGGAAGTCAATATATGATCCTACCATGTTATATGTTGTATGCACACACACACACACACACACACACACAAACACACAAACAAACATATCCCCAAAGAGAGAGAAGCAAGGGAAATTAGTCAGATCAGACCAATGGTATTGCTGGATGTGGATGGTAAAATATTGATGGGTGTGTGTGTGTGGTGTGTGTTGGTTGTGTGTGTGTGTGTGTGTGTGTGTGTGTGTGTGTGTGTGTTATATAATGCAGGAGATTCCATTTTCACTGAGTGCAGCACACCAGAGTATTTAATAATACAACATATCACGGTCAATTCAGGACAGTACATGTTAGTGCAGCATAGTGATGGTTAAGAGGTTAATGTAGCATAACAGACATAGTAGCATAATGCAGCATGTTACATACAGCATGTTCTAGTTTAGTGTGTCATAACACGAGTCAACACACACACAATGGTACAACATCGTATCGAGCATGATTGAGATCAGTGCAGTACGTGGTCTAACATCCATATTTCCTTTTAACTGTGCAAACATACCCTCGTACGTCAATGGGGGTAGCTTAGTGTATAAATTTCAACGATGCAAGCTCTTCTTTACTACAACATTATAATTTTTATTTGGTTTTATAATTCCACCCACACATGTCTGACACCAAGTGTAAGATGTAAGGCAATTATAAAGACGACATGAGGCCTCTCCAGCTGCACATTAGTCACTTGGTGCCGCCTCTTCCACCAATACCTCACACCTGGCGTACAATGCCTGCACAGTTCTGCATGAAGACCACCCAATGCGGGTAATGTCAGACTTGAGCTTTGCCTTCTGGGCAGCAATATGCTAGTTGGTGGTGCCTTAATGTTTGACGATGCATCTTCCCAAGCACAACCATTATTTTTCATGTCTTGCATTATAATTGCTTGCTTGTTGGCATAACCACCGCAGCGAGGGAATTTGCAGAGAACGTTATATTGTGTGCAGCACTTGGCTGTGAGTTTGCATTCTTACTAGGGGGAACGGTTGTGCTGTTGATGCAGTGCTCCCTGTAGGCGAGAGCAGGAATTTGGAATTTGTTCATGGTACCGGCGATAGCTAACTTACTTTTTTTTTTTGCGAAGGACATCATGGGATCTTTAACGTCCACCAACTAATTCTGGCAGACAGGACAACCAGTTTAACGTCCATCTGAGAGATGTCACACACATTGATGAATCATCCTGCCTGTGAATCACCTGGATGTTTAGAGACGGGTCGGGATTCAAACTCAGGCCAGACAGCGCAGAGGTGTTTGTGAATATCTCTAGGCCATCCTGCCAGCCCATGAAATAGATCACTGTGTAGGAGGTATTTAAAACATGTGCGTGTTATTCTGGCAACATGCTTCTCCCTTTGGATGACAAATTGGATTCAGAATGAAAAAACATCCCATTTTGAATTCAAAAGATCTAAACAGTTGGCAAGTTGAACAAAGTAGAGGAGGGATTTTAGTTGTGGAGGAATAGGAATTTGTGTCATCATTCGTGGTATTTTACAAGTTATCATTCCACTGTACTCCCCCTTCTGACCCAATATTTAAAAAACAGAATCCGTAAGATTTTTAAAGTCTGCATTGAGAATTGTGATAAGGTATCGTGGAGGGCAATATATATATATATATATATATATAAAATATATATATATATATATATATATATATAATATATACACATACATATGTACCGGCGTAGTGGCGTGCGCCTGTAATCCGGCTACTCGGAGGATCGCTTGAGGACGGGAGCTCTGCGCTGGGCCGCGCTATGAGAGGGTGTAGGGCAGCCCGGAATCATGGCAAAACCCAATCCTTATCCCTATGTCATAAGAGGCGACCAGGGTTGCGTCAGGAAGGGCATCCGGCGTAAAACCTATGCCAAATCAGTATGCGGATCATAACGGATGATCCGCTGTGGCAACCCCTAACGGGAGCAGCCGAAAGCCGAACAACAACATATGTATATACAAACCATTCCTTTCTCATCATAAAGACACATAAGGCAGCCGAGGCAGTTTCATTGGCAAGGAGTACAGTCCTGGACGGGTCGTCACTCTGACAGGTTACCCGAATGGTTACTACTCCAGTACAGTGGTACTCATTTCACCGATCTCGGAAGGATGATCGACTGAGTCAACCCCACTTGGTGTTACTTCAACGGCCAACAGGGGCTCCATCTCACCAGCCACCCTAAACACGAAACCAACACCAGGTAAACCAACACCAGGCTTCAAGGCATAAATGAGGGTGATATATGATGATGGTTCAATGGTGGAGCGATATTTCACTCAATGTATAATTTGCTCTAATGAGCCAAGTACATAACAGTAGAGTGAATCATTGTAAGGTCAACCAATGTCAAGGGACCTCTCCATCTGACAATTATTAAATTCTTCCATTGTTATTTTTTTTTAACATGTGTTACCTGGATACCTTTATAGAAACCTCTATAATAAATTTAACCACAAACTCTTCACATTTTGAGAATTGGCTCTTTTGGGAATATCTCAACAAAAGTTGCGGTCATGCTTTGGGGACTTTGTGTATATCACCAACCTAGAAGAGATATCACTGCGTTTGACCGGTTTTCAGATCGTCAATGCTCGTCAGGCAAAATGCATCGAAACCTTAAACCTGGTGCATCCACTAAACGTTTTGAGATGTCACCTTCCCAGTTCCCATATTCAGCAATTCTTATCAATTTTAAAGGCAGTTGATAGTCATGAAATGTCCTTCAAGCTGTGATTGCTGATAAGTGGATTATATTAATGTTCATGATATCGACAGATGCACTTCCTCCCACCCCCTCACGCCCTCCCAACTCCCCCCCCCAAACACACAAGAGAGGTAGCCTTATTTCTTCAGGCCAACATGTGAAGTGGGACACCAGTTACACACTTCTTCTTTGGATATGTTATTGATCTAGCCTTATTCTTTCTTCTAGAAATAAACAAACATGTGTCCTATTTCCTATTTGCAATAACACCTTCTTACTGGAGGTAATTTCAACGTACAGGTGGAACACTGAAAATGAATACCTGTACTCTCATAGTGTACGCATACGAGTAGCATGTATAATACGGTAATCTCCTTCATTAACAATCTTTGACAGTAATGATGGGTACGGTTGAAGTGTAATGCAATTATTTTACCATTATCACTTCCAGGCTATATTATGACATGTGGCCTCATGATTACACAATCTAATGCAGCTATAAATGAGCTGAGAATTTAGGATTTTTGTTTTTTTCCCTGGAAATGGTCGTTAAAAGCTTCTAAAACAGTCTCCATGTCCCTTGTGCTCCAGTCTGCATTGCTTGCCAGTTGGGGTGGAGAGACAAAGCGGTGAAAATGAAACTCCAGGCCCGCAGGTTTGCTCTTGCTGTGAGGAGCTTGACACATCCACCGATCCCATTATCTTGTATTTTTGCCATAAATTATGACAAAATATGCCGTTCTGCATCAAGGGAAAAACTGGCCTTGTGCTTTCATATTAGACGAGTTCTTGGAGATTTTTGTACTGACTGGTGACACCATCACTGAAATATTTTGACAGCAGTCAGCTGATGTAGAACAGCTTTGACTCATGGCAGAGCTGCCTTGATTAAACTACCGTGTATACCGCTGCGAGGACATCATACTCGGGCCAATCAATAATCACAAATATACTGAGGCAATGCATCTGGTCACCTCTCTGGCAGAATACAGCAACTGGTTGAAGGGCTTACCTGGGTGTGGTCCCATTGATTAATTTGGGTAGTATTCTGAACTCGGAATGATTGTACTTTTCAGCAAAATCAAGAAGCACAAGCACAGCGCAAGTTGGGCGGAACAATGAGAGGACTTGAGTGTGCTAAATTTCTCATTAAGCGAAATGATACAGGAAGAGAGGTTTCAGCTCAGTTCGGAAAGAAAATTCACTAAAACACTCTGAGCCAATTATTTTTGACATTTGAAAAAAATTTATCTTTTGATTTTGCCCACATTGGCATCACTTTTGTTTATTTGCAGGTATTGTATACTTCACTTTATTAATTGCCCTTGTGTTAATCAGTTTTGTGCCATAGGAAATCCCGATTCAAGAAAACAACTACCTTGTGTAATTTGTCATAACGACTGGTCGGACACGATGTGAGAATCTCGTGGTCTTGTGAGCACTTCCGAAGACTTCCAATCAATCGTTGGCAAAATTGGAACAAGATGATCATTTTTAATCGGGTGTAGAGAGGTTTCCACTGGAGCAGATGAGAGTTTGATGTGAAGTGGTACAGGTAGACAGTTATCCATTTAGATATCTTCCAAAGGCAAGGTAAGTTTTCTCAGAGGACCCTCGAGATTTCAAGTATGGAGGCAGGTACATGCTGTTTTTGTTTTAGGAACAATTTTTTTGAATGGAAAATTAACATACATTTTAGAAAAATGTGCAGAAAATATTTATTTATACAATGATAACTCCAAGAAGTGGAAGCTGAATAGGGAAGAAGAGATGTCACAAACTGACATACCAAAATGGGAAATTGCATTGCAATCTGCAACATCTCAAATTATAATAAAGTTACCGAAATTCGAAGCTGGAATAATGGAAAAGTATGTAAATACAACTCCTGAGGGGGAATTGTAACAAATCAACTTGCTTTCACAACATGGAAAGCTGACTAAGGAAAGCACAACATGGAAAGCTAACTTTCACAACGAAGGATGACTTTAGGTCACTGCATAAGGCTTGCGAGTGCGTGTACATTCTGAGGAAAGGCAGGAAACATTATCTTGCAAATCTCAGGGCTGAACTCTCCAACTAGTCTCATTCCTCAAAGTCATGGTGGCACCTTTTCGAATATGCCGTCGGTGCTTGCTCCCCCTCCCACCCGTTTCTCACTTCAAACGCCATTTCTGCAAACTCTGCGTGAGATAAGGCAGAATGTCTAAACTCTGTTTGCCTCCAAATCTCTTGTATCCAACCCAACCTGCTCTGTCACCATCTTATCCTCTCTTAGCCACCGTCTACTGGACTTGGCGTCCTCCCAAAGAATATGGAGACAATTCTTTGGAGCTTTAACTCTGCATTTGCGATAGGCCCTGATGGCTTTGGCGATAGGCCCTGATGGCAACAGTGCGCAGGTTCTCAAATCCTGTTATGCTCCTCATGATTCTCCTCTATCTGTGCTTTTCAGCCTGTAGTTCTCCTATATGTGCCTCTGGTCCACAAGGGAGTCAGTAAGCATCACTCTCATCCCAAAGAAAGGTGGAAAAAAAGATTCCATCAACGGAAAAGTGAGCTTACTTCAAATTATTGGCAAAGTCATGGAAGCCATCATTTCCACTGGTCAGAAAAACATAATCTTGCAATCCAGGATCATTGCTCACCTCCACTCATTTGTTCCTCTTGTTTCCCACCTGTGGAACAAACTTCTACATTCTCTTCAATCTCATTCTTCCCTCTTGGTCTTCATGACAGCTGTTCACCACCATCTCACATCATCCCCAATCCAAAACCACGATCTTTTCTGCACACATAATCCCCCCACCCCCACCTCCAATTTTGCTTCTCAATCCATCTTATGCACCCCCTGCATTCTCCTCTACCCCCCAACTGAACCTGTGTATCCCTTGTTGTCCATCTCTGTTTATTTGCTCTGTTGACCCTGCTGTTAGCATTTCCCCATTCTCTTTCTGCTGTTCCTTTTGTAATCTTGTGTCCTGGTCTGCTCTGTGTTCTAGCTCTTTCATGAGCTAACTGTATATAAAAAGTCATCTTTCATATTTTGAAACAGCCTGATCTCTGTCCGTCAGTTTGGGTTCTTTCTCAGTCACCAAACACTGGACATGGTGCTGCTCCTTTCTCAACAATGCATGAGGGCCCTAAATCTCAAACAAGAGATCAGAACGAACTCCCTCAACATATCTTGGGAATTTGACAGTCTGGCATACTATTCTGATTGTCAAGGTCTCTGCCTGTGGCATACAAGGCTGTCTCTTCATAACTGGTTTTCTGACTTCCTCTGCTCCTGCTGTCAACATGTCGTTATCGATGGAAGCCTTTTCTCGTCTCCCATTGGACGAATGAGTGCCCAAAGCCTGGCTCTTGGATCTAGTCTGGTTACTGTTGGAAATAAATTGTGCTTCTCCAATGCTCTGAAAAACCTTCTTTTCCTTTTTCAGTTGACTCCACATTAAGTCATATTATACCCAATCCTACTGACAGTCAGACAGCATCGTTGTCTGTCTCTGTTAATCTGGAATTGATTAAATGTTAAACTGATAAATGGAACATGTCCCTCAATCCTGGAAAATCCCACAATCTCACCCTGTCACTTCAGAAGGATCATCAAACAAATCCACCAATCTATTTTCAGGACAGCCACCAGAAGAGGTTATCGTGAACCGTCTTGGCCTCAACATCAGCAAGACCTCTCCTGGACCAAACATAGAGCAAAGCTGGCCTCCAAAGCCAGTCACAGAAATGACATCCTCCATCGGTGTAATTATTTCCTTGCAAAATCAGAACTACTCACAATGTACAGGGTGTTTGTCTGTAGCTCAATAGGAGTACTGCTCAACCCTATGGGTTAGCACCAAAAAATCATGCGTCTCTCCTGGATGCTGTGTATTCTAAAGTCTTCAAATTTTTTGGAATAGTATCCCATGATGAGGCTCAAGTACAAGGTCAGTTGCTCTTAAGTGCTTCAAGCATGGTGCAGATGGTTGAAGGGCTACCTGGAGGTAGCCCTTCAACCATTTGCACCACATGCTTATGTCAGCATATATCCTTATCAGCAATCCTTTTTACCCCCATTCACCCTGCCTACCCAACCCTCTTACTTGTAAGTTGCATTCCTCCCTCTCTCTCCTCATTTCCTGCTTGTTCATTCACTTGCTTAATGTGTCCAACTGTTACCTCCATGAACTGTCAGTTCCATAGTCTCTGTCACCTTGCTTAACCAAGACCTCGATTTTGTAAAGAGGAAAAAAAAGTTATATATAATATATATATATATATATATATATATATATATATATATATATATAATATATATTGTTGCGGTTCTCGGAACCGCATGCATCAACAGAATAGTGGTCCCAAGACAGATATTCCTATTATTTACATGTAGATAGTCCCTTCCCTTTTGTCTGGAGGGACAACGGGCGTGCGTTGCAATGATCTCATAGCTAGGTTTGCTTACATCATTTCTTCTTCACTTCATTTCTACTCTTCTTTTCTGATTATTCCTGAAGTAAATCTGAGCCACGAGCACCTTCGCTGTGAGATGGGCCCTCACGGAGGCCAGCGCATGCGGTGCCGCTGCGAGGAAACGATGATGCCCGGGCATTAACAGCGCAGAGCCCCCATTCCCAAGCGAGCCCTCAACCCAACGTGTGCGGCGAATCATACAGTGCGCTTCGCAGTCCGGGATTATCGACTCGAGCTTCCGATGATCTGGGGAAGATTGCCGGTTGCATTACAAAGGCATACGAATGAATACCTCTGAAGAG
>CM068952.1:3267038-3285831 GCA_035128595.1 Eptatretus atami | reverse complement strand
ATGAAAGAGAGGAGGAGTTCATCACTGAGTGCAGCACACCAGAGTATTTAATAATACAACATATCACGGTCAATTCAGGACAGTACATGTTAGTGCAGCATAGTGATGTTAGAGGTTAATGTAGCATAACAGACATAGTAGCATAATGCGCATGTTACATAAGCAAGTTCTAGTTTAGTGTGTCATAACACGATCAACACACACACAATGGTACAACATCGTATCGAGCATGATTGAGATAGTGCAGTACGTGGTCTAACATCCATATTTCCTTTTAACTGTGCAAAACATACCTCGTACGTCAATGGGGTAGCTTAGTGTATAAATTTCAACGATGCAAGCTCTTCTTTACTACAACATTATAATTTTATTGTGTTTAATAATTCCCACCACACATGTCTGACACCAAGTGTAAGATGTAAGGCAATTATAAAGACGACATGAGGCCTCTCCAGCTGCACATTAGTCACTTGGTGCCGCTCTTCCACCAATACCTCACACCTGGCGTACAATGCCTGCACAGTTCTGCATGAAGACCACCCAATGCGGGTAATGTCAGACTTGAGCTTTGCCTCTGGCCAGCAATATGCTAGTTGGTGGTGCCTTAATGTTTGACGATGCATCTTCCAAGCACAACCATTATTTTTCATGTCTTGCATTATAATTGCTTGCTTGTTGCATAACCACGGCAGCGAGGAATTTGCAGAGAACGTTATTTGTGTGCAGCACTTGGCTGTGAGTTTGCATTCTTACTAGGGGGAACGGTTGTGCTGTTGATGCAGTGCTCCCTGTAGGCGAGAGCAGGAATTTGGAATTTGTTCATGGTACCGGCGATAGCTAACTTACTTTTTTTTTTTTTGCGAAGGACATCATGGGATTTAACGTCCACCAACTAATTCTGGCAGACAGGACAACCAGTTAACGTCCATCTGAGAGATGTCACACACATTGATGAATCATCCTGCCTGTGAATCACCTGGATGTTTAGAGACGGGTCGGGATTCAAACTCAGGCCAGACAGCGCAGAGGGTGTTTGTGAATATCTCTAGCATCCTGCAAGCCCATGAAAATAGATCACTGTGTAGGAGGTATTTAAAACATGTGCGTGTTATTCTGGCAACATGCTTCTCCCTTTGGATGACAAATTGGATCAGAATGAAAAAACATCCCATTTTGAATTCAAAAGATCTAAACAGTTGGCAAGTTGAACAAAGTAGAGGAGGGATTTTAGTTGTGGAGGAATAGGAATTTGTGTCATCATTCGTGTATTTACAAGTTATCATTCCACTGTACTCCCCCTTCTGACCCAATATTTAAAAACAGAATCCGTAAGATTTTTAAAGTCTGCATTGAAGAATTGTGATAAGGTATCGTGGAGGGCAAATATATATATATATATATATATATATATATATATATATATATATATATATTAATATATATAAGTATATATATATATATATATACACACATACATATGTACCGGGCGTAGTGGCGTGCGCCTGTAATCCGGCTACTCGGAGGATCGCTTGAGGACGGGAGCTCTGCGTGGGCCGCGCTATGAGAGGGTGTAGGGCAGCCCGGAATCATGGCAAAACCCAATCCTTATCCCTATGTCATAAGAGGCGACCAGGTTGCGTCAGGAAGGGCATCCGGCGTAAAACCTATGCCAAATCAGTATGCGGATCATAACGATGATCCGCTGTGGCAACCCTAACGGGAGCAGCGAAAGCCGAACAACAACATATGTATATACAAACCATTCCTTTCTCATCATAAAGACACATAAGGCAGCCGAGGCAGTTTCATTGGCAAGGAGTACAGTCCTGGACGGGTCGTCACTCTGACAGGTTACCCGAATGGTTACTACTCCAGTACAGTGGTACTCATTTCACCGATCTCGGAAGGATGATCGACTGAGTCAACCCCACTTGGTGTACTTCAACGGCCAACAGGGCTCCATCTCACCAGCCACCCTAAACACGAAACCAACACCAGGTAAACCAACACCAGGCTTCGAGCATAAATGAGGGTGATATATGATGATGGTTCAATGGTGGAGCGATATTTCACTCAATGTACAATTTGCTCTAATGAGCCAAGTACATAACAGTAGAGTGAATCATTGTAAGGTCAACCAATGTCAACGTGACTCTCATCTGACATTATTAAATTCTTCCATTGTTATTTTTTTTTACAGTGTTTACCTGGATACTTTATAGAAACCTCTATAATAAATTTAACCACAAACTCTTCACATTTGAGAATTGGCTCTTTTGGAATATCTCAACAAAAAGTTGCGGTCATGCTTGGGGACTTTGTGTATATCACCAAACCTAGAAGAGATATCACTGCGTTTGACCGGTTTTCAGATCGTCAATGCTCGTCAGGCAAAATGCATCGAAACCTTAAACCTGGTGCATCCACTAAACGTTTTGAGATGTCACCTTCCAGTTCCCATATTCAGCAATTCTTATCAATTTTAAAGGCAGTTGATAGTCATGAAATGTCCTTCAAGCTTGGATTGCTGATAAGTGGATTATATTAATGTTCATGATATCGACAGATGCACTCCTCCACCCCCTCACGCCCTCCCATCCCCCCCCAAAACACACAAGAGAGGTAGCCTTATTTCTTCAGGCCACAATGTGAAGTGGGACACCAGTTACACACTTCTTCTTTGGATATGTTATTGATCTAGCCTTATTCTTTCTTCAAGAAATAAACAAACATGTGTCCTATTCCTATTTGCAATACACCTTCTTACTGGAGGTAATTTCAACGTACAGGTGGAACACTGAAAATGAATACCTGTACTCTCATAGTGTACGCATACGAGTAGCATGTATAATACGGTAATCTCCTTCATAAACAATCTTTGACAGTAATGATGGGTACGGTGAAGTGTAATGCAATATTTTACCATTATCACTTCCAGGCTATATTATGACATGTGGCCTCATGATACACAATCTAATGCAGCTATAAATGAGCTGAGAATTTAGGATTTTTGTTTTTTTCCCTGGAAATGGTCGTTAAAAGCTTCTAAAACAGTCTCCATGTCCTTGTGCTCCAGTCTGCATTGCTTGCCAGTTGGGGTGGAGAGACAAAGCGGTGAAAATGAAAACTCCAGGCCCGCAGGTTTGCTCTTGCTGTGAGGAGCTTGACACATCCACCGATCCCATTATCTTGATTTTTGCCATAAATTATGACAAAATATGCCGTTCTGCATCAAGGGAAAAACTGGCCTTGTGGTTTCATATTAGACGAGTTCTTGGAGATTTTTGTACTGACTGGTGACACCATCACTGAAATATTTTGACAGCAGTCAGCTGATGTAGAACAGCTTTGACTCATGGCAGAGTGCCTTGATTAAAACTACCGTGTATACCGCTGCGAGGACATCATACTCGGCCAATCAATAATCACAAATATACTGAGGCAATGCATCTGGTCACCTCTCTGGCAGAATACAGCAACTGGTTGAAGGGCTTACCTGGGTGTGTCCCATTGATTAATTTGGGTAGTATTCTGAACTGGGAATGATTGTACTTTTCAGCAAATCAAGAAGCACAAGCACAGCGCAAGTTGGGCGGAACAATGAGAGGACTTGAGCGTGCTAAATTTCTCATTAAGCGAAGTGATACAGGAAGAGAGGTTTCAGCTCAGTTCGGAAAGAAAATTCACTAAAACACTCTGAGCCAATTATTTTGACATTTGAAAAAATTTCTCTTTGATTTTGCCCACATTGGCATCACTTTTGTTTATTTGCAGGTATTGTATACTTCACTTTATTAATTGCCCTTGTGTTAATCAGTTTTGTGCCATAGGAAATCCCGATTCAAGAAAACAACTACCTTGTGTAATTTGTCATAACGACTGGTCGGACACGATGTGAGAATCTCGTGGTCTTGTGAGCACTTCCGAAGACTTCCAATCAATCGTTGGCAAAATTGGAACAGAATGATCATTTTTAATCGGGTGTAGAGAGGTTTCCACTGGAGCAGATGAGAGTTTGATGTGAAGTGGTACAGGTAGACAGTTATCCATTTAGATATCTTCCAAAGGCAAGGTAAGTTTTCTCAGAGGACCCTCGAGATTTCAAGTATGGAGGCAGGTACATGCTGTTTTTGTTTTAGGAACAATTTTTTTGAATGGAAAATTAACATACATTTTAGAAAAATGTGCAGAAAAAATTTATTTATACAATGATAACTCCAAGAAGTGGAAGCTGAATAGGGAAGAAGAGATGTCACAAACTAATACCAAAATGGGAAATTGCATTGATCTGCAACATCTCAAATTATAATAAAGTTACCGAAATTCGAAGCTGGAATAATGGAAAAGTATGTAAATACAACTCCTGAGGGGAATTGTAACAAATCAACTTGCTTTCACAACATGGAAAGTGACTAAGGAAAGCACAACATGGAAAGCTAACTTTCAAAACGAAGGATGACTTTAGGTCACTGCGTAAGGCTTGCGAGTGCGTGTACATTCTGAGGAAAGGCAGGAAACATTATCTTGCAAATCTCAGGGCTGAACTCTCCAACTAGTCTCATTCCTCAAAGTCATGGTGGCACCTTTTCGAATATGCCGTCGGTGCTTGCTCCCCTCCCACCCGTTTCTCACTTCAAACGCCATTTCTGCAAACTCTGCGTGGAGATAAGGCAGAATGTCTAAACTCTGTTTGCCTCAAATCTCTGTATCCAACCCAACCTGCTCTGTCACCATCTTATCCTCTCTTAGCCACCGTCTACTGGACTTGGCGTCCTCCCAAAGAATATGGAGACAATTCTTTGGAGCTTTAACTCTGCATTTGCGATAGGCCCTGATGGCTTGGCGATAGGCCCTGATGGCAACAGTGCGCAGGTTCTCAAATCCTGTTATGCTCCTCATGATTCTCCTCTATGTTGTCTTTTCAGCCTGTAGTTCTCCTATATGTGCCTCTGGTCCACAAGGGAGTCAGTAAGCATCACTCTCATCCAAAGAAAGGTGGAAAAAAAGATTCCATCAACGGAAAAGTGAGCTTACTTCAAATTATTGGCAAAGTCATGGAAGCCATCATTTCCACTGGTCAGAAAAACATAATCTTGCAATCCGAGATCATTGCTCACCTCCACTCATTTGTTCCTCTTGTTTCCCACCTGTGGAACAAACTTCTACATTCTCTTCAATCTCATTCTTCCCTCTGGTCTTCATGACAGCTGTTCACCACCATCTCACATCATCCCCAATCCAAAACCACGATCTTTTCTGCACCCATAATCCCCCACCCCACCTCCAATTTTGCTTCTCTATCCATCTTATGCACCCCCTGCATTCTCCTCTACCCCCCAACTGAACCTGTGTATCCTTGTTGTCCATTCTCTGTTTATTTGCTCTGTTGACCCTGCTGTTAGCATTTCCCCATTCTCTTTCTGCTGTTCCTTTTGTAATCTTGTGTCCTGGTTGCTCTGTGTTCTAGCTCTTTCATGAGCTAACTGTATATAAAAAGTCATCTTTCATATTTTGAAACAGCCTGATCTCTGTCCGTCAGTTTGGGTTCTTTCTCAGTCACCAACACTGGACATGGTGCTGCTCCTTTCTCAACAATGCATGAGGGCCCTAAATCTCAAACAAGAGATCAGAACGAACTCCCTCAACATATCTTGGGAATTTGACAGTCTGGCATACTATTCTGATTGTCAAGGTCTCTGCCTGTGGCATACAAGGCTGTCTGTTCATAACTGGTTTTCTGACTTCCCCTGTTCCTGCTGTCAACATGTCGTTATCGATGGAAGCCTTTTCTCGTCTCCCATTGGACGAATGAGTGCCCAAAGCCTGGCTCTTGGATCTAGTCTGGTTACTGTTGGAAATAAATTGTGCTTCTCCAATGCTCTGAAAAACCTTCTTTTCCTTTTTCAGTTGACTCCAATTAAGTCATATTATACCCAATCCTACTGACAGTCAGACAGCATCGTTGTCTGTCTCTGTTAATCTGGAATTGATAAATGTTAAACTGATAAATGGAACATGTCCCTCAATCCTGGAAAATCCCACAATCTCACCCTGTCACTTCAGAAGGATCATCAAACAAATCCACCAATCTATTTTCAGGACAGCCACAAGAAGAGGTTATCGTGAACCGTCTTGGCCTCAACATCAGCAAGACCTCTCCTGACCAAACATAGAGCAAAGCTTGCCTCCAAAGCCAGTCACAGAATGACATCCTCCATCGGTGTAATTATTCTTGCAAAATCAGAACTACTCACAATGTACAGGGTGTTTGTCTGTAGCTCAATAGGAGTACTGCTCAACCCTATGGTTGCACCAAAAAATCATGCGTCTCTCCTGGATGCTGTGTATTCTAAATCTTCAAATTTTTTGGAATAGTATCCCATGATGAGGCTCAAGTACAAGGTCAGTTGCTCTTAAGTGCTTCAAGCATGGTGCAGATGGTGGAAGGGCTACCTCGAGGTAGCCCTTCAACCATTTGCACCACGTGCTTATGTCAGCATATATCCTTATCAGCAATCCTTTTTACCCCCATTCACCCTGCCTACCCAACCCTCTTACTGGTAAGTTGCATTCCTCCCTCTCTCTCCTCATTTCCTGCTTGTTCATTCACTTGCTTAATGTGTCCAACTGTATCTCCATGAACTGTCAGTTCCATAGTCTCTGTCACCTTGCATTACCAAGACCCTCGATTTTGTAAAGAGGAAAAAAAGTTATATATAAATATATATATTATATATATATATATATATATATATATATAATATATATATATGTTGCGGTTCTCGGAACCGCATGCATCCAACAGATAGTGGTCCCAAGACAGATATTCCATTATTATACATGTAGATAGTCCTTCCCTTTTGTCTGGAGGGACAACGGGCGTGCGTTGCAATGATCTCATAGCTAGGTTTGCTTACATCATTTCTTCTTCACTCATTTCTACTCTTCTTTTCTGATTATTCCTGAAGTAAATCTGAGCCACGAGCACCTTCGCTGTGAGATGGGCCCTCACGGAGGCCAGCGCATGCGGTGCCGCTGCGAGGAAACGATGATGCCCGGGCATTAACAGCGCAGAGCCCCCATTCCCAAGCGAGCCCTCAACCCAACGTGTGCGGCGAATCAATACAGTGCGCTTCGCAGTCCGGGATTATCGACTCGAGCTTCCGATGATCTGGGGAAGATTGCCGGTTGCATTACAAAGGCATACGAATGAATACCTCTGAAGAGGCTGCACGAATGGTGTTTTTCACAACACAGGAAACACAGCCAGCACGACGCCCATGCTGCACGAAACGCGCACGGAGGCTGATAAAGGCGACTCCAGCCACGTTGGGTGGGATGCGAGTGTGCGAAGCAAAAGCGGCGCGATCCTTTTCAACCAAATATCTGATACATATTGGTGTTCGCCCCGAGCACACTCCAGCAGAGTTGTGCGGACGTGAGCGCTGGCTACGTGCGTAATGGCCGAATCACGCGTACTGTATGGAATGTACTCGAAGGCAGACACGTACGCCACTCGCAACTTTGTTATCGTACAAAGCAGGGCACAAATGCACCGCTCGCGACTTTGTGTCGTATTTCCTCAATATCGACACATATCGGTGTTCGCCACGTGCACACGCTAGCAGAACCGGGCGAACGCGAGCACTGACCACGTGGGCCATGGCGGATCCACGCGTACTGCATGAAACATGCATGGATTTATCCATAACAAGGTACCTTCGGCCCTCGCTGGCAGCAGCGGATTCCCCACGGATGGTGAACGTCTTCTCGTCTCTACGGCCAGCGAAGCTGCGATCGAGCAGGGGAATGTTGTGCAGTGCGGGCCACTTTGGCAGCGCGGAGCAGCGCATTGATCAGCGCTGGTCGGGCGCCCGAGCGGGCATGTGGGACCCTCGGCCGGTCGCCAGGGCATGGCCCGGGGGTTTTTGCAGGATGATCGCGCGCCAATTTCGGTGTGGGCAATTCGTGTCATGCCGTGGCGTCGGAGCGGAATATTTTCACTGTCTGAGATGACCTTGCCGGAAATGAAGTGGTTTTGGTTTCCGGCCAAAGATAGCGGGCCGCGTGAGCGGTCGAGGCCAATCGGAGCTCCCGATTCAGGTGATGACGCTTCACTTTGGGGTGGCTTCCGCGCCCCGCGCTGCAAGTCGGTCGGAGCGGTCCCTCCGCCTCTTCCCTCGCCTCGCCCTCGTCGACATCGTCACCACCCGCCTCCTGTGCCTGGACTCCGCCACCTCGTCTCCGCCCACACGACGTTGACCCACCCGCCTACCTGGTCCCGCATTCCACTCCATCCACGCACTCTGGACTCCGTCCCTTCTCCACTCAAGCCCCTCCTTCACGAACAGGTCTCCACATATGCTGCTGAAGCAGAGACGACGCGCCAGCTGTCGGGTACCGCACCCGGAGCATCCCCCCCCCGCCCCCCGAAACGTATTGGTGGTGCGTTCGTGTAATCAAGTACAGGGTACCGATATCGTAGCCTCAACTCCTCTCCCTTCTTGTTTCAATACTCCTCTCTCATCGGTTTTCTGTGTCTGTGTGTGTGTGCGTGTATGTGTGTCCTGGTACCTGTGTGCTTAAGTAAGACTGCAGAAGATCGTTATTGTTATCTTTATTATTGTTATTATTTTCACGTTAAGTCTGCTCTGTGTCCACTTTTGTAAGTTGCTTGTTTATTTGTTGCACCACACCTCCCCCGATCTCTGCACAACACACCCCAATAAATCCTGATCGGACCACACACCAATTCCTCGCCCATTGTTAATAAATTATTATTAGAAATGTTCCCAGCTCGTTTTTGTGGTTTCTTTCATTGATCCAGCATGGTCCGAATCCTAGCCTAGCTGGGACTTTATTCCAACAACCCGTTCCTTTTAGCTGGTACGTCCTGGGCAGTGCCGCTCGGCTGCATCCGATCCGGTAAAGTGATCCGGTCCGGTAGAGTGATCCGGTTCGGACAAGGCGTACCGAGGGCGTGTTCCGGTAATTAAATCACATGGTTATTTTTAGGTAACCGGATTAACTAGACGGAGGACCCTAAGTCACGTGGTTGAGTTATTGGCGTCCACGGTCGGTTAAGCGACCCACCGCGTCACGGAATTATCCGTGTGCGACGGCCTACAATTCCGGGGAGTCTGGTGGAGCAGAGATAGCTTCCCCCACCTCGTGGTCTTCTCACCCGACCCCGGCCCGCAACAATATTATATATATATATATATATATATATATATATATATATATATATATAATATATACATACATATACACATACACTGATGAGCCAAAACATTATGACCACCTGCCTAATATGCTGTTGGTCCTCTGTGTGCCGCCAAAACAGCGCCGACCCACCGAAGCATGGACTAGACAAGACCCCTGAAGGTGTCCTGTGGTATCTGGCACCAAAACATTAGCAGCAGTCCTTCAAATCCTGTAAGTTGCGAGGTGGAGCCGTCGTGGATCGGAATTGTCGATCCAGCACATCCACAGATGCTCAATCGGATTGAGATCTGGAGAATTTGGAGGCCAGGACAACACCGTGAACACTTCATCATGTTCCTCAAACCATTCCCGAACAATGTGTGCAGTGTGGCAGGGCGCATTATCCTACTGAAAGAGGCCACTGCCATCAGGGAATACCATTGCCATGAAGGGGTGTACCTGGTCTGCAACGATGTTTAGGTAGGTGACACGTGTCAAATTGACGTCCACATGAATGGCCGGATCCAGGGTTTCCCAGCAGAACATTGCCAGAGCATCACACTCCCTCCACCGGCTTGTTGTCTTCCCACAGTGCATCCTGGTGCCATCACTTCACAAGGTAAACGGCACACAGGTACACGGCCATCCATGTGATCTAAAAAGAAACGGGACTCATCGGACCAGGCGACCTTCTTCCACTGCTCCAAGGTCCAGTTCCGACGCTCCCGTGCCCATTGTAGGCGCTTCCGACGGTGGACAGGGGTCATCATGGGCACTCCGACCGGTCTGCGGCTACGCAGCCCCATACGCAGCAGGGTGCGATGCACTGTGGATTGTGACACATTCCTCCCGTGACCACCATTAAAATTTTCTGTGACTTGTGCCACAGTAGACCTTCTGTCGGTTCGGACGAGATGGGATAGCTTTCGTTGCCCTCGCGCATCGATGAGCCTTGGGTGCCCAACACCCATCACCGGTTTGTGGTTTGTCCCTCCTCGGACCACTGTCGGTAGGTACTCACCACTGCTGACCAGGAGCACCCCACAAGCCTTGCCGTTTCAGAGATGCTCTGACCCAGTCGTCGGGCCATAACAATTTGGCCTTTGTCAAAGGTCGCTCAGGTCTTTACTCCTGCCCATTTCTCCTGCATCCAACACATCAACTTCAAGAACTGACTGTTCACTTGCTGCCTAATATATCTCACCCCTTGCCTTGACAGGTGCCATTGTAACAAGATAATCAATGTTATTCACTTCACCTGTCAGTGGTCAAAATGTTTTAGCTCATCAGTGTGTATACTGTATATACACACACATAATCACAGATAAGTTAAATGTGAAAATGACTGTCTTCACACTATATGAACAATACAATATTTAAAATAGGCAATATCTGTACACAAGGCCCTTTTTACCTCCACCACCAAAGATGAAGGAGGTTATGTTTTCACCCCTGTCTGTTTATCTGTCTGTGAACAAAATATTTCAAAACATTGTGGATGGACTTGGACAAAATTTGGTGGAGAACTTCGGTATGTGACAAGGATGAAATGATTAGATTTTGATGAAGATCAGAATCCGGATCCGGATCCGAGAATTTTTTCAGTGATTCTTCATCATTGAGTGATCATCTAAAACGATATATAGCACAATATCTCAAAATGTTGTGGACAGATTCGGACAAAACTTGGTGGATGAGTTGGGTAGGTGCCAATTAGATTTTGGTTGAGGTCTGAATCCAGATCCCGCCTATCAGTGGGATACAAATAATGAACTATTCAGCGAGGCGGAGATATGCCCTCTACCGAGTGTCCTTCAAGTTCCAAGATGGCTCTCACACTAAATCGGCTGTCAAATCATTCAGGAACATGTGCTCCCAGACCAACTGACCATAGAAAAACAAACACAACATATTCCCCCCTCCCCCCTCCTGTTTTTGGGACTGTACATTTAAAGAAGAGAAGAAGCTCTGCCTTTTAACTGGTTTACATGAAGGAACAGAATGCCTGGTATTGCAGCTGCAGAGTATCCTGAAACACCAGAAGAGCATTATCACTGATCTGAAAACAGGCATCGAGTCGGTAAAAGAAGGAATGAAGAACAGGTTCGATCAACCAGGTCATCTGGTTTTAAGAAATCAAGAAAGCATTTTGGTAAATTCTGTTAATGATGTACCATACGAGTCAGAACTTTCTGCGACAGAGGAAGCATATAAAGGTGATTAACAATTCAGTTCTGTTTTGTCCAGTTCAACTGAATGAAATAAAGGAACATGGTCAAAATTGAAATTTTCTTGGAAAGATGTGTTGCTTGCTGCTAGTGAAGAAAATAACACTTGCACAGCGAAATGTTATTCCACAAGTGGAAAAATTCTGAAATTAATTTTGATTAACTCTTTGAACCCTAGCGGCCATTTTACCTGCCGCTCTTCAAACCTCCAGATACACGAGTGGCCGGATTTTTCTCCAGGTAGCCCAGGGTGGAGAAGCCGAAAGTTCAACGGACTAAGGGTTCAAAGGGTTAATCCTGCTACAAATGGTATCAGTGAATCTTCCACATCTGTACTGCTTTGAGTGAAAGTCTATTTGAGGTCAATGATAGCACAGCAATAATTCAACATCGTTTGCTGTTACATGTGCACAAGGAAGTTAGAGATTCCATCAACTTCGTTGACATTGCAAATTCATTTGTAAATAATGAAAATGAACTGTAGATGCATTTTGGAGAAAGATCTCGCACAAATGATCTGGAGCACGAATAGTAGTTGAACTTTGCAGATCGTGTTTGTGCATTTTATTTTCCCTCCTCATCAGGATACATTTTACTTGGACTTGGTGATGAACAAAGTGAAGTCCTTCCTATGTAAGAATTTAACAGTCTTCTCCCTCCATACTGATTTCAAGGCATGGATAGTAATTCCTTCAAAACAAAAGAAACTCTGTAAAACTTTGACGTGCTTCATTCAGTGATTTCTTGTTTTGGAATTGAGCGATAAAACAATGAAAAATCACTCATAGAGCGACAACTTGGCGAAACAGAATGGCACTTGGTAGAGCGCATACCTCCGCCAGGCTGAACAGTTTCAATTTTGTATCCAACTAATAGGTCGGATCTGGATCTGGCCATTAATCAAAATCGAATCGGCTTGTTCTTGTCACCTACCCAACTCATCAACCTAGTTTTATCACAAGTCGTCCATAACTTTTTGAGCTATCATGCCAACACCGTTTTTGGCCCCATCTCTCAATGGTGAAGAATCACTTTAAAATTCTCGAATCCAGATTCGTATCTTCACCAAATTGAATTCAAGTAGTCATTTTCACACATCCCAAGATGTCACAAGTTTCGTGTGAATCCGTCCACAACCTTTTGAGATATTGTGCTATATATATATAATTTTTGGACCAACCTCTCAATGGTTATAAGCACTTAAAAAATTTCTCAGATCTGATTCAGATCTTCACCAAAATTGAATCAATTCTCCTGGTGGCACTCCAACATATACACCAAGTTTCGTTGTGAATCCATCCATAACCTTTTGATATATTGTGCATAATATCGGTTTTGGCTCAATGTCTCATTGGTGAAAGAATGTTTTAAAATTCTCACCATCCGGATTCAGATTCGGATCTTCACCAAAATTAAGCGTTACTGTCCTTGACGCGTCAACTACACACAAAAAAAAAATTCAGAACGATTGTTAAAACTGTGGCCAAAAATCATGTGAGAGACAGGACAGACAGACCGACTACAAACATGAAAAATCACTCCGAGAGTGACAATTTGCGAAATGAACAAATCGGTAGAGCGCATACCTCCGCCAGGCTGAACAGTTTAATTTTGTATACACTATAGGTGGATCTGATCCGGACCTTAACAAAATCGAATCGGCTTGTTCTTGTTACAACCAACTCATCCACCAGTTTTATCACAAGTCTCCATAACTTTTGAGAGTATCATGCCAACAAGTTTTTTTGGCCCATCTCTCAATGTAAGAATACTTAAAATTCTCGATCGATCCGGATTCGAATCTTCACCAAAATTGAATCAATTAGTCCTCGTCACACACCCAACCTGAGCACCAAGTTCGTTGTGGAATCCATCAATAACTTTTTGAAATATTTGTTGTTGGGCCGGGGTTCGGTGGCGATGATCGACCATAAGTGGAGCAAGTGGAGTCGTCTCCACCGAACACCCGGAATTTAGGTCGTGACTCTCGGACAACTCCGAAAGGTCACGGGTCACTTAGAGGAAATTGTTGTAGTAGTTGTAGTTGTTGTAAAAACCTAACTCAAAAATAACTCGTAGCGCACACACGAAATTCCCATTAGACAGAAGGACGGGACCCTAACTATAAACACATACTTATTGAAATAACTAAGCTGAGGGACTGCTGTCTGTCTGTGTGCAAATGGCTTCCAGATTCGTAACAATATATCGTTTTTGGCCCGATCTCTCAATAATCACTTTAAAAATTCTCAGATTCAGATCCAGATTCGGATCTTCACCAAAATTAAGCGTTGCTGTCCTTGGCCGTCAACTACATAAACAAAAAATTTCAGAACGATTGCTTGAAAACTGTGGCCAAAAATCATGTGAGAAACAGACAGACAGACAGACAAACGCTACAGACCAACACATTTAGTGAAAAATATTTTTCGCCAAGTAATAAGGGAATGCGATTCACACTGTATTTGTTATTTTCAGTGTGACTGATATCAGTATATTCATGGCAGTCATTTGTTTCTTCATATGTAAATAGCACAGTCGGGCGATACCATTCAAACTTCCAAATGATGCTCATTTTGTTTCTATGATGTAATAAGTTTGCAGTTTTAGCCATTTTATTCGGTATAAAATCTTTATGACGTGTCTTTTATAATATCAGAAAACTAAAATTATAGAGGTGAATAACCCTTGTGACCTCCCACACCACCCCCTAATGTTTACCCTTCCCTCGCCAATTTCCGTAGTCCCTGAAAGGTCTCGAAGCAATTGTTCCTCACACTCACAGAGATAAGCAGTCTGTGCTTTGGCAACTTAATGATGAGTTGTCAAGTTATCTTGAGTTGTCAGTGTTTGAACAAAATATTTCACGTTCTCTGTTCTTGTGAGGATCGATGGACGGTCTGTGTGAACCCACTGCTTGAAACAAATCCATAACTATAGGAATGGAAACAAAAAGGAATACCTTTCATCACTCCCATGACCATTTATATTCATACAGTATCGATCTATCTAATATATATATATATAAGCGAAATGTTTGTTTGTTTGTTGCGCCACTCCTTTGAGCTCCGAAGGTTAATCGCCACAAAACTTCATAGGAACACATTATTTATCACGGTGCACATAAATAGCGGTTTTAAAGTAATTTTCTCACAATTCATAAATTATAAACACCTGAGCTGCCACCTGCTGCCATCTCAGCAAGGGTGGATCCATATGTACAATGCTTCATTAAAATCCCATTTTCTTTCGGTTTTTCAACTCGGATACTGATATATTTGGTGAGGTGGTGACCTCCGATCGTCAAATATATAGTCTCAAATGTGAAAAAATAACTATCTATTGACCCTATGCACTAAGCGAGTGACGTCACAGCGGAAGGTAAGCTCCCGCCATATTGAGTGGCAAAAAATCATGGCTACCACGCACGTGTCACAGCGAAATTCTGGGCTATTTCCATGAATTAGAAGATATTTCTAAGAAGAGGTACTGCGAAAAACTGAAGCTGTGTGGTCTTAATGAAGATCCTTTATTATTTCAAAGGATAAATGGACAACAGAAAGGAAAATTTGGCCTCAAATCGTTTTCCCTGCCATCTTGTTCACCTTGTTGAAACGCCAAGTCCTTACACTCAAGCCAGCCTGAAAGCCTTCAAGAGTATGGACGCTTACTCATTATGTCGCCGGGTTTGTTAGTGACATAATCTCGACGAAAGCTGACAAGAACTGTATTATCGTGAGGGCAAAGGTAAGCCTGTTTTCTTTCATTTCACTATTATTGTATTCGTTGTTGCTTGTTTTGTTCAGCAACCAGCGTCACTTTTTAAACCTGACTGCTGCCACAAGTTAATTTCAAATGAAGCTCTTGTCTAAATGCTAAGTTTGTAGAAAATCTTCGTTCGTCAGTTTGCTTACAGATACATGATATTTTTTCCATGACAAACATCCGGTGTAATGCCACGCTGCTGTGGATGTTTCCAAGTGATAGTTTTTTATGTATTAAATACATATCGATGTGACTTTCTGTAGTGAAACAACTCAGAACTGTGCGCGTTAGACGCTGTTAGAAAGGCGATTAGCCGATCTCATTCTGTCAATAAAACAAGGGATATAATGCATTTTAATGATACAAATCAGACAATATTTGTAACCACCACTATTTAATACCAACTACTGAAATAACGTATCAGAAATTAGTTACATACCGGAGACAAAATGAAGGCCGCACAACCAGTCAGGTTCGCCAGGTCGCCATTTTTCTCTTCTCAGAACGATATCCAAAGATTTCGTCGGTCTACTTCGGCGGGAAAGCGGTAAAACTGCCTCCAGAGCCTTTAGTACATCCGGGGCACAACAACTCTTACCATTTGCAGAAGAAAAAATCGCTTGCTTGGAAATAATGGTGTAGTTGTAGTGGAGACTATTGTTGTTATGGACGCGGTAATACTTGCCGCTCAATATGGCGAGCTGCCACAGTCACGTGACCGGTGACGTCATCTGAATAAGGCCGTATTAAGACCTCCCATGATCGGAAAAATCGGCGAAGGAGGAGTCACGTGAGCTCTGAAAATGTGCGAATCATTCAAAAGCCGAACAACTACAAATACAATGCACACATCGATTTAAAGGTATTTTACTGCTCATCTAAAGACGTAACTCTCATTGGTGAACAAAGTTTGTGGAAAAAAGAAGGATGCCATCTTAGCTAACTTCACCAAATATACACCTCAAATATACATGCATTGTGTCGTTCAAAGAAAGTTAACATCGTCATTTTTTTTTTTTAATCATAAATTGATTGTAGATGTCTCACCTCAAATGAGCACTTTTTGGAGTGTGTCTTGTTGGTAGAAATGGGAATTCAGTGAAACATTCAATGACGAAATTTCATCGTGGGTGGACCGGTAACTTGGCAACCATTATTTTTTTATTTCAAATGGTTTCTGGTCACTATCACAGGTGAGCTATATCTAATTTCTTGCAATATTATCGATATCTCCGACCTCTAACGATGTCTTATCTGAGGGGCCATTCAAAAATGACGCACGTAACGTGTGTGGGGTTGGGGTTTGGAGTTGGGTGGGTGTGGGGGCGAGTGTGGTGTGGGAGTGGGTTTTAGGGGTGGGGGTGTGGGTGTGGGAGTGGGTTTTAGGGGTGGGAGTGGGTTGGGGTGGGGGTTGGGGTTTGGAGTTGGGTGGGTGTGGGGGTGGATGTGGGTTTTAGGGGTGGGTGTGGGGGTGAGTGTGGGGTGATTTGGGGGTTGGGGTGAGTGTGGGAGTGGGTTTTAGGGTGGGCGTGGGGGTGAGTTTGGGGTTTGGAGTTGGGGGTGTGGGGTGAGTGGGTGTGGGAGTGGGTTTTAGGGGTGGGTGTGGGGGTTGGGGTTTGGAGTTGGTGGGTGTGGGGGTGGATGTGGGAGTGGGTTTTAGGGGTAGGCGGGGGGTGAGTAGTGGGTTAGTTGGGGGTGAGTTTGGGGTGGGGTTGGAGTTGGGTGGGTGTGGGGTGAGTGGGTGTGGGAGTGGGTTTTAGGGGTGGGCGTGGGGTGAGTTTGGGGTTGGGGTTTGGAGTTGGGTGGGTGTGGTGGTGAGTGTGGGTGTGGAGTGAGTTTTAGGGGTGGGTGTGGGGTTGGGTTTGGGGAGTTGGTGGGTGTGGGGGTGGATGTGGGAGTGGGTTTTAGGGGTAGGCATGGGGTGAGTTTGGGGTGGGGGTTGGAGTTTGGTGAGTGTGGGGGTGAGTGTGGTGTGGGAGTGGGTTTAGGGGTGGGGGTGGGGGGTGAGTGTGGGTGTGGAGTGGGTTTTAGGGGTTGGCGTGGGGTGAGTTTGGGGTGGTGTGGGTTGTGGTTTGGAGTGGTGTGGGGGTGATGTGGGAGTGGTTTTAGGGTAGGCGTGGGGTGAGTGTGGTTGGGGTGAGTTTGGGGTGGGAGTGGTTTAGGGTGGGGTGGGGGTGAGTTTGGGGTGGGTTGGAGTTGGTGAGTGTGGTGGTGGGAGTGGGTTTTATGGTGGGTGTGGGGTTGGGGTTTGGAGTGGGGGATGTGGGGTGGGTTGGTTGGAGTGGGTGATGTGGAGTGGGTTTTAGGTAGGCATGGGGGTGTGTGGGTGTGAGTTTGGGGGTGGGGTTGGAGTTGGGTGGGTGTGGGGTGAGTGTGGGTGTGGGAGTGGGTTTTAGGGGTGCGTGGGTGAGTTGGGGGTGGTGTGTGTCCAAATGTTATTGAGTTTTACACTTACAGGGGGTTGGGGTGTTTTCAGAGCCATTGTGTGACAACCTTTTTCGTTACATATTAAAACGAGCTTGAAAAGAACCTTTTGGACTTTTGGAAAGCTTTCTCATAACCTTGAATGAGGGTCTGATTGAGCATTTCTCTATTAGCCATGGCTTTTCCGAGAGATGTCACTGTAAACTGGTCGATGGAAGAAAGAAAAAAGTGACGCTGCCTCCCTGAGAAGAGGAAGAAGAGGCTGAAACAGGAAAATGGGTTGTCCATCTCTACTATACATATTATATATATATATATATATATATATATATATATATATATATACTAAAACTCTCATCTTGTATGTATGTATGTTCCCCAAATACAGCCAAAAGTACACGATAGCGCAAAAATTTCGGTCCACCTCACTACATTCGCTAACGGTGTGCAGTATCAAGTTTCGTTCGAATCGGGCAACGAAAAAAACATTAAAAAATCAATTCCCGATTAGTCAAGAACTCTTCAGGATTATTTGATCAATGCAAACAACCTCAGCAGTATTGTTCGCTGGAGCTATCTTTTTTTTTTCTTCTTGAAATGATTTATTTTAAAATCTCAAACATTTAGTATAGACAAAGAACGTTTATTTTTAAGCATAAAATAAACACGCCATTTGATCTAATACTCCGTGTTCGTTAATAAATAAAATGTGTTTAGAAGATTACGCACAATAATTTCTTGACTTTCTTTTCTCCGTTTTTTCTTCACATTGACTGCGCAATATCAAGTTTCGTTCAAATCGAGCAACGAAAAAAATTATTTAAAAAATCAATTCCCGATTCAGTCAAGTACTCTTCGGATTATTGATCAATGCAAACAACCTCAGCGGTATAGTTCGCTGGAGCTATCTTTTTTTTTCTTTCTTGAAAAAAATTTTTTTTCATCAACGCCTGTCACAATGGGAACCCAACGGTTCAGGGTCGTCTAGTAGTTATATAAAACCAAAATGTTTTTTTGTTTGTGACCTTACTGCTTTGAGCTCCCAAAGTGAATTCACGACAAAACTTTCTACGATCAGATTTTTAACCACGATGCACCTAAATAGACGGTTTAAAGTCATGAGGTCATTTGGCCCATTATTGCCGTGTTGCACTCCAGAGTTAATTTAT
>CM068952.1:3244071-3259672 GCA_035128595.1 Eptatretus atami | reverse complement strand
ACACACACACACAACCTGGCCCACACATTCCACCCCCCACCCCAAAATCCCACAAGGTTTAATGAACCCAGCAATCAAGGTGCAGCGTGAGCTTCCTCCCAAAAATCTTGGATGTGAGGAGTGGTGGAAATAAGCAGAGACGAATGGAAGATTGACAGGTCTGCACTTGGCTTTGGTGGGCCGGCTCTGCAATGAAATCATCCTAGTCGATGTCGTGTGGTGTCGTGGCTGATGATTGGACCGAGAAGTTCAAGAGACTGAATCCCTTGCAATGGCTGGCTATGGAAACAAACAGATGGGTTTGCTTGAGTATTCTACTGTCAATATCCCAAAAGGTCTCCCAAGGGATTATTCTGCTCTCTCGTGTGGTGTGAACGTATTTCTCAAGTAATATGAACGATTTCCAAGATCCATCATGATGCAGTGTCTGTGCACCTGAGCGAAGCAACTCAGGATCACTGGAATGTTGGCAGCCTTAGACACACTGAAGGGGTACCATCAACAGTCTGAGTCTTTTCACAAATATTATATGATGGCTCCCATGAACTGCTTTTGGACATTGAGAAGTAGCTACAGGATGGGAACAAGCAGTTGGAGTTGTAATTACAACGATGATAGTTGATTTTGTAATCAAAACTGTCGGAAGTTCCGCATGTGGGGAGTGGAGCGAAGTAGGTGCATCACCACCTGATGGAGTTGAATATTGAGCATCCTCCAACTATCCAACATCGCATCTGCATAGCCGGTCTTGATGTCTCATCATGAAATCACCATGGCTCGGTGGTCCACAACAAATGAAACAGGGACAGTTTGTGACACAATACAAGCAGGTTACCAATGAAGACCCCCACCATAGTTTTGTGCATATACCAGAATACCAGTTGACTTAGCAGGCTGAATTGTACCTTTATCATGCTGAAATTTGTTTCATCTGTTGATCCTCCACATGAGCAGTGACGTCTGGATGAATTTGATCGAGTCATATTTTCAGTTGACATCCATTGAGTAACTTTGCAAGAGTCTCATTGGCAGATGTGTGTGGACTTGCTCGACAATTGACCAACAGATGAGTGATTCATGGCGAGAGTACCACTGCTGATTTTAGCCAGACCAAACTTGACAAAGGTCACCGCCTTCTCTGCCAAACCATATGAGGCTGTGTGATACGAAGCGACTTTGATATGCTTAATAGCGTTTCATGCAAATGAATTCCTCACATTCAACACTGGGGAAGTTTAAAACGTTGTCAGAAACCACTGTCAGGTAACCGATTGGTGGGAAAGGTAGAAAGCAATATTGCTCAATGGTTGAGGCAGAAGTAGCAGCGGTAAAATTAGATGAGCATTTTTCCTCTTTGAATAAGCATCTATAATGACGAACGACATTCTGTTTCTGGAGAACGGGCAAGAAAAGTTGATGTGGATCCTGTTCCATGGTCAACTTCAAACAGAAAAGAAAGCAACATCTTCAGGTTGAAGTAGAAGCCCAGGAGTTGGATGAGCACTTTGACATGCTCTACATGTCCGTACCATGCGTTAAATGTCACGATCCATGCATGACCAAAAAAGGCATTTGTGAGCAAACAGCTTCATCTTGACTATGCCTGGATGTGCATCATGAAGAATGTTGAGAGATAGATCTTAAGGTGGTGGGTACCACCACCTAGTTGACTCAGAGAATGCGTCTGTACTGCAGGCTTAACGTTGCCTTCAGTATGAAGATTTGAGGGCTGGTGGGATGGCCTAGAGCTGTGCACACTTGCCTGTAAGCTGTCGAGCCTGGGTTTGAATCTCAGCCGAGCTATAAATTGCCATCCCCGTGATTCATCAATAAGTGTGCCATCCCTAGGATGGATGTTAAACTGGGCGTCCTGTCTTTTGGCATTAGTTGATGGACATTAAAGATCCCAGGTATCCCTTGTGAAGAGTAGGCGAGCTTTCACTCACGCCCTGGCCAAATTCCAAATTCCTGCCCTAACTACTGCTGAGAAGGCAATGGTAAACCACCTAGTATAACCCTGACCAAGAAACTGCATTGGAAGTACTGAACTTGCCTCTGAGCAGAACACCAGAATACAAATATGATTGAAGAATTGACATCGTTTTTCCTCAACAATGTCAGGACACCCTGCAAACCCAAACATCAGCACGTTACTCAGCACTGGGTCTGTTTTGGTATGGGATGCAACTTGTATTGAATCTACCTGAGTACTGGATAAGAATTGCATCTACCAGTCTACCGGTCAGCCATCTTTGATCAGATCGCAGAAATAGTGAGGTGCCCATGTATGCCAGCGTGTACTGCGCTTGTGCCAAGTTTGAACAAAATTAGACCATGCACATCCAAGAAATGGTTGGGGACATGTTGAAGTAAGAAAAATGGCCGCCAGTCGGCCATTTTGGATCTGATCTTGAAAAAGAATGATGTGCACATGTAAGGCATCACTCATTGTCCCTTGAATACACATGATGGATCATTCAATAACATAATCAAACTAGAAGGGTCCTCGGTAGAGCGCATACCTCTGCCCAGATCCGGATCTTCACCAAAATCGAATCAGTTCATCCTTGTCACACACCTAACCTGCCCACCAAATTTCATCCAAACCTGTCCACAACTTTTTGAAATATCTTGCACACAAACAAACAAACAGACAGACAGACAAATAGGTCGTAATCTATTGGTTCCGCAAACGGCTAGAAAAACGTTTTGTGCTACCCAATTGCAAACTACGGGGAAATGGTTCTTTCCCATGGATTTCGATGCGCTGATTTCAAAAAAACACTTCCACAAGCGATATTCCCTCACGCAGAGGAGTTATTCGACTTTGTATGTATGCGGGTGGGGGCTGACTAACTACTCGAGTGGATGTGCTTTTGGCCAAGAAGAAACGTATCTTTGCATTGACAGAGACATTTATTGCTGCCTGATATAAAGTAATAACCGTAACAGAAGTATCACAATTAGTACCGAGAACATACAAATGCAATGAATAGCACCATCTCGTGAGAAATTTCATCCTGATCATCTTCCTCACTGTCCGACAAAGTATCGGTTGCATCAGGGTCGTACTGTTCAGCCAAGTTTTCATACCGATGCTCCAACTCCGAGCTACACAAACAAAGTTTAGAACATTCAAATCCTGCTGCTCGACACGAACAATGTTTTTTGTTACATCAGCTCTTTGTACAATGACAGTGGATTAATTTGAGTAAGTCTGGCAGTGTGGGGTCTTTCTGCATCCATACAACATTAAGTTTGCCATCTGTCAAGACCCAGCCACGGCTGTTAGGTGAGGGTGCATTCATGTCCTGCTGCAGCGCGTTCCGAGGGATGGCCGATTGGTAATTTGCACAGAGGGAGTGTTGAAAGAGTGCATCTTTCATAGAAGGTACACTGTAATCATCATTATTAGGACCAACACAAAAACTTGTTTCTCGCAGTGTCTATGTCTTAAACCTCCTGGCTGAACATTCGACATGTGAATGCCTGAAGTTTGAGGAATAAGTCATCTGACAAACTGAAAGACTCTCCTAGTTCACAGAAGGTCTGTTGGTATTCGAATGATTTGGCAACAAGATCGAAAGGGTTTTTTTTGTTTTACCCTTTCCCAGGAACACCCAACTGTGTCACAGCCAGTATAAACATCGAGTCTGATTAGAGCATCACATAGTTTGGCACTGAGTGCCGATCGGATTGTTTTAATGTACACAATGCGTTCTGACCTCTTCATATCATTGAGCAGGTGCAAAGCCTCCACGCTAATCACACCACCAAGGGAGAGCAGCAGGACAGCTACATCGGTGTCGGAGCTAATGATCAGCACCTTAGAATTTGGTTTAGTCTTACTTACAGTATGTGTTGAGCATGCAACAGAAGCCTTGTGATCATAAGTTGAAGAGAGAATTGTAAGAGGAAAATCAAAGGAAGGTCAAATTTGAGGAATTCTCTCAGTGTGAGATAATTCGCAAGGAGGACACTCACGGATCATCAGGTCGATCCCTGAGACGATCACTGAAGTTGCGAGTGTAGGTGGTGTAACATTTTTTTTGTGGAACTTCACTTCAATTGCAACACAATCATTGTCCCTTATCTTCCTCAATATGGTTTCGTCTCGACATTCCGTGGCTGCACTTCTCAGTAAACCTTGAATGGAGAGTAAGTACACCCTCATCATGGCTTTAATCGACATGATATTTATATGATGGGATGGAAAGAAAACTTCAAGTTACTGGAAAAGTCGACAGTTAGAATGATGAGGAGAGCATCATTCAGAATAATGCAATTCTTTACTGAGAATCATTCACCTGATTGATCAAATAACTTACCTCCATCTAAAGTTTCAGCTGTCATGAAGCTATCCCGCTGCCATTTTCCTTTACCTTTCACCCATTTTTCAGCTCTGCTGCAGATGATACACACAGGTGAGAGCACATGTTCACATCTTTCACCAGCAACTGGTGAAAGCAGGGAGTGCAAGTGCTTTGGCGATGATGGCTTTTCAGCACAGGCTTGTCTGTGGTCGTCAAAACATGATTTTTGTTTTGCAACTTTCTTCTGTACACGGGTTACTCGTTGAATATCTATGAATGTTGCATAACATCTCAAGTGGCACCAAAATTCTTCAAGCTCTTGAGGTGAAGCTCAAAAATACGACCATGGGTCCTGAAGCTCACATGGATCAGGTGGAAGTCATTCAAACCCCCCCGCAGACCCTTAGTCCCTGATATTGTTAATGCCATGAACAAACTTTGGGACATCATGAGTGATGAAGGTTGTGGTCAAGTTTTGTCAAAATCGTGGGTAGTTTTGGAGAAGAGAACAAATACCTATTTTGGGAGGTCAAACGGCTCCCCTGCCACAACCGTAAGACCCCCTTAATGAGCGCAGATTTTGATGGGGTGAATAAACTTTCATTAGGAATCAGATATGAAGCTTTTGGCAAAGTTTCATCAAAAACCATGTCTGGTTCAAGTGATAATGACTGAAGTGTTTACAGACTCACTCACTCACTCACTCATTGACTGGTTTACCTACTGACACTACTCGATCGCATTAGCTCACCAGACTAAAATCCAGGTGAGCTAAAATGATGCACACTGCAAAGGAATCCATATTTCATTTGATAAATCAAATAAATTCAAGTTCATAGTGGAACCGAAGCTTACTCATAACCCACATTCCAAAGTTCATTCTCAAAGCCGTCAACAGATTTGACAAGTTTACACAAGCAAGGGGAACAGGAAAACAAGGTGCATCGGTCATTCACCTGATAAATGTTCGGTGACCTATCTTGTAATTTACTTGATAATCCAACCTACCTTCTTTCAAGAGTGCTTGGCACTGGTGCGACTTTTTCGCTTCGAATTCTCGTTGGCCCTCGTCAACAATTTTCATCCATTTTTCCGCAAAATTCCGCATTCTATCCCAACTCCTTTGGTTAAATTTCTTTAGATGGTCATATCTCTGGTGCTCCACATGAATAATACACCACATTTCACGAATTTTCAGTCACTTTTATGTCGAAAAACAGTAAAACATTAACAAACTAGAAGGGCACTCGGTAGAGCGCATACCGCCACCCTGTAATGCCTGATCCACGAGAACATATCTGGCCCAATAAATTTTTGAAATATCATGCGATATATCGTTTTTGGCCCCCTCTCTCAATGGTGAAGAATCACTTAAAAATTATAATAGTCGGATCCGCATCCGGATCCGGATCTTTACCAAAATCTAAACAGTTCGTCCTTGTCACACACTGAACCTTTCCACAAAATTTCATCCGGATCCGTCCACAACATTTTGAGATATCCTGCACACAAACAGACAAACAAAAAGGGGTGAAAACAAAACTTTCTTCACCTTCGGTGCGGAGGTAATGATATTGAAAGCAAAACCGTAACTGCACGCCCGGATGGCGATCCGTGATGCTGATTGGCTGAGGGTGATGTGGCGTGGTGTGACATGACAATTATGTGATGTGGTGACCACATCACTCCGAATGTAGTGCATGCTAGCTACACGTGCCAAATTCAAACAAATCCAGAAATAAGGCTTGTGGAAAAGTTCCCGAGATGGGATCGTACGTGTGGAAGTTGTGTTTTGAGATGAGAATGACCAATTTAATGCTCCGCATGAATTATATTTTAGTTTCCAAGTGGGTAGCGTGTGATGAACACTTTTGAAGTGATAGATTACGGCCTAAAATAAACAGGTAAATAAACAGACAGACAAGCAAACAGACAGACGTTACACAAGTTATTCATGCCTGTTATTTGTGTCCTTTATGACATCCTTAAAAACAGTAAGTTTCCTGTTTGGAATGTTGTTCAATTTTGGTTGACTGCCAGACAGGCAGACAGACTAAAAAGATTATCTCAATCCTCTCTGCTGCGCGTGTGCGAACAGGCCAAATTCAGAGCCAAAATACTGTTAAACTGCAGGTTTGTTTTCTGATTCATGTTCCAGTTCCTGTTCAAAACATAACATTCAATTGAAATTATGTTTTTCCTCGATCATAAACTGACGGATGTAGATGGATGGACGAATGGACAGGCAAACAGAAGTGAACCAAATGCTTAACCCTGCTTTTCGCTTTGCGTGCGGGTAATAACTGACCAAATACCGCATTGGAGTCATCAGGAAGAACCCAAATAGACAAAGATGGAATCATCAGTATGAACCTGGATAGGATTCAGATGTTGCCTGCTACTCCTTTACCCTCAAACCAATACAGGCACAGCCAGGCGAACCTTACAAAAACTAACGGTAAAATGACTTGTGACAGAACTGCCCCGAGATGAAACGTTGACACGTCGCATTAAAGCACCAATGACTTAGTGTTAGGAAAATGTGTCGTTGCAGCAAATGACTACAACAGTTCTCATGACTTCTCAAAAGCTTTCTGTTTAGCTGTTCCCCAATGAACATGGTATCTTTCTGGCATTCCCCAATTAACTTTCTGAAGTTGGGTCACTCCACCTTGGACATGCTGCTTCTACTTGCGCAACAATGAATGGACGCCCTCACTGATGTCACGCATGAGATCAGGGCCATCTCTCTCTGGACATATCACATGCTTTTGATACAGTCTGGCATCCTCCCTTACTCTCCAAACTTTCTCCCCATGGCATCCAAGGACAACTTTAGAGATGGCTGACTGAATACCTCCACTTTCATAGCCAGTGTGTGGCACTCAACGGAACCCTTTCAGCTACTCTCCCTGTCAAGGCTGGAGTGCCCCAAGACAGTGTTGTGGGTCCAATCCTATTCCCGATCTTCATCAATAATCTCTTCCACTCTCTGAAAAATCCTCTTTATTTATTTGCTGATGACTCCTTCTCTGCCGTGATGTCCCTCATCCTTGAGGCAGGCTGCAGCCTCTTTCTCTCTTCATACCATGACAAAATCACAAGCTGGTCCAACACTTGGAACATGTCTTTCAATCCTGACAAATCTCACACATTCCCTCTCTCTCTCCAAAAGGACTGTCTGGTAAACCCTCCTATCTACTTTCTTAACAATCCTCTTGAGGAAGTTTAGTGTTTCAAACTCTTGGATCTCACTAACAGTCATGATCTTTCTTGGGCAAACCACATTTCAAAGTTGGCCTCCAAAGCCAGTTGCCAAGTGAGCATCCTCCATCATAAAAAGCCCTTCCTTGGCACACCTGAACTCCTATCCACCTACAAGGCCTTCATCTGCAGCTTGATGGAGTAGTGCTCTCCCCTCCGGGTTGGCTCCCCTGCTCAAATCTAACTCAGGTTGATGCTGAGAAAACAAGGACTTCAAGATCATTGGAATCTCCCACGTTGAAGCGAGTTTATCACTTCACCATCACAGAGACAGGTCAGTGGTCTCTCTGTCTTCTACCACCTCTTTCTGGTCTTGCACTCTCTGCTCTTTCTGTGCTTTGTCCACTCCCCTCCCCCCCCCCCCGCCCACTCCAAGTTTCTGCAGAGTTCACATAGTCCACCATAAACCTTCTTGGTGGAACTGCTTGAATCCAGGATCACTGCTCACTTCCACTCATTTGCTCCTCTATTTTCCCCACCTGCGGAATCAACTTCCACATCATCTTCCATTTCATTCTTCCCTCCAGGTCTTCAATACCACTGTTCACCACCATTTCAGATCATCCACAATCCAAAACCAATCCAAAAGACATTTCTCTTCTTCCTTAAAAGGGCATTTCCCCATATAATTATATGGATTCCTTTGAAAGATTTAAAGAAACAAAGACTTTCTCCTCAAAGCGTTTTTATAACAAGTTAGGAAGATGTCATATTGCGGGTGAAGAATATGAAAGAAGCAAAACAAGTTTGGAAAGAGTTTGAGATAAAGAATATGGGTGAATATCATGACCTTTATTTAATAACTGAAGTTTTATTACTCGCTGATGTGTTTGAGAAATGTAGAGAAGTTTGTTATAATAAAGATTCCTCTGGACTTGATCCTGTCCATTATTTTCCATCTCCTGGACTAGCCTGGAGAGCCATGTTAAAAATGACTAAACAACCCCTTGATCTTCCAAGTGATGTAGATATGCTCTTGATGATTGAGAAGGCTAAAAGAGGAGGAATTTCACAAGTTTGTTCAAAGAGATATGCTAAGGCAAATAATAAATATCTTCCAGACTTCTCACCTGAGAAGCCCACATCTTACTTAATGTACTTTGATGCTCATAACTTGTATGGCTGGGCAATGTCTGAATCGCAACCCGATGGTAATTTTAAATGGGTAAAAGAATACGAGTTCAAATCTATCTTAGATGATATAATCTCCACAAGTCAAGAAGATTTAGATAAACGGGATTATGGGTATTATTTTGAAGTAGATTTAAACATAGATATTCCTTACAGATCTGAAAAAGAGATCCCCAATCAAGAGCTATTCGGTGGTTATCAACAACATTTCTTTAGTTCTTCAAATGAGTTTAAATATATTCTGACAACTAAATTACAAACAACATTGTTTGATAAAGAGAAGTATGTTTCACATCAAAGAAATCTAAAGCAATTTATAGAAGCAGGACTACAAGTTAAAGAGGTACATTGGGTCCTAAAGTTTAGTCAAAGTCATTGGTTAGGTCAATATATTGATTATAATACGAGGATGAAAACAAAGGCTAATAATGATTTTGAGAAGGACTTTTATAAGTTGATGAATAATTCTGTATTTGGTAAAACAATGGAAAATATAAGGAAAAGACAAAATGTAAATCTTGCTACAACTTGGGAGCAGGCGGAGAAGTTGATAAATATACCAAGCTTTAAAAGAGTATAAATATTTACAGATAATTTTTGTGCTGTTCATTTGAATAAGGAGAGTATAAAGATGGATAAACCAATTTATGTGGGAACGTCTGTTTTAGATCTTACAAAGTGTTTAATGTGTGATTACTTTTATAATTATCGAACGAAAAGATATGGTGAGAATATTGTATTGCAACATATGGATACGGATAGCTTCATCATAGAGATAAATATAGATGATGTTTATAAGGATATGAAAGAAGATAAAGATATTTATGATACAAGTAATTATGATGCTAATAACCCGCTCTTTTCAAATAAGCATAAAAAGGTTGTTGGAAAATATTTAAAGATGAATGAGGTGAAAAGACACGAAGTGAATTTGTAGGTGTTAGATAAAAGGCATATGCTAAAAAATACTGAACAAGAGGATTAAATGATTTCAAATGTGAAAAGAAATTGAAGGTCTAAAAAAGAGTGCATTAAAAGAGACCGTGAACTTTCAACATTACCTTGAATGTATATGGAAGAGAAAGGATGTTAAAAGAGAGATAAATCTTATTCGAAATAATAAACACGAAATATTCTCAGAGACTGTGAGTAAGAAAACTCCGGCAGCATTTCATGATAAAAGATATATCATGAGTGATGGAATAAATACATTACCTTATGGGTTTAAAGTATAAGTATAAATAAAAAAATGGGGTTGGGGGTTTTAACGGGCTACGGCTGCATTATTTTTAATTGATGAATAAATTAAGTTATTCCTGGAAATAAAGCACACTCTGATTATGACGACTCAATTTGATTAAAGAAATGATCAAATGAAATGGGGAGTAGCCCAGCCCCCGGCAGGGGGGGGGGAGTCGTGTCAAAGAGGAGTGCTGACGAGATGTTAACCAGTTGAGAAGGAGAATATGAGTGAGCGGTAAGCGAGCAAATTTTGTGACTTTGACAAATGGTAGACATTACTGTGGCAAAGCCACATATTATTATATATATATATAAACTTACATATATAAACCCTATATATATATATATAATATATATATATATATATATATTATACACAACCACTTGCATATATATATATATATATATATTATATAAATATACACACTATATATGTTATATATATATATATATATATAAATATATATATATATATATATATATGATGTGTTTGAGAAATGTTGTATATATTATATTATATATATCATATATATATAATATAATATATATATATATATATATATATATAATATATACACACAAAAGATATAAATATATATACATATGTACACAGATACGATATATATATATATATATATATATATATATATATATATATATATATATATATACATATATATGCTATATATCTGTATATATATGTATACATAGAGATGTATATATATATGTATATAATTATACATATACTGTACATATGAAACATAAATATAGACATATACGTATACATATACATATATGTATATATGTGTGTATATATATGTATATATATAATTGTATACATTATAATGTATATAATATACACATATATATGTATATATATGTCTATATATATACATATGTTGTCGTTCATCTTTCGGCTGCTCCGTTAGGGGTCGCCACAGCGGATCATCCGTTATGATCCGCATACTGATTTGGCACAGTTTTACGCCGGATGCCCTTCTGACGCAACCCTGGTCGCTCTTACGACACAGGGATAAGGATTGGGTTTGCCGTGATTCCGGGCTGCCCTACACCCTCTCGTAGCGCGGCCCAGTGAAGACCTCCGTCCTCACGCGATCCTCCAACCCAAGCCTCCGAGTAGCCGGATTACAGGCGCACGCCACTACGCCCGGTATCATATATATATATATAATATATCTAAATATACATTTATATATATATATATAACAATATACATGTTATGTATATTGTATATATATATATATATATATATATATATATATATATATATCTAAATATACATATATATGTACACATATATACACAAAATATATATATATATATATATATATATACATACGTATATATAGATGTAAACACATGTATATATACATATATATATGTATATACACATATGTATATATAGATATAAACACATATATATATATACATTCAAATATATGTAATATAACACATATACATATATTATAATATATAGATATCCGACACATATACATATATATAATATTAGATATACCGACACATATACATATATAATATATAGTTACGACACACAATATAATATATATATATATATAATATATATATATATATATATATATATATATATATATACACATACACATATATATACATTCACACACATATACAAATATATTTATATAAAAAAATATATATGTACGAATACACACATATACAAATATATATATATATATATATATATAACATATAAATATATGTTTTATACATATACATATATATCTGCATATACGTACATATATATACACATGTATACATTTACATATACAGATAGATATACATATATGTATAAGATATACATATATATGTAATACATAATACATATATATATACACATACATGCATATATGAATATATTTATATATATACATACATACATACATATATATATATATGAATACATTTATATATATATATATATATATATATATAATATATATATATATATGCCCGGTTAGAATAGGTGCCATATCCCTGTGTGTCGTAAGAGGCGACCAGGGTTGCGTCAGGAAGGGCACCGGTGTAAAAACCTATGCCAAATCATTATGCGGACACAAAAACGAATTTCCATACCGGATCGGTCGAGGCCGGGTTACCAACGACCGCCACCGGTACCGGTGGTCAGCAGGGTACCAGTGGAAATTGTGCTACTGCTGGGCGAAGGAGGAGAAGGAGACGGGGAAGGCGAGTCGGGAGGCAGTGGGAGAGGGGAAGGGTAGAAGTGTGCAGGTGAGAGTTGGAACTCTGAATGTTGGGACGATGACTGGCAAAGGGCGAGAGTTGGCTGATATGATGGAGAGAAGAAAGGTGGACATACTGTGTGTACAAGAGACCAAGTGGATGGGGAGTAAGGCTAGGAGCATTGGAGGTGGTTTCAAACTGTTCTACCATGGTGTGGATGAGGAGAGAAATGGTGTCGGGGTAATCCTGAAGGAAGATTATGTCAAGAGGGTATTGGAGGTGAGGAGAGTGTCTGACCGAGTGATGAGTGTGAAGTTGGAAATTGAAGGGGTGATGATGAATGTCATCAGTGCATATGCCCCACATATGGGTGTGAGATGGAGTATAAAGAAGATTTCTGGAGTGAGTTAGATGTAGTGGTGGAGAGTGTACCAAGGATGAAAGAGTGGTGATTGGAGCAGATTTCAATGGGCATGTAGGGGAAGGGAATAAAGAGGATGAGGAGGTGATGGGTAGGTACGGTCTCAACAAGAGAAATGTGGAAGGGCAAATGGTGGTAGAGTTTGCAAAAAGAATGGAAATGGCAGTGGTAAATACATATTTCAAGAAGAAGGAGGAACACAGGGTGACATACAAGAGTGGAGGAAAGTGCACACAGGTGATTACATCTTAAGCAGGAGAATGCAACCTGAAAGAGATTAGTGACTGTAAGGTGGTGGCAGGGGAGATGTAGCTCGACAGCATCGATTGGTGGTCTGTAGGATGACTTTAGAAGGTGAGGTTGAGGAAGAGAGTGAGGGCTGAACCAAGGACCAGATGGTGGAAGCTGAAGGAGGAAGACTGTTGCGTGAAATTTAGGGAGGAGGTGAGACAGGCGTTGGATGGTGGTAAAGATGGGTGGGATGATTGGGCAACTACAGCAGAAGTGGTGAGGGAGATAGCTAGGAAGGTACTTGGTGTGACATCTGGACAGAGGAAGGAAGATAAGGAGACTTGGTGGTGGAACGAGGAAGTACAGGAAAGTATAAGGAAGAAGGGGTTGGCGAAAAGGAAGTGGGATAGTCAGAGAGATGAAGAAGTAGGCAGGAGTACAAGGAGTGGCGGCGAAAGGCAAAAACAGAGGTGGCAAAGGCCAAGGAAAAGGCATATGACGAGCTGTATGAGAAGTTAGATACAAAGAAGGGGAAAAGGATTTATACCGATTGGCAAGACAGAGGGACCGAGCTGGGAAGGATGTGCTGCAGGTTCGGGTGATAAAGGACGCAAATGGGAATGTGCTGACGAGCGAGGAGAGTGTGTTGAGAAGGTGGATGGAGTATTTGAGGAGCTGATGAATGAAGAAAATGGAAAGAGAGAAGGTTGGAAGAGGTAGAGATAGTGAATCTGGAAGTGGGTGGATCAGTAAGGATGAAGTGAGGACTGCTATGAAGAAGATGAAAAGTGGAAAGGCGGTTGGCCCAGATGGTATACCAGTGGAGGCAATGGAAGTGCTTAGGAGAGATGGCAGTGGGGTTGTTAACAAGATTGTTTAATAAAGTCTTGGAAAGTGAGAGGATGCCGGAGGAGTGGAGATTAAGTGTACTGGTTCCGATTTTCAAGAATAAGGGTGATGTGCAGAGCTTGTGAAATTAAGAGGGATAAAGTTGTTAAGCCCACCATGAAGGTGTGGGAAAGAGTAGTGGAAGCTAGGTTGAGAAGAGAGGTGACGATCTGTGAGCAGCAATATGGGTTTATGCCAGGAAAGAGCACCACTGATGCAATGTTTGCTTTGAGAATGTTGATGGAGAAGTATAGGGAAGGCCAGAAGGAGTTACATTGTGTGTTTTGTGGATTTGGAGAAAGCTTATGATAGGTGCCAAGAGAGGAGTTGTGGCATTGTATGAGGAAGTCGGGAGTGGTGGAGAAGTATGTGAGGATCGTGCAGGATATGTATGAGGACAGTGTGACAGCGGTGAGGTGTGGCAGTAGGAACGACGGACCGGTTTAAGGTAAAAGTGGGATTGCACCAAGGATCGACTCTGAGCCTTTCCTGTTTGCAATGGTGATGGACAGGTTGACGGACGAGATCAGACTGGAGTCTCCATGGACTATGATGTTCGCGGATGACATCATGATCTGTAGGGAGAGTAGGGAACAGGCTGAAGGCGAGCCTCGAGAGGTGGAGGTACGCACTGGAGAGAAGGGGAATGATAGTCAGTCGGAGTAAGACGGAGTACCTGTGCGTAAATGAGAGGGAGGGTGGTGGTATGGTGCCGGTTGCAAAGGAGTTGAGGTGGGGAAGGTGGATGGGTTTAAATACTTGGGATCAACTGTCCAAAGTAACGGAGAGTGTGGAGAGAAGTGAAAAAGAGAGTGCAGGCAGGATGGAGTGGTTGGAGAAGAGTTGCAGGAGTGATCTGTGACAGAAGGGTAGCTGCAAGAGTGAAGGGGAAAGTATATAAGACGGTAGTGGAGACCAGCTATGTTGTATGGTTTGGAGGCGGTGGCACTAACAAAAAGACAGGAAGCGGAGCTGGAGGTGGCAGAGTTAAAGATGCTGCGATTCTCGTTGGGAGTGACGAGGATGGATAGGATAAAGAATGAGTATATTAGAGGGACAGCACAGGTAGGACGGTTTGGAGACAAAGTGAGAGAAGCGAGATTGAGATGGTTTGGACATGTGCACAGGAGGGAAGCGGAGTATATCGGAGAAGGATGTTGAAGATGGAGCCACCAGGCAGGAGGAGAAGAGGAAGGCCAAGAAGAGCTTCATGGATACGGTGTGGGCGGACATGCGGGTGGTTGGAGTGTCAATGGAAGATGTGGAGGATAGAGCGAAATGGAGACGGTTGATCCGCTGTGGCGACCCCTAACGGGAGCTAGCCGAAAGAAGAAGAAGAAGATATATATATATATATATATATATATATATATATATATATATATATATGTATACCACACACACACACACTCATATATAGTCATGCGCCGCTTAACGATGGAGATACGTTCTGAGAAATGCGTCGTTAAGCGATTTCGTCATTGTACGAACATCATTGAGTGTACTTACACAAACCTAGATGGTATAGCCTACTACACACCTGGGCTACATGGTATAGCCTATTGCACCTAGGCTACAAACCTTTACAGCATGTTACTGCACTGAATACTGTAGGCAATTATTACACAATGGTAAGTATTTGTGTTTCTAAACATAGAAAAGTTACAGCAAAAATACGGTATATAAGATAAAAAATGGAACACCTGCATGGGGCACTTTCCATGAATGGAGCTTGCAGGACTGGAAGTTGCTCTGAGTGAGTCGGTGAGTGAGTGGTGAGTGAATGTGAAGGCCGAGGACATTACTGCACACGATTGTAGATTTTAGAAACACTGTACACTTAGGCTACACTAAATTTATATATATATAT
>CM068952.1:3171853-3190080 GCA_035128595.1 Eptatretus atami | reverse complement strand
ATTAATCAAGAAATCAAAAAAACCCTTTAGAGCCAAATCACTTGTTCACTGTCGTGTCCAAATGTCAGCTTCCGAGTCAAAAGGTGCCTGAGATATTGCCCAGATGAGAAATAAAATAAAATAAGTAATTAATAAATCGTTAATAATTAAGTAATTAATCAATCAATTGATTCATAAATTTTTTTTAATGTTTTGCCAAAGCACTTGTTCACAGTTGTGCCCAAATTTCAGCTTCTTAGCTCAAAGGATGGCTGAGAAGCACCCAAACAAACAAATGGAGTGAAAACTGAGTACGCCCTTTCTGCGCACGTCAACGGGCACCTGCCTTCAGCACCCGGCACTGACATCATATTCACCTAGATATGGAATAGGGAGAGGCAGCGCACAATGTTTAATGCTTTTAGATTTAAAAAAAACAAATGGCATTTTTAATCACTACGAGTCAATAGCATTTTTGGAACATGTGTGGCTTTCGGAGATGTCCCCTTGGGGGATTGCTTATTCATAAGGTCTATTCGACATGTGTTTGCATTTTTAAAGTCCTCAAGGCGTTCTAAATTAAATAAAAAGAAATCTGGGGAAAATTAAAGTTTTAAAAACAAATTCACACTGTTTTGTGTTTGAAGCTAAATGCAGTACCTGGCATCAGTCACCACAGCCAAGACAAGCAGGCAACGTGACGGCGAATCAGTACAATTTACTCGACGCATGATTGAGTTTTGGATGTTCCTCAGCAAGTTTGACATCACCCGAAGAACAAGGGAAGGGGGAGAGTGTTGGGGGATAGAGTGGGGAAGGAGGAAGAGGATAGAGGAATAGAGAGTGAGGAGGAGGGAGGGGAATGAGGGGGGAGGAGAGAGAGGAGAGGTAGAGAATAGAGAGAGTGAGGAGAGATAGGGAATGAGGGGGAGAGGAGAGAGGGGAGGAGAAGGAGGGGGAGGAGAGAGGATAGAGAGAGAGAGTAGGGGAGAGAGGAAGGAGTGGGGTGCAGGGGGAGAGATGGGGAGAGTGGTGAGAGAGAGGGGAGGAGTGGTGAGAGAGAGGGGAGGGTGAGAGAGAGTGGAGGGGGTGAAGAGAGAGGGAGGCAGAGAGAGGAGAAGAGAGGACAGAGATAGGCGAGAGAGAGATATGAGGTCTTGCAGACACTACACACACACACATATTATTATATATATATATTATTATATATATATATGTATATTATATATTATATATATATATATATATATATATATATATAGATATATATATAATATATAGATATACAGTGAAACATTAAAAACCCACCCACATCTCTCACCTGCGAATGGAGGAATAGCCAATCAGCTCTCACCTAATCAACTAAACCCAGGTGGCGGAGGATATATAAATAATTAACACCTCCCACACTTCCTCAGCCGAAGCTTTGACGTTTGCTCGTAGTACATGCCTTGGAGCCCATTGGTATGCATTGCTGCCTGTGCTGTCGCTGAAGATTCGCCAATAAGCGATGAAACCGGACCGGCAGCTGAGGGGGAGTATACGTGTGGGATTCTCATGTGTGTACGATGTGTGAATGTCATTATAGTTGTGGAGGAACTCTGGGAAGGGTTTGAAACAGCAAAAGCGCTTACCTTGTGTAGGCTTTTCTTTGGTTTGCCTTATCTAGCAGGTTCAGCTGGAGGAGTGTGGGATGTGTAAGTATATATATATATATATATATATATATATATATATATATATATATATATATATATATATACACATATGCAAGCGTGCACACACACACACACACACACACACACACAACACACCACACACACAGTCGGACCCTGCCTACTCGCGGGGGATACGTCTGTGAAAAATGCCGTGAATGTCAGGGTCAGCAAATGTCGGGGCATTGTTTTATTTATTTATTTATTTTTAACATGGTCTAGGCTCATGGAAGAGCAATGACACAGAACAAATAATGACACAATATAACGAAGGAAAAGCAGGAGAAAGGGGAAACAACAACAGCAGTATGGAGGGAAAAAGTATACGGAGATGGACAGATGCAGGTAACGATGAGGGTTTGGGGAGAATGGAAAGGGTGACAATATCGATATAATCGGAAAAATTATGTTTGACTACTTTGTGATTTGTCAAGGTCTGAGGAGAGGGAAGAGGCTGCTGCCTGTCAGAAGGATGAGACATGTTATGGCAGAGAGTGGAGTCATCGACAAAGAGGTAAAGAGGATTTTTCAGTAAGTGAGATAATTGATGAAGATTAGAATAATATGGGGCTTAGAACACTGCCTTGGGTACTCCAGCCTTGAAACCACATTCTTGCTGGTTGTCTTCAGAAAGCAATTTCGGTGGCCAAAATTCCTGGCAGTTAACAAAGCACACAGGTTTCATCATTCAAAGTTGACAAAGACAAATCAACCAATATGAATCTGGCATTCGTTAAGGCGTTCACCCTTCATCAGAGCAAAAGAGGATGTGAAACAAAATTTAATTCCAATGAAGGGTCAATGCCCAAAGGATTAGCTTTTACCTCCAAATGGCAGTTAGCATTCCTTTGCAACCCTCAGTTTGATGAAACTGATCATTCAAATTGTCCACTGATGCAAAATGTCACTTAACTTGACAAAGTACTGTATTTCCCAGTTAGCAAGCAAATCGGATGGGCCTTCAGGTACCTCTATCTTGTCAAGACTGGTGTATTGTCTGTGCAGGTGCTAACATTAATATCACCTGTAATTTCTTCCTCAAAGGTCTTGTCACTCTTTTTCATGAAACGTATTGCACGTTTCCAGCTTGCCCAACATCTAAATAGAGTACACCAAGTGTGATCTGGAATATGCAAGAAGTACCATAGCTCTTGTATTCCACCTGGGAAGCCAATCCAAAGAAGGTAATCCAAAGCCCTTAACCAAGAATTGCAACAAACTGTCGTCCTAAAGTGAGTGAGAGTTCGAGCATCACACCCTGCCTGAGATCAAACCTCTCGCGAAACTGCTCATCTTCGAAACCACGGTGAAATGGTTAACTTGAACATTACCCAGGGCAAGCAGGTTGGCCGAGAGGTATGCGCACTCGCCTCTGAGCCATCTAGCCTGGGTTTGAATCTCAGCCCAACGACAAAACCATGATCCTGGTGTCTCCCGGAAGAGTGAGGCATCATTGTGTTTGCCGTCCCTCGGTTGGTCGTCAACTCGGGAATCCGCGCTGCCAGCATTAGTTAGTTGACATGATCCCACAGTGTCCTTCACAAAGAGTAGACGAGCTATCGCCAGGACCGTGGCCAAATTCCAAATTCCTGCCTAACCTACAGAGGCATTGCACCAGTGACACAACTGCACCCTCAACCAATGATGCTACTCACAACCATGTGCTGTGAGGTTCCCAATCCCTTCCTCTTAATACCCTGTCCTTCTCCTTACAAACTCCACCCAAGATTACGTTGATTTATCATATGGATCGGTTGAAGAGTTGGTGGCAATCTTTGATACTTACTCAGCTACCATTCCAGATGCCATCAATTCATGTCCTCTGCAACTACTTCAGCATTTTTCTCTTACGCTCTATTGAAGTCTTCACTGTGTGATTTTTCTCAAGATGAGGAAACAACACAAAACATCATACAAATTCACAAAAACGGCACAAATACAGACAACTTCAATTACAAGCTTGTCCGCCTTCTTCCCATTATGAGGACAACTAAATGCATGTTCTGTGGATTCTGCACATTTGTCTAAGGCTTATGGAGGACCTTGCACATAAATCATACGTAGAAACAAAGCATTGTTGATATCGGTGTACTTTAACATAAATTACAGGACATTGTGTAACTGGAAGGCCACTCGGTGGAGCGCATACCTCCACCACGTAATGCCTGCGTCATGAGAACATATCGGGTCCAATGCTATACACTCCTATATCGTTTTTGGCCCGATCTCTCAATGGTAAAAGATCACTTAAAAAAATTACAGATCCGTATCCGATCTTCACCAAAATTGAATCAATTTTCCTTGTCACACACCCAATGTGTCCACCAAGTTTCATCCGGATCCGTCCACAACATTTTGAAGATATACTGCACACAGACAAACAAATAGACAGACAAAACAGACAGAAAGGGTGAAACAGAACCTCCTTCACCTTCCGTGTTGAGAGGTAACAATGGACAAGTAGTTGATGCGATTTTATAAACATAAACAGTAGTTGATGCGATTTATAAACATAAACAGTAGTTGATGCGATTTCAGCACAAGTTCCCTGCATCATGAGTCATTGTTCAGATGGATGACTAAACAGGCCTTCCCAACATTGAACTCGAGGCCCCATCCTGCCAAAATCAAAACAACAATCAGTTTCCATTCTGGCCACGCCACTCTCGCAGGCTTATCCTGCCGTCACAACAATATTTGTGAGCCCTGAATCTCAAATAAGAGTTCAAAGCAATCTGACTTCCACTTCTTGAGCTTGTGACACCATATACCACTCATCCTGTTCACCAATTTATCTGCCAATGGTGTTAAGGGACCTCATTGGTTTTTACTTCCTTCACGCCACACAGCCAGCACACACATTGATTTTGGTGGAATAATTTGCTCTTCGATTGGAAACTGGAGCTTCCTTGTGCGGTATTTGTACCGGACAGTATCCTGTTCCACTTGAAATGCAGGCTGCTATTGTATTCTTGTTGTTACATGGTCTGGAAAAAAGTGACATGACGTGGCAAATAAAGAACTGGTTATCTGACTAGACGACGTCATTCAATGCTGGCAATGATCCACATCTCAATGTACCTTCCATGGAGACTGTTAGCAAATCATCTATCTTTTTCGTCACAACAGAAACAACAATAACAATGGACTTGAGCTTATCTTGCTTGCAGCGTTGGTTTGGAGTATCAGTGATAGGTGCTCATGAGTGAGTTAAAAACCCACAGAGACTTCCCATTCTAAATCAGGAATGTCTTTGTGGTCTGTTTTCTTCGTTAAAAAAGAGCCAGTTCAGTAACATTGCATGTTAATGTTGGAAAGTGTTCAACACAGTCAAGTGAAGTCCACCTTAAATAAGTGAACTGTGATCACACTTGTGCTGCCAGCCGGTACATCTCCCTACGTTAACGTCGGGTGGAGGCTCATGTACCTTTGCAATCTAATTTGTTATGGCCATGCTTCTTGTTCTCAGCAGATTAGACACTTGTTCATAAATCAAAGCAGGAGTCACAAAACATCTATGGCAGTCTTTAAACAAGGGCATCAACAAATTGTGCCTGTGAGAACAAGGGATTATTGATACAGATGAATGAATACAGGTGCACTGCAACTGATGTTTATTCCAGAGACAGAGACAGAGACAGAGAAGAGAAGAGACAGAGAAGACCAAGGTTGTCAAACTTTAGCTGTCTGTTTGGATGAAAGGTTCCTTCCACAGGATGGAAATCTACATGGAGCTGGATGGGTTTGAGGGAGAGGAGTTAGCATCCGAAACCGAATCCTCTCCAGGTTCCTCCTGATGATTCCATCTTTGCTTTTTTGGGTTCTCCTGATACTCCCAGTGCTGTATTTGGTCAGTTATTTGATTATGACAGATAATTATTTAATTTTGTGCTGACATGGGTGGGATGTGAATGATTCATATATCCGTGCTCATTTGCAGATTACGTTTTATTTTATTATTTTGTGTTCATTATACCAAGGTGTTAATTGGCCATTACGTCAAACTGGTCATAAAATTGTTGTTTGTTTGTTCCTGCATTTCTTGTGCCAGATGCTCATTATACCTGGATTACTGTATATATTGCATTTATTGCTTATAGCTCCCAAAACTGTGAAATAATTGCTATTGGAATTATTTGTGAATATATAGCAGGTAATGGGGAATGCATTTGGAGAGTATGTAGATTTGCCAACCTGAAATGACCACGTAATTTTAGCTCACCTGGAATGCAGTTCTGGGGAGTTTATGGGATGCACGTCGTCAGTCCGTCAGTCCACAAACACTTGCAACGTCTTCTCGAAAAACTACACACACGATTTCAATGAAACTTGACCACAACCTTCATCACCCGGTATGTCCGAGAGTTGTTTATGGCATAAAAAAATTGGGCCAAAGGGGTATAGTGGGGGTTGCCCCCAAAATAGGTATTTGCTTTCCTTTCAGAAACAACACATGCAATTCCGATAAACTTGACCACAAACCTTCATCACCCGTGATGGACCAAAGTCTGTTCACACTGTTTTAAAAATTCGGTGTTTAAGGGGGTTTACAGGGGTGGTGGGGGGGGGTTTGCTCCCAAATAGGTATTTGCTATAACATTGGTTCATGGAACATTTGGCTGATTCCGTGCCACGTCGATTTCTTCCTCAGCATCCATTATTCTACCAGGTGAGCGCCAAGGGGTATCGCCCCTGTCTTTTTTTAAAATTTTAAATAGCTTTAGTCCAGTTATGATATAACGGCCAAGGATTGATGCGAATATTCTGTTGTTCGGCATCTCCACAGGCAAACATACACATAAACCATCTCTGTAAGCTTGTATCAGAGGTCATTCATACAAGTGTGTCGCCACCTAGTGGCAAAAATGCACACTCTTTCAATGAATTTCCATTCCCAGTTGTTAAAAAATATTGATCCCACTAACATGTGATTCCATAACATATCCGGTACCAGTTTGGGAATTATAAGCGACTGACTCATTACAGTCATCTTGTATTTACTGTGCCTCCTTGTTATCCTGATCATTTATATTGTTTCCATCCAAAAGCAAGCTGTATGCAAACATGCATAGAGCATGCAGTATTCTTCCACGAGACGAAGTTGCGAAACACCTTGAATTCATGACCGGAGATGGGCATTACTTTTGATTGCAACTCATACATCGGAGAAGCTTTTTCCAGATTTATTTGCAATTTTGTGCTGAGAGCTCCTCGAGACATCTGGTGAGTTTGGACCGTGCATTGATTAAGTACGTCAAGAGCAATGCTACGTAAAGTTTCTTTGTTGCGACAAGTGCAATGTAATTACACGACTTCTGTGTATAACTGTAGAATTAAATTATTCGGCTATAGTCTTGAAGGAGTGTGAAAAAGGAAGCATGGCGGGTTTGGTCGTGTGACTACAAAATGGAAATGTGCCGGTTACATAAAACATCGAGATGGTGTGTTTGTGCGGAGAAGGACGTAGAGTAGAGTTGGTGTGTATTTTAGGGGCAGGATGAATGTAAATGTGGCATTTCTAAAGAGATAATGAGAACAAAAGTGGTAAGCATGAATATGACAACATGTAAGGTGTAAGAATGAACAAAGAGTAGAGGAGGAGGTTGTGTTGTCGTGTAGTAATGTGAATTGTGTGCGGTGGTTTATATGTTGGCAATGTGTAAGTGGTAATGCAGCTATGTTGTGGATGTGGGTGAACCAGAGAGAAGGAAGTGATGCGAATGGAAATTTCATGTGTATGAGAGGCGCGGTACGGAGAGGTGATGTGGCATGGTATAAATTGGATACCGCATGGTGTATGGAGGTAAACTATAGTGATGTTGATATTACATCAAGTGGCGAAAAATTTCGATGCGACACGGATACGAAGTTGTCCAGAGTGGGGTGAATATAGGTTTTGAGATGAAGGTGGTTTTGATAGTACGCGGATGAGAATGATGACTGTGCAGAGGCCATGCATACATTCCATGCAACAAGGAGTTTGTGCTTGTTCAGGAGAGCACCATTGACATTTTCATTCCATCAAAATCAGTCAATTCAGGCAGTTTCCTGTCTATGCAAAATGAAATATTCTATGTCTGACAAATGACCAGGTACATATATTGCAATGCAGTAGAATGTGAGACACCATTGTCTCAAGTACTACCTTTACAATTCCACTTTTCGGCTGTCTGTACGTTTTGCCACAAATTTATCAGAATGTTCTACATTAAAAAAGAATTAAAAAATCTCACATACTTCGGAATATAATAAACATAACATAAAAAGGTTGCAAAGAAGCGAATCAATAAGACTCAAATCAGGTTTTGGTCCCAAAACACAAGAAAAGGAATATACCGAACATGACCTTTCATTTGACACATATGTGAGAGTACGTTTGGGTAAGACTGTATAAGTAAATCTGCAGTCGGTCAAGTATCATGCTTTTAAATTTGTGGCTGATGCAGATTCAAACACAGACAGCCATTGTGTAAAACAAATTTGTTAGCGTCTCAAGAACATAGCAAGCATGGTTTTCCAAAGGGCCCAACCGCTACGTTGAGTGATGTGACCTCATTCAAATGCGAGCACACTTGGAGATATGGTATTTTGTGCATTTTATACTCGGAAGCTTATTCATTAGGCAAATGTCATGCCTTTATGTTCAGCTGTAAAGCACAAATGTCTTGTCCATTCTGATTGCGCTTGATCCAGGAGCCAACAATGAGCACCAATGGACGTAAAGTGAATGTAAGGGAAATGGAGAAAGAACAGAAAGTAGGAATACAAATGAAAAAAAAAAAATAAAAAAATAAAATATCGAAGAGAAATGAAAACTAATGAAAAATATGAAGGTGGAGTCCGTCGATGGCTTACCTGGGTTATTTATTTTAGTTACTGTCTTCGAGCATTGCTCTTGATAGTATCCACCATTTTTCCCTGACAGGTGGTTATCCGAAGTACCCTCACCTTTTGTTTAATTTACGTCTGTCACCTCAGGTGAAACGGAGGTTATGTTTTTCACCCCTGTTTGTCTGTTTATTGTCTTTCTGTGAGCACGATACCGCCTATCATGTGGGATAAAAAACGTAAACTTCTCACCTGGGGAGGTGTGCACTCGCTGAGTGATGGCCTGAAAGATTTTTTTGAGTCAGCTCTCTGTGTCTGTCTCTGTCTCTCTCTCTCTTTCTAAAGATGACTCCACTCTTTGCTATAAAAATGTATTTCAACAATAATGACTGCTGCACACTATCAAGAGGAGATCTAAAACCTCATCTAAGTCACTATTATCAGCCATAACCAGGAATCTTCTCCTCTGTGGAAAATCCTCAATTCATTTTCAGCCAGTGATGACATACAAAGCTCTTGCACAGTCATGCAGTATGCTTTGCCTCTAAAGAGGTGTTCCTTTGTCTTATCTGCACTAATTGATTTTGTAAGAACGTATTCTTTCATTCACAAGCAAGCAATTCAAACAGACTCCAAAGAGAGCAAGTGTGAGCTCCGATTGTTCCCCTATAGAGCGTGCCATGAGCAGCATCACGTCATACAACAACAGCTCAGCCTCATAGCACTTTAGAAGACCCAATATTTCTGAGACGATCTTTAGTCCAACTTCATCGTGTTTATTCCATGCAAATATCCTGTTACATTCAGACGGATTTCATGACATCTTTTTTTCCCTCAATGTTGGCGAAATGCTTGAGGTAGTTCCAACACTGCTCACTCGTGCCTTGAATCTACTCCCTGTAGCATGACAAATCGCTGAGGTTGCAAAGTATAAGGCCTATGCTCTCTGTAGAGATCCCTCACTTTATTGCAGACACAGGTTCTGCAACTTACTAATTGCAGAGATTTGGCAGCTGACAGCTTCTTTTATCAAAGCCACAATGCACTTCCTTTAACCACTAAATGGCCAACTTCCTCAAAACCTCCATTACAAGTGAAATCAGTCCGTGCATCTTCAGCCTCTATTGCTCATCTTCTTCCACATGTGAAACCAGCTCTCAAACTCCATTCCGTCCTGTTCGTTTTAAATTTTTAACAAGCTTTCAAGGGATGTCCGACTGGCACTGTACATCTGTCTGAATGTTTGTTTGTTACCTTCTATTAGTATTGGTACTTATGGTCTTTTCAACCAACCTTTCTCCACAATCTATCAGCTTGCAAAATCAACTGTTTGAACATTTACAAGTTATATATTATATTGTGTTTCGATGGAATTGGGTTGTTCCACAACATCTGCCATTGTGTGGCCCTGTCACACTCCTCGATTCGTCTATAATAAAGTGCCAATGTACAATAGATGGGCATGACAAGACGATCTACAGCGAACTGTACTGCTAGAGACAGCATATGGTGTAAGTGTGCGTCCCATAAGGGGAAATTGAAGAGAAGAAGTTGATGTTAAAGCAGTTGTGGAATAAAATAGCAGGTAGTTGTGTGATGAGTGATGAAAGGAGGTTGACAAGCTTTTGCCATGTAACTGGCACCTGATTAGCAGGTATACATGGAAAGCCAAGCAGAGTAGCTCATTGAGACCATTTTCTCAGGACACAGGGTTGTTCATTGTTCATCGACACGAATAAATTAGGTTCAGACGATTGGAGGAATTATCAAGTCAATTACAGTTTTGCACTGTCTGACTTGGTCCTACATTCCTTTACCAACTCTCGCAACCCACGCCTCTCCGCTCGCATCTCCACCCCTTCTCAATTTTTTTTCCTCTCCATTGCAAAATTAATTTTGATTCAATCTATTTGGAAACATGAAACTGACGAAAACTTTAGCAAATTGTGTGCTTCACATATTATAATTTCCACTTGACATGGAATGACTGGGAAACGGTTGAATGTTCAATTGAGTCATTGTTCACCACTTGGGTACAAACCTAACAATTGGAAAAAATTATTTTTCAAAAGTTATTTTGTGAACTCGGTGAATACACTACCAAAGTTGGCTTCACGGGGCAGAATCTCGAAATATTTTGAAATAACGAGTGTGGAATTCAAAGCTACGATCGATCGAACATTTTATCCAGAATTAAGTCTAAGTCCAATATATGAGCCCAGTACCATATTACAATCTAACAAATGGGACTAAGCAAGACAGTGTGCACCAGGTTCATAAATCTCTAAATAATTGGGGAGGTGGGGTGTACTGGAAAAGGAGAGGGAAGGGAGTTGTGAATGGAATGATGAATATTGCAACATGCAGCAACCTCCTTCCGAGCCACCCCTCTACCCCTCCCCCCCACCCCCACCCTGCCCCCCAATCCTCACACCAACTTTTGGAGCTTCTTTCAGAAGAATATGTTGAGATTCCATTTGTACTATTCTGCTTAGTTCCATTTGAAGAAAAAATTGCCTTACTGGATATGTTCCCAACCACCCTGCTATTTTTCCCCCATGAGGGACGTAGGTTTCACTAGCTTATGTCCTGGATCGAGCAATATTGGCGATGAGGAAACAGATTGCAAGGAAAAAAAAAACTGGAACAAAAATAATATTTATCCACTAACTTCAGAAAACTTCAGCAGCTAATAGTTCACATAGTTCAGCATTTTCTTTCCATGGTAAGGCTAAAGTTGCACGACCTTATGTATTCTGTTCAAACATCATACTGTAGGGCTTATACTATTTTTTTTTCCAGCACTCACCATCCTCTGTGGGCACTATACGTTGAAGGAGAGACAGTCTTCACTCTGGTCACGCACGTAAGCTGATGCTGCATCCAGATTGGCGTTGAACCACACGGGAGGCATGACCTTCAATAGGACACCTTTCACATTCTGGGGCAAACAGGTGCAAAAGCTGAAGCATTTCGCGTGTGCGACCAGGGGTAGGAGCCTCGGGAGCTGAAACCGTCGCTCATGAATGGGAGTGCTGCATAAGGACACCCAGGAATGGTCCACGGGACCTAAAATCTCATTGCCAAGAGAAATACGCACACCCTGAAGCTTGCCATAGTTCGTTTGCACCACAGGGTGCAGAATATCACTTCACGAGTTGAAGCCATGTGCAAAGAGAGTGACGCAAATGCCACAAGCACCACAGCAAGCAAGCTGACGGTCACTATCATTGCTTATTAGAATAAGGCCTGGTGGCCAAGACAGCCGTAAGCCACCGGTGAGCACAAGAAGCTGATGATTCATTGGAATCAAGGTGAACACAACGCTGGATGTTCATTGGAACCCATTCATTCACTCTTCTTATCATCTCTGAATTATTTTTCAAACTCAGGCTACACTCGCCTAGACGATTGACAGCTGATCTGAGCAAATGTCAGGTGAGGTTTACTTTCCTGGAGCAATCAACTATAGTTCAATGTGTGTTGAAGAGCTTGAAAACTTGAGGCTCTGCAAAGGAGGATAGCAGGAGGCTGAAGCATTCTTTCAAGTCCTGATGGAAGAAGCAGACATAAAATGACCATTTAATGTCAGGAAAATATTTTCATACGCATATAGCAACAATCTTCTGAATTTGCTGTGCCCAAATTTCAGCTTCTTAGCTCAAAGGATGGCTGAGAAAGCACCCAAACAAACAAATGGAGTGAAAACTGAGTACGCCCTTTCTGCGCACGTCAACGGGCACCTGCCTTCAGCACCCGGCACTGACATCATATTCACCTAGATATGGAATAGGGAGAGGCAGCGCACAATGTTTAATGCTTTTGGATTAAAAAAAAACAAATGGCATTTTTAATCACTACGAGTCAATAGCATTTTTGGAACATGTGTGGCTTTCGGAGATGTCCCCTTGGGGGATTGCTTATTCATAAGGTCTATTCGACATGTGTTTGCATTTTTAAAGGTCCCTCAAGGCGTTCTAAATTAAATAAAAAGAAATCTGGGGAAAATTAAAGTTTTAAAAACAAATCACACTGTTTTGTGTTTGAAGCTAAATGCAGTACCTGGCATCAGTCACCACAGCCAAGACAAGCAGGCAACGTGACGGCGAATCAGTACAATTTACTCGACGCATGATTGAGTTTTTGGATGTTCCTCAGCAAGTTTGACATCAACCCGAAGAACAAGGGAAGGGGGAGAGTGTTGGGGGATAGAGTGGGGGGAAGGAGGAGAGGATGAGGAATAGAGAGTGAGGAGAGGGAGTGGGAATGAGGGGGAGAGGAGAGAGGAGAGAGGATAGAGGAATAGAGAGTGAGGAGGAGAGAGTGGAATGAGGGGGAGAGAGAGAGGGGGAGGAGAGAAGGGAGGGGAGGAGAGAGGATAGAGAGAGAGAGTAGGGGAGAGAGAGGAGTGGGGTGCAGGGGGGAGAGATGGGGAGGAGTGGTGAGAGAGAGGGGAGGAGTGGTGAGAGAGAGGGGAGGGTGAAGAGAGAGTGGAGGGGGTGAAGAGAGAGGGAGGGCAGAGAGAGGAGAAAGAGAGGACAGAGGATAGGCGAGAGAGAGATATGAGGTCTTGCAGACACTACACACACACACATATATATATATATATATATATATATTATATATGTATATATATATATGTATATATATATATATATATATATATATAGATATATATATAGATATATAGATATACAGGTGAACATTAAAAACCCACCCACATCTCCACCTGCGAATGGAGGAATAGCCAATCAGCTCTCACCTAATCAACTAAACCCAGGTGGCGAGGATTATATAAATAATTAACACCTCCCACACTCCTCCAGCCGAAGCTTTGACGTTTGCTCGTAGTACATGCTTGGGAGCCTCATTGGTATGCATTGCTGCCTGTGCTGTCGCTGAAGATTCGCCAATAAGCGATGAAACCGGACCGGCAGCTGAGGGGAGTATAGCTGTGGGATTCTCATGTGTGTACGATGTGTGAATGTCATTATAGTTGTGAGGAACTCTGGGAAGGGTTTGAAACAGCAAAAGCGCTTACCTTGTGTAGGCTTCTTGGTTTGCCTTATCTAGCAGGTTCAGCTGGAGGAGTGTGGATGTGTTAAGTATATATATATATATATATATATATATATATATATATATATATATATATATATATACACATATGCAAGCGTGCACACACACACACACACACACACACACAGTCGGACCCTGCTACTCGCGGGGGATACGTTCGTGAAAAATGCCGTGAATGTCAGGGTCAGCAAATGTCGGGGCATTGTTTTTATTTATTTATTTATTTTTAACATGGTCTAGGCTCATGGAAGAGCAATGACACAGAACAAATAATGACACAATATAACGAAGGGAAAAGCAGGAGAAAGGGGAAACAACAACAGCAGTATGGAGGGAAAAAGTATACGGAGATGGACAGATGCAGGTAACGATGAGGGTTTGGGGAGAATGGAAAGGGTGGACAATATCGATAATAATCGGAAAAATTATGTTTGACTACTTTGTGATTTTGTCAAGGTCTGAGGAGAGGGAAGAGGCTGCTGCCTGTCAGAAGGATGAGACATGTTATGGCAGAGAGTGGAGTCATCGACAAAGAGGTAAAGAGGATTTTTCAGTAAGTGAGATAATTGATGAAGATTAGGAATAATATGGGGCTTAGAACACTGCCTTGGGGTACTCCAGCCTTGAAGACCACATTCTTGCTGGTTGTCTTCAGAAAGCAATTTCGGTGGCAAAATTCCTGGCAGTTAACAAAGCACAGCAGGTTTCATCAATTCAAAGTTGACAAAGACAAATCAACCAATATGAATCTGGCGTTCGTTTAAGGCGTTCACCCTTCATCAGAGCAAAAGAGGATGTGAAACAAAATGTTAATTCCAATGAAGGGTCAATGCCCAAAGGATTAGCTTCTTTACCTCCAAATTGGCAGTTAGCATTCCTTTGTCAACCCTCAGTTGATGAAACTGATCATTCAAATTGTCCACTGATGCAAAATGTCACTTAACTTGACAAAGTACTGTATTTCCCAGTTAGCAAAGCAAATCGGATGGGCCTTCAGGTACCTCTATCTTGTCAAGACTGGTGTATTGTCTGTGCAGGTGCTAACATTAATATCACCTGTAATTTCTTCCTCAAAGGTCTTGTCACTCTTTTTCATGAACGTATTGCTTACGTTTCCAGCTTGCCCAACATCTAGACTAGAGTACACCGAGTGTGATCTGGAAATTGCAAGAAAGTACCATAGCTCTTGTATTCCACCTGGGAAGCCAATCCCAAAGAAGGTAATCCAAAGCCCTTAACCAAGAATTGCAACAACTGTCTGTCCTAAAGTGAGTGAGAGTTCAGCATCACACCTGCCTGAGATCAAACCTCTCGGAAACTGCTCATCTTTCGAAACCAGGTGGAAATGGTTAACTTGGAACATGACCCAGGGCAAGCAGGTTGGCCGAGAGGTATGCGCACTCGCCTCTGAGCCATCTAGCCTGGGTTTGAATCTCAGCCCAACGACAAACCATGATCCTGGTGTCTCCCAGGGAGAGTGAGGCATCATTGTGTTTGCCGTCCCTCGGTTGGTCGTTCAACTGGGAATCCCGGCTGCCAGCATTAGTTAGTTGACATGATCCCACAGTGTCCTTCACAAAGAGTAGACGAGCTATCGCCAGGACCGTGGCCAAATTCCAAATTCCTGCCCTAACCTACAGAGGGCATTGCACCAGTGACACAACTGCACCCTCAACCAATGATGCTACTCACAACCATGTGCTGTGAGGTTCCCAATCCCTTCCTCTTAATACCCCTGTCCTTCTCCTTACAAACTCCACCCAAGATTACGTTGATTTATCATATGGATCGGTTGAAGAGTTGGTGGCAATCTTTGATACTTACTCAGCTACCATTCCAGATGCCATCAATTCATGTCCTCTGCAACTACTCTAGCATTTCTTCTCTCTACGCTCTATTGAAGGTCTTTCACTGTGTGATTTTTCTCAAGATGAGGAAAACAACAAAAAAACATCATACAAATTCACAAAAACGGCACAAATACAGACAACTTCAATTACAAGCTTGTCCGCCTTCTTCCCATTATGAGGACAACTAAATGCATGTTTCTGTGGATTCTGACATTTGTCTAAGGCTTATGGAGGACCTTGCACATAAATCATACGTAGAACAAAGCATTCGTTGATATCGGTGTACTTTAACATAAATTACAGGGACATTTGTAAACTGGAAGGCCACTCGGTGGAGCGCATACCTCCACCACGTAATGCCTGGTCCATGAGAACATATCGGGTCCAATGCTATACACTCCTATATCGTTTTTGGCCCGATCTCTCAATGGTAAAGAATCACTTAAAAAATTATCAGATCCGTATCCGGATCTTCACCAAAATTGAATCAATTCTTCCTTGTCACACACCCAATGTGTCCACCAAGTTTCATCCGAATCCGTCCACAACATTTTGAGATATACTGCACACAGACAAACAAATAGACAGACAAACAGACAGAAAGGGGTGAAAACAGAACCTCCTTCACCTTCCGTGTTGGAGGTAACAATGGACAAAGTAGTTGATGCGATTTTATAAACATAAACAGTAGTTGATGCGATTTTATAAACATAAACAGTAGTTGATGCGATTTCAGCACAAGTTCCCTGCATCATGAGTCATTGGTTCAGATGGGATGACTAAACAGGCCTTCCCAACATTGAACTCGAGGCCCATCCTGCCCAAAATCAAAACAACAATTCAGTTTCCATTCTGGCCACGCCACTCTCGACAGGCTTATCCTGCCGTCACAACAATATTTGTGAGCCCTGAATCTCAAATAAGAGTTCAAAGCAATCTGACTCTCCACTTCTTGAGCTTGTGACACCATATACCACTCATCCCTGTTCACCAATTTATCTGCCAATGGTGTTAAGGGACCTCATTGGCTTTTACTTCCTTCACGCACACAAGCAGCACATTGATTTTGGTGGAATAATTTGCTCTTCGATTGGAAACTGGAGCTTCCTTGTGCGGTATTTGTACCGGACAGTATCCTGTTCCACTGAAATGCAGGCTGCTATTGTATTCTTGTTTGTTGACATGGTCTGGCAAAAGTGACATGACGTGGCAAATAAAGAACTGGTTATCTAACTGGACGACGTCATTCAATGCTGGGACGATCCACATCCTCAAATGTACCTCCATGGAGACTCGTTAGCAAATCATCCTATCTTTTTCGTCAACCAACAGAAACCAACCAATAACAATGGACTTGAGCTTATCTTTGCTTGCAGCGTTGGTTTGGAGTAACAGTGATAGGTGCTCATTGAGTGAGTTAAAAACCCACAGAGACTTCCCATTCTAAATCAGGAATGTCTTGGTGGTCGTTTTCTTCGTTAAAAAAGAGCCAGTTCAGTGAACATTGCATGTTAATGTTGGAAAGTGTTCAACACAGTCAAGTGAAGTCCACCTTAAATAAGTGAACTGTGATCACACTTGTGCTGCCAGCCGGTACATCCTCCCTACGTTAACGTCGGGTGGAGGCTCATGTACCTTTGCAATCTAATTTGTATGGCCATGCTTCTTGTTCTCCGATTTAGACACTTGTTCATAAATCAAAGCAGGAGTCACAAAACATCTATGGCAGTCTTTAAACAAGAGGCATCAACAAATTGTGCCTGTGAGAAACAAGGGATTATTGATACAGATGAATGAATACAGGTGCACTGCAACTGATGTTTATTCCAGAGAGAGAGACAGAGACAGAGACAGAGAGACAGAGAGACCAAGTTGTCAAACTTTAGCTCTGTTTGGATGAAGAAGGTTCCTTCCACAGGATGGAAATTCTACATGGAAGCTGGATGGGTTTGAGGGGAGAGGAGTAGCATCCGAAACCCGAATCCTCTCCAGGTTCCTCCTGATGATTCCATCTTTGTCTTTTTGGGTTCCTCCTGATACTCCAGTGCTGTATTTGGTCAGTTATTTGATTATGACAGATAATTATTTAATTTTGTGCTGACATGGTGGGATGTGAATGATTCATTTATCCGTGCTCATTTGGCAGATTACGTTTTATTTTATTATTTTTGTGTTCATTATACCAAGGTGTTAATTGGCCATTACGTCATAACTGGTCAGTAAAATTGTTGTTTGTTTGTTCCTGCATTTCTTGTGCCAGATGCTCATTATACCTGGATTACTGTATATATTGCATTTAGTTGCTTATAGCTCCCAAACTGTGAAATAATTGCTATTGGAATTATTTGTGAATATATAGCAGGTAATGGGGAATGCATTTGGAGAGTATGTAGATTTTGCCAACCTGAAATGACCACGTAATTTTAGCTCACCTGGAATGCAGTTCTGGGGAGTTTATGGGATGGCACGTCGTCAGTCCGTCAGTCCACAAACACTTGCAACGTCTTCTCGAAAACTACACACACGATTTCAATGAAACTTGACCACAACCTTCATCACCCGGTATGTACCGAAGTTTGTTTATGGCATAAAAAAAATTGGGCCCAAAGGGGGTATATGTGGGGGTTGCCCCCCAAAATAGGTATTTGCTTTCCTTTCAGAAACAACACATGCAATTCCGATAAACTTGACCACAACCTTCATCACCCGTGATGGACCAAAGTCTGTTCACACTGTTTTAAAAATTCGGTGTTTAAGGGGGTTTACAGGGGTGGTG
>CM068952.1:3149184-3171843 GCA_035128595.1 Eptatretus atami | reverse complement strand
GTTGCTCCCAAAATAGGTATTTGCTATAACATTGGTTCATTGGAACATTTGGCTGATTCCGTGCCACGTCGATTTCTTCCTCAGCATCATTATTCTACCAGGTGAGCGCCAAGGGGTATCGCCCCTGTCTTTTTTTAAAATTTTAAATAGCTTTAGTCCAGTTATGATATAACGGCCAAAGGATTGATGCGAATATCTGTTGTTCGGCATCTCCACAGCCAAACATACACATAAACCATCTCTGTAAGCTTGTATCAGAGGTCATTTCATACAAGTGTGTCGCCACCTAGTGGCAAAATATGCACACTCTTTCAATGAATTTCCCATTCCCAGTTGTTTAAAAAAAATATTGATCCCACTAACATGTGATTCCATTAACATATCCGGTACAGTTTGGGAATTATAAGCGACTGACTGCATTACAGTCATCTTGTATTTATGTGCCCTCCTTGTTATCCTGATCATTTATATTGTTTCCATCCAAAAGCAAGCTGTATGCAAACATGCATAGAGCATGCAGTATTCTTTCCACGAGACGAAGTTGCGAAACACTTGAATTCATGTACCGGAGATGGGCATTACTTTGATTGCAACTCATACATCGGAGAAGCTTTGTTCCAGATTTATTTGCAATTTGTGCTGAGAGCTCCTCGAGACATCCTGGTGAGTTTGGACCGTGCATTGATTAAGTACGTCAAGAGCAATGCTACGTAAAGTTTCTTTGTTGCGACAAGTGCAATGTTAATTACACGACTTCTGTGTATAACTGTAGAATTAAATTATTCGGCTATAGTCTTGAAGGAGTGTGAAAAGGAAGCATGGCGGGTTTGGTCGTGTGACTACAAAAGTGGAAATGTGCCGGTTACATAAAACATTGAGATGGTGTGTTTGTGCGGAGAAGGACGTAGAGTAGAGTTGGTGTGTATTTTAGGGGCAGGATGAATGTAAATGTGGCATTTCTAAAGAGATAATGAGACAAAAGTGGGTAAGCATGAATATGACAACATGTAAGGTGTAAGAATGAACAAAGAGTAGAGGAGGAGGTTGTGTTGTCGTGTAGTCATGTGAATTTGTGTGCGGTGGTTTATATGTTGGCAATGTGTAAGTGGTAATGCAGCTATGTTGTGGATGTGGGTGAACCAGAGAGAAGGGAGTGATGCGAATGGAAATTTCATGTGTATGGAGGGGCGGTACGGAGGAGGTGATGTGGGCATGGTATAAATTTGGATACCGCATGGTGTTATGGAGGTAACTATAGTGATGTTGATATTACATCGAAGTGGCGAAAATTTCGATGCGACACGGATACGAAGTTGGTCCAGAGGTTGGGGTGAATATGGTTTTGAGATGAAGGTGGTTTTGATAGTACGCGGATGAGAATGATGACTGTGCAGAGGGCCATGCATACATTCCATGCAACAAGGAGTTTGTGGCTTGTTCAGGAGAGCAGCCATTGAACATTTTCATTCCATCAAAATCAGTCAATTCAGGCAGTTTCCTGTCTATGCAAAATGAAATATTCTATTTCTGACAAATGACCAGGTACAGTATATGCAATGCAGTAGAATTGTGAGACACCATGTCTCAAGTACTACCTTTACAATTCCACTTTTCGGCTGTCTGTACGGTTTGCCACAAATTTATCAGAATGTTCTACATTAAAAAAAGAATTAAAAAATCTCACATACTTCGGAATATAATAAACAATTACATAAAAAGGTGCAAAGAAGCAATCAATAAAGACTCAAATCATGGTTTTGGTCCAAAACACAAAGAAAAGGAATATACCGAACATGACCTTTTCATTTGACACATATGTGAGAGTACGTTTGGGTAAGACTAGTATAAGTAAACCTGCAGTCGGTCAAGTATCATGCTTTTAAAATTTGTGGCTGATGCAGATTCAAACACAGACAGCCATTGTGTAAAACAATTTGTTAGCGTCTCAAGAACATAGCAAGCATGGTTTTCCAAGGGCAACGCTACGTTGAGTGATGTGACCTCATTCAAATGCGAGGCACAACTTGGAGATATGGATATTTTGTGCATTTTATACTCGGAAGCTTATTCATTAGGCAAATGTCATGCCTTTATGTTCAGCTGTAAAGCACAAATGTCTTGTCCATTCTGGATGGCTTGATCCAGGAGCCAACAATGAGCACCAATGGACGTAAAGTGATGTAAGGGAAATGGAGAAAGAACAGAAAGTAGGGAAATACAATTGAAAAAGAAAAAAATAAAAATAAATAAAATATCGAAGAGAAATGAAAACTAATGAAAAATATGAAGGTGGGAGTCCGTCGATGGTTACCTGGGTTATTTATTTTAGTTTACTGTCTTCGAGCCATTGCTCTTGATAGTATCCACCATTTTTCCCCTGATAGGTGGTATTCCGAAGTACCCTCACCTTTTGTTTAATTTACGTCTGTCACCTCAGGTGAAACGGAGGTTATGTTTTCACCCCTGTTTGTCTGTTTATTTGTCTTTCTGTGAGCACGATACCGCCTATCAGTGGGATAAAAAACGTAAACTTCTCACCTGGGGGAGGTGTGCACTCTGCTGAGTGATGGCCTGAAAGATTTTTTTTGAGTCATGCTCTCTGTGTCTGTCTCTGTCTCTCTCTCTCTCTTTCTAAAGATGACTCCACTCTTTGCTATAAAACGTATTTCAACAATAATGACTGCTGCACACTATCAAGAGGAGATCTAAAACCTCATCTAAGTCACCATTATCAGCCATAAACCAGGAATCTTCTCCTCTGTGAAAATCCTCAATTCATTTTCAGCCAGTGATGACATACAAAGCTCTTGCACAGTCATGCAGTATGCTTTGCCTCTAAAAGAGGTGTTCCTTTGTCTCATCTGGCACTAATTGATTTTGTAAGAACGTATTCTTTCATTCACAAGCAAGCAATTCAAACAGACTCCAAAGAGAGCAAGTGTGAGCTCCGATTGTTCCCCTATAGAGCGTGCCATGAGCAGCATCACGTCATACAACAACAGCTCAGCCTCATAGCACTTTAGAAGACCCAATATTTCTGAGACGATCTTTAGTCCAACTTCATCGTGTTTATTCCATGGCAATATCCTGTTACATTCAGACGGATTTCATGACATCTTTTTTTCCTCAATGTTGGCGGAAATGCTTGAGGGTAGTTCCAACACTGCTCACTCGTGCCTTGAATCTACTCCCTGTAGCATGACAAATCGCTGAGGTTTGCAAAGTATAAGGCCTATGCTCTCTGTAGAGATCCCTCACTTTATTGCAGACACAGGTTCTGCAACTTACTAATTGCAGAGAGTTTGGCAGCTTGACAGCTTTCTTTTATCAAAGCCAACAATGCACTTCCTTTAACCACTAATGGCCAACTTCCTCAAAACCTCCATTTACAAGTGAAATCAGTCCGTGCATCTTCAGCCTCTCATTGCCCATCTTCTTCCACATGTGAAACCAGCTCTCAAACTCCATTCCGTCCTGTTCGTTTAAATTTTTAACAAGCTTTCAAGGTGATGTCCGACTGGCACTGTACATCTGTCTGAATGTTTGTTTGTTACCTGTTCTATTAGCATTGGTACTTTATGGTCTTATTCAACCAACCTTTCTCCACATCTATCAGCTTGCAAATCAACTGTTTGAACATTTACAAGTTATATATTATATTGTGTTTCGATGGAATTGGGTTGTTCCCACAACATCTGCCATTGTGTGGGCCCTGTCACACTCCTCGATTCGTCTATAATAAAGTGCCAATGTACAATAGATGGGCATTGACAAGACGATCTACAGCGAACTGTACTGCTCAGAGACAGCATATGGTGTAAGTGTGCTGTCCCATCAAGGGGAAATTGAAGAGAAGAAGTTGATGTTAAAGGCAGTTGTGGAATAAAATAGCAGGTATTGTGTGATGAGTGATGAAAGGAGGTTGACAAGCTTTGCCATGTAACTGGCACCTGATTAGCAGGTATACATGGAAAGCCAAGCAGGTAGGTAGCTCATTGAGACCATTTTCTCAGGACACAGGGTTGTTCATTGTTTCATCGACACGAATAAATTAGGTTCAGACGATTGGAGGAATTATCAAGTCAATTACAGTTTTGCACTGTCTGACTTGGTCCTACATTCCTTTACCAACTCTCGCAACCCACGCCTCTCCGCTCGCATCTCCACCCCTTCTCAATTTTTTTTCCTCTCCATTGCAAAATTATTGTTGATTCCAATCTATTTGGAAACATTGAAACTTGACGAAAACTTTAGCAAATTGTGTGCTTTCAACATATTATAATTTCCACCTTGACATGATGACTGGGAACGGTTGAATGTTCAATTGAGGTCATTGTTCACCACTTAAGGTACAAACCTAACAATTGGAAAAAATTATTTTTCAAAAGTTATTTTGTGAACTCGGTGAATACACTACCAAAGTTGGCTTCACAGGGGGCAGAATCTCGAAATATTTTGAAATAACGAGTGTGGGAATTCAAAGCTACGATCGATCGAACATTTTATCCAGAATTTAAGTCTAAAGTCCAATATTATGAGCCCAGTACCATATTACAATCTACAAATGGGACTAAGCAAGACAGTGTGCACCAGGTTTCATAAATCTCTAAATTAATTGGGGGGAGGTGGGGTGTACTGGAAAAGGAGAGGGAAGGGAGTTGGTGGAATGGAATGATGAATATTGCAACATGCAGCAACCTCCTTCCAGCACCCTTCTACCCCTCCCCCCCACCCCCCACCCTGCCCCCAATCCTCACACCAACTTTTGGAGCTTCTTTCAGAAGAATATGTGAGATTCCATTTGTACTATTCTGCTTAGTTCCATTTGAAGAAAAATTGCCTTACTGGATATGTTCCAACCACCCCTGCTATTTTCCCCCATGAGGGACGTAGGTTCACTAGCTTATGTCCTGGATCAGCAATATTGGCGATGAGGAAACAGATTGCAAGGAAAAAAAAAACTGGAACAAAAATAATATTTATCCACTAACTTCAGAAAACTTCAGCAGCTAAATAGTTCACATTAGTTCAGCATTTTCTTTCCATGGTAAGGCTAAAGTTGCACGACCTTATGTATTTCTGTTCAACATCATACTGTAGGGCTTTATAACTATTTTTTTTCCAGCACTCACCATCCTCTGTGGGCACATATACGTTGAGGTAGAGACAGTCTTCACTCTGGTCACGCACGTAAGCTGATGCTGCATCCAGATTGGCGTTGAACCACACGGGGAGCATGACCTTCAATAGGACACCTTTCACATTCTGGGGGCAAACAGGTGCAAAAGCTGAAGCATTTCGCGTGTGCGACCAGGGTGTAGGAGCCTCGGGAGGCTGAAACCGTCGCTCATGAATGGGAGGTGCTGCATAAGGAACACCCAGGAATTGGTCCACGGGACCTAAAATCTCATTGCCAAGAGAAATACGCACACCCTGAAGCTTGCCATAGTTCGTTTGCACCACAGGGTGCAGAATATCACTTCCACGAGTTGAAGCCATTGTCAAAGAGAGTGACGCAAATGCCACAAGCACCACAGCAAGCAAGCTGACGGTCACTATCATTGCTTAATTAGAATAAGGCCTGGTGGCCAAGACAGCCAGTAAGCCACGGTGAGCACAAGAGCTGATGATCATTGGAATCAAGGTGAACACAACGGCTGGATGTTCATTGGAACCCATTCATTCACTCTTCTTATCATCTCTGAATTATTTTTCAAACTCAGGCTACACTCGCCTAGACGATTGGACAGCTGATCTGAGCAAATGTCAGGTGAGGTTTACTTTCCTGGAGCAATCAACTATAGTTCATGTGTGTTGAAGAGCTTGAAAACTTGAGGCTCTTCAAAGGAGGATAGCAGGAGGCTGAAGCATCTTTTCAAGTCCTGATGGGAAGAGCAGACATAAAATGACCATTTATGTCAGGAAAATATTTTCATACGCATATATGCAACAATCTTCTGAATTTGCAGCTCTTCAAATGCATTATTTATTAATCCAATGTGAAAATTTGGTAATCTATCTTCCATGTCAGGTTTGACATGGAATGTACAGCCCAGAGGCTGCTTGTAGTTTTCAGACTTAGCATGTGAATGTTTTCATCAAAGCTGCATGTCACGTCTTAAAGAGACTTCAGCGACCAATCGTTTAGCACTGTTTATAATCTACTGATCTTCTCAGCCTATTACAGAACAACAAAAGGCAATTTAAGTAATCTGTCAAGCAAAATGTATACACACATACAAACAAAGATAATTGGACATGAGAACAGATATAAAGACCAAAAGAAACAACAGAGAGCATCCATGTGGAGTTTTAGATGTGGGGTTGATTGTATGAAGAAAGTTGGAAACCAAGTGGGTGGGATTAATGTGGATGACATTCCGATGAAGCAAACAGAGAGAAAACTTCTATTATGTTCTTGCATCTTGAATTGGCCAAAAAGTAAGAGGAGCCAAGAAGCCAAAGTAATTGATGGGAGGAGGTTATACATTAAAGATGGGGAGCTGGGGAACGACATCTGTGTACATGGAGATTCATTGTGCTGCTGAAATGAGAACTGTATCATTGTAGAATTTGGTAACTGGGGATAAAAAAAAATTAGAATTGTAAGCTAAAGACTTCTGAAGCATGACAACAAGTGAATGAGGAATACAAAGGAAAAACAAAACAAAAGGAGAACGGCAATCAGTAGGAGCGCATACCTCGGCCCACCGAGACGCATATACGTTTTGTAACCCACCGAGACGCTGGATCTGGATCCAGACCTGAAACAAAATTGAATCGGCTTGTTCTTGTCACTTAACCAGGTAATCCAACGAATTTTGTCATAATCCGTCCACATAATCCGTCTACGTTTTGAGATATCATGCTGGATATCGTTTTTGGCCCTATCTCTCAAAGGTGAAGAATCACTTGAAGAATTTAAATTTTTTTTATAGTATCTGGATCCGGATCTTCAACAAAATCGAATCAATCCGTCCTCGTCACACACCCAACCTGTTCGCTAAATTTTGTCCGAATCAGTCCACAACTTTTTAAGATATCGTGCTATTTATCCTTTTTGGCCCCATCTCTCAATGGTGAAAAATCACTTTAAATTCTCGTATCTTGATGCGGATCTTCACAAAAATCTAATGAGTTCGTCCTTGTCACACATTAAACCAAATTTAATCCGCAAACAGACAAACAGACAGGGGTGAAAACGTAACCTTTGTCCACCTTCAGTGTTTGATGTAACAACAAACTATTACAGCATATGAGAGATGCTTTTCAGATACCAGGTAAACAGAATCGTGCACAATAATCATTCATATATTACTGTGTTTCTATGATTATACATATATATATATATATATATATATATATATATATACACATGTCATGAATTTAGGACTTGGTATATTTTGAGAATTGAAGATGGTAAAAATCAAAGCAGTTTCATTGTGACGATTGTGACATGAAAGAAGACATTAGAACACGAACAGGTGAGCTTAGATTGACACAGACCACTCAGTAATGGTAAAATGAAGTGACTGTTTATCATAATAGCTTGGTTGGAAGCATATAAAGAAGAAGAATGTTAGGATTTGGGAGGAGCTTATGGGGGAAATGGCAGATAGAAGGAAAGTAAAAGGCAAGGAGAATGAAGCAATGCTCGTTGTTATTCTGTGCACGTTTACTCCTCCTTGCAGCCTCTGCAGACTAGTGAGGCGTCTCCCAGCACAGTCTGTCGCACATGGAGCCTATTCCTGGTAGCAATATTGGTTCCAGACCCAAAACTAGCTCAACTTTGGTGTCAGACACGGCCCCACTTACGTAAATGACTCGAACGTTGTCAATCAGCTCCAAAAATAGAATAGGTCCCAGACAAGAACTGACGGCCTCATGACCAAAACTATTCATAAGATTAGAACCATCCCTGGAACCAGACTCAATACCAACATTCGAGCTCATCACTGTACTAGGAATGACATGCACTCTATAAAATCAGCCAGAATAATCGAATCTGTTTAAAAAGCCAGATGCAGCTATAGTACTACAAATGGCTCAGAACTTGAGCAGTCTGAAGACTCGAACCAACCTCAGCGCTATAAGAGTAAATTTAAAATGGGTCAAGGATCAGAACGACACCACCACGAGAACAGTTCCTCGACAGTCCAGGTGACCAGTCCCAGAACAAACCAACAACCAAAACGAGCTAAACCACCAGAGCCATGTGATTTAAGCATTAGAACAGACCCAATAATCAATGCTAATTTCACTGTTTGAAAGTTCTCTCTGTTTGCAAGCTCCATGTTAACTCATGTGTGTGCAAATCCATCTAATGTCCTAAGATGCAAAATCACAAGTGTCCACAATGAGGAATACTTCTGCAAATTCTTCATATTTCTCATTGACATTTGCTTGGCCAAATGGAACATTCAAAACTTAAGATGTGTTTCTTTTTCATTCAGCAACACAGGTGATGCGTTGAAATGGAGAATGCATGGTGTGATTATTTTTTGAATAACAGAAGCAGTCACACTGATTAGAATCACCATCTCAATGAGCAAAAGCTACTTCACATTCACCACCTTTTTGTTTCTGTGTCAAGCAAATGGCTCTACATCTCACAAGATGGACCGGGATTCAAACAGGGGACACTTCACTCTGTCACGTCGCAATTCCTTGAAACATTCAGATATCAACCAGGCAAGGGATGAACATTATCAATTTCAAACGAGTGGGGGCACTCGATTAATCAATCACAGGTCAACCAAAAAATAATAAACCCCAATCGAACGGATCGATTAATTTGTGATAATTTTAGAAAACCAATATTATCATAAAACGATGAGAATTCATCAAAATATTCTGAAATGTCGTTTTAATCACCATGACTAGCTTCATGGACAGAAAAAACATCTTTAACGCATTTCCATGCAATCCACATCAAAATATCATTATTGTACAATATATTCACATGATAAATACAAACATGCAAAAACAATCTGAAACATTTTATAAATACAAACATGGATAAAAAATCTGAAACATTGAGAACAACAATATATACATTAATCGCAAATTATTTTTTGAAACATTATTTGCAGAGATTCATCGAAGAAAATGTCTTACCTCAAAATGGTCCCCTCCCCAACCCCCCCAACCCCTGAACCCCTCCCGCAGGCTCGACATATATCATGAACAATGTTGGGAAAGGAGATGAGGAGACGTCAGGTAAGAGGGTAGATGCAGACGTGTGATGGAGACGAGGAAAATGTGGGGAATCACCCCCACTCGCCCGACAGTCTGTCACTTGGTTCGTCTCGCTAAACCCACTGACGCATTCTAGTTCCCTTGGTTGCTTAGCATGAAAGCTTAGTGGTAATCTTAACCACTGTTAGAAGATATTTTCTATTCGGCACTATTTTCTGTCTCCCTCTCAATGGAGCTTCGGCAGCACGGAGATGAGGCGAGAGCTGAGATTCAATTAGGAGAGCTTTCCCTCCTTCCTTCTCCTCGACTCTCCCCATTCCGCCCCCACGCCTCTTGCCCTCTCCTGCTCACTATCCCCTGCCTTTTACGCTTCTTCCTCTTTATTTTTTCATTCCTCTTGTCCTTCCTTTTTTCTTCTCTTCTCCACCCTCCCCCCCCCAGCCACACACCAGCCCCCTTTCCTTCGCCTCTATTCCAAACAACACCTCTCCTCTCCTTCATTCTCTTTTTCTGCTTCTCAATCCTTTTCTTCATTCCAGTACCTCATGATCAGGAGAAGCGAAGGATTCGGCAGATGTGGTTGGACAGAGTGGGTATATAAATTAGTGAGAGAGAGAGTGAGAGTGGAGGGTGAGAGATGAGAGATGAGAGAGTGAGAGTGAGAGTGAGAGATGAGAGAGAGAGAGTGAGAGATGAGAGTGGAGAAGAATAATTAGTCAAGAGCCAGGAATGGATCCATGAACAATGACAGCAACAAAATCGAAAACTGTTTTAAATAAATGCAGAAGGGAAAGTTCTAGGAGAATTCAAAACAGGCAAGGCAGGCAGAAGGAGCTTGTTTATCAAGTGAGAACGAAATAACATTTAAAATGGCTCTCAGTACAACATTATGGTATATACAGGGATATCCAAGAAAGGATCAGAGAAGGGCTTCAAAGGCAAGAATATGAGGAGAAATCAGGAAACACAAAATGCTTTTTTTGGGGTGCATGAGGATAGTGGAAGACAATGGACAAATCGACAGTTGCAAACAAGAGTTTTTGATTTTGAACATGGGTGACCCAGCATCACGAATTATTATTCAAATCACTTACGAATCATCCACCGTATGAAAGGTTCAAGTACTGCACCATCCAAAAAAGAGAATAAGTGCTTACCAAAGCAGCTTCCTGGGCAAGAAAGTACACTGAGTGGTTTGCTCGTGCCTACAGTGCTGCAAATGCGTCCCCAAAATAATCATGCAGTACAACTAGCACTGCTGAGAGCCTGCCCATATATGTATGTATATATATAATATATATATTATATATATATATATATGTTGTTGTTCTTCTTTCGGCTGCTCCCGTTAGGGGTCGCCACAGCGGATCATCCTTTATGATCCGCATACTGATTTGGCATAGGTTTTACGCCAGATGCCCTTCCTGACGCAACCCTGGTCGCCTCTTACGACACAGGGATAAGGATTGGGTTTCGCCATAATTCCGGGCTGCCCTACACCCTCTCATAACATGGCCCAGTGCAGAGCTCCCGTCCTCAAGCGATCTCCAACCCAAGCCTCCGAGTAGCCGGATTACAGGCGCACGCCACTACGCCCGGTATATATATGTATATATATGTATTATATATATATATGTATTGTATATAGAAATATATATATATATATATATTATGTACAACAATATATCTTCTTCTTCTTCTTTCGGCTAGCTCCCGTTAGGGGTCGCCACAGCGGATCAACCGTCTCCATTTCGCTCTATCCTCCACATCTTCCATTGACACTCCAACCACCCGCATGTCCGCCCTCACCGTATCCATGAACCTCTTCTTTGGCCTTCCTCTTCTCCCCTGCCTGGCGGCTCCATCTTCAACATCCTTCTCCAGATATACTCCGCTTCCCTCCTGTGCACATGTCCAAACCATCTCAATCTCGCCTCTCTCACTTTGTCTCCAAACCTTCCTACCTGCGCTGTCCCTCTAATATACTCATTTCTTATCCTATCCATCCTCGTCACTCCCAACGAGATCGCAGCACTTTAACTCTGCCACCTCCAGCTCTGCTCCCTGTCTTTTGTTAGTGCCACGCCTCCAACCATACAACATAGCTGGTCTCACTACCGTCTTATATACTTTCCCTTCACTCTTGCAGCTACCCTTCTGTCACAAATCACTCCTGCAACTCTTCTCCAACCACTCCATCCTGCCTGCACTCTCTTTTTACTTCTCTCCCAACATCTCCGTTACTTTGGACAGTTGATCCCAAGTATTTAACCCATCCACCTTCCCCACCTCAACTCCTTGCAACCGCACCATACCACCACCCTCCCTCTCATTTACGCACATGTACTCCGTCTTACTCCGACTGACTATCATTCCCCTTCTCTCCAGTGCGTACCTCCACCTCTCGAGGCTCACCTCAGCCTGTTCCCTACTCTCCTACAGATCGTGATGTCATCCGCGAACATCATAGTCCATGGAGACTCCAGTCTGATCTCGTCCGTCAACCTGTCCATCACCATTGCAAACAGGAAAGGCTCAGAGTCGATCCTTGGTGCAATCCACTTTTACCTTAAACCGGTCCGTCATTCCTACTGCACACCTCCCGCTGTCACACTGTCCTCATACATATCCTGCACGATCCTCACATACTTCTCCACCACTCCCGACTTCCTCATACAATGCCACAACTCCTCTCTGGCACCCTATCATAAGCTTTCTCCAAATCCACAAACACACAATGTAACTCCTTCTGGCCTTCCTATACTTCTCCATCAACATTCTCAAAGCAAACATCGCATCAGTGGTGCTCTTTCCTGGCATAAACCCATATTGCTGCTCACAGATCGTCACCTCTCTTCTCAACCTAGCTTCCACTACTCTTTCCCCAACTTCATGGTGTGGCTTAACAACTTTATCCCTCTGTAATTTCCACAGCTCTGCACATCACCTTATTCTTGAAATCGGAACCAGTACACTTGATCTCCACTCCTCCGGCATCCTCTCACTTTCCAAGACTTTATTAAACAATCTTGTAACAACCCACTGCCATCTCTCCTAAGCACTTCCATGCCTCCACTGGTATACATCTGGGCCAACCGCCTTTCCACTTTTCATCTTCTTCATAGCAGTCCTCACTTCATCCTTACTGATCCACCCCACTTCCAGATTCACTATCTCCACCTCTTCCAACCTTCTCTCTCTCTCATTTTCTTCATTCATCAGCTCCTCAAAGTACTCCATCCACCTTCTCAACACTCTCCTCGCTCGTCAGCAACATTCCCATTTGCGTCCTTTATTACCCGAACCTGCAGCACATCCTTCCCAGCTCGGTCCCTCTGTCTTGCCAATCGGTATAAATCCTTTTCCCCTTCTTTTGTATCCAACTTCTCATACAGCTCGTCATATGCCTTTCCTTGCCTTTGCCACCTCTCTTTTTGCCTTTCGCCGCCACTCCTTGTACTCCTGCCTACTTTCTTCATCTCTCTGACTATCCCACTTCCTTTTCGCCAACCCTTTTCCTTATACTTTCTGTACTTCCTCGTTCCACCACCAAGTCTCTTATCTTCCTTCCTCTGTCCAGATGTCACACCAAGTACCTTCCTAGCTATCTCCCTCACCACTTCTGCTGTAGTTGCCCAATCATCCCACCCATCTTTACCCCATCCAACGCCTGTCTCACCTCCTCCCTAAATTTCACGCAACAGTCTTCCTCCTTCAGGCTTCACCATCTGGTCCTTGGTTCAGCCTCACTCTCTTCCTCAACCTCACCTCTAGAGTCATCCTACAGACCACCAATCGATGCTGCCGAGCTACACTCTCCCCTGCCACCACCTTACCGTCACTAATCTCTTTCAGGTTGCATCTCCTGCTTAAGATGTAATCCACCTGTGTGCACTTTCTCCACTCTTGTATGTCACCCTGTGTTCCTCCTTCTTCTTGAAATACGTATTTACCACTGCCTTTCCATTCTTTTTGCAAACTCTACCACCATTTGCCCTTCCACATTTCTCTTGTTGAGACCGTACCTACCCATCACCTCCTCATCCTCTTTATTCCCTTCCCAACATGCCCATTGAAATCTGCTCCAATCACACTCTTTCATCCTTGGATACACTCTCCACCACTTCATCTAACTCACTCCAGAAATCTTCTTTATACTCCATCTCACACCCCATATGTGGGGCATATGCACTGATGACATTCATCATCACCCCTTCAATTTCCAACTTCACACTCATCACTCGGTCAGACACTCTCTTCACCTCCAATACCCTCTTGACATAATCTTCCTTCAGGATTACCACGACACCATTTCTCCTCCCATCCAAACCATGGTAGAACAGTTTGAAACCTCCTCCAATGCTCCTAGTCTTACTCCCATCCACTTGGTCTCTTGTACACACAGTATGTCCACCTTTCTTCTCTCCATCATATCAGCCAACTCTCGCCCTTTGCCAGTCATCGTCCCAACATTCAGAGTTCCAACTCTCACCTCCACACTTCTACCCTTCCCCCTCTCCCACTGCCTCCGGACCGCCTTCCCCGTCTCCTTCTCCTCCTTCGCCCAGCAGTAGCACAATTTCCACTGGTACCTGCTGACCACCGGTACCGGTGCGGTCGTTGTAACCCGGGCCTCGACCGATTCCGGTATGGGAAATTCGTTTTGTTGTCCGCATATGATTTGGCATAGGTTTTTACGCCGGATGCCTTCCTGACGCAACCCTGGTCGCCTCTTACGACACACAGGGATATGGTACACCTATTCTAACCGGGCATACACAACAATATATATATATATATATATGTACAACAATATATATATATATATATATATAAAATACATATACATAAACATATATTTATATACATGTATATATAATATATATATATATATATATATATAATTACATAACATATATATCATATACATATATATATACATTAACATATATATATTACATACAAAAACATATATTTGAACACAGCACACATTATATATACGTATATATATATATATATATATATATATATATTATAAATATATATATATATATATATATATATATATATATATATACACTGTATATATGTGTGTGTGTGTGTGTGTTTAAATATGTTTTTGTGTATATATATATATATATATATATATATATATAATAGTGTTTAAATATATGTAAATGTATATATACATATTATGTGTATATATTATATTAAGTATTATAATATATATGTAATATATATATACATATATATATATATAATTTACATATATATATATATCTATTTATATATGTTTTTGTTTTAATATATATACATATATATGTACATATATTAAATACCATATATATATATATATATATTATATATATATATATAAATATATATATATATATATAATATATATATATATATATATATACTAGTGCGGGCCCGTAGGTGCATGCCCGTAGCTGCGTAAACGATGACTGGATTGGGGCATTTTTTCCCCCCCCCCTCACCCCCTCTCTCGCCCTCCTCTCTCCCCTCCTCTCTTCCCCTCTCTCGTGCCAGTACCCTCTCTCATGGGTGAGGCGTGCCAGTATGTGCAGCTTCGTTCCTTCGCTCTCGTAAACGACGACTGGATTGGGGCATTTTTTCAATTAGATCGGACCAACCGTATCATAAATGGCATAACTTGGGAAACACCTGGGAAACATACACAGGTCCCAGCGTCAATTGTGACGTCATATCAAACGAAGAGAATTGTGACGCCCCTCGCTCCCCCCTAGTCTCGCCCCTCCTCTCTCGCCACTCTCTTTCGCCCCTCTCTCACGCCCCCACTCTCACCCCCCTCTTCTCTCCCCCTCTCTTGAATTGTGACGCCCCCTCTCTCTCACCCCCCCCTCCCCCCTCTCTCTTCCCCTCTCTCCCCCTCTCTTCCCCCCTCCTCTCTCGCCCCTCTCTCTGTAAATGTATTCACAAACGTATTCACAAAAAAAACAAAAACAAATAAATAAATAAATAAACATTATTGTGACGTCATTCGTGACATCATAGCACCATGTCCTGTCATTGTTTGGTAAATAAATGGCCGTAACTTGGGAACCGCTCATCCGATTATATCAAACCTTGAAAAGGCACATCCGGGGTCCCCAGCAATATTCCTGGCAAGTTTCAATCAGATCGGACCGTCAATCGTGCAAAAGAAAAATAAAATAATAAATAAATAAATAAACATTATTTGTGATGTCATTCGTGACGTCATAGCACCGTGTCTTGTCATTGGTCGACAGATAAATAGCCGTAACTTGGGAACCACTCGTCCGATTGATATCAAACCTCGAAAAGGTACATCCGCGGGGCCCCGGCAATATTCCTGGCAAGTTTCTTTTTTTCTCTGTCTTCCTCATTGCTTCCCACTTGTTAATTATTTCATGCACTCAATGAAAGTCACTTTTAGCACATTCCTTAATCTTTTTTTCACTCAATATAATTCTCTGAACAGTAGAATAAGTTAAGTTTAATGCTTTGGCAGTTTGTAAATGTGAAAAGGAGGGATCACAACCTTGCTTGCTTAAAGTAAACATGTAAATATGCTGAGTATAAGAATCATTACTTTCTTAAAGTTTTCAGATTTTGCCTACATTTCGACACTTAATTAGTCCACATGCGCTGATCCTCAATCCGAAAACATTTAAATTATATCCTTTAATTAGTCCGTGAGAGTTATGTCGTGGTTCCAAGGCAAGGCATTTTTGAGCAGGCCAAAACAAATGGTGGCCTTACGAACCCTGTGAGGGAGAGCAGGCGACCAAGGATAAGCCTGTTTTTGTTTTTTCATTGTGATACGAGTTAATTATCTTCAAAAGGGGTGCTTAAATTTACCCATACACCCAATTTTCATTCATGCACTCTCTTGGAGGTTCCTTGTATGCATGCAAAGTTTCCGGCTGCGAGTTTCATGGGTTTTGAGTTGTTGGAGACACATATACACACACTGACATTGTATTATAGATACGTGAACCACCCTGCGAACCATGCCTACAGAAACCAGACCATTTGGAACGCAGCCGATTTTCCATCCAATCCTGTAACTTTGTTAAAAACAATTCTCCATGGGTCGGCACTCTATGTTGAAAGTTCCAAGTCAAAGCTCAAGCAGTGCGGAGAAAATAGATTCCAAAGTGAATAAAGGTGAAAAAGTGAGGCTGGAAGAAAAACAAAAAAAAGTGAGGCCTCAGCGAGGTTCACAAACCATGGTCAAGGATGGTTGTGGATGCCTGTTGCTCGTTTAAAAAAAAATGCATTACCCGGTTTAGGCTTCCCATCTGAGCCAACAATATGTGGATGAAGCTTCTGTACTGTATTGAAATCTGCTGAATGCAAACTGACATCCTGACCACCACTAGTATTGCTGCAAAACGTGGCCCCCAAAGTGCTCTATTTTCAAGGGTAGTGCAACTAGCAGTACCGAAAGCTGCCATATAGGTATATGTTAGTATTTGTGTTCAGTTGAGTCCCAGAAGTGAGAAAAGTTAACAGACATGTCTCATCATCAAGAAAGCTATTAATATGACAGCAAAATTTAACTCCAAGGGTCCTCGTGCCAAGAAATTCCAAAACTGATGTTTCAACTTGACCTTAGCTATTTTGCAATGGGACTTTTACAGATAATTTCCCAGACATATCAAAACTCCAGTCCCTGTTTACAACATGCAGACAAAACACGATGATAATGGGAAAAAATATCTTCTCTCAAGAGCACAGCATTGTGATGGCCATGTTTCTCTCAGGTATCACAGCACTGCAGAAGCACACGTATCCCAGGAAGTATCACATCAAAAAACCTGTCAAAAAAAGAAATGTCAGGTGCTTGTAGTGATCGTGCAAGGGTTAAGGGTATCGTAGTACGAGCAGTCAATTAGTTTACTTTGGACTAGATCTCAGTACCCTTTCCCAGAATTTGACTGGAATAAGAACCGTTTCACTGTGTGGAGCCCTATAAACCCAAGAGAGCTACTTGGTGCATGGTTGAATCTGTTGTAGATACAACTAGATTCTTCCAATTTGTATACCAAAGTTGTCAGAGCAGCAGAGCAAAGACAGATCATGAACTCTCAACCAAGCTCTTTATGGGCTTAAAATTGTGGCGACGACGCACTCAACACTCAGCTACGACAGTATTCAAAAGGGTGCAACGAAACATCGACAAATTCCAGGACAACTCAGTGCATTGTTATCTAACTTTGAAAAGGCCTTATCTGATGATAAGTATGTTCCACAATCCAAGAAACAATGGACAACCTCATGAAGTAGTGACAAGTCTGATACCCTCTTGGAGGATTTCAGAAAGGCTGGATGTGAAGTCTCTCCCACATTCAAACTGTGGGATGAAATATTGAGACAAAGTGTTGCCCTCTGAATGGCTTGTTTCTGCGACAATAAATGTTTAAGGGACATGCACCAATCAGCCCAAGCCGATTTCCTACCTCTCCTATTCGCAACAAGCAGAACAAATTATGCAAGGTTCCTGTCAGCTTACTACTCCTCCAAAAACGGATGCCTCCTTCTACTGCCACAGCATTCTGAGATGATAGCTTTTTTGCAAAGTTATCATCAGGGAAATCCAACAGGGTTATTGCTTGACTATACACTCTAAATCCACTGAGAACAAATCCCTGAAGGATCAGTGCTGTATCATCGGTTTAACACTGAAGGGCCAAGCTCGAGTAAGGTGGTTCTTGCTCATCCTGTCACAGCCATGTATGCCTCAGGTTCCATGAAGTATTCACAAACCCAAAGAAGAAGACAAGACAGGGCTCAACAAAGTGTTAACACTTCAGTTGATAGTTTTGTCTTAAATCGTCCAAAACCTTTTGAAATAACATCTTGTATATCGTTTTCGGCCCCATCTCTCAATGGTGAAGAATCACTTTATAATTAAAAAAAAATATTGTATCCGGATCCGGATTCGGATCTTCCCAAAATTGAATTATTTCATCCTTGTTACACGCCTAACCTGTTCACCAATTTCGTCTGAATCTGTCCACAACTTGTTGAGGTATCCTGCTCACAAAACAACAGACAGACGAAGGTGAAAGCATAACCTCCGTCCAACTTCGGTAGTGGAGGTAAAATGTGTCACGTGAAAAGTAAGGTCATGTTGCTGGGGATCTTACCAATGTCATGTTCAGAGGTTGTGACCACCAGGAAACAAAAGCAATTACTGGGTTTGCAAAGAACAAAACTGCTCTCGAGAGTACTATACAAAGTACATAACTGAAATCCAACCCTTCTAAATCAGAACAAGTAGTTCTACATCAGTGGTGGAAAGGATTACAAAACAATCAGAATCACTTCCCATTGTGTTACAGATGTACCAAGCTTGCAATCAAACCGAGGTGGCAGATACCTCCATCATTCTCCAGACGGTAGTTACTGTAATCATGGTTGTGACAAAATAGTGGTTCAGTCCTGACATAGATGTTTCTCGTGCTTCTGTGCACCATCAGTCGGCTATTGCAGCACAGGAAATATATTCCCCACAGGGCATGAAGGAAAGCAGACACATCTAAGCTCAGTACATACCAGAGCATAACACATACAATGCACTCACCAATGCACAGACAACTAGACGTTATTCATGGAAGACTTATGCTGTGCAGTCTTGAGAGCACTTTTGTGTGAACCAACTCTTTGGCGGGAAATTTGTAATTGCATCCATATGCACTCCTGAGTTAATGTGTCCAAAATATTACTTTGAAAAGTCTCCATAGAGTACATAATAAGCCTTTACAAAGTAGCTGTATTCGTCTGAATATTTTCATACTTGCCAAGGCTGATAAGGATGCCCCAATTGATCAATCAAGTATAAATTGGGAGATCGTTAAACACCTAATTGTATTTCTTCTTCTTTGCTTCTTTCACCAGCGAAGCACAACAAAGGCTGAATAAATTACAATTCTCGCGTAAGGAAGTGGCATTGTCTCTGGGCATCAGGCTTTGTTTAATTCACCATGTAAGTTCTGATAAGGGTGTGCATCATCCAAGTAATTTGTGCTATACTGTATCAAATGGTCTTGTAACATGTGGTAAAGTTTCAGTTTCCTCCGTTGACGGTTTTCGATGTACACTTAATATGTGCTATATCGAATGGTCATGTAACAGTGGTAAGTTTCAATTTCTTCCCTGAACGGTTTTCGATGTAACACTTAATATGCGTATATAAAATGACCATGTGGCATGTGTAAAGTTTCAATTTCCTCCGTCGTACGGTATTCGATGTACATTCTTAACAAACTGCAGACACGACGTACATACGTGCGTGACCAATTGCTTAACTCACCTTTTCGCTTCACACGTGTGGGTAAAATATATTGCTCTCTGTGTATTACATGACTGATGTGATACATTCAGCTCTTTTTTGGAGATGGAAAGCAGACTGTCTTTCGAATACTGATGCAGAAAGCCAGAGATTCCAGACCTTTCCAATTTGGGAAGTACACCAGTCTTATCAAAAGACAAAGAGCGGCAGCTACCAAGTTTGTTGGAACATTTCAGGGATGCGGAAACTGAGTCGCTAAACAATGGCTAAAATAGTGAAAACCCAGTCAGATCAGATATCGCTGGGTCAATTTGGACTTATGCGAATTAGTATGATAAGCACCCGAGTTGACAAATGGATGATGCATGCACACAGGCACCCGAGACCGAGCTCCTTTTATATATTAAATGTACTCACATGCCAGGGTGGCATCTTGCATTTTCCCACAACTGGGACCCGCCGAACACAAAATACTGTATGTATATGTATATGTATTATATATATATATGTATATGTCTATATGTATGTGTATGTATCTATGTATCTGTGTATGTGTATATGTATATGTATATGTATATGTATATAGATATAATATATATTGTATAATTGTATATAGATATATATATATTGTTACGGATCTGGAAACCATTTGCATTCAACTATACAGGTCCCAAAGTCAGTTATCCGTTAAGTCCATGTTAGTCAGATCCCTTTCCTTTTGTCTAGTGGGAGAATTAAAACGTGCGTTGCAACTTCTTTTAGTTAGGTTATTAAATCTTACATCTCACAACACAAGCATCTGCATGACCCCTCGGCCCGTCACGATCCACCGCCAAACCGGCTGCACCACCAACGTACCTTTGCAACGTTTATACTGTTATCATCAAGTTTGCACCCCGCTGGAAAGAGCGGTTGGGGTTTCCTGCAGGGGCCAGGCCCCGCCCGGAAAGGTGGGCCGTAGGACCCTGTCCAATGAGGGCGGACAGCGAGCGTTTTTCGCCAAGAGCCCCTCCCCGTGGTGGGAGGAGATATATCTCCGAGACTCTCTGAGTAAGGAGGAGTTTTCACGGTGGTTGGGTCAGGCAGTTTTTGTTCACGGTGGCTGTGAGCAGTCTGGTTCGTTCTTCACGGTGGCTTGTTATGGGGAGGAGTTCTGTGACCCCGACTATTCGCCACGCGAGCTCTGCATGAGCCAAGAGTTCCCACACGTGCGACTGGGACCAAAACCGACAACCTTTGGCAGGTGCCGCACTACATGAGCACGTTTCCCTCTGACGACAGGTACCCACCAAACTCTGACCCCAGCTTGTCTCTCTTCACGTCTGCGAGGTCAAATAAAGACTCTGGGTTTCTTTTCTTTTTGTGTGTGTGTGTGTCTGCGTGTGGGCCCGTCTTTAAGTAGAACTGAGTAAGTGTTTTTGCTTATCGTAAATATTTCCCTGCTTGCCATATTCACGCCAAGTCTTGCCTTTGTCTTTATTACTGTTAATAAATTTATTAGAAATGTTCCCAGTCCATTTCTGCCCTTCTTACATTGGTCTCGCATGGGTCCTGTTGAGTATAAGCGGGGGTTCATCCGGGTAATCGGTCGATCATAGCCGGGACGTCCTGGGCAGGCCCCGCTCGACTGCAATGAGCCGAAAGGTAGGTGGCAAAGCGGTAGTCGGTAGTGTGAATCTATCGCTGCCGGTGGAGTAAATCCTGTCGACCAGGCATTCCGAGGGCGTGGCTTCCCCGGTAGTGTAAATCGCCGTAGCTACTTAGGTAAATGGTTTTAAGACAAACAGACCCTACGTTACGTGGTGAGATATTGGCATCCACGGTCGGTTCAGCGACCGCCAGCTCACGGAAACTATCCGGAGCGACGGCCGACAATTCCGGGGAGTCTGGTGGGAGACGGCGTAACCTCCCCCACCTAGTGTTCGTTCTCGCCACCGGCCCACAACAAATATGTAAATGATTATAGATATAATATATATGTATATGTACTGTATATAGATATAATATATATGTAATAGATATAATATATATGTATATATACATATATGTATATCTTGTTTACAGTTTTGGGGGTAGATGGAAGAATTTAATAAGGAATTTAGCGTTGTGTAGAGTGCTTGGTCTGTGGACGAGTGGAAAGCATCTTGATGTAGTAAGTCGGGAATCTGTGAGCTTAAGTGTTGCGTGTCACCACACGAGGGTGTGCAGTGTTAATTAGCTTAGGGAAAGTAAGAATAAATTCCCCAGTAAGTGATTTCCCTTCGTGATTTCCCTTCGTGATTTTTTCTCTTGTTGTGGTTCAGGACGTGTTTCCTACCTTTATTGCCTGGTTTGAAATATAAAAACAAAAGGGCAGAAAGCCCCGCCTTCAACGGTTGACAAGAAGCGAAGTCACGCCCCGAAGGACGATTGGTGTGACGTCAGAAGCTGGCTGAGCAGGAGAAGCTGGCTGCCACTTCCCGGGTTTTGGAGCGAGCAGGCCACGCCCCAGAGGCGAGGAGGAAGAGAGCACAGGGGAGAGAGCGCAAGAGGAGAGGCTGGCAATTGTGAGGAGCTTCAGACCATTGCATAGGACCAGGAGATGGTCTCACATGTCGCATTGTGGAAGGCTTCCGTCTGGATCGAACGGGAGATCGGCAAAGCGCACGCACGAGGTCCGGTGTGAGGAATGCACGAGCTGGTGGCACCTTTGGAAAGAGGAAGGCTGGCACATTTTGAGCCTTCGTGTGGAAAGCTGCTCGCGGATGGCCGCATACGTCTGCACTGCCACTGGAGAAGTGACGGGCCATTTGCGCACATGTGCACGTGCTTGTGGAAGCGCTCCCCATTCCAAGTTCGCCAAGGACCAGCTGGGCCAAGCTGAGTAACAGTATATGTGTGTGTGTGTGTGTGTGTGTGTGTGTGTGTTTAAATATATGTTTTTGTATGTACACATATAAATATATATATATATATGTAATATATATTTATGTTATATAATAATACATATACTGTATATATGTATCTATCTATAATTCCAGCAATCTGTGTGTGTTGTGTGTCTGTCTGTCTGTCTCTGTCTGTCTGTTCTGTCTGTCTGTCTGTCTGTCTGTCTGTCTGTCTGTATGTGTGTCTGTATGCGAGCGCAGTTTCTCGACGACCGCCGGTCCGATCGGAAT
>CM068952.1:3128090-3149159 GCA_035128595.1 Eptatretus atami | reverse complement strand
CTTCCACAAGCACGTGCACATGTGCGCAAATGGCGCCGTCACTTCTCCAGTGGCAGTGCAGACGTATGCCGGCCATCCGCGAGCAGCTTTCCACACAAAGGCTCAAAATGTGCCAGCCTTCCTCTTTCCAAAGGTGCCACCAGCCTCGTGCATTCCTCACACCGACCTCGTGCGTGCGCTTTGCCGATCTCCCGTTCGATCCAGACGGAAGCCTTCCACAATGCACATGTGAGACCCATCTCCTGTCCTATGCAATGGTCTGAAGCTCCTCACAATTGCCAGCCTCTCCTCTTGCGCTCTCTCCCCTGTGCTCTCTTCCTCCTCCGCCTCTGGGGCGTGGCCTGCTCACTCCAAAACCCGGGAAGGTGGCAGCCAGCTTCTCCTGCTCAGCCAGCTTCTGACGTCACACCCAATCGTCCTTCGGGGGCGTGACTTCGCTTCTTGTCAACCGTTGAAGGCGGGGCTTTCTGCCCTTTTGTTTTTATATTTCAAACCAGGCAATAAAGGTAGGAAACACGTCCCTGAAACCACAACAAAGAGAAAAAATCACGAAGGGAAATCACGTACTGGGGAATTTATTCTTACTCCCTAAGCTAATTAACACTGCACCACCCCTCGTGTGGTGACACGCAACACTTAAGCTCACAGATTCCCGACTTACTACATCGAGATGCTTTCCACTCGTCCACAGACCAAGCAACTCTACACAACGCTAAATTCCTTATTAAATTCTTCCATCTACCCCCCACAACTGTAACAAGATATACATATATGTATATATACATATATATTATATCTATATACAGTACATATACATATATATTATATCTATATACATTTACATATTGTTGTGGGCCGGTGGCGAGAACGAACACTAGGTGGGGGAGGTTACGCCGTCTCCCACCAGACTCCCCGGAATTGTCGGCCGTCGCTCCGGATAGTTCCGTGAGCTGGCGGGTCGCTGAACCGACCGTGGATGCCAATATCTCAACCACATAACGTAGGGTCTGTTTGTCTAAAACCAATTTACCTAAGTAGCTACGCGATTTACACTACCGGGGAAGCCACGCCCTCGGAATGCCTGGTCGAACAGGATTTACTCCACCGGCAGCGATAGATTCACACTACCGACTACCGCTTTGCCACCTACCTTTCCGGCTCGTTGCAGTCGAGCGGGGCCTGCCCAGGACGTCCCGGCTATGATCGACCGATTACCCGGGATGAACCCCCGCTTATACTCAGACCCGGACCATGCGAGACCAATGTAAGAAGGGACAGAAATGGACTGGGAACATTTCTAATAAATTTATTAACAGTAAATAAAAGACAAAGGCAAGACTTGGCGTGAATATGCAAGCAGGGAAATATTTACGATAAGCAAAAACACTTACTCAGTTCTACTTAAAGACGGCCCACACGCAGACACACACACACACAAAAAGAAAAAGAACCCAGAGTCTTTATTTGACCCTCGCAGACGTGAAGAGAGACAAGCTGGGGTCAGAGTTTGGTGGGTACCTGGTCGTCAGAGGGAAACGTGCTCATGTAGTGCGGCACCTGCCAAAGTGTGTCGGTTTGGTCCAGTCGCACGTGTGGGACTCTTGGCTCATGGCAGAGCTCGCGTGCCAATAGTCGGGGTCCACAGAAACTCCTCTCCCCATAACAGCCACCGTGAAAACGAACCAGACTGCTCACAGCCACGTGAACAAAAACTGCCTGACCCAACCACCGTGAAAACTCCTCCTTACTCAGAGAGTCTCGGAGATATATCTCCTCCCACCACGGGGAGGGGCTCTTGGCGAAAAACGCCTCGCTGTCCGCCCCTCATTGGACAGGGTCCTACGGCCCACCTTTCCGGGCGGGGCCTTGGCCCTGCCAGGAAACCCCAACCGTCTTTCCACGCGGGTCAAACTTGATGAGTAACAGTATAAACGTTGCAAAGGTACGTTGGTGGTGCAGCCGGTTGGCGGTGGATCGTGACGGGCCGAGGGGTCATGCAGATGGCTTGTTGGTTGTGAGATGTAAAGATTTAATAACCTAACTAAAAGAAGTTGCAACGCACGTTTTTAATTCTCCCACTAGACAAAAGGAAAGGGATCTGACTACACATGGACTTAACGGGATAACTGACTTTTGGGACCTGTATGTTGAATGCAAATGGTTTCCAGATCCGTAACAATATATATTATATCTATATACAATTATACATATATATTATATCTATATACATAAACATATTCATATACATATACACATATACACAGATGCATAGATACATACACATACATATACATAGACATATACATATATATACATATATACATATACATATACATACAGTATTTGTGTTCAGTCGGGTCCCAGTTGTGGGAAAATGCAAGATGCCACCCTGGCATGTGAGTACATTTAATATATAAAAGGAGCTCGGTCTCGGCGTGCCTGTGTGCATGCATCCATCCATTTGTCAACTCGGGTGCTTATCATTACTAATTCGCATAAGTCCAAATTGACCCAGCGATATCTGATCTGACTGGGTTTTCACTATTTTAGCCATTGTTTAGCGACTCAGTTTCCGCATCCCCTGAAATGTTCCAACAAACTTGGTAGCTGCCGCTTCTTTGTCTTTTGATAAGACTGGTGTACTTCCCAAATTGGAAAGGTCCTGGAATCTCTGGGCTTTCTGCATCAGTATTCGAAAGACAGTCTGCTTTCCATCTCCAAAGAAAGAGCTGAATGTATCACATCCAGTCATGTAATACACAGAGAGCAATATATTTACCCCACACGTGTGAAGCCAAAAGGTGAGTTAAGCAATTGGTCACGCACGTATGTACGTCGTGTCTGCAGTTTGTTAAGAATGTACATCGAATACCGTACGACGGAGGAAATTGAAACTTTACCACATGCCACATGGTCATTTTATATAACGCATATTAAGTGTACATCGAAAACCGTTCAACGGAGGAAACTGAAACTTTACCACATGTTACAAGACCATTTGATACAGTATAGCACAAATTACTTGGATGATGCACACCCTTCTCAGAACTTACATGGTGAATTAAACAAAGCCTGATGCCCAGAGACAATGCCACTTCCTTACGCGAGAAATTGTAATTTCTTCAGCCTTTGTTGTGCTTCGCTGGTGAAAGAAGCAAAGAAGAAGAAATACAATTAGGTGTTTTAACGATCTCCCAATTTATACTTGATTGATCAATTGGGGCATCCTTATCAGCCTTGGCAAGTATGAAAATATTCAGAACGAGAATAACAGCTACTTTGTTAAGGCTTATTATGTACTCTATGGTAGACTTTTCAAAGTATAATTTGGACACATTTAACTCAGGAGTGCATATGGATGCAATTACAAATTTCCCGCCAAAAGAGTTGGTTCACACAAAGTGCTCTTCAAGACTGCACAGCATAAGTCTTCCATGAATACCGTCTAGTTGTCTGTGCATTGGTGAGTGCATTGTATGTGTTATGCTCTGGTATGTACTGAGCTAATGTGGTCTGCTTTCCTTCATGCCCTGTGAGGGAATATATTTCCTGTGCTGCAATAGCCGACTGATGGTGCACAAGAAGCACGAGAACATCTATGTCAGGACTGCAACCACTATTTTGTCACAACCATGATCTACAGTAACTACCGTCTGGAGAATGATGGAGGTATCTGCCACCTCGGTTTGATTGCAAGCTTGGTACATCTGTAACACAATGGGAAGTGATTCTGATTGTTTTGTAATCCTTTCCACCACTGATGTAGAATACTTGTTCTTGATTTAGAAGGGTTGGATTTCAGTTATGTACTTTGTATAGTACTCTGCAAGAGCAGTTTTGTTCTTTGCAACACCCAGTAATTGCTTTCTGTTTCCTGGTGTCACAACCTCTGACATGACATGGTAAGAATCCCCAGCAACATGACCTTACTTTTCACGTGACACATTTTACCTCCACTACCGAAGGTGGACGGAGGTTATGCTTTCACCCTTGTCTGTCTGTTTGTTTGTGAGCAGGATACCTCAACAAGTTGTGGACAGATTCAGACGAAACTTGGTGAACAGGTTAGGCGTGTAACAAGGATGAAATAATTCAATTTTGGTGAAGATCCGAATCCAGATCCAGATACAATATTTTTTTAATTTATAAAGTGATTCTTCACCATTGAGAGATGGGGCCGAAAACGATATACAAGATGATATTTCAAAAGGTTTTGGACGATTTAAGACAAAACTATCAACTGAAGTGTTAACACTTTGTTGAGCCCTGTCTGTCTTCTTCTTTGAGTTTGTGAATACTTCATGGAACCTGAGGGCATACATGGCTGTGACAGGATGAGCCAAGAACCACCTTACTCGAGCTTAGCCCTTCAGTGTTAAACCGATGATACAGCACCTGATCCCTTCAGGGATTTGTTCTCAGTGGATTAGAGTGTATAGTCAAGCAATACCCTGTTGGATTTCCCTGATGATAACTTTGCAACAAAGCTATCATCTCAGAATGCTGTGGCAGTAGAAGGAGGCATCCGTTTTTGGAGGAGTAGTAGCACTGACAGGAACCTTGCATAATTTGTTCTGCTTGTTGCGAATAGGAGAGGTAGGAAATCGGCTTGGGCTGATTGGTGCATGTCCCTTAAACCATTTATTGTCGCAGAAACAAGCCATTTCAGAGGGCCAAACACTTTGCTCAATATTTCATCCCACAGTTTGAATGTGGGAGAGACTTCACATCCAGCCTTTCTGAAATCCTCCAAGAGGGTATCAGACTTGTCACTACCTTCATGAGGTTGTCCATTGTTTCTTGGATTGTGGGAACATACTTATCATCAGATAAGGCCTTTTCAAAGTTAGATAACAATGCACTGAGTTGTCCTGGAATTTGTCGATGTTTCAGTGCACCACCTTTTGAAATACTGTCGTAGCTGAGTGTTGAGTGCGTCGTCCACAATTTTAAGCCCATAAAGAGCTTGGTTGAGAGTTCATGATCCTGTCTTTGCTCTGCTGCTCTGACAACTTTGGTATACAAATTGGAAGAATCTAGTTTGTTATCTACAACAGATTCAACCATGCACCAAGTAGCTCTCTTGGGTTGATAGGCTCCACCACAGATGAAACGGTTCTTATTCCAGTCAAATTCTGGGAAAGGGTACTGAGATCTAGTCCAAAGTAAACTAATGTGACTGCTCGTACTACGATACCCTTAACCCCTTGCACGATCACTACAAGCACCTGACATTTCTTTTTTTGACAAAGGTTTTTTGATGTGATACTTCCTGGGATACGTGTGCTTCTGCAGTGCTTGTGATACCTGAGAGAAACATGGCCATCGACAATGCTGTGCTCTTGAGAGAAGATATTTTTCCCCATTATCATCGTGTCTTTGTCTGCATGTTGTAAACAGGGACTGGAGTTTTGATATGTCTGGGAAATTATCTGTAAAAGTCCCATTGCAAAATATGCAGAAGGTCAAGTTGAAAACATCAGTTTTGGATTTCTTGGCACGAGGACCTTGGAGTTAAATTTTGCTGTCATATTAATAGCTTTCTGATGCATGAGACATGTCTGTTAACTTTTCTCACTTCTGGGACTCAACTGAACACAAAATATATACATATACGTATATGGCAGCTTTCGGTACTGCTAGTTGCACTACCTTGAAAAATAGAGCACTTTGGGGGCCACGTTTGCAGCAATACTAGTGGTGGTCAGGATGTCAGTTTGCATTCAGCAGATTTCAATACAGTACAGAAGCTCATCCACATATTGTTGGCTCAGATGGGAAGCCTAAACCGGGTAATGCATTTTTTTTTAAACGAGCAACAGGCATCCACAACCATCCTTGACCATGTTGTGGAACCTCCGCTGAGGCCCTCACTTTTTTTTGTTTTTCTTCCAGCCTCACTTTTTCACCTTTATTCACTTTGGAATCTATTTTCTCCGCAACTGCTTGAGCTGTTGACGTGGAACTTTCAACATAGGAGTGCCGACCCATGGAGAATTGTTTTTAACAAAGTTACAGGATTGGATGGAAAATGCGGCTGCGTTCCAAATGGTCTGGTTTCTGTAGGCATGGTTCGCAGGGTGGTTCACGTATCTATAATACCAAATGTCAGTGTGTGTGTATATGTGTCTCCAACATAACTCCAAAACCATGAAACCTCGCAGCCGGAAACTTTGCATGCATACAAAGGAAACTCCAAGAGAGTGCATGAATGAAAATTGGGTGTATGGGTAAATTTAAGCACCCCTTTTGAAGATAATTAACTCGTATCACAATGAAAAAACAAAAACAGGCTTATCCTTGGTCAGCCTGCTCTCCCTCACAGGGTTCGTAAGGCACCATTTGTTTTGGCCTGCTCAAAAATGCCTTGCCTTGGAACCACGACATACTCTCACGGACTAATTAAAGGATATAATTTAAATGTTTTCGGATTTGAGGATCAGCGCATGTGGACTAATTAAGTGTCGAAATGTAGAGCAAAATCTGAAAACTTTAAGAAAGTAATGATTCTTATAACTCAGCATATTTACATGTTTACTTTAAGCAAGCAAGGTTGTGATCCCTCCTTTTCACATTTACAAACTGCCAAAGCATTAAACTTAACTTATTCTACTGTTCAGAGAATTATATTGAGTGAAAAAAAAGATTAAGGAATGTGCTAAAAGTGTAACTTCATTGAGTGCAATGAAAATAATTAACAAGTGGGAAAGCCATGAAGGCTCCTGTGGCCATGGCTGGGTTCTATGTGCACAAATCTCCAGAGTTAGGAAGGAAAAATAAATTAAATTAAAGATTGAATTGAAAGAACAATTAACATAAGCATTGGAAAAGTTCACGAAAGAATCGGAAAACATTACAATAATATTTCAATTCATTTACTCTGAAAAATTTCCACTCAATTTTTGAGGCTTCGTTCCCCTTTCCTCCCTCTCCCCACTTTGCTCTCGCTCCTCACCCCCCCCCGACTCACTCTTTCTTTTTCTCCCACCCCTCACTCCAGAATATATAGGGACATGTGGTGAGGTGTTGCTCTCCCTCCCTTCCTCACTCTCCCCCATTTTCTCACCCCCCCCTTCCTCACTCCCCTCCATCCTAACTCTTCCCCACCATCCTCGATCTCTCCTCCCCTCCTCCCTCTTTCTTTCCCCCCACCATCTCTCTTCCCCTCCCCCTTTCTCTTCACCCCTCTCTCTCTCCTCCCATCCTCTCTCTTTCTCTCACTCACACCCCCCTCCTCGCATCCACTCTCTCTTGGAGTGTATAGCGACAGAGTGTATCACAAGGAAGCATTTTAGAACAGATATTTTTGTTCTACATCAATGACCTCTCTGTTTTGACTATAAAATCCTCTGCAACGTGTTGCCGATGATTCCACCCAGTGCAGAGCTTTACGCCACACTTCTGAGAGGCAGGAAACCATGGCATCCATCTCAGCAGATCTGTAAAAATAGCTGGTTAGCGACTGGGAACAAATATTTCAACATAGGAAAATGGTATGCTTTTACTGTGTCCCTCCACAAGGATTGACTTTCGTACCTGCATTTCTCTCTATGGGCAAACCTCCTGTAAGAGGCGCAATCCCTGGAGATCCGAGGTCTCCCAATGTCATAACATGTCTTGAATGGATCACATCTGCAAATTTGTCCATTCTGAGTGTTTCAAAGCTCATTAGGTCTTCACCTGAAGTATCATCAAGTACAGATCTCCAGTTTGGGCTGTTGCAACTGATCCGAAATTGCTCCCCTGGAGGGGATTGAGTCTAATGCTCTCTGTGTATTTGGCATCCCTCGGCAGGAGGCCAAGTCCCAATATCTGCTTCTTGCCCACCGCAGGCAGTGAGGTGTATACAGTGTTTGTCTCCTTGGTAGTTATAAAACTACCAATGAGATAAACACTGTATACGCCTCACTTCTGCTCTTCCTCCTCACGCTCCAATCCCTCCATCCTCCCCCAGCAAACAAGCATTCTTCCAGAATCATGCACTGTGACTCCCTCCAGTCTTTCAGAGTGCTGCCCATCATTGATTCAGGCTTTCTTCCATACCCCTCTCTCCCCACCTGCTTTCTTCTCCTCTCACTGATCCCTCACCTGCCATTAACTTCTGGGACTCATCCACTCATATGTGATGTCTTTGTCTCTCCATTTCTCCTTGATCCTTTGTAAGTCTGTGAAGCTGCTGCAATCTGTTGTTTTGTTCCCCAATTATCCTAGATTTCTGAATATTAAAAAAAAATGTTCGCATCATAGCTTGACCTCAGAAATTATCCTTGGAAGTCAGATGTCATTCCATGACGCATATAGTTCCATAATATTTCTATTCTTGATTAAGCTGCAGTCGTTTGGCTCATGATATATATTTAAGTGTACATGTCTGTGTAATCAGAACAGAGCACACCTTTTAGAATTTCACATTTTCTTCTTCCTCCACAATTCTTCTTCTTCAGAGACTCTGAAAGCACTGTGACTACTTGAAATGGCCCCAATTATTCCCACCTTCATTTGGGGTCGGGCAGGGAACGTCTTTCATGAACTAGCTGGCCAGGCCCGACATTCGACTGAAGATGGCAGGAATTTTAAATTTGGCCAGGGTACCAGGTACCGGGGATAACTCGCTGACTGTCCACAACAAACACCATGGGAACTTTAACTTCTATCAACTAATGCTTGCAGATGGGACACAAAGTTTAATAACATACATCCAAGGGACGGTATACTTTGCGATGCAACACCCTGATTGAGAATCATCAATTCGACAGTTTATAGTCAGACTGAGTATCAACCCAGGCCTGACAGCTCAACGGTAACTGCACTAACCCTTTCAGACTCTTCATTGACTTTAAAACAGAAGACAAGTTAATCATAATTGGTACTTTTTTGTTGAACATGGGCATATAACTTTCCAAAATTTAAATCTTACTAAAAATGAGGGTTGTCTATCCTGATTGCATCCTGTGTTAAAATGAATGCTAAATATAATTTGACCCTTTTTAAACATCACTTATTGTAAAGACTGACCAATTTCTCATAAAAAAGTCAATTACGAGGATGTATTCTCCAGTCAATGGCCTGGGTGCTTTGTGTCACATCCATATGATCCAACTGACCCACTCAGTGCAAATCAGCCACAAGAACAGCTCAGTGGTTACACCTTATGACAGCATTCATCACACTTTTATGCAAGTGTACGAGTCAAGGAAACCAGGGAAATGTAAGTTGCACAAAAATAAAGGTTTCATTGAAAAAACTCTTTTAAATGCTGAGTGTTAAGAAAGGAAGCAACACATACCATTTATAAAGTCTGTGGTATGACTCAGCCAGGGTTGGAACCAACAACTTCCCAAGATCAGAGAAGACACTCCAACCATTACACCACTCTGCTTGGAGAAGTAGAGAGAGACAGGGATGTAGAAATGGATGCCGAGATAAAGTAGTGACAGAGGCAGTGCTCGTGGCATAACTTGAGGCAGAAGGGTTATTAATAGTGACAGTAGTGAAAGTAACAGGCATAAACAGTAGCAGAGGTAGAAAAATGTAACACAGTAACAGGAGCTGGGACAGGAGAAGTAAAAACAAAATCAGTACTGAAAGAGTTTGAGGGGACAGGGACAAGAGGCAGAGTGAGAGGGATTGTTGGGGTGAGGAGGCTCGTTAATACGGTTGAGGGAGTTGCTCACCTTCCTTGAACTAAGAGTTGGAGCTGAGGACATATCCTATTGTGGGACGAGGGCAGTACTGTATTACATGGACAGGAAAGAGTGGGAACCGGAACCCCGTTTGGAAATTTGTGCATATATGTTTTTAAGAAGATAAAGTGTAACGTCCTATGTATTGTATACAATTTAAACTGTGTGTAGAGCTCGGGTATTAATGAGTTATTTAGCTTGAAGGGCTGCGTTATTGTCCTGTGAACCTGCAGTTCCCTCAGAGCACACCATTCTGAAGACATGACAGCAGTCAAGGCTGTAAGGTGTTGCGCAGGCAAAGGACTAGGTTACTGTCTATCCTGGGGTGCTCGTACAAGGAGTCCATAATATGGCTTCACTGTAAGTGAAGGGGCTGACAGGATGGCCAAGAGGTATGCACACTCACCTATAAGCCGTCTAGCCTGGGTATGAATCCAGATAAAAACTGTCATCCTGGTGTTTCACAGGCAGAGTGATTCATCAATGTGTGTGTGCCGTCCCTCGGATGGACGTGAAACAGGATTTCCCATCTGCCAGGATTCTTTGGTGAACGTGAAAGATCCCATGGTGTTCTTCACGAAGAGTAGGCGAGCTATCATTCAGTAACATGACCAAATTCCAAATTCCCGTCCTAACTAGCAGAGGGCATTGCATAGATGGCACAGCTCAGCCAATGATGCTACACTGCAGCCTCGTGTTGCATACTAACGAATAAGAAGACTGCAGGTGAAAGTCACGAGGTGTAACTGATCTGGCAGAGTACACCATTTTAGGCAAGCATCACAAGTTGAGACCAAACCAAGCCTGAGCCTGCTGATGGACGCGAGATCACAGGCCTTCAGCCATCCAAAGTCTCGCCAAAGACATCGTCCACGAGGACGCCACAACTTTCTTCCCCATTCCCTCCCTCCACATTTTTTCTTCTTCCATCCAAGTGAACTTATTCATTTGCTTCTTGCACTTCCAACCAACACACTGCGTTTGTACATCTTTACCGCCATAGTTGGGGTTTTCATTAATTACCGCGAAGCACATGTTTTTGTGTTTTCCAAAATGTCGGGGGCCATTGTGCTTTTTGCTCTGCGTCTCTCCATTTAGTATCCATTATTATAATAGATATCCAAATTATTGTTGTTTGCCATTGGCTCATTATCTGTTTCAACTTATTATTTAAAACAGTTAATATCAGTGTGAGGATACAATCTTGTTTGCCATTGTTGGGAAACAAGTGAGGAAGCATGATTGTTAGCTGGATGTGCAATAGGTGATGGGATGTTCCTACTCAGCAGTCTCATTGGCCCAATGCCATTTGGTTTTCCTAGCTGGGAGTGTAGTAGTATCAGGGTAGTGGTAAACCTACCATTTGACCAATTACAGGCCCAGTGTGTAAGCGGTAGAACGTAGATGGATGACTTATGCGCCGCTTACTTGCTTCCTCCATGCACATGACAATACCTCCTCTTCACTTGGATATTGGCAGAATGACTACTAAATGTTAGAACATATTCCTTGAATTGCTGCATGCTGGGAGGAAAGCCGAACCAAGATATGTCTGCATGGCACGACCTACCAGTCTAATTTTACTTCAAGCTATGCTCGAATGACAGTCAATCCTCACACATCTGCCTTTGCAGGAAATCTGTTAATCCATCAATTACATTCATAGGTAGACAGTGCAATTACTTCTGCATCAATGGTTGTTTGTTGGTCGTGTGTACATCGAGCTTTGGTGCAAGTGAGACTTGTCCCAGCATAAAGAAATCACAATGAGTGAAAAAATGCAGTAGAAACCATCCGTCCATCAGAAGGCTCCAGCTCCTCTGCTCCAGAGTCCAACGGCAGTACATGAAGAAATTAATTAACATAGTTGTACTGTATTTTTGACCTTCATGTAAACAACCACACCCTTTCAGAAAAAGCATTTTCCACCTCGCCGTTGTTTAAGTACAGCTGGAGATAATCGCTGCCGGTGAGATGCCCATGAGGTAACGAAAGTTGAAGAAAATTGCAGCTGTGTGCAAATATCCAAGCACGAGTGCCGGCAGAACTTTGCAATGACTTATTGTGAGGGAAGATGCTACAAAACTAGTCATCACCCCTTGAGAAACTCATGAAGTTTGGTCAGACCTGGGAATAGAGGCAAAAGACATGGACTTGAAGCCAGGCTGGATTCTGTACCATGCAGAGTTGGTAATGCCAACCACAGGACACTAAACAGGGGATAAAAAGGTGGGAGTGACGCGTGGAGAGCAGATGCTGGGGATGACGGGTGCAGAGGCCAACGCAGAGAGCAGAAACAGCACAAAGGGACACTGATGGAGCTCCTCGTGCCATCCTTCTGACTCAGGGGTGCAGCACAAACAGCTTCTTCTATGGCAGTTTGAATGTAAGAGGCGACATTGGGCCCAACTGCAGGCAAGCTGTTCACCAAAAGTGGCCTATCCACCACGTGAGTGAAGTAGCTAAACACCACGTTATCACCCCATGAGACATGCCACAGATAGTGCCCGTGCCGTGCTATGAGTAGCAACGTGTTATTGAATGGTGTGTTATGTCATCCAAGCCTTCCGGGCACATCATACTGGATGAACCTTGACCTAAAGCTCACTCATAATGTTGCCAAAAAGCTTGGGGAAACAAGAACTCAGAAACTTAAGTTCCATTTTGCGTTTGGACAAATATGTTGTTCTCCGCGCAATAGAAACCACTGCTCAGCGTTTTTACATATGTGGTACTCATTAAAAGACTATAATGCATGCAATTGCTGGGTATGAAGTAAGACTTGCAAATACCCCAAGTTTAGGAACTAGTATATGGTTGACTATTGAAGTGAGTACCATTTCTTAATGGAACTAGAGTATGTGCAGAGTTTAATGAAGTCGTTTATTTTCTTAACTGGACTGACTCCTCTCCTTGCTCTATCCACATTTTGAGGTAACGAGGCTCATCTAGTGGTGGAATGGCAAGTGTCAAATCACTCAGTTATGCTCGAGAATGGATTGCAGCGAGTGGGTCATTCCGATCACCTGGGCCATGGTGCACCCTTGAGATGGTCAATCGGATGATCTGGACCCTGCAGCCCTGCCAGCTTATAACACTGGTCTACATGATAAGAGTTTTCAGTCCGATGCAATTTTCTCAGCCAATCGAATGTGTATGTTTTCCATAGAGTACTGAATTGTATATGAGCATACTAAGCTGTGTTCGCTATGTACTGTCTCGTATAAACGAGGGTGGGGGTTGCTGTATGTGCGTGTTTGCTTGCCATGCAATAAAGCCTACATATTTAACCAACGCTGGTACATGGAGTAAAATTCATTAAGTTTGTTGTCCTGTTCCTTTGTGTGCTTTTATCACTCACTGTACACTTAATAAAGCACGGTTGATTTATTGCCTTATAAAATGACAGGAAGTTCATATCCACGGCGTCCTAGAGAACGAGAGATGATCAATTTATTAGGGGTCCACGTCTATGTTTTATTGCTTCCTTTTTTTGAGTCAGATTAGTTGAATGTTCATTACTTTGAACAGCCCATGGAACAAATGTGCTCATCTTAATAGGCTTCCACTGTGCTTTGTGAATGCCTGCTTGCATTCCTTGCAATCCAGGGAACAACAGTGGATCCATTTCATCGATCATAAAAGTATTCCAGTGGTTGTACAGTTCTTGAGTGCCAATAAATATATCTCAGGGACGCGTTTATGGATTTGAATCAGGATTGCTTCTTTTTGGAAGTATTTTTGTCACAGGCACAAGGATTTTAAAGGTTATTTGATGGTAAAAGTGATTTTTAAATTAGTGTAGTTTGTTGATGTTGTTTAACCTGACAAAACAAAAATGGAATGTTCAAGCTTCTGTATTGCGATCCATTAAAAGATGAATAAACAAAGCATCCAGAAGTTGTGGTTGACAATTCTACATGATGGTTATCATTACCAGAAGGAAGTAAGGAATCTCAGATGTGACTTCCAAGATTCATGTCATGCTACATTACAACCACATCAATATCGTCCATTATTAATTCACATGGAGGCGGATAGGATTTCATTAGAGCAAGTGGTAAAATACAATGGAAAGAGAACATTATACGATTGGTTATATTGTTTAAGAACACAAACAAAAACAAATGGAAGTGGACCATTGCCACAGAGTGACTGCCCTCTCATTATTTACCGTATGTTGATGAACAGACTGCGATGACCGGGGATGATTGATGGCGTTGGTCTCAAGGTACGAATTTAGAATCGCCCGAAAGCACTGGCACACAATGACCTACACTTTTTGAAATGTACCATGCAATGACCCAAGCACAAGACAACCGATACAATGCTGAAGAGAAAATTTCAGAGGAGGTAATTGAAGTGTAACCCATTAAAGCAATTGAACATTGCGTTACTCTAATAATTAATCTGACCAACAAAAAAAAAACCTGTTTCAATGGTTAATGCACAACAAATAATTCAATGTTAGGAGAGTTTATCAGATGCTTCGATAAATCTATGTCCAGAGGTTTTGCTTAAAATTGATTTGAATCAAAATATGCTTTGCAATTTTGAAGGAGTTATCGGATTACGTTTGCTGAGAAAGTACAGCAGCAGTTTGAAACAACTTAAAAATGATTCAACAAAAGGAGGAAATCATAAAGAAGAAGAAGAAAATTAATGTCCTCCGGCACCACAAAGCGATTTAACGCCTGGCATGGATAAACCAGGTTTATAGATGGGTCCCGATTCAAACCCAAGCGAGATAGCTCAAAGGCAGATGTACATATCTCGAAAGTGTACTGATAGCTGTAGTGTGTGTGTGTGTGTGTGTGTGTGTGTGTGTGTGTGTGTGTGTGTGTGTGTGTGTGTGTGTGTGTAACTCCATCCACCTCAGTCAATGTTCTACACAACCTCCTTCTCATCCCCTAAAATACCTCTGCTTACACATTCCTCTCCACAGCCCCATAATGTTTGTGTAGTGATTGTGTGTATCAATGATGATGACTCCATATTCATGCTAACATGGATCAACTGATAACCATCCATCCTGACTTGCTGTTCGTCATCTGTAGCAATTTGAATTGCCACCATTCAGCTAACTGGGGGGTCAGCTCCACAACAACCAGCATTGCATTGCAGCTAAGACCTGTGACTGTGGACATGACCTTTTCTATAAAGTTTGAAACCTGGATCTCAGCAACTGGCACATCCTCAAGGACGTTGGGAAGAATATAATCTGCTATCCAAACTCTCCTCTGCCTCCTGTGCTTGACACAGTGTCTCACACCATGTTCTTGCGAAAGTCCAAATCTCCCTGACTCTTGTCTGTAAACCATCATGACTCTGTAGTCTGGCTCTTCACTCAAGCTGATTGGCAGTAACTGCACTATTCCCTCTCACAAAAGGATCGTCCTTCCATTTCTTCTACATCCGATATTGATATCTGCATCACCTGTAAATACCTTGACAAGTAAAGCAAGAATCTCTCTCTCTCTTTCATTGAATATCAACTGCAGCCATCATATTCATCCTCTGGATCCGAGTACACTGAATCCTGCGGCAAGATAGCTTCAACCAAGAAGCTTGCTTTCTCATCTTGGAAATCAGACTGAGAGAAGTGTTTGTTCATTTGCAAGGTTCACACAGCAAGTATTTTCAATGTCAAGCAAGTCAGAAGACAACATTTGGGTAGCCTTAAGGCTATGCTTCTCCAACCTGTCTCAATCCTCAAAGTCCTGCTGGCACCTTGTGAAGTGTGTTGCTTGTGTCTGTTCCTCTTCTGTCCCCTTCTCACTGCAGAAGGCTTTACTGCAGACTCTGCTTCCAAAGATAGTGCTGAAAGCAATCTCTACCTAAACCTATCCCAACATTAACATCTCAACATATACTTTTTCGAATGAGAAGGTTAAAAAAAGAAAAGTTCAGAACAGCAGCAAATCAACCTTGGTGACCAATCCAAATGGAATCAGTTATTGTGCTCCAAATCTACAGTACTGCTGCTCTCTCTCTGTCTCTGTCTGTCTGTCTGTCTGTCTGTTCTGTCTGTCTCTCTCCTATGTTCAGCCTGGCGCCTTAAGTCACCTACTTTCTGCTTGAAATACAGTGAAATCCTGATCCATTCTGTGTTCTAGCTCTTCCATGAGCCACAACTCTGAATACAAAAAAACACCAAAACGTGCAAGGGAATTCTAAAAAGACAGACGAGAAAGACTACTCCAATTTTAAGCATTGAAATGTAATCAATAGCTGCAACTGACATCAAGCCTAATAAATAACTGCTTCTCTAACAACCTAATCTCTGATCACTTGTATGGATTCTGTTCTGTTAACCCAACTTTAGAAATGCTGCTGCTCTCTCAACAATGGATGGAGGCCCCAAATTGTAAACACGAGGTGATGATTCTCTCTCGAGATACGTAAAGCAATTTAGCATTCCATTTCTGCCGATGGCATCCAAGGCCACCTTTATTCCTTGACTGAACAACTTCCTTTCCTCAATCAGCATTTGGCCCTCAACGGAATCCCATCTTCTCCTCTCCCAAAGGAGGAAAGAGTTGTCAAAGGCAGCAACTTAGGCCCAATCATGTTCTTCATATATATGTATATATATGTATATATACATATATACATATATATATGTATATATGTATACATACATATATGTATATATATATATATGACTTGATGCTCTGGACAATCCTCTTTGCAGATGTTTACACGTTATGCCGTGCTGTACCAAGACAGCAGCAGCAGCTGCCTCATTCTCTATTGACATGGAAAGGATAACATGTTGGTCTGACAATTGTAATATGCAATTCAATCTGGCAAAATGTGATATTCTCACTGTCATTCCATAAGGTTTGCTCACATCCACCCCGATACACAGTCGTACCGCTCTTCTATTATGGACTCCAGCATTGGAGAACATCCGTTTTGACAAGTCATTGAAATAATATAAGAATCGTTTTACAATGGATTTTCACCCTGATCCAGAACACATCTGTTCAACGTGGGTTTATGGACAAACATTTGGGGCAAATCCTCCTCGCAAAAAGCTAGAGCTATGGCCTGGCCGTACTGTATTTCTGGACATCCAAACTGCGTTCTCACACTTCTGATTTGTTTTTTAACATCTTCACTTTTCCAGAGTTATGGCAAGCGCTGTAAACTGCGACGGAAGAATAATTTTACGCAGCATAGGATATCTGGAAGAAGCTTGAATGTACATGAAATAGAAAAAGACTGTACGAACATACCAATAATTCTGTCAATCATACATATGTCTCAAAGGCAGTTATTGAGGTGAAAAACACAAGTCTGTAGGGTTGTGCTCTAAAGGCAAAGATGCATTTAAAAAAATGAGTCTCTTTTCATATAGCTACATTATAATATTCAATTTTAACGATTTCATATTCAAGTTTTTAAACATCGAGAGCCACTTGTATTTATATTCATTAAAATATTTTAATATACTTGTGGTGGGCCATACTGTGAAGGCTTCAAGTAAATTAAAAACAATTTCCATTCAATGTGACAAAATGGACACCAGTCGTGTAGGGACACTTTTGCTTGGATACAGAGGTATCCATAAATGACAGACGACTGCGTTTCCACAATCAACCACAGGAAGAGGTATGGCCTCTTGAACTTCTGGCCTCACCAATTCATGATATCTCCTGGGCAGACTGGAATACTGCTCTCTCCAAAGTGCTGCTGGTACTGTGCTTGACACATTCTCCTGGAAGCTGTGGGATTTCAAAGCTGCAATCACTATTATCTCCCACAAAAGAAGCCAAAACAAACCCTGCTTCTCTCATATCACAGACAGGTTAGTGGTCTTTGGTTTTTTTTTAACCACCTGGATACCAGTCTGACTTCCTCTGCCATTTCATCAAGCATGAACATGTTCTTCCAGTGACCAACTCCTTGTTACATTCACAAAATCAAGACTTGCTTCTCATTTCCACTCCTTTCTTCCTCTCTTCACCCACTTTGTGGAACTACATTCCTGAGATGGTGAAATCTTCCTTCCAGATCAGGTTTAAAGGTGTCAGTGCATCATCATCTCTACTCATATTTTCCACCCCCGATAAACCTCCCCTAGCCAAGGCCCCCATTTTACTCACAGGTTACTATATTCTTTCCCTTTCCTCTTCTCCTTTCATTTATGCATAATTATTTCTCTCACTTGTTATGTCCACCTTTTCATCCCACTGTCTGTACACTTTATTCTCATTGTCACATTATGCTTCTACTCTTACATCAGCCACACTCTTTGTGTTAAAAAATATTTAAAAAACCCTTTTGACACAGTGGGAAAGCATTGTCAGGGTCAATGCTGATAAGTTATCAGGGATACGTATGTGACTCATTTGTAGAAATGCTTCTGGAGCTCTGCATTACATACAAGCAGGGCCGGTGCAAGAATATTAGACTTCCGAGGCGAACCTTCAGCTTTGCCTCTCACCCCTCTCCCCTCCAACACTCACCACAATTAACTTTCCAAAATGAATATTGTGCATTATTATGAACTCACAAATACCACCAGTCACTTCGATGATGGGAATACTAAGAGGGGTGAGAAAAAGATGAGGGAGGGAGGGGAGGGGAGAGAAAGAGGGGTGTGGGAGAGTGAGGGGTGGAGGGGGGAAGAGAGAGGAGGGAGGGGGAGCGAGGAGGGAAGGGAAGCAAGGAAGTGTGGTGAACAAAGATGGTGGGGGAGTGAGGAGGGTGGGGGAGTGAGGAGGGGTGGGGAGTGAGGGGAGTGGGGGAGTGAGGAAGGGTGGGAAAAGAGAAGGCAGCGTGAGGTGAGATGAAGGGAAGGCAGCTGTGGTGAAGCGTTAATTACGATTCATACTTTCTCATCAAAATGATTTTGGATAGATCAACAGTGAAGATGGAAACAAAATAATGTCTGAAATCAATTTTCTACCGGTCATATGAAAATACAGCCCGGAGACAAACACCGCCCGGACATGTCCGGAGACAAACACCGCCCGGAGACAAACATCGCCCAGAGACAAACACCGCCCAGCACGCGTCCGGAGACAAACAGGGACATGGCCGGAGGCAAACACTACCCAAACAAGTCTGGAGACAAACACCATCCGGAGATAAACAACGCCCGGACACGCCAGAGACAAATACAAACATGTCCGGAGACACAGAGAGAGATGTGTGGGATGTGCTGCACTGTATTATGAAGGGGCGGAGCGAGGATGGGACAGAGAGAGAGGGAGAGGGAGAGGGAGAGGAGAGGGAGAGGGAGAGAGATATGGGGGGAAGGGAGTTAGCAGAGAGAAAATGTTATGCTTTACGAACAAAAAACACACACACACACACACTTATTATGATAGATAAGACATCTGCATTCATAGAGTAGAAGAAGCAGGGGTTAATCTCGCTTCGAGGGACCCAAAATAGGTGGGGGGTATGGATTGATCAGGTGGATAGATAGATTAGGTTGGGACACATTTGACTGAAGGCGGCTGTCATGAAGTCATGTCATGAAGGCCCTTACCTGCATCATCTACCTGCTGGCAATATCATCGGCCTGTGATGGCTTTGTCGACCTCTACCACCACCACCTGCCTGCTTTACCGACTAAGACCACTGGCCTGTGTGCCATCTGTTTTGTGCCATGACTGCCAAAGCCAACCATGCCCGCCTTGCCCACAAGGCTCCCCAATGTGAGCCTTAATGTTTCCAACATTAGTATGAATAAAATAAAAATGCTTCCAACATGAGCTATTATTTGAACAGAGGTCCCAATACTTGTATCTGTCATCTCTCATCTCTTCGACAAATGTCGGTGATGTATATCAGTAGTTGCAGACTTCTCATTTCCCATCGCTGAATTCTGTTTGTTTATTGATGTAATTTCATGAATAATTCATTCAGTTTTTTTGCCGACCCCCAAATTTTGCTGCTCCAGGCGACCGCCTCCTAGTTTACCTAGTGGTTGCACTGGCTATGCACACAAGTTGATATTGCAGTGGTTGAGCATGAGGATGAGGATGTGGAATGGCTAATGTCCAAAAACAAAAATAACAAATGATAATGATAACAAATGATAATGCAACCAGGGTTTATGGAGTAATCTGTGGGGAAAGAAGTGAAAAGTCAGTAACTTGAGGCCACTGGAATTATCTATGCAGTGTGAGCTTCAAAATTTTACAAGCTTTGTTACAAGGCCCTTCCACAACAATATGAATCAACATCTGATGACTAAATTTGAAAAAAAAACATTTTTGGGATAAACATGAGAAGCAAAATCTATTTGAATAAAAACATATTCTGAACTTAACTGGCATGTTTGGTTTTAACCATGATGCATTATATTGTAATGCGTGTTCTATGACGTCGATTCATATGCCAGATGCTTTGCAGAAACAGAGAAAGTTGTTTCTTTGTTCAACGACAGATCCAGAAGTGCCCCTAGTCTTCCAAGTTACACGGTCCACTTGAGGCAACTGAGGGATGTAATGAGAAGAGAAATAACAACGTAAAGAAAAGGTAATGTAAAGAGGAGGATTAAAACAAAAAGTCTCATTCGTAAATCAGCAAGACATTTTTATCACTAAGTTCAAAGTTTCAAATACTTGTTCAAAATTCAAAAGATCTAGAGGTGAAGTTTGATGTGTCCACCCATGAACTTTCAAACCTAAAAAAAGCTTTTTCCTCAAATTCAGATTTATACTTTTGGTCAAGAATCAAAACCAGACCAGAGAGCTCAGAGGCAAAAATTAATGTCATGACACTGCAAGGATTAAATTGTGATTGGTGTTCAAAATCATGCTCGTCTGATTGCTTCAATAATAACCAATCATATCAACACATGACTGTATGATGGACTATTTCATTTTTACCCATTAAATGCGATTCCATCACGTGTTATAAATGCACTTAATGCAGAGTTTTTCTTGTTTCCATAATTATTTCCAATACTGTATGTATGCATACACTCTCTTACATTAAAACAACCAAACACGTGATTGTTGTTGATGGGTGAGGAAGAAAAAATAATTATATTCATGTACTCTCAATTATAATTGTTGCTGGTGCTTTATAAATTTAATTTTATGCTACAAGTCGAATTGGCTGTCAGTTATGTTTCCCTTTACCCAAGAGTGTTTTGACCTAAATATTGATAAAAGGAATGTCTTACTATGAAACAAGGTGACCTGGTTGATAACACTGCAACTTTTGCCATGATTATGTCATTCTCTTTCACCTAGTGGACACGTATTGCAGTTGGAGTTCTTTTGCCTAATGCTTATCAGCCCCCTCCACTCCGACAAAAACATATAAATGCCAGGAAATGTAATCTTAGCTTAGTACAAATCATTGTGGATGTTTACCATCTCAGTGGTTTGGACTCCGTGGTACCATGAAAGAATAA
>CM068952.1:3085789-3099974 GCA_035128595.1 Eptatretus atami | reverse complement strand
CACCTCACGTATCTGAAAACATGGAACCAACTTCCATCCTCTCATCCAAACTTCTCCCTCATATTGTTGGTGATTCAATTGTCCATCATGCCAGTTGGGCTAGGTGTGGGTACCTCTATCAACTGTCATGGCAGTTCAAGCCAAAAAAGCTTTCTTGCGCTCATTGGGACTGATCATCGGTCAATTTCCCGACCCGGAATCTTCACCAATGGTACTCCACTTCTTCTGATCTGATTTTGACAAATTTTCCTGGAATTACTGCTGTCTTCCTCCGCCAATTCGGTTCTTCTAACCCGTGCTTGCAAGTGGAAATCTCTCTCTGATGTATCAGAGGAACACATTCAGTTGCCGTCGAGTCTGGCATTTCACTCAGGCTTGCTGGAGGGTCTCCAGCAGCCTTTCGACTGAACTGGTCTCCATCGCTACTTTCTCCAACATCAACTCATCCTGGGGATCTTTCAAAGAAACTGCTCTCCTTCATGCACAGATTATCCCTCTCATCTTCAGTTGTCCTTACCTCCTCCACCCATGGTCAATGAGTTTTGTGGCCGAGGCAGCTTGTCCAAACAATTGCTTTGCCTCATGGAACAAGCAAACCAACTGAGGGTAATCTCATTCCTTCCTAAAGCACGGAACAGTGTGTCTACCTCAGAGAGAGCCAGAAAACAACATCTTTCTAATCTCAAGTCTGAACTCTCAAGCCACTCTCCCTCCTCCAAATCCTAGTGGCGTCTAATCAAATCTGTTTCTGGAGGTTGTTTCCCCCTCCAATCCCTCCCTTACCTCAAATGGCTGCACTGCTGATACGCCGTGAAAAAGCTGAATGCCTAACTCGGTTTTGCGATCGAAATCTTGTGTCCGAAACCATCACTTTCTGTACCCACCTTACCTGGTCACACCCAAACTGTCCTGGGACTCTGCATCCTTCTTCTGACAAGGTGGAGAGTTTGCCTATCAACTTCAACTGAGATTCTGCAACCGCGTCCAGACGGCATCAGCCACGTGTCCTAAAAACCTGCTCCACTGCTCTTGCTCACATTCTCTCTGTTCGTTCTACACCTTTCATTGCTCAAGGTCATCTGCCATCTGGTTGGAAATCAGCAAACATTATGCCCTGCATAAAAAAAGGTGCAAAACAGATCCCTGCAACTACAGACCAATCAGACTTCTCCCAATCATCAGCAAGGTTATGGAATCCATCATCGCTTCAGATATTAAATCCTTCCTCTTCTCCAATGGCCTGATTTCCGATCATCAATTTGATTCAGACCAGGTCACTCTACCCTGGATATGCTGCTTCTGCTATCCCAACAATGGATGGAGGTCCTCAATGCGGACATGAAATCAGAGTCATATCCCTAGACAATCGGCGTGCTTTCGATATGGTCTGTCACCTGCCCTGCTCACCAAACTCTCTTCCTATGGTATCCAAGGCGCATGTCACTCGATGGCTTGCAGACTTCCTCTCCTGTCGCAGCCAACGTGTGGCCCTAAATGGAGTTCTTTCATCCCTCTTCCTGTCCGGGCTGGAGTTCCCAGGCAGCGGTCTGGCCTGTTCTTTTTCTGGTTTTCATCAATGAATCTCTCCAACTCTCTGGAAAATCCTCTTATTCTTCTTGCTGATGCTCACCCTCTTCCCTACCATTCTGTCATCCCTCACATTGGCAAGCAGGAGCTCTTCATATATGCAGATCTGGATAAATCAAAAACTGGTCCATACGTGGAACATGTCTTTCAATCCTGACAAATCTCATCTCTCCACTATGTCTCTCCGAAAGGACCATTAGAACACCTCCCCCCCTCCCCCCATTACTTTCTCAACAATCCTCTGGAAGAAGTCCTTTCATTCAAGCTTCTGGGTCTCACTATCTGCCATGATCTTTCCTGGGAAAGCCAATTTCGCACCTGGCCTCCAAAGCAGTCGCCAACTGGGAATCCTCCGTCGTGCAAAGTCCCTTCTCGGCCACTGAGTTCCTGACCACGTACAAAGCTTTCGTCCGCAGCCTTACGGAGTACTGCTCTCCCCTCTGAGCTGGTGCTCTGCCTCTCACCTTTCTTGGCTTCACGCTGTGGAAACCAAGGCATTTAGGATCATTGGCATCTCCCGCGATGAGGCTGAGTCTTTGCGCCTCTCACTCTCTCACCGCAGGCAGGTTGGTGGTCGTTCTTGTCTTCTGCTGTCTCCTCTCCGGTCTCGCCCCCCTGCTGTGTTTGCAATATGTCCCCACTATATTTCCGCAGGGCACTCAGGTCTGCCAACAACCCCTTCTGGTAAACTACCAAAATCACGAATCACTGCTTACCTTCACTCTTTCATTCCTCTTTTTTCCCACCTTTGGAATAAACTCCCACACTCTGTTCAATCCCATTCTTTCCCTCCAGGCCTTCAAAACAGCTGTTCACCACCACCTATCTTCCCGATCCAAAACCACCAATCTTTGTCCCTCGTTAATGCACCCCAAACCCACCTCCTTCAAATTCCCTGCTTTCCTTCCTGAAAGTCCCTGTAATGTCCATCTTGTAATACCCGTGTTCCCACCTCATCCCTCTCCCTTCCACAGATCTCCTAATGTCTCTGTTCTCCACTGTTTTGTCCTTCCCTCTCCCACCCCTCTTGTCTCATGTCCCCTTGCTGTGGGTTGTGTGTTAGCTCTCATACGATGCCTTGATATAGTATACAAAAAATAAAAAATAAAAATTAGTTCTTGCTGCCTGTTGTTTGTGTCCTTTACGATGTCACAAAAACATTAAGTTTCCTTTTGGAATGATTTAAATTTTGGTTGACTGCCAGACTACTATCAGACAGACTGAAGCAATTGCTATACCGCGAGTGTGGTGCATGCTCAGCATGAGACTTCGTACAATTTACCAAATTCAGAGACATAAGTGCTGGTAAACTTCAGGCTCGTGTTCAATTTGGTTCTGCAGTGTTCAAAATATAAATTCATTGAGATCAAGTAGTTTCTTGATCATCGACTGATGTCTGTGAGAGACGACAGAGTGAACCAATTGCTTCACCCCACTTTGCTCTATGTGCACAAGGTAATAATCCTGCCTTAGATGGGCGTTGAAGAGAGACATTCATGGGACTTGAAGAAATGAATCGGGTTATTGAATACGTCACTATTAGCTAAATATGGTTTCAACCGCTGGGAACCTGAAAGGAAATTGAAATCCATGCAAGGGAAGCACAAAGAATTCACCACACAAAAAATTGGCACACCCCTCAGCTAGCAAGTTCAGGGAATTAATTTTCTGCATGCTAAATATATCTCATGATTGACTATTTTCCGAACTAAACACAATTAAATAGGAATAATATATGCCAGCATCGTTGAAAAATTGCAGGAGGGACATCAGGACAAATGCCAAAAATGTTGATCAAACATATGTTCCTCTTTCACGAACACGTGCCTGCACACAGGCCGTTTTTCCATCGACCCACCATTCCTGACCGGGACTTTGAGCAGCTGGATCATACCCCCATTCCGCACCTCTGGATAACAAGAACTTGGCACCTGGTTACTACTCTCTGTTTTGACAATTAAACGTACCTGTGTGGCTACCAAATTCACTGATGTATGAGGAAATAACTGCAACAGCTGAGAAGTGGTTAAAACGGGAAGCTGGAAACTCTTTTTCAGGCAACACAGTTTGAAGAACAAATGGGGAAAATATATTATAATCTTGGGACACTTTAAAAAAAAAATTAAATTAATTCTGGTACATATGACCATTGCATCTCATTTCTTGAACTTTTGAATGCCCTCATACTTTATTTTATCTTTTTCATTTCTTGTTAAAATTGGTTTCAATCCTCCAAAGTTTAATTGCATATAAAATTGGAAAACAACTGTCTTAATTTGGCTCTTGGTCTATGAACTAATAGCTGTATGATCATTTCATTCTTTGGAACAGCAGAGCATGGATTGTATAATGGCACGCAGCACACGTGCACACACATAAAACACACTAACGGCTATGCTAAGGCAACTATGCTACTAATCAATAGTAACATCTTTAAATCAACAGTAATGACTGAGAACAAGGATGTTACTTCTGGGTATTCCTAATGCATCAATGTTACAAAGCAATAGAATGTCAGCAATATTGCTAATCAACAGTAACATTGTTATACGTTATTATAACAATGAATTAAGGGATTGTGAATGTTGAAGGAGGCCATCTGGCCCAGAAAGCCTACTTAATCATGACGATATCAAAGTACCCGCCTATCCGACTACAGTACTGTCTAGATACAATTCTAGATATTCACTCCCTCCAATAATGCCACGTTTAGATGAACTACTAATTATGTAGAAACAATTTTTCAAATTGAACTTTTTTATTCATAACTGAGGAAATAAAACTAACACTGTTGTAGTTGAAGGAGTTACAGGTCAGGAATACATGTAAAAAATTTACAAGTTAAATTCACTGGTTGTAAAAGTATTAAACCCTTCAGTCAGCATTTGGTGGAAGACCTTTTGCAGCAATGACTGCTATGAGAATTATGGGAATGTCTCTACCAGTTTTGCACAGTGAGATAGTGAAATCTTTACCTCTCACGTGAAAATTGCTCTAGTTCTGCCAAGTTTGATGGGGATCGTCGATGGACTGCAATCTTCAAGTTCACCATAATGTTCAATTGGGGTCAGTCAGGACTTACTGGGCCACTCAAGAACATTATTTTCTTCTTATTCACCAGCTCCAGTGTGGCTTTTAGCTTTGGTGCTTCTGATCATTGTCCTGCTGAAATGTGAATCGCCTTCACAGTTTCAGATTTATGGCTGACTCAAGCAGGTTTTCACCCGGTTTTCGCCGAAGAACACAACAAACAAGAAAGAAAACGGAGTAAAACAAGTAGCGGTACAAAGTACACCACCCCCATGCCAATAAATAAATAAAACCTCCAGCACGTGATATTGTCGGGGCACCAAAGGCGCCCCGGCAATGCACCGTGCAGCAAGTGCAGACCGAATTTAGAAGGAGCGGTGTACTTCTGAGGTGAATGTGTACAAATTACACTGAGTTTATGTGTACAAATGTACTTCTGGGGTAATATGTACAAATGATCATCAAAAATACTCTTTATAGCCAAATCACTTGGTCACTGTCATGTCAAATGTCAGTTTCCTAGCTCAAAGGATGGCTGAGATATCTCCCGGACAAAAAAGAAAGAAAATATTAATTTGATTAATCAATAAATCAAAAATAGTTTTTTGCCAAAATCACTTGGTCACTGTCAAGTCCAATATCGCTTCCTAGCTCAAAAAGTGTCTGAGATATTGCCAGGATGAGAAATAAAATAATAGTATTATAATTGATAATAATAATGAATCAATTAATTGAGTTATCAAAAAATAAAAATACAGTTTTTTGCCAAAGCAAATCTTCATTTTTGTCCCCAAATTTCAGCTTCCTACTCAAAGGATGGCTGAGTTATCATCCGACAAACAAACAAACAAGAAGACGACGTCATGCAGAGCATGACACTTGCAAAACCATGAGAAACAATTTGACCTAAAAATAATTGGTGGTGACTTGCAGGACAAATATGGCACTCCTCTTCAAATTCCAAGTGAATCGGATGAAAATTACAATTTTTAGAAACACCACTTGATTTTCACCTTGGACCTATGATGACCTTTTGGCCATGATTACTCAAAAATAATGGTGTTGACTTCAATGACCAATAATGCAACTCTCTTTCAAATTCCAAGTGAATCGGATGAAAATTACATTTTAGAAACACCACTTGATTGTTCACCTTGGACCTATTGATGACCTTTTGGCCCATGATGACCTCAAAAATAATTGGGCTGGTGAATTCAGGTGAACTGAAATATATATCCTCTTCAATTTCAACTTAATCACATGAAATTGAGGATTTAGAAATTGGGCCAAGACTTCCTTTTGGCCTATTTTGACCTTTGGCCTTGTATTTCTCAAAATTAATAGGTATTTGAATTCAGCCACCTAAATGAAATCCTCTCAAATTTCTAGCAATCGGATGAAAATTGAGGATTTTATGAAATTTGGCCGAAATTGGCCGATGTCGACCTTTTGGCCTATGTTTACCTCAAATTAATCGGTTTGAATTTGGTGACTGAAATGCAAATGCTCTTCAAATTTCAACTCAATCGGATGAAAATTGAAATTGTAGAAATTGGCCTATGTTGCCTTTTGGTCCATGTTGACCTCAAAAGTAATTGGTTGGTTGAATTCAATGACATGAATATAAATCTTCTTCAAAATTTCAAGTCAATCGGATGAAAATGGAGGAATTTAGAAATACCACCTTAGTTGTTGACCTTTGCCTATGTTGACCTTTTGACCTCAAAAACAACAGGCTTCTTCTTTATGACAAACTCTACCATGTGGTGATGTTTTGTGAAGATCGGTTTAAAATTGTGATCTGTAGGTTGACAAACAGACAGACAGACGAATAACAAAATCGACTAACCAATAGACTTGAAAAATCTTCAATTTTGCAAGTAACAAATGGAGTAAAACTGAGTACTCTCTTTCTGCGACGCCCGGCAATAACGTCATGCATCGCCAGATATGGAATTGGGAAGGCGTGGTGGACAATCAGCAACAAACCGGGCTCTGTTAACTGTAGATGTTCATTAAAGACATTTTTTTTTTACAGGATGAATTGGAATAAATTCGTAATTCTAATTACTTCTGCTACCGAATATGGATGGACAGAGTGTTGTATTTTCACCTATATCTGGCTGTTTTGTCTGTGAGCAGGATATCTCAAAAAGTTGTGGGACAGATTCGGGACGAATTTGGTGGAGAGGTTGGTTGTGTGAAGGACGAGTTGATTAGATTTTGGTGACGATCCAAATACAAGATACGAGAAGTATTGTACACGCCTCCTTCCCAATGCCATCTCCAGGCAATGCATGACGTCATCGCCAGGCGCTGAAGGAAGAGAGTACTCAGTTTTTTATTCTGTTTGGTTGTTTTCTTCTTCTTATTTGTTTGTTTGTCCAGGCGATATCTCAGCCATCCTTTGATCGAGGAAACTGAAATTTGGGGCCAAAAGTGAAGATGTGCTTTGGCAAAAACTGCATTTTTAATGTTTTGATATAATAATTAATTGATATTACTTAATTTTTATCGATTATAATTACATATTTATTTTATTTCTCATCCTGGCAATATCTTGAGCACCTTTTGAGCTATGAAGCTGATATTTGGACATGACCGTGACAAGTGATTTGGCTATAAAGACTTTTTTTATTTATCATATGTACATATTCACCTCAGAAATACACTGCTCCCTCCAATCCATCTCCATGTGCTGCACGGCGGGCATTGGCGCCCCTACATTGTCATGTGCTAGAGGATTTATTTATTTATTTGGCATGAGGGCAAGTGCACTTTGAATGCACTGAACTTGTTTTAATTTTTTTCAGTATTCTTCAACATTGAGAAATGGGGGCAGAAATGATATACAGCACGATATTTCAGAAAGTTGTGGACAGATTATGACAAAACAGATGGATGGTTGAGGGTAGGTGGCAAGAACAAGACGATTCGATTTTGGATCAGGTCGGATACGATCTGGCTTATCAGTGGGGATACAAAATGTAAACTGTTCAGCCTGGCGAGTGATATGTACTCTCCCGAGTGCCCGTTGTAGTTCACTTTTGTGATTACAATGCGTTAAATGGCATTATTGCACTTTTTTCTCCAAAATGTTTTTGAGGGAGGTGGGGCACTCCTCCGGTTACTAGCTGAACTGTGATCTGCACCATTAATCATCCAGCACAATCCGTGTCATTGTCATACCTTGTGTTCTGCACTGTCAAATTGTGGAAGTCGTGCAGCCATCAGAGGTAATCCTGAATTGGATCTTCCTGGAAATTTCCTTTTCCAGTAGCTTCGAGCTGTCGTGTTAACCTTCGCTGTCTGGTAGAAAGGGTCCAACACTCTGCGCTGGCTCCCCTCCTCGACGAACTGAAGAAATTCACGCGATCAATCTTCTACCTTTGCCACAAGTACACAACCATTACTGCATGTAAGCACCAAGTCAAAACTATGAACAAATGCACAGCCACGACCATGAACAAGCAGCAAGGAACAACCACACCTATTCAAAACCATGTGAAAAACAGTCACTCACTATAGTTACCAAAAAAACACAACATACAATCAACCCTTAGGAATGACCATCTGCTGCAGAAACAACTTCCAAATTACAATGACAACAGCCACAACAACAAATCAAAAGTAACTTGCTCTGCTGTTGAAAGTTCAGAATTGGTATTTGTAGGTCTTCTGCAGCGAACTTGAGTAAGGAAGCCAAAAATAAACCAGAACAATAACAAGAGTTTTGCATAAATGAGGGATGATCGCAGGCCTGAGCAATAACATCCGACTTTTTTACCCATATATCCTTTCGAAATCCAATAACAGTATGTCATTGCAAAAATGTTTCATCATAAAATACAGCATTCTCTCATGAAAACAAATCTAATAGAAGGGGTTTTTGTATGATGTCTTCAGTCATCTCCGTTAATTGAGAGTGTTCACCATTACTGAGTACAGGGATTTTATTTCTGGACTGACATCATTGATGTCAAGAATCCAAACTAGATAGCTGGTGAACTTTAGTGCAGTCATCGGGTGGCATGATCAACAAATTGAGAGAAAGATGGACAGTTTTACACATTGCTCTCAATAATAGTCACAGGTGAACAGCATGAGAATTTTCAATGAAGAGCCAAACTGGTTATTCCAGCTTCTTTGCAAGTGATTACAATTTCCCAAGCTTCGTGAAAACTTCTTCAAAAGCTAGGAATATCAGATTTGATCTGTCGCTGCCTTAACTGTTGTTGTTTGTCCCCTGTGTCATGAATCATGTTGTAAATCAATTCAACGTGTCTTATTATCCCTGCATACTTGGTCTGTTGTATAGATTTTAAGTTTGTCTTTACCTAAGCATGGCTCGGCCACGCGATCATGAGCATCTGGTCTGAAAATTTATTTTCTCATACCTTAACTCTATTATACCTCCCTCTTTTCTTCTCTTGAACATGTAGGCCTCACCATCAGCCATCGTCTCATTTGTGCCGAGCATATAGCAAAGCTGACCTCCAAACCAGCCGCAGACTGGGTATCTCCATCGTTCTAAATTATTCCTTGACAAATCAGAACTACTCAAGCCTATAAAAGCCTTTGTCTGTAGATTAATGGAATACTGGTCTTCCTTATGGGCTGGTGCCCCAGCAACATAACCGCCACTCCTAGATTGTGTGGAATATAAAAACTCTCAACAATTATTGACATCCCACAATGAGACTTACGGGTCTTAAATTGCAGACAGGCGATGACCTCTTTTTTTAAACACCTCTCCTCTGGTCTCGGCCCTCTGCTCATTCAGCCCTCAAACTGTCACAGCCTCCTCCAGGAAGGACACGTTCTCCTAGGAACTCTCTGCGGTTAAACTCACAAAATTCAGATGTTCGCCTTCCTCTCCTCTTTTTGGAATCACCTTCAAGAGACTCTTTCCTCCCCCAGCGACTTTAAGCAAGTATTGCACCACCATCTCATGCCACTCCCTATCCCTACTGTGATGTATTCTTCTCTCCCTCCCCCCCCCCAACCAATCAACCCCATCTCAGTCACCCTTTTACTTGCAGGTTACTCTGTTTTCTTCCCTCTGTCCTCTCTTTTCCTTTCGTTCATTTTCTTGCTTGCTCTGTCCAAGTGTGGCCCCGCGAATTATTCTTCCATGAGCTGAGATCTTGTATACATAGTATAGAATAAAATAAAGATAAAAAATGGTAGTTTATAGTTAAATAACTTATTTGAAAAGTAATATAATGAACATAAAATCAGACTTGGTGGTGTCATGGTTTGAGCGTCTTGCTCTGAGTCTGGGAGGTTAAACCCTGGCTTAGTCATACGATACCAAAGACTAAAAATGGTATGCTTCCTTCCTTGACACTCAGCATTTAAAATAGAGCACAGAAAAACAATGCTGAGAAGGCAATGGCAAACCACCAAACCACTGCTAGAAAGCTGCTTCGGTAGCACCAATCCTCTATAAAAGTATGGTACATCAATCAAATCAATGACAATTGCGAGGTTGAATATTTACCCTCGCCAAAGAGAGGGTATTGTATTGGGGTCGTTTGTAACTTGGGGGGGGGGATTTTTTTTGACAAGTATGTTGATCGCCTCCATTTGTTTGTTTGTTTGTCTGTCTGCTCGCCTCCACCAACGCTCATCTGAAATTTTCAGCGATTAATGTCACCGACCCCTGCGAAGGTCCCGCAGAGAAGTTTCGTAAAATTTGGTCGACGAAAAGGTCTACATAGGCCAAAAGGCCAATTTGGACCAAATTTTCTAAAATCCTCAATTTCATCCAATTGACTTGAATTTTAAGAGCATTTTCATGTCAGGTCGCTGAATTCAATACTAATTAATTTTAAGATCAAAAGGTCAACACAGGCCTTAATTTCTAAAATTGATAGACAGGGAAAAAAAATAATAAATCACATATATCGTCAAAAAGTTGTGGACGAGTTATGACAAAACAAGGTGGATGAGTTTGAATGGGGTGACAAGAACAAGCGGATTCGATTTTAGTTCGGATCCAGCCCACAGTGGGATACAAAGATAAACTTTCCACCTGGCAGGGGTATGTGCTCGACGCCGTTCTACTTTGTGCTGTTTTGCCAAGTTGTCACTGTACCAGTGATTTTTCATTTGTTTGTTTGTGTTTTGTTGTCTGACGAAACTTCAGTGTTTTTCTGCGCAACCGCATTTCGGATCGAGGAACGAAATTTTCACCATTGCTGCGACGACTTGATGTAGAATGTTTAATGATAATTATGAATCATAGTCACGTGGTGTGGCAGCCATGTTGGAAAAAACAGAAAAAATTGGATCTCTATCTCTGAAACAGCAACAAGGAAAAATTGAAATGTGTCACAAGCAAAGTACTCCTCATAGGGAATGAGGAGATTTTTTATGACTATAGGTGCCTTTGGTATGACGTCATAATTTCACATGTAGAATGCTACAGATGATCAGTATGAAAAATTTTGAGGGTATCTAGGGATAAAATGGTTACAAAAATTATTTTGATGACGTCATCGGGCACGTAAGTATTCGGCAGCCATAGTTGTTTTTTTTAAACTTCAAAAATCTTCTCTTGAAATGGCTGAACCGGTCATCACTGCTAGCATTTATAAAGTGCAGTTGTATTATGTCTCTTATTAATTATGTAACACACCAGTACATAAACGCCACCCAAATACACCACCAAAACAGTCCTGGCAAGGGTCCGAAATCTCCGATTGCCTTTTTCTTATTTGCTTTCTATTGTCTCGTCAGCAACAAGATGATTCCAATCAAGCCAAAGAACAATTTTGATGAATTGGTATAATTTATCTGATTTTACAAAATAAAGTTAAGAAGTTTTTTTTTTTTTAACATCTAGCTGCTTGATGCAGCACTTCCTACTTGGCCAACAAATGAATTTGCAACTGTATCCATTCAATTTGTTTCCACCAGCAACCAGAGATTCACTTTGATTGTTCAAAACCTGTTATTATTTGGGTTGGAATAATAATTTCATTCAAGTGTGCAAACATCATTTTTTTATGAACATGAGCTTTCCAGATTTTTCTCCACTGGCAAAAAGTTAAAGTAGCTATCATTTTTTTCAAAGTTGCAGTTCTTCCTCTTGGAGAGAATGAATTCCTTGCTGACAGCAGAGTCACCTTTATCTCTGGAAGTTAGGGACACTTCTTTACACGACAATTAGCAGTATATCTTTTGGAGTGACCAAGTTTCCCTTCAAGCTTGTTTTCCAGACGAAATGAAAATGCTTTGGAAAAGCATAATGTCATGAGCCAGAGATCATGTCACACTTTGGAGGTAAAGTGCATCACACCAGAGTTTTAAAATTCTCACTTTCCTGAAATAAAACATCCTTAAATAATTGACTTTCCCAATCAGTTTCTACATTTTATGAATTCGTATAGCATTAAAAGTTGTCTGGAATGTGTATGGTTTTTCAGTCCTAAATGCAGTTTAAAAAAAGTATTATTATATATACATTATATGTAGATATAGATATTACACATATACAGAAAACACTTCAAATTAAATGAATGAGAAATAGAGGTTAAATTCACCTCTCGGTGTTTTTGTACAGGGCACAAGCAGACTCAGCTTATTGCAAGGCAGCATACCAGCAAAGGGGGCAAAACAGCTATGTTGCAAGTACAAGTTAATGCTCAATCAAGCAGCAGAAATTTTAAAGGTACAGGTTCAAAAACAACAGGAAATAATTGCATCGACTGGTTTTTGTAACATCGGACTGCGCACATGGCAAGTAACAATACTGGAGCAACAAAAACCTGAAGGACAGTTTCAGGGAAAGCCCACAACACACAAAACGATGATGTTGCCAAAAAACAGAACAAATTACTGCAATCAGGAACATCAAACAACAGGGAAACCAGCTAACAAAAGGTTAGTGACTACGGTAAATGGCGGGGTCGAGTGCTATACACACAGTCAATAATGAATGCTGCATACAATGTAGCTGAATGTCAGATGCAAACCAGTTTAGAGCATTCAACTCAGATGCTAACATTTACTAATGAAATTGTTCTTGTTATGCTAGTTACGTCACAATTTTTAATATAACTATTAACGATGTAAATATTACGTTACTGGCCATGCAGGGTGAGATTTATAGGCTCAGCAGATGGTATTGTATTTTGTCGGTTCATTATTATCAATGTTTCCATGACAGACTTATCCCACCACATGCAACATTGGCCTGGGGAAAGTATTATGTATTAAGCTCACAACAATGCTGGTTCAAACTGACTGCTACTCGTGGCAGTTAAACTGATTAGTGAGCTGATTTTAATGGGGAGTATGGATGGAACATGGGGAGAGAAAGATTAATTAATTAGATACTTTGGACATATCAGCAGGGATTCATCGAGGTGTCAGAGTAAAGTCACAAGATGCAGTCGGAGAGATATATCAGTGACGTTCCAGAAAGAATAGAGGGGAGGTTCAAGGTGCAGTGTGTTGGCCTTCAAAATGGCAGTACACAGCAGGTCCTGTACTTTTAATTTACACTTCTCTCTTGCTAATGCCTGTACTTACATATCCGTATCGGTCACTGCAGAGCTTGTGTGTGGTGGAGTTGTGTTTTCTCCTCTCTGTCTGTCTCTGTCTCTGTCTCTATCTCTGTTCTGTCTCATGTCTCTGTCTCTTCTTCTCTCTCTCTCTCTCTCTCACCCCGCTTCCGCATGTACTCAGAATCCTCCTATCAGATGTACTCAGAATCCTCCTACCAGAATCCTCCTATCCATTTTGTTATTAATTTTGTTGTTTCACTTTATTTCATCCTTCAGTTTCCCATACAGCATGACAGTGAATTATTATTTTCCTTATTATCCTGTGTGGTTTTCAAAATTTTCACTGTTGCATGTCCACAATAAATTCTTTGCTTTAAATCAAGGTGTTCACCTTGTTTCAGTAATGAAATTCAGCCTGAAATTACACATTTGGGAGATTAAGAAAAGGTATTCTGCTCGACCCTCCTGGTTATCCGAACTCGCAACAAAAAAGCTACGCACTCGTGTCACTGCAAACTGCCACCAGGAGGTTCATGAAAAAATTTATTTTGCCGGATGCACTTGCAGTCTTGTACAACAGCATATGATAAACATCGCAAACTCCAGGTATCTAAAATTCAAACCATGGAGAGCCAAACAAGGAAACGATATTAGACCACATACGCTGAACAGGAAAACCATTCCACTACTTTCGGTAAAACAAGGGGGTGATTGGAACCCACTGGTTTACCTCCATGTGCATCATTTCATGGGTGTAGAGCAGTGGAAAAAACAAATGGGATGCAATATCCCTGCAGGTTAGGGCAGGAATGTGTCTACCCTCAGGAGAGCCAGAAAACAACATCTTTCTAATCTCAAGTCTGAACTCTCAAGCCACTCTCCCTCCTCCAAATCCTAGTGGCGTCTAATCAAATCTGTTTCTGGAGGTTGTTCCCCCTCCATCCCCTCCCTTACCTCAAATGGCTGCACTGCTGATACCGCTCGTGAAAAAGCTGAATGCCTAAACTCGGTGTTTGCATCGAAATCTTGTGTCCGAAACCCATCACTTTCTG
>CM068952.1:3070198-3085764 GCA_035128595.1 Eptatretus atami | reverse complement strand
TACCCACCTTACTGGTCACACCCAAACTGTCGCTGGGACTCTGCATCCTTCTTCTGACAAGGTGGAGAGTTTGCCTATCAACTTCAACTGAGATTCTGCAACCGCTCCAGACGGCATCAGCCACTGGTCCTAAACACTCGCTCCACTGCTCTTGCTCACATTCTTCTTCTGTTCGTACACCCTTTCATGGCTCAAGGTCTATCTGCCATCTGGTTGGAAATCAGCAAACAGACTCCTGCAATAAAAAGGTGCAAAACAGATCCCTGCAACTAAGACCAATCACCTCTCTCCAATCATCAGCAAGGTTATGGAATCCATCATCGCTTCAGAATATTAAATCCTTCCCTTCTCCAATGGCTCTGATTTCCGACTATCAATTTGATTCTCGACCATCACTCTACCCTGGATATGCTGCTTCTGCTATCCCAACAATGGATGGAGGTCCTCAATGCGGACATGAAATCAAGCCATATCCCTAGACATATCGGCGTGCTTTCGATATGGTCTGTCACCTGCCCTGCTCACCAAACTCTCTTCCTATGGTATCCAAGGCCATGTCACTCGATGGCTTGCAGACTTCCTTCCCTGTCGCAGCCAACGTGTGGCCCTAAATGGAGTTCTTTCATCCACTCTTCCTGTCCGGGCTGGAGTTCCTCAAGGCAGCGTCTGGCCTGTTCTTTTTCTGGTTTTCATCAATGAATCTCTCCAACTCTCTGGAAAATCCTCTTTATCTCTCTTGCTGATGACTCACCCTCTTCCCTACCATCTGTCATCCTCACATTGGCAAGCAGGAGTCTTCATAATGCAGATCTGGATAAATCAAAAACTGGTCCATACGTGGAACATGTCTTTCAATCCTGACAAATCTCATCTCTCCATCTATGTCTCTCCGAAAGGACCATTAGAACACCTCCCCCCCCCCCCCATCACTTTCTCAACAATCCTCTGGAAGAAGTCCTTTCATTCAAGCTGGGTCTCACATCTGCCATGATCTTTCCTGGGAAAGCAACATCTTCCACCTGGCCTCCAAAGCAGTCGCCAACTGGGAATCCTCCGTCGTGCAAAGTCCCTTCTCGGCCACTGAGCTCCTGACCACGTACAAAGCTTTCGTCCGCAGCCTTACGGAGTACTGCTCTCCCCTCTGAGCTGGTGCTCTGCCTCTCACCTTTCTTGGCTTCACGCTGTGGAAACCAAGGCATTTAGGATCATTGGCATCTCCCGCGTGAGGCTGAGTCTTTGCGCCTCTCACTCTCTCACCGCAGGCAGGTTGGTGGTCGTTTCTTGTCTTCTGCTGTCTCCTCTCCGGTCTCGCCCCCCTGCTGTGTTTGCAATATGTCCCCACTATATTTCGGCAGGGCACTCAAGGTCTGCCAACAACCCCTTCTGGTAAAACTACCAAAATCACGAATCACTGCTTACCTTCACTCTTTCATTCCTCTTTTTTCCCACCTTGGAATAAACTCCCACACTCTGTTCAATCCTTTCTTCCCTCCAGGCCTTCAAAACAGCTGTTCACCACCACCTATCCTTCCGATCCAAAACCCACAATCTTTTGTACCCTCGTTAATGCACCCCAAACCCACCTCCTTCAAATTCCCTGCTTCCTTCCTGAAAGTCCCTGTAATGTCCATCTTGTAATACCCGTGTTCCCACCTCATCCCTCTCCCTTCCACAGATCTCCTAATGTCTCTGTTCTCACTGTTTTGTCCTCCCTCTCCCACCCCTCTTGTCTCATGTCCCCCTCGTGGGTTGTGTGTTAGCTCTCATACGATGCCTTGATATAGTATACAAAAATAAAAAAATAAAAATAGTTCTTGCTGCCTGTTGTTTGTGTCTTTTACGATGTCCACAAAAACATTAAGTTTCCTTTTGGAATGATTTAAATTTTGGTTGACTGCCAGACTGACTATCAGACGAGACTGAAGCATGGCTATACCAGCGAGTGGGTGTGCACTGCAGCATGAGACTTGTACAATTTACCAAATTCAGAGACATAAGTGCTGGTAAACTTCAGGCTCGTGTTCAATTTGGTTCTGCAGTGTTCAAAATATAAATTCATTGAGATCAAGAAGTTTCTTGATCATCGACTGATGTCTGTGAGAGACAGACAGAGTGAACCAATTGCTTCACCCCACTTTGCTCTATGTGCAAAAGGTAATAATCCTGCCTTAGATGGGCGTTGAAGAGAGACATTCATGGGACTTGAAGAAATGAATCGGGTTATTGAATACGCACTTATTAGCTAAATATGGTTTCAACCGCTGGGAACCTGAAAGGAAATTGAAATCCATGCAAGGGAAGCACAAAGAATTCACCACACAAAAAATTGGCAACCACCTCAGCTAGCAAGTTCAGGGAATTAATTTTTGCATGCTAAATATATCTCATGATTGACTATTTCCGAACTAAACACAATTAAATAGGAATAATATATGCCAGCCATCGTTGAAAATTTGCAAGAGGACATCAAGGACAAATGCCAAGAAATGTTGATCAAACATATGTTCCTCTTTCACGAACACGTGCCTGCACACAGGCCCGTGTTTCCATCGACCCACCATTCCAGTACCGGGACTTTGACAGCTGGATCATACCCCCATTCCGCACCTCTGGATAACCAAGAACTTGGCACCTGGTTACACTACTCTGTTTTGACAATTAAACGTACCTGTGTGGCTACCCAATTCACTGATGATGAGGAAATAACTGCAACAGCTGAGAAGTGGTTAAAACGGGAAGCTGGAACATCTTTTTCAGGCAGTACACAGTTTGAAGAACAAATGGGGAATAATATTATTAAATCTTGGGACACTTTAAAAAAAAAATTAAATTAATTCTGGTACATATGACCATGTGCATCTCATTTCTTGAACTTTTGAATGCCCTCATACTTTATTTTATCTTTTCAATTTCTTGTTAAAAATGGTTTCAATCCTCCAAAGTTTAATTGCATATAAATAAAATTGGAAAACAACTGTCTAATTTGGCTCTTGGTCTATGAACTATAGCTGTATGATCATTTCATTCTTTGGAACAGCAGAGCATGGATTGTATAATCGCACGCAAGCACAACGTGCACACACATAAAACACACTAACGGCTATGCTAAGGCAACTATGCTACTAATCAATAGTAACATCTTTAAATCAACAGTAATGACTGAGAACAAGGATGTTACTCTGGGTATTCCTAATGCATCAATGTTACAAAGCACATAGAATGTCAGCAATATTGCTAATCAACAGTAACATTGTTTACGTTATTATAACAATGAATTAAGGGATTGTGAATGTTGAAGGAGGCCATCTGGCCCAGAAAGCCTACTTAATCATGACAATATCAAAGTACCCGCCTATCCGACTACAGTACTGTCTAGATACAATTCTAGATATTCACTCCTCCAATAATGCCACGTTTAGATGAACTACTAATTATTAGAAAACAATTTTTCAAATTGAACTTTTTTATTCATAACTGAGGAATAAAACTAAACATGTTGTAGTTGAAGGAGTTACAGGTCAGGAATACATGTAAAAACATTTACAAGTTAAATTTCACTGGTTGTAAAAGTATTCAACCCCTTCAGTCAGCATTTGGTGGAAGCACCTTTTGCAGCAATGACTGCTATGAGAATTATGGGAATGTTCTACCGTACTTTGCACAGTGAGATAGTGAAATCTTTACCTTTCTTCACGTGAAAATTCTGTCTAGTTGCCAAGTTTGATGGGGAATCGTCGATGGTGTGCAATCTTCAAGTTCACCATAATGTTCAATTGGGGTCAAGTCAGGACTTACTGCTGGCCACTCAGAACATTTATTTTCTTCTTATTCACAGCTCCAGTGTGGCTTTTAGCTTTGGTGCTTCTGATCATTGTCCTGCTGAAATGTGAATCGCCTTCACAGTTTGTTCAGATTTTATGGCTGACTCAAGCAGGTTTTCACCCGGTTTTCGCCGACAACAAAACAAACAAGAAAGAAAACGGAGTAAAACAAGTAGCGGTACAAAGTACACCACCCCCATGCCAATAAATAAATAATAACCTCCAGCACGTGATATTGTCGGGGCACCAAAGGCGCCCCGGCAATGCACCGTGCAGCAAGTGCAGACCGAATTTAGAAGGAGCGGTGTACTTCTGAGGTGAATGTGTACAAATTACACTGAGTTTATGTGTACAAATGTACTTCTGGGGTAAATATGTACAAATGATCATCAAAAATACTCTTTATAGCCAAATCACTTGGTCACTGTCATGTCAAATGTCAGTTTCCTAGCTCAAAGGATGGCTGAGATATCTCCCGGACAAAAAAGAAAAGAAAATAATATTTGATTAATCAATAAATCAAAAATAGTTTTTTGCCAAAATCACTTGGTCACTGTCAAGTCCAATATCGCTTCCTAGCTCAAAAAGTGTCTGAGATATTGCCAGGATGAGAAATAAAATAATAGTATTATAAATTGATAATAATTATGAATCAATTAATTGATGTTATCAGAAAAATAAAAATACAGTTTTTTGCCAAAGCAAATCTTCATTTTTGTCCCCAAATTTCAGCTTCCTACTCAAAGGATGGCTGAGATATCATCCGACAAACAAACAAACAAGAAGACGACGTCATGCAGAGCATGACACTTGCAAAATCCATGAGAAACAATTTGACCTAAAAATAATTGGTGGTTGACTGTCAGAGTGACAAAAGGCACTCCTTCAAATTCCAAGTGAATCGGATGAAAATTGACAATTTTTAGAAACACCACTGATTGTCACCTTGGACCTATGATGACCTTGGGCCATGATTACTCAAAAATAATGGTGTTGACTTCAATGACAAGATATGCAACTCTCTTTCAAATTCCAAGTGAATCGGATGGAAAATTGACAATTTAGAAACACCACGAGTTCTTACACCTTGGACCTATGATGACCTTTTGGCCCATGATGACCTCAAAAATAATTGGGCTGGTTGAATTCAGGTGAACTGAAATATATATCCTCTTCAATTTCAACTTAATCACATGAAATTGAGGATTTAGAAATTGGGGCCAAGACTTCGCTTTTGGCCTATTTTTTGCCTTTGGTCCATGATCTCAAAATTAATAGGTATTTGAATTCAGCCACCTAAATGAAAATCCTCATCAAATTTCTAGCAATCGGATGAAAATTGAGGATTTTAGAAATGGCCGAAATTGGCCGATGTCGACCTTTTGGCCTATGTTTACCTCAAATTTAATCGGTTTGAATTTGGTGACTTGAAATGCAAATGCTCTTCAATTTCAACTCAATCGAATGAAAATTGAAATAGAGAAATGGCCTATGTTGGCCTTTTGGTCCATGTTGACCTCAAAAGTAATTGGTTGGTTGAATTCAATGACATGAATATAAATCTTCTTCAAAATTTCAAGTCAATCGGATGAAAATGGAGGAATTTAGAAATACCACCTTAGTTGTTGACCCTTTGGCCTATGTTGACCTTTTGACCTCAAAAACAACAGGCTTCTTCTTTATGCCAAACTCTACCATGTGGTGATGTTTTGTGAAGATCGGTTTAAAATTGTGATCTGTAGGTTGACAAACAGAACAGACAGACAGATACAAATATCGACTAACCAATAGACTTGAAAAATCTTCAATTTTGCAAGTAACAAATGGAGTAAAAACTGAGTACTCTCTTTCTGCGACGCCCGGCAATAACGCATGCATCGCCAGATATGGAATTGGGAAGGCGTGGTGGACAATCAGCAACAAACCGGCTCTGTTCAACTGTAGATGTTCATTAAAGACATTTTTTTTTTACAGGATGAATTGGAATAAATTCGTAATTCTAATTACTTCTGCTACCGAATATGGATGGACAAGATGTGTATTTTCACCTATATCTGGCGTGTTTGTCTGTGAGCAGGATATCTCAAAAAGTTGGTGGACAGATTCGGACGAAATTTGGTGGAGAGGTTGGGTGTGTAAGGACGAGTTGATTAGATTTTGGTGACGATCCAAATACAAGATACGAGAAGTATTGTACACGCCTCCTTCCCAATGCCATCTCCAGGCAATGCATGACGTCATCGCCAGGCCGCTGAAGGAAGAGAGTACTCAGTTTTTTATTCTGTTTGGTTGTTTTCTTTCTCTTTATTGTGTTTCTTGTCCAGGCGATATCTCAGCCATCCTTTGATCGAGGAAACTGAAATTTGGGGCCAAAAGTGAAGATGTGCTTTGGCAAAAACTGCATTTTTAATGTTTGATTAATAATTAATTGATATTACTTAATTTTTATCGATTTATTAATTACATATTTATTTTATTTCTCATCGGCAATATCTTGAGCACCTTTTGAGCTATGAAGCTGATATTTGGACATGACGACCAAGTGATTTGGCTATAAAGACTTTTTTTATTTATCATATGTACATATTCACCTCAGAAATACACTGCTCCCTCCAATTCCATCTCCATGTGCTGCACGGGCGGCATTGGCGCCCCTACATTGTCATGTTGCTAGAGGATTTATTTATTTATTTGGCATGAGGGCAAGTGCACTTTGAATGCACTGTACTTGTTTTAATTTTTTTCAGTATTCTTCAACATTAGAAAATGGGGGCAGAAATGATATACAGCACGATATTTCAGAAAGTTGTGGACAGATTATGACAAACAGAATGGATGGATTGGGGAGGTGGCAAGAACAAGACGAGTTCGATTTTGGATCAGGTCCGGATTACAGATGGGTATAGATAAATTAAACTGTTCCAGCCTGGCAGTGATATGTACTCTCCCGAGTGCCCGTTGAAGTTCACTTTTGTGGATTACATGCGTTAAATGGCATTATTGCACTATTTCCTCCAAAAGGTTTTGAGAGGAGGTGGGGCACTCATCCGGTTACTACTGAACTGTGATCTGCACCATTATCATCCAGCACAATCCGTGTCATTGGATACCTTGTGTCTTGCATGTCAAATTGTGGAAGTCGTGCAGCCATCAGAGGTAATCCTGAATTGGATCTTCCGGGAAATTTCCTTTCCAGTTGCGATCTGTCGTGTTAACCTTCGCTGTCTGGTAGAAAGGGTCCAACACTCTGCGCTGGCTCCCCTCCGCCAGACGAACTGTAGAAAGATCAGGCAATCAATCTTCTACCTTGCCACAAGTACACAACCATATCTGCATGTAAGCACCAAGTCAAAACTATGAACAAATGCACAGCCACGACCATGAACAGCAGCAAGGAACAACCACACCTATTCATAACCATGTGAAAAACAGTCACTCACATAGTTACCAAAAAAACACAACATACAATCAACCCTTAGGAATGACCATCTGCTGCAGAAACAACTTCCAAATTACAATGACAACAGCACACAACAAATCAAAAGTAACTTGCTCTGCTGTTGAAAGTTCAGAATTGGTATTTGTAGGTCTCTGCAGCGAACCTTGAGTAAGGAAGCCAAAAATAAACCAGAACAATAACAAGAGTTTTGTGGCATAAATGAGGGATGATCGCAGGCCTGAGCAATAAACATCCAACTTTTTTACCCATATATCTCGTGCGAAATCAACAATACAGTATGTCATTGCAAAAATGTTTCATCATAAAATACAGCATTCTCTCATGAAAACAAATCTAATAGAAGGGGTTTTTGTATGATGTCTTCAGTCATCTCCGTTAATTGAGAGTGTTCACCATTACTGAGTACAGGGATTTTATTTCTGGACTGACATCATTGATTTCAAGAATCCAAACTAGATAGCTGGTGAACTTTAGTGCAGTCATCGGGTGGCATGATCAACAAATTGAGAGAAAGATGGACAGTTTTACACATTGCCTCAATAATAGTCACAGGTGAACAGACATGAGAATTTTCAATGAAGAGCCAAACTGGTTATTCCAGCTTCTTTGCAAGTGATTACAATTTCCCAAGCTTCGTGAAAACTTCTTCAAAAGCTAGGAATATCAGATTTGATCTGTCCTGCCTTAACGTGTTGTTTGTGTCCCCTGTGTCATGAATCATGTTGTAAATCAATCCAACGTGTCTTATTATCCCTGCATACTTGGTCTGTTGTATAGATTTTAAGTTTGTCTTTACCTAAGCATGGCTCGGCCACGCGATCATGAGCATCTGGTCTGAAAAATTTATTTTCTCATACTTTAACTCTATTATACTCCCTCTTTTCTTCTCTTGAACATGTAGGCCTCACCATCAGCCATCGTCTCATTTGTGCCGAGCATATAGCAAAGCTGACCTCCAAACCAGCCGCAGACTGGGTATCCCCATCGTTCTAAATTATTCCTTGACAAATCAGAACTACTCAAGCCTATAAAAGCCTTTGTTCTGTAGATTAATGGAATACTGGTCTCCCTTATGGGCTGGTGCCCCAGCAACATAACCGCCACTCCTAGATTGTGTGAATATAAAAACTCTCAACATTATTGACATCCCACAATGAGACTTACGGGTCTTAAATTGCAGACAGGCGATGACCTCTTTTTTTAAACACCTCTCCCTTGGTCTGCGGCCCTCTGCTCATTCAGCCCTCAAACTGTCACCTCCTCCAGGAAGGACACGTTCTCCTAGGAACTCTCTGCGGGTTAAACTCACAAAATTCAGATGTTCGCCTTCCTCTCCTCTTTTTGGAATCACCTTCAAGAGACCTTTCCTCCTCTCCAGGACTTTAAGCAAGTATTGCACCACCATCTCATGCCACTCCCTATCCCTTTTGATGTATTCTTCCTCCCCTCCCCCCCCCCAACCAATCAACCCCATCTCAGTCAACCTTTTACTTGCAGGTTACTCTGTTTTCCCCTCTGTCCTCTCTTTTCCTATTTTCGTTCATTTTCTTGCTTGCTCTGTCAACAGTGTGGCCCCGCAATATTCTTCCATGAGCTGAGATCTGTATACAAGTATAGAATAAAATAAAGATAAAAAATGGTAGTTTATAGTTAAATAACTTTTTGAAAAGTAATATAATGAACATAAAATCAGACTTGGTGGTGTCATGGTTTGAGCGTCTTGCTCTGAGTCTGGGAGGTTCAAACCCTGGCTTAGTCATACGATACCAAAGACTAAAAATGGTATGCTTCCTTCCTTGACACTCAGCATTTAAAATAGAGCACAGAAAAACAATGCTGAGAAGGCAATGGCAAACCACCAAACCACTGCTAAGAAGCTGCTTCGGTAGCACAATCCTCTATAAAAGTATGGTACATCAATCAAATCATGAAGACATTGCGAGGTTGAATATTTACCCTCGCCAAAGAGAGGGTATTGTATTGGGGTCGTTTGTAACTTGGGGGGGGGGATTTTTTTTGACAAGTATGTTGATCGCCTCCATTTGTTTGTTTGTTTTTGTCTGTCTGCTCGCCTCCACCAACCGCCTCATGAAATTTTCAGCGATTAATGTCACCGACCCCTGCGAAGGTCCCGCAGAGAAGTTTCGTAAAATTGGTCGACGAGAAGGTCTACATAGGCAAAAGGCCAATTTGGACCAAATTTTCTAAAATCCTCAATTTTCATCCAATTGACTTGAAATTTGAAGAGCATTTTCATGTCAGGTCGCTGAATTCAACTTAATTAATTTTAAGATCAAAGAGGTCAACACAGGCCTTTTTCTAAAATTGATAGACAGGGAAAAAAAATAATAAATCACTATATCGTCAAAAAGTTGTGGACGAGTTATGACAAAACAAGGTGGATGAGTTTGAAGGGGTGACAAGAACAAGCGGATTCGATTTTGTTCGGATCCAGCCCACAGTGGGATACAAAGATAAACTGTTCCACCTGGGAGGGGTATGTGCTCGAGCCGTTCTACTTTGTGCTGTTTTGCCAAGTTGTCACTGTACCAGTGATTTTTCATTTGTTTGTTTGTGTTTTGTTGTCTGCAACGAAACTTCAGTGTTTTTCTTGCGCAACCGCATTTCGGATCGAGAAACGAAATTTTCACCATTGCTGCGACGACTTGATGTAGAATGTTTAATGGATAATTATGAATCATAGTCCTGTGGTGGCAGCCATGTTGGAAAAAACAGAAAAAATTGGATCTCTATTCTGAAACAGCAACAAGGAAAAATTGAAATGTGTCACAAGGAAAGTACTCCTCATAGGAATGAGTGAGATTTTTTATGACATCAGGTGCCTTTGGTATGAACGTCATAATTCGCATGTAGAATGCTACAGATGATCAGTATGAAAAATTTTGAGGGTCATCTAGGGATAAAATGGTTACAAAAATTATTTTGATGACGTCATCGGGCACGTAAATTCGGCAGCCATATTGTTTTGTTTTTTTTAAACTTCAAAAATCTTCTCTGAAATGGCTGAACCGGTCATCACTGCTAGCATTTATAAAGTGCAGTTGTATTATGTCTCTTATTAATTATGTAACACACCAGTAAATAAACGCCACACCAAATACACCACCAAAACAATCCTGGCAAGGGTCCGAATCTCCGATTGCCTTTTTCTTATTTGCATTTCTATTGTCTCGCGACAACAAGATGATTCCAATCAAGCCAAAGAACAATTTTGATGAATTGTATAATTTATCTGAATTTACAAAATAAAGTTAAGAAGTTTTTTTTTTTTTAACATCTAGCTGCTTGATGCAGCACTTCCTACTTGGCCAACAAATGAATTTGCAACTGTATCCATTCAAATTTGTTTCCACACAGCAACCAGAGATTCACTTTGATTGTTCAAAACCTGTTTATATTTGGGTTGGAATAATAATTTCATTCAAGTGTGCACAAATCATTTTTTTTATGAACTGAGCTTTCCAGATTTTTCTCCACTGGCAAAGAAGTTAAAGTAGCTATCATCTTTTTCCAAGTTGCAGTTTCTTCCTCTTGGAGAGAATGACTTTCTTGCTGACAGCAGAGTCACCTTTATCTCTGGAATTTAGGGACACTTCTTTACACGACAATTAGCAGTATATCTTTTGGAGTGACCAAGTTTCCCTTCAAGCTTGTTTTCCAGACGAAATGAAAATGCTTTGGAAAAGCATAATGTCATGAGCCAGAGATCATGTCACACTTTGGAGGTAAAGTGCATCACACCAGAGTTTTAAAATTCTCACTTTCCTGAAATAAAACATCCTTAAATAATTGACTTCCCCAATCAGTTTCTACATTTTATGAATTCGTATAGCATTAAAAGTTGTCTGGAATGTGTATGGTTTTTCAGTCCTAAATGCATTTAAAAAAAAAGTATTTATATATATATACATAATATGTAGATATAGATATTACACATATACAGAAAACACTTCAAATTGAAATGAATGAGAAAGAGAGGTTAAATTCACCTCTCGGTGTTTTTGTACAGGGCACAAGCAGACTTCAGCTTTTGCAAGGCAAGCATACCAGCAAAGGGGGCAAAACAGCTATGTTGCAAGTACGTTAATGCTCAATCAAGCAGCAGAAATTTTAAAGGTACAGGTTCAAAAACAACAGGAAATAATTGCATCGACTGGTTTTTGTACAATCGGACTGCGCACATGGCAGTAACAATACTGGAGCAACAAAACCTGAAGGAACAGTTTCAGGGAAGAGCCCCAACAACACACAAACGATGATGTTGCCAAAAAACAGAACAAATAACTGCACATCAGAACATCAAACAACACAGGGAAAACCAGCTAACAAAAGGTTAGTGACTACGGTAAATGGCGGGGTCGAGTGCTACACACACAGTCAATAATGAATGCTGCATACCATGTAGCTGAATGTCAGATGCAAACCAGTTTAGAGCATTCAACTCAGATGCTAACTATTTACTAATGAATATTGTTCTTGTTATCTAGTTACGTCACAATTTTTAATATAACTATTAACGATGTAAATATTACGTTACTGGCCATGCAGGGTGAGATTTTAAGGCTCAGCAGATGGTATTGTATTTTGTCGGTTCATTAATCAATGTTTCCATGACAGACTTATCCCACCACATGCAACATTGGCCTGGGGAAAGTTATGTATAAGCTCCAAACAATGCTGGTTCAAACTGACTGCTACTCGTGGCAGTTAAACTGATTAGTGAGCTGATTTTAATGGGGAGTATGGATGGAACATGGGAGAGAAAGATTAATTAATTAGATACTTTGGACATATCAGCAGGGATTCATAGAGGTGGTCAGAGTAAAGTCACAATGATGCAGTCGAGGCAACTGAGAGATTCAGTGACGCTTCCAGAAAGAATAGAGGGGAGGTTCAAGGTGCAGTGTGTTGGCCTTCAAAATGGCAGTAAACAGCAGGTCCTGTACTTTTAATTTACACTTCTCTCTTGCTAATGCCTGTACTTACATCTCGTATGCGTCACTGCAGAGCTTTGTGTGTGGTTGTATGTTTTCTCCATCTCTGTCTGTCTCTGTCTCTGTCTCTATCTTCTCTCAATCCTCTCTCTCTCACCCGCTTCCGCATGTACTCAGAATCCTCCTATCAGATGTACTCAGAATCCTCCTACCAGAATCCTCCTATCCATTTTGTTATTTATTTGTTGTTTCACTTTATTCATCCTTCAGTTTCCACATACAGCATGACAGTGAATTATTATTTTTCCTTATTATCCGTGTGTTGTTTTCAAAATTTTCACTGTTGCATGTCCACAATAAATTCTTTGCTTTAAATCAAGGTGTTCACCTTGTTTCAGTAATGAAATTCAGCCTGAAATTAACATTTGGGAGATTAAGAGAAGGTATCTGCTCGACCCTCCTGGTTATCCGAATCGCAACAAAAAAGCTACGCACGTGTCACTGCAAACTGCCACCAGGAGGTTCATGAAAAATTTTATTTTGCCGGATGCACTTGCAGTCTTGTACAACAGCATATGATAAACATCGCAAACTCCAGGGTATCTAAAATTCAAACCATGGAGAGCCAAACAAGGAAACGATATTAGACCACATACGCTGAACAGGAAAACCATTCCACTACTTTCGGTAAAACAAGGGGGTGATTGGAACCCACTGGTTTACCTCCATGTGCATCATTTCATGGGTGTAGAGCAGTGACAATGATGCAATATCCCTGCAGGTTAGGGCCCAGATTTGTCATTTGTTCCAGGATGCTGGTGATAGCTTCAACCTGACACTTGTGGATCGTTAACATCCACAAATAATGCGACAAATGCCAGTTTAAGTCCTAAGGAATACCACACAATGATGAATTGCCCTGCCTGTGAAACACATAAATCATCCATTTACATGCTGGGCTGAGATAGAAGAGCAAAATGAATCAACATTTCAAATAAATGTAATATGAGATGTGTGGTTGCTAATATTGTTTAGATAGAGACGGCAAACCCACAATCATGCGTGTGTAAAAATCCTCACCCATGCAAGTGGAGCAAGGACAATAGCGGCCAGATAGGGAGGGGGCTAAGTGTGTTCCAGGCTGCCATGGGGCCGAGGCTGATAAAGGGCATGTCGTGAATAACTGGGGAGTCAGATTACTAAGGACAAATCGCTGCAGAGAGGGGTGGGCCAAATAACCCCCGACAAGAAGCGCTGTGTAACACACAACGCCTCCACCAGCCAGCCACACTCTCTTCTCGATTCTGCATCGATGCTCGGACACCAGCGGGTGCCGGCAGGCTGGCAGTGTCTTGCTGGTGCCCCCAGAATCAAGTTCGTGCCTGTGACCGCCGGCACAGCCAGGTAAATTTTCCCGTCTTTGTCAGCCTCTGTGTCCATCTCGTGTGAACGTGAATTGATTGGGGCACTAAGCACATAGATATAATTACAGATCTTCCATTGTATGTGACTTTGGGTTTTTCAGTTTCTTTTGGGATCTTCAGGGGTACGTTTTTTGTGTCTTTGTGGTCTTACAGAATATGGTTTAGGGTTAGAAGGTATAATTGGTGTCATTTGGGTTTTGGAGACTTTTGGGCTCAATGGGGTGATTTTGTGGTCGTCCTGAGGTCTTAAGGTATTCAGAAAGGTCGACAGGGAGGATTCTCGAGCAGTGCTCAGAGTGGTCGAAAAGTAATTCCACCAGCAAGAATAAATATTAGACACAATGTGTGTAAAGTCACTAAATTCAGGCAACTTGCGTCAAACAGCGCTGTAATTAATTAAGACATGAAATCACACACAGCTTCATGGACAGACTGACTGTGTTTTTTCGTTTTTAATTACATACACGCATGGCCCAAAAATAATGCGGACACACCTTCTGATGAGTAGAATTAGCTAATTCAGCCACACCCATTGCTGACAGGTGTATAAATCAGCAACAAGCATGCAATCTCCATAGACAAACAATTTTGCAGTAGAATGGGAAGAACTGAAGAGCTCAGTGACTTTCAAGGTTGGCACCGTCAAGTATGACACCTTTCCAACAAGTCAAGTTCATCAAATATTTCTGGCTCTGCTAGGGCTGCCCCGTATCAACTGAAGTGCTGTCCATGTGGAAGTGGAAATGTCTAGAGCAACCAACAGCTGAGCATGAAGTGGTCTGGAGACACAGCTACAGAATGGACCGCCGAGTGCTGAAGCATTGTAGCACGGAAAATCGTTTTATCGTCGGTTTGAACACCACTACCAAATTCAAACTGCCTCTGGAAGCAACGTCAGCACAAGCACTGTTCATTCACGAGCTCAACCAAATGGTTTCCTCATGTCTGAAGGAGCCCGCACTCAAGCCGAATATCACCATGCTGCAATACCAAGTGTGGTAACTGGAGGTGGTGCAAAAGCTCACCACTAATGGACTCTGGAGCATGGAAACACTTCTCTGGATGATGAATCAAGCTCCATGGACTCTGCATCCTTTCTTCTGACAAGGTGGAGAGTTTGCTATCAAACTTCAACTGAGATTCTGCAACCGGTCCAGACGGCATCAGCCCACGTGTCCTAAAAACCTGCTCCACTGCTCTTGCTCACATTCTCTCTGTTCTGTTCACCCTTTCATTTGCTCAAGGTCATCTGCCATCTGGTTGGAAATCAGCAAACATTACTGCCCTGCATCCCAAAGGTAAACGATCTGCAACTACAGACCAATAGACTTCTCCAATCATACGCAAGGTTATGAATCCATCATCGCTTCAGAATTAATCTTCCTCTTCTCCAATGGCCTGATTTCCGATCATCAATTTGAATTCAGACCAGGTCACTCTACCCTGGATATGCTGCTTCTGCTATCCCAACAATGGATGGAGGTCCTCATCGGACATGAAATCAGAGCCATATCCCTAGACATTCGGCGTGCTTTCGATATGGTCTGTCACCTGCCCTGCTCACCAAACTCTCTTCTTATGGTATCAAGGCCATGTCACTCGATGGCTTGCAGACTTCTCTCCTGTCGAGCCAACTGTGGCCCTAAATGGAGTTCTTATCCCCTCTTCTGTCCGGGCTGGAGTTCCCTCAAGGCAGCGTTCTGGCCTGTTCTTTTTCTGGTTTTCACAATGAATCTCTCCAACTCTCTGGAAAATCCTCTTTATCTCTTTGCTGATGACTCCACCCTCTTCCCTACCATCTGTCATCCCTCACATTGGCAAGCAGGAGCTTCTTCACTATATGCAGATCTGGATAAAATCAAAAACTGGTCCAATACGTGGAACATGTCTTTCAATCCTGACAAAT
>CM068952.1:3037683-3051691 GCA_035128595.1 Eptatretus atami | reverse complement strand
TGAAAAAATGACCAATTTTAGAAACACCACCTTGATTGTTCATCTGACCTATGATGACCTTTTGGCCCATAATTACCTCAAAAATAATTGGTTGTCCTTTCAGGAGGTTGACCTTCAATGTGACCACAATCTATGCAACTCCTCTTCAAATTCCAAGGGATCGGATGAGAATACAATTTTAGAAACACCCACCTTGTTGTTCACCTTGGACCTTATGATTGACTTTTGCCCATGTGATGACCTCAAATAATGGCTGGTTGGGATTCAGTGAACTGAAATATATATCCTCTTCAAAATTTCAAGCTTATACATGAATGAGGATTTAGAAAATTTGGGCCAAAACTTGCCTTTGGCCTATTTTGACCCTTTTGGGCCCTAGTTATCTCAAAATTAATAGGTACTTGAATTCAGCCACCTACATTAAAATTCCTCTCAAATTTCTCAGCAATCGGATGAAAATTGAGGAATTTAGAAAATTTGGCCGAAATTGGGCCGATGTCGAACCTTTTGCCTTTTGGCCTATGTTTACCTCAAAATTAATCAGGGTTTGTGAATTTGGTGACCTGAAATGCAAATGCTCTTCAAATTTCAACTCAATCGATTGATTGAAAATTGAAAATTGTAGAAAGAAATCTGGCCTATGTTGGCCTTTTGGCTCCATGTTGGACCTCAAAAGTAATTGGGCTTGGTTGAATTCTATGACATGATAAATTATAAAATCTTCTTCAAATTTCCAAGTCTAATCGGATGAAATGGACGAAAGGGGAATTAAAAATACCACCTTAGTTGTTGACTTTGGCCTTGTTTTACCTTTTGACCCTCAAAAACAACAGGCTTCTTCTTTATGACAAACTCTACCATTGGTGATGTTTTGTTGAAGATCGGTTTAAGAATTGTGATCTGTCCGGTGACCAAAACAGACAACGACCAGATTATAACAAATCGACTAACCAATAGACTTGAAAAATCTTCAATTTTGCAAAGTAACAAATGGAAGTAAAAAACTGAAGTACTCTCTTTCTGCGACGCCCGGCAAATAACGTCATGCACGCCCAGAATGGAATTGGGAAGCGTGGTGGCAATTCAAGCAACAAATCCTGGGCTCTGTTTCAACTTGGGTCTGTTCAACTGTAGATGTTCATTTTAAAGACATTTTTTTTAACAGGCTTGAATTGGAATAAAATTTCGTAATTCTATACTTCTGGGGCTTACCGCATATGGATGGACAGATGTTGTATTTTCACCCTATATGGCTGTTTGGTCTGATTGAGGCAGGATATCTCAAAAAGGTTCGTTGGGACAGATTCGGACAAATTTGGTTTTGAGGGACTTGGGTGTGTAAGGACGAGTTTGATTAGATTTTGGTGACGATCCAAATACAGATACGAGAAGTATTGTACACGCCTCCTTCCCCATGCCATCTCCAGGCATGCATGACGTCATCGCCAGGCCGCTTGAAGGAAGGAGTACTCAGTTTTCTATTCTGTTTGGTTGTTTTCTTTTCTTCTATTGTTTTGTTTGTCAGGCGATATCTCAGCCATCCTATTGATCGAGGAAACGGAAATTTTGGGCTGCCAAACAGTGGAAGATGTGCTTTTGCAGAAAACTTGCATTTTAATGTTGATTAATCACATTAATTGATTAATTACTTAATTTTTATCGATGATTTAATTACATATTTATTTTATTTTCATTCCTTGCAATATCTTGAAGCACCTTTTGAGCTATGAAGGCTGATATTTGGGACATGACCTGACCAAGTGATTTGGCTTATAAAGACTTTTTTTTATTTTATCATATGTACATATTCACCTCAGAAATACACTGCTCCCTCCCAATTCCATTCTCATGTGACTGCAGGCGGCATTGGCGCCCCTACAATTTCATGTTGCTACGAGGATTTATTTATTTTATTTTTGCGCATGGAGGGCAGTTAGCACTTTGATGCAACCTGTACTTGTTAATTTTTTTTTTCAGATTCTTCAAACATTGAGAAATGGGGCAGAAATGATATACAGCACGATATTTCAGAAGTTGTGGACAGGATTATTATGACAAAACGAGAGGATGGTTGGTATGTGCAAGAACAAGACGATTTCGATTTTTGGATCAGGTCCGGATTACAGATTCTGGCTTATCATGGGATACACAAATGTAAACTGTTCATGCCTGGCAGTATATGTACTCTCCGATGTGCCCGTTGTAGTTCACTTTTGTTGATGACAATTGCGTTAAATGGGCATTATTGCACATTTTTTCTCCACAAATGTCTGAAGGAGGTGGGGGCACTCCTCCGTACTAGCTGAACTTGTGACTCTGCACCATTGAATCATCCGCAACAATCCGTTCTCATTGTCATGACCTTGTTGTCTCTGGCACTTTCAAAGTGTGGAAGTCGTGCAAGCATCAGAGTAATCCTGAATTAGGATCTTCCTTGGAAATTATCCTTTTCCAGTGCTCGAGCTGTGTGTTAACCTTCGCTGTCTGGTAGAAGGTCCAACACTCTGCGCTGGCTCCCTTCCGCAGACGAACTGTAGAAAGATTCAGCTCATCTCTAAACCTTGTGCCACAAGTACCAACAACCATTACTGCATGTAAGCACCAAGTTCAAAACTATGAAACAAATGCACGCCACGGGACCAATGAACAAGCAGCCAAGGACAACCACCAACCTATTCATAACATGTGAAAAACAGTCACTCACTAATAGTTACAAAAAAACACCAACATACAAATCAACCACTTAGATATGACATCTGCTGCAGAAACAACTTCCCAAATTACAATGACAACAGCCACAAACAACCAAATCCAAAAGTAAACTGCTCTTGCTGTTAAGTTTCAGGAATTGGTGGATTTGTGTAGGTCTTCTGGCAGGCGAACCTTGAGAAGGAAGCCAAAAATAAACCAACAACAATAACAAGAGTTTTGGCATAAATGAGGGATGATCGCAGGCCCTGAGCATAACATCAGACTTTTTTACCCATATATCTTCGAAATCAAATTACAGGTATTGTCATTGCAAAAATGTTCATTCATAAAATACAGCATTCTCTCAGGAAAACAAATCTATAGAAGGGGTTTTGTATGATGTCTTCCAGTCATCCTCGTTAATTGAGAGGTTCACCATTACTGAGTACAGGGAATTTTATTCTGGACTTGGGACAATTCATTGATAGTCGAAGAATCCAAACTAGGATAGCTGGTGAACTTTTCTAGTGCAGCTCATCTCGCGCTCGGCCATTGATCCACACAAAATTGACGAGAAGACATGGACTTTTAACACATTCGCTCTCAATAATAGTCCACAGAGCTGAACCAGACATGAGACATTTTCTATGAAGAGCCAAACTGGTCTATTCCAGTGTTGGCTTTGCAAAGATAGATTACACAATTTCCAAGCTTCGTGCAAAACTTCTGTCACAAAAGCTAGGCCAAATACAGATTTGATCTGTCCTGCCTTACTGTTGTTGGTTTGTCCCCTGTGTCATATGAATCATCGTTGTAAATCTTGATCACGCTGTCTTATTATTCCCCTGCAATACTTGGTCCTGTTTTGGATAGATTTTTTAAGTTTTGTTCTTTACCTAAGCATTGGCTCGGCCCGCCTCATGAGCAATCTGGTCTGAAAAATTTATTTTTCATACCTGTAATCTCTTGCCCTCTCTTTTTCTTTCTCTTGAACATGTAGGCCTCCACCACTCAGCATTCGTTCACCTTGTGCCGAGCTTATGCAAAGCTGACTCCAACGCAGCCGCAGGACTGGGTATCCTCCATTCGTTCTAAATTATTCCTTGACAAATCAGAAACTACTCAAGCCTATAAAAGGCCCTTTGATCTGGTAGATTAATGGAATCTGGTATCCTTCATGGGCTGTGCCCCAGTCACATAACCGCCACTCTAGATGTGTGGAATATAAAACTCTCACATTATTGACATCCCCCACAATGAGACTTAACGGCGTCTAAATTGCGAAGGCCGAGAACCTCTTTTTTTAAACACCTCTTCCTCGGGTCTGGCCCCTCTGCTCATTCAGGCCCTCAAACTGTCACCAGCTCCTCCAGGAAGGGACACGTTTTCCTAACTCTCTTGCTGTTAAAATCACAAAATTCAGATGTATCGCCTTCCCTCCTCTCTTTTGGCATCACTCAAGAGACTCTTTCCTCCCTCCAGGACTTTAAGCAAGTATTGCACCATCCATTTCTCATGCACTCCTATCCCTACTGTGATGATATTCTTCCTCCCCTCCCCCCCCCCACCCATCAACCCCATCTCAGTAACCCTTTTACTGAGGTTCTCTGTTTTCTCCCCTCTCGTCCTTCTCTTTTCCTTATTCGTTCATTTTCTGCTTGCTCTGTCCAGTGTGCCCGTCAAATTATCTTCCAGAGCTGAGATCTTGTATACATTAGAATAGAATAAATAAAGATAAAAAATGTAGTTTATAGTTAAATAACTTATTTGAAAAAGTAATATAATGAACATAATAACAGACTTGGGTGGTGTCAGTTTGAGCGTTCTGCTCTGAGTCTGGAGGTTCAAACCCTGGCTTAGTCATACGATACCAAAGGACTAAAAAATGGTATGCTTCCTCCTTGACACTCAGCATTTAAAATAAGAGCAACAGAAAACAAATGCTTGAGAAGCAATGCAAAACCACCAAACCACTGTAAGAGCTGCTTTCCGGTAGCACCAATCCTCTAAAAAAAGTATGTACATCAAATGCAAATCAATGAAGATTGGAGGTTTGAATATTTTACCTCGCAAAGGAGGGAGGTATTGTATTGGGGGTCCGTTTGTAACGTTGGGGGGGGGATTTTTTGTTGACAGTATGTTTGATCGCCTCCATTTTGTTTGTTTGTTTGTCTGTCTGCTCGCCTGCCAACCAAACCGCTCATTCTGAAATTTCAGCGATTAATGTCACCGACCCTGCGAAGGTCCCGCAGAGAAGTTTCGTAATTGGGTCGACACGAAAGTCTAATAGGCAAAAGGCCATTTGGACCAAATTTTCTAAAAAATCCTCAATTTTCATCCAATTGACTTGAAATTTTGGTAAGAGCATTTTTCATGTCAGGTCGCTGAATTCAACTAACTAATGTAATTTAAGATCCAAAAAGGTCACACAGGCTAATTCTAAAATGTAGGACAGGGAAAAAAATAAATATAATTCCACTATATCGGCAAAAGTTGTGGACGAGTTCATGACAAAACAGGTGGATTGAGTTGAATGGGTTGACAAGAACAAGCGGATTCGAATTTTAGTTCGGATCCAGCCCACATGGGATACAAAAGGATAAAACTGTTCCACCTGGCAGGGGTTGTGCTCGACCGCCGTTTTCTCTTTGTGCTGTTTTGCCAGTTGTCCACTGTACCAGTGATTTTTTCATTTGTTTGTTTGTGTTGTTTGTCTGCCACAGAACTCAGTGGTTTTTCTCGCAACCGCATTTCGGATCGAGACGAAATTTTCACCATTGCTTGCGACGACTGATGTAGAATGTTTTAATGATAATTTGACATCATAGGTTCACGTGTGTGTGGGCAGCCATGTTGAAAAACAGAAAAAAAATTGATCTCTATCTCTGAAACAGCAACAAGGAAAAATTGAAATGTGTGTCACAAGGCAAAGTACTCCTCATAGGATGAGTGAGATTTTTTTTATGACATCATAGGTGCCTTGGTATGACGTTTCATAATGCACATGTAGAATGCTACAGATGATCAGTATGAAAAATTTTGAGGGTCATCTAGGGTAAATGGTTTACAAAAACTTATTTTGATGACGTCAATCGGCACGTAATTCGGCAGCCATTATTTGTTTTGTTTTTTTAAACCTTCAAAAATTTCTTCTTCTGGAAATGGCTGAAACGGTCATTCACTTGCTATCATTTATAAAGTGGCAGTTGAATTATGTCTCTATTAATTATGTAAAACACACCATAATAAACGCCACACAAAATACACCACACAAAACAAGTCCTGGCAAGGGTCCGCAATCTCCGGATTGCTCTTTTTCTTATTTGCATTTCTATGGTCTGCTCAGCAACCAAGAATGATTCCAATCAAGCCAAAGAACCAATTTTTGAGAATGTATAATTTATCTGAATTTTACAAAATAAAGTTTAAGAAGTTTTTTTTTTTTTAACATCTGAGCTGCTTGATGGACAGCACTTCTACTGGCCACAAAAATGGAATATTGTATCATTCCAAATTTGTTTCCAACACCAGCAACCAGATATTCACTTTGATTTTTCAAAACCTGTAATTTTGGGTTGGAATAAATAATTTCATTCAAGTGTGCACAAATCATTTCTTTTTTTTATGAACATGAGCTTATCCAAGATTTTTCTCCATGGCAAAAGTTAAAGTAGCTTATCATCTTTTTCAAAGTTGCAGTTCTTCCTCTTGGACGAGAGAATGAACTTCTTGCTGGACAGCAGAGTCACCTTTTATCTCTGGAAGTTAGGACACTTCTTGACACGACCCAATTAGCAGTATATCTTTTGGAGTGACCAAGTTTCCTTCAAGCTTGTTTTCAGACGAAATGAAAAATGCTTTGGAAAAAGCATTAAATGTCATGAGCCAGAGATCATGTCACACTTTGGAGTAAAAGTAGCATCACACCAGAGTTTTTAAAAATTCTCACTTTCCGAATAAAACATCCTAAATATTGACTTCCCAATTCAGTTTCTAATTTTTATGAATTCGTAATAGCATATAAAGTTGTCTGGAATGTGTCTTATTGGTTTTCAGTCCTAAATGCACGTTTTAAAAAAAAGTATTATATATATATACATATTATGTAAGATAGTAGATATATACACATATACAGAAAACACTCAAATATGAAATGAATGAGAAAGTGAGTTAAAATTCACCTCTCGGTGTTTTTGTACAGGGCACAAGCAGACTTGGCAGCTTATTTGAAGGCAAGCATAACCAGCAAAGGGGCAAAACAGCTATGTTTGCAAGTACAACAGTTAAATGCTCAAATCAGCAGCAGAAATTTAAAGGCTTACAGGCTTCAAAAAAACAGGAAATAATGCATTCGACTGGTTTTCGGTAATCGGGGACTGCGCACATAGGCAGTTAACAATACTGGAGCAACAAAACCCTGAAGGAAACAGTTTCAGGGAAAGGCCCCAACAACACCAACAAAACGATGATGTTGCCAAAAAACAGAACAAAATTACCTGCACATTCAGAACATCAAACAATCAGGGGAAACCAGCTAACAAAAGGGTTAGTGACTACGGGTAAATGGCGGGGTTGAGTGCTAGTACACACAGTCATAATGAATGCTGCATTACCAATGTAGCTGAATGTCAGATGCAAACCAGTTAGACATTCAAACTCAGATGCTAACTATTTACTAATGAATATTGTTCTTGTTATGCTAGTTACGCTCACCAATTTTTTAATATAACTATTAAACGATGTAATTTACGGTTACTGGGCCATGCAGGTGAGATTATAGGCTAGCAGATGGTATGTATTTTGTCGGATTCATTATCAATGTTTCCATGACAGGATTATCCCCACCACATGCAACATGGGCTGGGAAAGTATTGTATTAAGCTCAACAATGTGGTTCAAACTGATGCTACTCGTGGCAGTTACTGATTAGTGAGCTGTTTTAATGGGGAGTATGGATGGAACATTGGGAGAGAAAGATTTAATTAATTAGATACTTTGGACATATTCAGCAGGGATTCATCGACGGTGTCAGAGTAAAGTCACAATGATGCAGTCGAGGCAGACCTGAGAGATTCAGTGGACGATTCAGAAAGATAGAGGAGGTTCAGGTGGCAGTGTGTTGGGCTTCAAAATGCAGTACAACAGCAGGTCCTGTACTTTAATTTAACACTTCTCTCTGCTAATGCCTGTAACTTACATATCCGTATCGTCACGCAGAAGCTTTTGTGTGTGGTGGATGTTTTCTCCATCTCTGTCTGTTCTGTCTCTGTCTCTTATCTCTCTCTCCAAATCTCTCTCTTCTCACCGCTTCCGCACTTTGTTACTCAGAATCCTCCTATCAAGATGATACTCAAGAATCCTCTACCAGAATCCTCCTATCCATTTTGTTATTTGATTTTGTTGTTTCACTTTATTCATCCTTTCAGTTTCCATACAGCTTGACAGTGAATTATTAATTTTTCCTTATTATCCTGTGTGGCTTTTTCAAAATTTTCACTTTGCATGTCCACAATAATTCTTTGCTTTAAATCCAAGGGTGTTCACCTTTGTTTCAGTAATGAAATTCAGCCTGAAATAACACATTTGGGAGATTAAGAGAACAGTATCTGCTCGACCCTCCTTGCGTTATCCGAAGCTCGCAACAAAAAAAAAGCTACGCATCGTTGTCACTGCAAACTTGCCACCAGGAGGTTCATTGAAAAAATTTTTATTTGCCGGATGCACTTGCAGTCTTGACAACAAGCATATGAAAAATCGCCAAACTCCAGGGCTATTTGAAAATTCAACCCATGGAGATGCCAAACAAAGGGGAAAACGCATATTAGACCAACATACGCTGAACAGGAAAACCATTCACTACTTTCCGGTAAAACAAGGGTCGGTGATTGGACCCACTGGTTTACCTCCATGCTGCATTCATTTCTGGGTGTTAGAGCGTGACCAATGATGCATATCCCCTGAGGTTAGGGGCAGGAATTTGTCATTTTTTCAGATGCTGCGTGATAGCTTCAGCCGAACACTGTTGGGATCGTTAACATCCACCCAATAATGCTGAACAAATGCCAGTTTTAGTTTCCCTCTAAGGAAATAGCACACAACCAATGATGAATTGCCCGTGCCTGGTGAAACACCAAAAATCATCCATTATAAGCTGGGCTGAGATGAGAGCCAAAATGAATCAACATTCAATAAATGTATATGAGATGCTGTGCTATTATGTTTAGATAGAGACGGCAACCCACAATATGTCTGTGTGTAAAAACATCCTCACCCATCAAGTGGAGCAAGGACCAATAGCGCCAGATAGGGAGGGGCTAGTGTGTCAGGCTGCCAGTGGCGGCCGAGGCTATAAAGGGGCATGTCGTAATAAATGGGAGCAGATACCAGACAAAATCGCTGCAGGGTGTGCAAAACCTGACAGAAGCTGCTGTGTAACACCAGCGCTCCACCCAGCAGCCAACCTCTCTCCTCGATTTCTAGCATGCGTGCTCGGACACACGGGCTGCCGCAGTTCTGGCAGTGTCTGCTGCAGTCCACCCAGAATCAGTTCCTGCTGTGACCCGCGGGCACAGCCAGGTATTTCCGTCTTGTCACCTCTGTGGTCATCTCGTGTTGATGCGTGATTGATTGGCCCTTAAGCACATAGGGATATAATTTAAGACTTCCATTGTGGACTTTTGGGTTTTCAGGTTTCTTTTGGTCTTCAGAGGTATTTTTGGTTCTTTTGGGTCTTAGGATATATGGGTTCTTAAACGGTAGTTTTGTGTCATTTGGGTCTTTGGAGACTTTTTGGCGTCAATTGGGTATTTTGGGTTGTCATCGAGGTCTTAAGGGTATTGTCAAAGGTCGAGGGTCTCAGCAGTCTCAAGGGTCGAAAAGTACATTCCAACACGATAAAATATTATTAGACACATGGATGTGAAGTCACTAAATTCAGGATGCAATTGACGTTCAAACAGATGTAATTAGAAACATGAAATCACACAGCTTCATGGACAGACTGACTGTGTTATTTTCGTTTTTATACATTACCGACATGGCCAAAACATATGCGGACACCCCTTCTGATGAGTAGATTAGGCTAATTCAGCACACCCATGCTGGACAGGTGTATAAAATCAAACACCGCCATGCAATCTCCATAGACAAACATTTCAGTAGAATTGGGAAGAACTGAAGAGGCTCAGTGGACTTCAAGGTTGGCACCGTCACAGTATTGCACCTTTCCAACAAGTTCAGTTCATCAAATTTCTGCGCCTGCTAGGGCTGCCACCGATCACTGTAAGTGCGTCACTGTGAAGTGGAAATGTAGGAGCAACAACAGCTGCAAGCCATTGAAGTGGTTTGGAGACGAAACAAGCTCACAGAATGTGGACGCCGAGTGGAAGCATGTAGCACGGAAAAAAATCGTTTATCGTCGGTTTGAAACACGTCACTACCCAAATTCCAAACTGCCTCTGTAAGCAACGTCAGCACAAGCACTTGTTCATCAAAGAGCCTCAACAAAATGGGTTTCCATGTCCTGAGCGGAGCGCACACAAGCCGAATATCACCATGTGCAATACCAAGTTGTGGTCTGTTGAAGTGGTGCGAAAGCTCACACTAATTGCGACTCTGGAGCAATGGAAAACACGTTCTCTGAGTGATGAATCGACGCTTCCACCATTGGCAGTCCTGATGCGTCGATGAATTGGGTTTGGATGGAGCCAGTAGTGCCCAAACATAGAAAAGGTTTGGTGGAGGAGGAAAAATGGTTCTTGATCGGGCTGTGTGTCATGTTCGAGTGAGGCCCCTAATTCCAATGAAGGGAAATCTTTAACGAGACAGCAATACAAGTATTCTAGACGATTTGTGCTTCCAACTTTATGGCAACAGTTTGGGGGAAGACCGCTTTTTCCTGTTTTCGCATGACAATGCCCCCGTGCACCAAGCGAGGGTCCATAGCGAAATGTTTGTCAAGATCAGTGTGGAAGGAACTTGATGGGCCTGCACAGAAGCCCTTGACCTCAACCCCACCAAACACCTTTGGGACGGAATTGGAACAAACTGACTGCGAGCAGACCTAATCACCAAACATCAAGTGCCGATTCTCACGGAATGCTCTTGTGGCTGAATGGAAGCAAATCCCCTTGCAGCAATTCCCAACATCTCGTGGAAAAAACCTTCCCAGAAGATGGAGACTGTTCTAGCAGCCAGGGGACCAAACTCCATATTTAATGTCCCATGATTTTGGATATGAGAGTTGGACAGCAGTGTCCATATACTTTGGCCATCGTAGTGGGATACGATCCATATATATATACATATATATATATTATATATATTATATATATTATATATATATCTACTCTCCCTCCTTCTCCTCTCAATTGCGTGGGAAGCAGAAACTGTGAAAGAATAACCACTTTGTAGCCAAAGGCAATTTGGAAATTGTAAACCCTCTGCCACACCAACCGTGTGGCGCTACATGGACACTTTGCCAAAGATAATTTTCAAACCCCCTCCTGCCCTCCCTCCCCCCGTGAGGTCACGGCCATATAGCCATGTTACCCCATTCCGCCCCCCCCCCTATACCACACACCAACAAAGTTGTTTATCTTGGAACCCTGAGTTTTGGAGTCTTGTCCTTAAAAGATGTGGGCCATGCATAAGAAGCAAGAAATAGACAGAAAGATAGATAGCTACAGATGAGAAAAACAATGATGTTTATATGTATGATAAAACCTGATTTCTTGACGGCTTGCCATATTAAAGGTTTTCTAAATTACAAGCCAATTTTATTCCCACTGTCACATGACGTGTGTGTGTGCTGTGTGTGTTGTGTGCGTTGTGCGTGTGCATGTGTGTATGTATGTGTGTGGCGTGTGGTGTGCGTGTGGCGTGTCTATGTGTGTGATGTGTGTGTGTTCATTAGGCCATAACATTCTTCTCTGCTTAACTCCTCTATGCATTTATATATATATATTATATCTATCTATACGTACAGTATATATAATTATCTATCTATCTTATAATACAGTATTATTAATTATATTATTATTATATATAATATATTATATTACTTATATATATATTGTTGATGAATTTTCCGCTCCCAGCGCGAACGACCGCTTTAGCCATGGCAGCCGCACGCCCACGGTTGACGAGCAATTCAGTCGGCGACTTCCTGCGAACAACGCCAGAAACCAGTCACGGCGTGGGTTCTTACCCCACCACGGCCGAGTTCCGATATTCTACCCGCGCGCACGGTGCAATCGCCGATATCGATATACCTAAGTATCTCGCGCGGGTACCTACCGAGAGACCATACCTCGGCGAGGCCTGCTTGGACAAAACGCTTAAGCGGTTCGTTCCGTTCTGGGATAACCGAGTCGGGGTATTAATCGCCAGACCTCGCCCGACCCGATTCTTTCTATTGGTATTTTAAAGCCCGCTACCATTCCAAAATGCATTACTGGCGTTTCAATTTGGGGGAAAGGACACGACGAAAGGTTACCATTCACACAAGGACATTTATTATTTACCACACGTACACGATAATGCAATTGATTGGGGAGGAGGGGGGAAGGAAGAAAAGGAGAAGGGACACGAGCAAGGTTAAAAACACTACAAACCGTATCTTTATTGGGCCTAAGTAATTTACAATCACTTAAGCAAGTTTTACTTTACGGGACTCGGCGCCAACAACATTCACTCAAAAGAAAGCAAGAAAGACCCCCTCATAGACAAGGGAGTTCAGACTAGCGGCCCGTGGGCCTTTATAACGTGGGGCTTTGGTGACCGAAAGGCCCCACGAGACCGTTGCAGGTTACTGCACCCTCGTGGAACTTGATGGGGCGAGTCGCGGCGTCCCGTCCCCACGGCAGTAGCTGAGCCGCGGTTGCAGCTCGGGCCTTGCCGCGTGGCGGCGAGCTCTTCTCGCGCTCTCCCAACAACGAACGCGCAGCGTTCCGCGACACACAGGGCGGCGCCTCCAAGCCCGGTCTCCTCCGTGACGCCGCGGACCTCCACCCGACTGACTGTTCCAAAGCTCGCCGACTCTGACACGAGCCCAGAACCTCCACACAGCTCAGCAGCAGCATGCAGCTCCCCTCGCGAATTTCTCTTCAGCACAAGCAGCAGCAAGCAGCACAACCGCAACAACAACCGCAACTCCAAGCACACTCCAGGCCACAACTCCAGCCGCAACTCTCGCCGGCTTTATTCTCCCACGCTCCGCCCCTCCCCTCTCGCCCCGCCCTCCTTCCAGCTCCTGCAGGGAAACTTCCAGAAGGGCGGCGTTTCCCTCGTGGAGTCGGGGTTTTTTTTCGAAGCAATCATCCTAGCGCTTTCTCTCTTCTCACTCATCACCTCTGCCCCCGTCCCGAATGCGCGGAAAAGTAAAGAGAAAATCGCTGCGTTATCGGAACGCCTTCTTCTTTCTCCATGGCAGAGGACGGTTTTCGATGTGGAAGAGGGTTGTAGCGTGGGTGTGGAGAAGGTGATTGGGGTGTGCTTGTTGTAATTGGTGGCGTGGTGGCGTTGGGTGGTGGTCATGAGGTGGTGTGGTTGGAGTGTTTGCAAAAAGGTGGTTGGTGGTTTGGTTGGATCCCAACTATAACGATAGCAAATAACGGGCTAAGTCAAAGATCACAGCCCTGTCCACACGAATAATTTCCATTAAACAACGTGGGGAAATCTAACTGAACACACACTTAGCGATATAACTGAACTAAGGCCTTTATGGTGTTCTGCGAATTCCCGGCGTTAATCAATATCATATTTATGTATAGATACTTATACTATATATCATATATCATATTACAGCTTATCGACTGTAAGGGATGACGATGGGAGCACGAGATAGTTAGCGGAACATAGGTAGAGTGTGACGTGAATGGAAAAGATTGAATGGTGATGACGATGCAGATATTGCGCGTGCAGCGGGTCCCGAAGTCGATCTGAAGTGGAGCAATGTGGTGATGGTGCGAATTGAATGACCTGGGTGGGAGGGAGTGACCCCCCAAAGTACCCCGGGTCAGTGTAATGTTAGTTAGCTGGGTTAGGGGTAAATTTACCAAAAGGGAGGTCGTTCGTTGTTGGTGGTGTATGAAGGCACGAAACCCATTTGGAGAGGGGTTGCAGGATCCATGGAGGCTGGGGAGGTGGGCTGTTGAAAGGTAGTATCGGAGTATTAGGGCACCCCGGGAACCGGACTAGTCGGCCAGAGTAGGCCATGGGTCCAAGGGACCGGGATAGTGTAGTGGCCACGGGCGACCCTCGGAAAGGGACCCGTAGCGACAAAATGCCACGTGGGCATCGGAGGGGGGAAATGCCG
>CM068952.1:3019464-3036888 GCA_035128595.1 Eptatretus atami | reverse complement strand
TGCTTTGACCCCATGCCTGCTGCCCTTATTTGCATTTGCCCCTGTGTCAACCATTCCATCCATATGCACCAGGACCATCGCCAGTGTTTTGCAAGGACTGCGCTGCAGGCAGCCACTCCAAGGACTGCCTTCGTGCTGGCTGGCGTCCGTCGTTCTGTCCCTCATCCCTGGTGCTTGGTGCTGCGTTGAGGCGGTGGGTTCGAGTCCCACCACCGGACAAGCTCGACCAGACCGCACGAGGCGGGCAGGTGCAAGTGCAGGCTCTCGCCCTCAGCTCGCCTTCCCTCCCGAGCTGAAGGGACGAATAAAGGCCGCAGCCATCATTACTTTTGGGTGTGTGCGTGTGTGTCTGTGGGCCCAGTCTATAAGTAGCAATTGTTTAAGTGCCTTGTACATTATTTGCATTTCTTCTCGATAGTTGGTTTAACTCTGCTCTTCTGTGTTCCCCTTCCTGCCTATTGTAAATAAATATCCATTTTGTTGAATGTTTCAGCTCGTTTTTGTGTTTCTTTCATTGGCTTAGCACGGTGCGTGTTGAGAAATTGAGAAATTGGGAAGCGGAAAATCGTGCATTCGGTCCGGCGCGGCTCTGGTAACTCCGCTCGGTTACGCCGGATCCGAGCCGTTACCGCGACTCGGATCGGACAGAGTCGGCTGAGGGTGTGGTTTCTCCGGTAGTTGGACGGCGTGAGTACTTAGGTAAATTGGAGTTAGAAAAGTGGACCCTACCTCACGCCGTCGAAGTATTGGCGACCACGGTCCTGAAAGGAACCTGTGCCTCTCGGAGTTCTCCGAGAAGCACGACCGAGATTCCGGGTGTTCGGTGGAGCCGACTCTACTGCTCCACCTAGCGTTCGTGCTCGCCGCCGACACCTGGCCCCACAACAATATAACACCACAGAGGAATATATAACCCCACAGAGGAATATTTAACCCCACAGAGGAATATTTAACCCCACAGAGGAATATTTAACCCCACAGAGGAATATATCCAGGACCACACAGATCAGGTGTCAGGACGAGACCAATGGAGCTCCACCGACATCATTCAAAAATAAATAAATAAATAAATATCACAAGGACGAAACGACCGAGCTGCACCTGGTGACGTGTTCGCATTCCGTGCACAGTAAAACCAATTAACAACAGAAAAATATCGTACATGGTGTACACTGGACGTCGGTGTACTTCGGTGTCGGTGTGTGGTGGTGACGTGTTTTGTAGTCGGTGTCGGTGTGTGGTGGTGACGTGTTTTGTGTAGTCGGTGTCGGTGTGTGGTGGTGACGTTTTGTGTAGTCGGTGTCGGTGTTGTGGTGGTGAGTGTTTGTGTAGTCGGTGTCGGTGTGTGTGGTCGTGTTGTGTAGTCGGTGCGGTTGTGGTGGTGACGTGTTTGTGTAGTCGGTGTCGTGTGTGGTGGTGACGTTTTTTGTGTAGTTCGGTGTGCGGTGTGTGGTGGTGACGTGTTTGTGTAGTCGGTGTCGGTGTGTGGTGGTGACGTTTTGTGTAGTCGGTGTCGTGTTGTGGTGGTGACGTGTTGTGTGTACTCGGTGTCGGTTGTGTGGTGGTGACGTGTTTGTGGTGTGACGTGTTTGTGTATCGGTGTCGGTGTGTGGTGGTGACGTGTTTGTGTAGTCGGTGTCGGTGTTGGTGGTGACGTGTTTGTGTAGTCGGTGTCGGTGTGTGGTGTGACGTGTTGTGTAGTCGGTGTCGGTGTGTGGTGGTGACGTGTTTGTGTAGTCGGTGTCGGTGTGTGGTGGTGACGTGTTGTGTGTAGTCGGTGTCGGTGTGTGGTGGTGACGTGTTTGTGTAGTCGGTGTCGGTGTGTGTGGTGACGTGTTTTGTGTAGTCGGTGTCGGTTGTGTGGTGACGTGTTTGTGTAGTCGGTGTGTGGTGGTGACGTGTTTGTGTAGTCGGTGTCGGTGTGTGGTGGTGACGTGTTTTTGTATCGGAGTCGGTGTGTGGTGGTGACGTGTTTGTGTAGTCGGTGTCGTGTGTGGTGGTGAGGTGTTTGTGTAGTCGGTGTCGGTGGTGTGTGTGACGTATTTGTGTCTCGGTGTCGGTGTGTGTGGTGACGTGTGTGTGTAGTCGGTGTAGGTGTGTGGTGGTGACGTGTTTGTTAGCCGGTGTCGGTGTGTGTGTGGTGACGTATTTGTATCGGTGTCGGGTGTGTGGTGGTGACGTGTTTGTGTACGGTGTCAGTGTGTGGTGGTGACGTGTTTGTGTAGTCGTGTGGTGTGTGTGTGTGGTGATATGTTGTGTACTCGTGTTGGTGTGTGGTGGTGACGTGTTTGGTGGACTCGGTGTCGTGTGTGGTGGTGACGTGTTTGTGTAGTCGGTGTGTGGTGTGGTGGTGGTTGACGTGTTGTGTGTCGGTGTGTGGTGGTGACGTGTGTCGGGTGGTGGGTGGTTGGTTCGGTGTGTTGGTGGGTGTTTGTGTACTCGGGTGTGTGTTGGTTGACGTGTTGGTGTCGGTGTCGGTGTGTGGTGGTGGTCGTGTTTGTGTACTCGGTGTGTGGTGGACGTGTGTCGTGTTGTGTGACGTGTTTGTGTAGTCGGTGTTGGTGTGTGTGGTGACGTGTGTGTGTAGTGTTTGTGTGATGGTGTTGGTGATTTGTGTTGTTAGCGGTCTGGTGTGTGGTGGTTGACGTGGTGTCGTTGTGGACGGTGTCTGGTGTGTGGTGGTTGACTGTGTTTGTGTAGTCGTGTTGTGTGTGGTGGTGACGTTTGTGTAGTCTGGTGTGTGGTGGTGGCGTGTTTGTGTACTCGTTGTGTGGTGGTGCGTGGTGTCGGTGTGTGGTGAGACTGTGTGACGGTGTGGAATGGATTAATACGCACCGTGATATCGCGTTTCTTCTCCACCATCTTCATCACTCTCACCCCTCAAACATATTCCACAGACGGTGCTCTTTGGTAATCTCGACTTTGGCCCTTAATGGGCGATAACACCACCATGATCACTCATCCCCTACATCGTGTCTGAAAGACACAACGATAGTGAAGTGTTCCACTTGAAAGACGTGAAACCGCCACTTCCACGGCGCAGATTCGCCTCTCGATTCGCGGGTTGTTGTATTTTTGTTCCTTCCGACACGTGACGTATTAAAGCGCGACGTCTGGCCCACGGGGTGCGTGGACACGTAGTCGAGGGTTGGCGAAGTACGTTCAACAGGCAGTTTTTACCTCCACCTCAGGTCGACGGAGGTTCTGCTTTCAGTTTTCACCCCGACCTGTGTGAGAGCACAAACAGGTCAAAAAGTGGGATAAAAACACACAAACTGTTCAACCTGGGGGAGGTGACGCGCTCTGGCGAGTGTCCTTCTGGTTTGTGTTAATTGTTTACAGAGTCGAAGGTCATGGAAGGTGAGGATGAGAGAAAAGGTTGTGGTGGGAGGGAAGGAGCACGCAGCCCTGAGGTAAATCGACATAGAAAGAGGAGGTCATGACGAGGGGATCTGATGGACATGTTCAAGACGATGAAGGGTGTGTCCGTGTGTGGACAAAAGTTCAGAAGTTTTTTTATTTTTAGCAGAATGGAAAGTGACCGGATTGGGGGAGAGTTTTTGTGTGAAAAAGAGGGTTCAGATGGGAGTGAAACGGGGCTTTTTCACTCAGAGAGTGGTGAAATGCAAGACAGTCTCCCTGGAAAGGTCATGGCAACACACAAACACAAGATAAAAGTTTAAATTCGAGTTATCGAGACAGGTACCCAGAAACAATGGGGACACAGAGGGGTTCTCCACGAACAGTCAGTCAGGAGAACTTCCAAATAGCTGAGAGTGTGGACCTCGGAGGTGACCGCGAGCTTCCAGCGGAGATCCATGTCAGAGTGGGGGAGGTAAATGAACAATGAGGACAAACTAAAAACTGGATTTACCAAGGGGAGATCATGCTGAACAAATGTACTCGAGTCGAACGAGGTACTTTCTGATTGTGTGGATGAGGGAAAGGCAGTGGATGTAGTTTATCTGGAGTCCTCCACTGTCAGAAGGCATTTGATAAGGTACAACATGGAAGGTGATTGCAGGTGAGAGCTTGAGGAGTGGCTGGTCAGACGGCTAACTGGATGAGTGATCGGAAGTAAAGAGTGGCTGTGAGTGGGAGGACGAAGTACTCTGGTACCTCAGGGATCAGCATTGGTACCATCATTAGCCCCCGGTAGATTAAATCCAAAACGGGGGCTTTGGGATTTGTTCTCTAATTTCATGTCCGTGAGCGAGCACGTCTGCAACCATACCTCGGACATGTATGGACCGATTTTCTTCATACTTGACCTAAAGACAAGACATGATGGTGTAATACATATATACTGTCTGTATATTTTATATATTATATATTTCCACACACACACCATTCTGTTTATAGAGATCAGATCCAAGATGGCAACTGGCGGCCATTTTGTTACTTAAATATGTCCCCAACTATTTCTCGGACATGCATGGGCCAATTTTGTTCAAACGTGGCACAACTACAGTCCATGATGGCGTACACTTGCACCTAACTTTATTTTGCAATCTGATCAAAATGGTGGACTGGTAGACCGGTGGCCATTTTAGTTTTAAATAAATATGAGCTCGCCCTTTAACACCATGCAACAAAATTACTAAAACAATGGGGGGGATATGATATTTTATCTCTTTTTACGATTCATTATTTACATCAATGATTTGAATAGTGTGGTTAAGAGTAGGCTTTCCAAATTTGCAGATGACACGAAGCTTGGAGGTAAGGTAGATAAGAGAGGAGCGATCAGATTCAGCAAAATCTGGATACTTTAATATACTGTACTTGGCAAAAGATTGGCAGATGCAGTTTCACATCAGGAAATGTAAGGTGTTGGGGATGGGGCAGTCTTGGAGCATGTCACACAAAAGCAGAAGTATCTGGGAAGTGGTACTAGATTCGGGTGGAGGGGTGGGGTGGGGATGTAAGCAGACAATGCATTGCCAAGCAGATACAGGTAAAGCTCAGGAGTAGTGAGGTTGAATTTGTAGAGGGAGAATTTATTAATATTGGTTAAAAATTGGTAGATGTGCTTGGGATCATTTGTTCGTTAATCATCCTGCACCGTGCTCTATAAAGAGTATCGGTAATGCCAAAGCAGTTTACGGGCTGGGGTTTCCATCTTGGACGGGTCGGCATTCCGACGCGTGACACTCGACTGATTATGCAGGAATTTGTTCAGGGTGCAGGCAATAATTTGCCTACTCCTCACGAAGGACACCATGAGATCTTTAATGTCCACCAACTAATGCTGGCAGACGGGACATCCAATTTAACATCCATCCGAGAGATGATGCACACGCATTGATGCCTTGCATTGCCTGCAAAACACCAGGATGACAGCTTTTAGCCTGGTCAGGGTACAAACCCAGACTAGACAGCTCAAAGCCGTGTGTATACCTATATGCCAATCCTGCAAGCCAAAATAAATGGTGCAACACGTAAGTTTTACAAAACATACCCTTAGCGTATGTGCAAAACATTAATTGACAAATTGCAATTAAATGTTTGAAACTAAATGGACTTCTTTCATCCCCCCTTCCTGTCCAGGCTGGAGTTCCTCAAGGTAGCGTTCTGGGCCCTGTTCTTTTTCTGGTTTTCATCAATATCTCTCCAACTCTCTGGAAAATCCTCTATATCTCTTTGCTGATGACTCTACCCCTGCCGTACCATCGTCATCCCTCAGACCGGCAAGCAGCAGCTTCTTCGCTCACTGCTGATTGGATAAAATCACAAACTGGTCCAACACGTGGAACATGTCTTTCAATCGGACAAATCTACACTCTCACTATGTCTCTTCGAAAGACCGTTTAAGAAACCCCCCCCCATCCACTTTCCTCAACAATCCTCTGGAAGAATCCTTTCTTTCAAGCTTCTGGTCTCACTATCTGCCATGACTTTCCTGGGAAGCCACATTTCAAACCTCGCCTCCAAAGCAGTCGCCGACTGGGAATCCTCCGTCGTGCAAGGTCCTTCCTCGGCCCACCTGAGCTCCTGACCACTTACAAAGCTTTTGTCCGCAGCCTGATGGAGTACTGCTCTCCCCTCTGGGCTGGTGCTGCCTGCCTCCCACCTTTCTCGGCTTCACGCTGTAGAAACAAAGGCATTTCGGATCATTGGTATATCCCGCAATGAGGCTGAGTCTTTGGGCCTCTCACTCAATCACGGCAGGTTGGTCGGTGGTCTTTCTGTCTTCTACCGTCTCCTCTCCAGCCGCCCCCCTGCTTTCTCTGCGATATGTCCCCACACATTTCCGCAGGGCGCTCAAGGTCCGCCAACAACCCCCTTCTGGTAAAACTACCAAAATCACGAATCACTGCTCACCTTCACTCTTTCATTCCTCTTTTTTCCCGCCTTTGGAATAAACTCCCTCACTCTATTCATTCCCATTCTTCCTCAAGGCCTTCAAAAGCTGTTCACCACCACCTCTCTTATCATCCCCATCCAAATCCTCGATCTTTTCTACCCCCCGATAATCCACCCAAGCCACCTCCTTCAAATTCCCTGATTTCCTTCCTGAAAGTCCCTGTAATGTCCATCTTCTATTCCCCATGTTCCCCGTCCACCCCTCTCCCTCTACAGATCTCCAAATGTCTCTGTTCCCCACTATTTTATCCCACTCCCTCCCCTCCTGTCTCATGCCCCCCTTGATGTGGTTGTGTGTTAGCTCTCATACGAGCCTCGACAAGGTATAAAAACAAAGAAAAAAGAAAAAAGAAAGGTCCATCAATTATCATCTCCATACAAGGTAAAAACCAGGTACAAAAGTATGAAGGACAGCAGCAGTCCATGCTGCTGGGGAGTTCTTTTCTCATTATAAAATTATTATAACAGAATGATGTGATAAAATCTTTTACATTGGAATATGTTTAGATCCCTGTTCAGTGGACTGATGTAAATCAATACATCACAATGCTGGGAATCCATCTTAAAATCATCAATATATATATATATATATATATATATATATATATATATATATATATATATATATATATATTATTACGGCTGTGGAAATTCGCAAAACCACCAATTGCAGGACCGGGGGCTAAGGTGGCTATTAGACGTAAACTCTTAATCTAGACAACACCGTTGATATTAGCAGGAAATTATGATTACTCACCCGCCATCAAACCCCAGCAAACAACCGCGAGCCTGCGCAACACACTCTACTCGCCGATCAACGTAACATATTCTATACCTTTATCTCTACTTACTCTTCACTCTCACACACCAAACCACACACATATAACAAAAACACAACGGCCATCCACACCATCCACACACCGGAGAGCCGGACCCACACCACACACCACACATACCGCAACCCGCCAAACACCAACACATCACCCCATCCTAACCGCGCCAACTCAACACTCCTACACGGCCAACACAACGCAAAAACCACGCGCGACCGAGAGGTCCAGACAGGGAACTGCAGGGGCGTTCAGCACTCGCTTCTATTCATCCAGCTTGAATCTCCGCCGCGCTTTGGACCGTGCGCGGCACAGAGCGCCCTGCAACACCACCAATACCAACCAGGTCAAAGGGTATCGAGACACAACAAACAGAGATTGGACAGCAACACCACCTTCATATCTTGAGGACGACAGAAAGGAGAGACAACAAAAAATGACTCCTGAGCCGGAGACCAAACTGACTCCACGGACCACACCACACAACACACCCACGAGAACACACGTGCACAGGAAGCGTACGGGCACCGCCCCCTTCGACGCGGCTTCCATCCCAGCAAGATATACCACACGCAACCGGACGCAGCCGCCGACACGCGCGGCGCGGAACGCACAACGGGCCACAGCGCCACATCACACAGCCGCGATAAACAGGACGGGCACACGGGCGGCTGAACACACCAGCCAAACGCACTCTGATGACTTACTATTACCAAGAACTATTTAAATATCATATATATAAACACGTCTAACAAATCAGACACGGAGGACGAAACAAGAGCGCCACTCGAGTCTGCTGTGAACAGACGTCAAACCACCACGAACCAAACAAGACAAGCGTAGAGGCCCTACACAACAACACCACGGGCGCCACTCCACACAGCACGACACATATCTATCACACACTTCTACCCTCTAGCACGATGAGCAGCCATACACCACAACGGCCAGACCAGAGAACCAACCACACAGACCAGATACGCACGTCGACGCCGACGCCCAACAAAAACACACACACCCAACAACACAACACACCACAACTACTGCCACCACACACCCCCCAACCCAACAACCAAACAAGCACCGCGCAACGCCGACAAGAGGACACCGCCACGAACAGAGCGACAACTCCGCCTACACACAGCACAGAAGGACAGAGCACGGGATTTAGACGAGCCCGAAGGACAGCAGAGAACACACCAACACCAACACGCCAGAGACGGACTCATGAAGGGCCAGCAGACGCGCAATCGGCCCGGAACCACACAGGAGCCAGTCCACCTTCCTTATCATTATTTGGCAAGGTTTATCAACTAATCGGATCCATCACAGACAGTACCACACGCAGTCGGATTCGCACAGTACGAACTGTTACCCCAGCATATTCACCACAAAACACATCGAGGGTGATGGCCAAGGAGGTACAAATTACGGCATATCAGTACAAGCATCACTGCACATCGCATTCCTTTTAGTTGCTACTTAGCTATAAAACAACATGACTGGAATATTCAAGAGAGCTAGAGCAATATCGACTCGAGTATACAACTGTGTCGCCTCACTGCGCGTGCACTATGTACACGTCATAGTAGCATTTGTGTAATGAACCATAGATCAATATAGACTCTGAGAGGACTTACTCTTCACACATACACTCCCTATAGAGAGGACTTATAACCACTCACTCAGCTTCACCGGATCACAGAGAGCAGGAGATCGTACAGAGGAGATCCACAGGATCCAGGGTATTTATAGACCGTCGAGGGGAGGAGAGGAGAGAGACTCGACGATAACACGCTCGGTTCACTCCCGATAGTACGAATCGGGCCGGCCCAACACGCGTCGTGTTCCGGAGTCGAACCTGCGGCCGAGTGCGATCGACCCGTTTACCAATCCGCGTGGGTACTTAGGTAGTCGAGTTTGGGCGAACACACCCTATCCTACGCGGTGTGCCGATGGGACGATTTAGTGAGTTCGAAAAGCCCACCCGTAACTGGCTCGCGAATAGTTCCCGGAAGCGGTCTACGACTGAATTGTCAGTCCGTGGGCGACGTGCCGCAATTCGTTAGTGACGCGGGCCGTGCCGCACGCGGCGGGCGCGAATTTGCAATCACTGCTGTCGAGAAGCGGCAGACAAAACTCGTCGTCTCCAAGGCTAAATTCACGCAATCATTCAGGTGAGAGGAGCACCCCCTCCGATCCCCTCCGAAATATGAGGCATGAGCCAAATTAACCCCTTACGAGAAATAAGATGGTCTCAAGGCGAGCGGCGGTCCGAGCCGTGGTAGATATGATTCAGAATGTGTAGAATCCGATGCCAGGAATAGATTCCGCGATGGCAGGGAATGTGTGGTGCTAGAAGCAAGAACTCTCCCAACCTGAACCCAGAGCCCCAAGATGGCGCGGTGGCAAGGCGGCCGCGGTGTATGACACCCCGCCCATTCCCCACCATCCGTCAAGTTTCCCTCCCCGGCCCCAGTAGAACCAACACATAAGACACGCCCAAGGCGATTCGGCTTCGTCGAGTCGGCTGATAATCAACAAGAGGGGGAAATTTGATGCGGATGAATGCACCAAATGAACAAGAAAATGGAAACAAACACGAACGAAATGAAGAAGTAAATTGCAACAGTGAAGGAAGAAATGAAAAAAAATGCGGGTAGATGCAGCAAATGGGCCGAATCCTGCACGCGGGCCATGAAAGGCAATAGCGTGCAAGTTGAAGCGGACACACAGCGGGGCCGTAATGGCGACGCCACGTGTGGAGCGAACCGAGCTGGGAGGGAGTGCAACGGGTGTCAAGGCCCGCAATGAGGCGGGTGAGGGCAAAATAATTCGGGGACGTGTTGGGCGAGAAGCGTGGGGTGACCGAGAGGGGAAAAATTTAATTAGGGTGACGGACACGTGCACGAGGAGATAAGACACGAGGTGAAAGGAATTGGGAGGAGAGAAAAGAACAATTAAGACGGAAAGCAAGGAATGAGTACGCGGAGATCGTGAAAGAGCAAGGAGTGAAACAGAGGAAAGGACGGGAGGCGACTTAAGGAGAAAACAAGGTTGACCTCGTAAAGATAAGGGAAAGATGCCAGAAAGAAGCAGAGACTAATAGACACGAGGAAGACAGCAAACTAGAAATGTACAGAGACCACGGGAGATAGAGGGTGAATTGGACGGGGTAGTGAACGAAACACACACACATTGAGGGTAGTGAGGACCATGAGGGAGCTGGCGGACTGTGTTGTGACCCGCTGGCGAGCAGTTGGATAGCCTCCTTCGGGGAACGGAGGGAGACGCCTATTCTCCCTTGAAGAGCTGTCACGACCAGGTGGGTTCGGTCGTGTCGAGCGAGTTCGAGGGGATGAGTGCTGCGAACGGGTGCACGCCGACGCTTCGGGGGTATGGAGACCCGGAACCCCTTGTGGTGGCGCGAGTCCCTGTGGTGATTGTCCCCAGTTGGTTGTCCCGGTGTGGTGTGGTGCAGTGTGTGAGTGTGTGGTGGCAAGTTGTGCCGAAGTGGTGCTTCCCAGCACGCCGTGTGTGGATGAGGCACCGTGTGTGGAAGGGCCACGTGTGCAAGGGATGGATGGCATGAGTGAGTGAGCGCGCCGAGTGTGAGGGAGACCGTGTGTGTGAGCGTCGCTGTGGGAAAGGAGATGTCGGTCGGCATGCAGGAGCACGCAGCCGCGTCTCCCGGTGTGAATGTAATGGAGTGGAGTGTGAGCGTCGTGACACGCACGTGTGCGTGGGTGGAATGGAGACGACCGACGGCGACAGAGAGACAGGGGCCGGGTAGCGGCCGAGAGTTGTTGAGCACCGCGCCGGTTCACCCAGGCAGCGAGCGTAGAGTCCGTGCCGTGCAACGCAACGAGCGGCGCCACCATGCTCGCTTGCGGAGTGAAGCCCGGTCCCGAAACGGCACGGTGAATGTTGCTGATCGCGGCAGGACAAAGGTTAGGCAGCGTAGACGGATTTGGACCGGATGGGTTCTCCACGCGAGCGTGTGTTAAGCTCCAACGGGCAGAGCACATGTGTTCGCGTGGGGAGCCCCTCGGAGTGCGAGTTTGCTTTTTGTTGGTGCGCACGGTGACCTCATGCTGCACGTGCGGTTGAATCCGGCAGGAGGGTGAATCCCTGCGGATGGTACCGTCCGAGAGGGACGAGGTACGCGTGCAGCTGCATGACGTCACGGCAAGGTACAAAGTGCGCGAGCTGTGAGTTGCCCGCGCTGGTGCTGCGCGCGTAATTGGGGAAAAAAAAGTTAACAAAAGCAAAGCCTCGCTTTCGGGTGAACAGGGAATCGCTGGGCAAGGGGTGAAGACCCCTTGATCCAGGGCACAGGATGACACTGAGCTAGGGGGGGAATGGTAGCTTAGCTAGACCGGCTCCATGCGGGCAGGAGTTAGTCCTCATGGCGGGTGGAGGGTTAGGTCGAGGATTGTAGCCAGATAGGGATGGGAGATGGGAATTAATTTTGAGAGACAGAGACAGACTGTGGATTGTGTAGAGGGGTCTAGCTTAGCTACGTAGTGTTTAAATGGAACGTGCTGTTAGTTTAAGGGACGACGTGGGAGCACGAGTTAGTTAGGGGATGTAGTGAGCAGGAGGCAGAGATCAGCGGTGTGTGTTGAAGAGTTGGTGTGTTGTGGTGGAGACATGTTGAGTGGGTGAGGCCAGCGGTCTGTGTGTATGGAGCGATGTGGATGCATGGTGCGATGAGTGATTGGGGGGAGAAGTGACTCCCGCCAAGGGACCCCGGGGTCAGTGTAAGAGTGGTTACTGGTTAGTAAATTGAAAAATGGAGGTCGTTTTGCTGTTGGTGTGAGTGTAGGCTCGAACCATTTGGAGGGGTCGGGAGGCCCTGTTGACGGGCTGGAGCGTGGCTGCGAAAGGTGAGGTTCGCTGAGTGGTTACCCCCGGCACGGCTAGTCGGCCGCGGTAGGCCAAGGGCCCATGGGGGCGGGTTAGCGTAGTGGGCACGGGTGCGCCCGCATAGATGCGGGGCCCGGGCGCCGTTAGCCCGCGTGGGCAGTGTTGTGGCCCGGGTGACTCTCGGAAAGGGGCCGGGGAAGCCGAGCCTGCCACGTGGAGCGTTTCAGAGGAGTCGCCATGGAGGCACTCCCCGGTGTTTAGGGAGCTGGTAGGCTCGGAGGCAGTGTAGTGCCTCGGGGGTGCCATCGTCGGAGAATCGGCAGAGGGTAGTGCCTGCAAGGGACGCACGCGTCCCGAGCCACGAAGCCGTGTGAGGGCACGGGAAGAAAAATTGGGGGGCGAGGCCGAAATGTGAGAGACACAACACAGCGACGGGAATCGGGTGTAACGTAAGTAGCTATACGCGAGAGGGCTTGTTGGAAGCCCCGGGGTAGTTTAAGGTTTAATGGTTAGGTAGATTAGAGAGTGTACCCCCTCCGCACCTATCCATCCCTTCGCTCTCGTTGTGGGCGCCGGACCCACTTTGGTTAGATCGCTGAACTCCGGGGAGCCATCCTGAGGCTTCGTTGGGCCTCGACACAGGACGCTAGCTGTCCCTCATTCCCCTCCGGAAGGAATGTTAGGGTTGGAGTAGGCTAGGACACGATAGGTTAGCGCAACAAGACCGATAAAGGGGTTAGGGACGATTTATAGTAGGTGGGGAAGTAAAAATAAAAACAAACAAAAAAAATTAATTGGGGCTAAATTGGTTTTTTACAAATAAAGGGTGGGTATGGACAGTGACAGGCAAAGGCGATAGGTGGGAGGGAGACAGGTAGGTAGGTCCGAGCCCGCCTTCTGAGTGGCCAGCACCACCGCACTCCCTCCACTGACCTCCATTTCAGCAAAGGCTGGCCAACTTCATCGGCTGGCTGTGTTTACTTCAAGCCTGTGCCGGCCCACTTCGTCGGGCTGCTTTTTGCTGCAAGGCCTGTGCCGGTCGGATCGTCCGACGGCTGTGTTACTTCAAGGCCTGTGCCGGTCAGCTCCACTGCCGGCTGTTTTACTACAAGCCTGTGCGGTCAGCTTCACTGCCGGCTGCGTTTGCTACAGCGGCCTTGTTTTGCTGTGCCTTGTCTGTCCGACCTTTGCCATGCTTGCCTGCCTACCTTTGCTTTGGCCCATGCCCACCTGCCCATGTTCACCAGCCCGTTCAATTTTGCTTTCCCCGCCCCTTGTTCATTGCCATATGCGCCAGGATCCGCGGAAAACAGTTTGCAAGCTGCAAAGAACTGTCCTGTTGGCAGCTACAACACGGGCCTGCAGTGGCGGCCCGTGCACCGGTTTTCTTTTGACTTTTGTTTGCTCCCTGCAGAGTCATTGATCCTGGCCATGGAGCAGTGTAAATTTATAAGGTTAAGGTTAAGATGTGCTGTAAATATGAGTGCGCCCCGATGTCTGTCTAGCGCCGGCAATTTATTTAAGTCGTCTGTATGAGTGTGTTTGTTAGTTAGTTACTCAGCCCTCAGGTTATTTATTTTGGGACATGAATACCATGAATGTCGCACTCAGGGATCCGAAGGTAAAACGTATTAGGGAAGAACTACACTGATGGCACACGAGAATTTGACGACTCGGGACGAGTCTGTAAAAAGGGGAGGGGTAGTGTTACGGCTGTGGAAATTCGCAAACCACCATTAGACCCGTAGGTGAGATATCTCTAAGTACATGTGTAGTTAGCCCCAAACCCGTTGTTTAGGAGGAATTAATGTGATTCATTCGGGCTGCGACGCTTTGAGTCAGTCGTTTTTCTTTTTCTATCTTTATTTCAAACACACAATATTTCAACAACCACGCCATCCCCATCACAGGCCAACCACACTGCCACCACGCCACCTCCACCATCTACGCCACTACATCTTCGCCACTACGAACGGCAAACAAAGGCGCCGAGGAGGGAACTGCGAGGATGCGCAGGTTTCCCGCCTGTTTCTTCCGTTGACTTCCCCGCGCTTTGGAGTGGCGGAAGAGCGATGCAGGTCAAAGGTCAAAGGTGAGAAGGTGGGGGCCTCTTTTGGGGAATAATGCTCTGGCCCGGAGCCAAAAACTGACTCCCCGGCCCCCGGACTGGAGCGGGGGAGGGAAAGCGTGAGGGCACGCCCCCTTCGAGAGGCTTCTCCAAGAAGCTCGAAGGGAGGCGGGGCCGAACACGGGCGGGGCGGAAGGCGGAGTCCCGCGCGATAAAAGACGGACACGGGCCGGCCGCACTTGCTTGCTCTTCCGCCTTTTCCTCTTCGTCTCCTCGTCGTGGTGGCCGCTGGCCTGGTCTGCGTGGTGCGGTCCGAGACCCCGCTGGCGGGAAGGAGCGTCTGCCATTCCACCACACGCGCGAGCAACTAGTTTCCCCCCCCTTCTATCCGCGCTGGGATAGCGCCGGAAACTCCGTCCGTGGCGTCGAGCGGCCAACACGTGCCGGCACGAGGCACGCCGAGAGGACTCGCCTACCACGCCAGGGCACGGAGTCGGGGCCGGGCGCGACCACGCCGACGGACGTGGGAGAGGGACTCGACGGCCCCAAAGGGAAGTCACTTTTTCTTTTCGGGGTTTTGTATGGATCTTGTGGCGCCGTGTCTCGCAAAGTAGAACTGTTTAAGTGTTGCCGTGTGCACGCGTATTCGGTTGTAGCTCTGCATCGTTCCTTTTGTTGTAATTGCTATATGTGCATTTTGACTGTTTGGCTGTATATGTGTGCTCTCCGTGTGTCGTGTAAATAAAGTGCTTGCATGTTGAACTGTGCCCGTTTCGCTTTGTCTTTTCTCCATTGACTCTCCATCCTGCTTCACGTAAAGGGTTCGTAGCGGGTGCAAGATCCCGGTAATTAATCTGACCGTCGAGGTCGACGATAACACCGCTCGGTTATCCCGATAGTACGGAACGGGCCGCCCAAACGGCTCGTGTCCGGAGTCGACCTGCGGCGAGGTGCGATCGCTCGTTTACCATCCGCGTGGGTACTTAGGTAGGTCAAGTTTGGCGAACAACCCTATCCTACGCGGGTGGCCGATTGGCACGATTGTGGTGAGGTCGAAAGGCCCACCCGTGACTGGCTCCGGGGCGATAGTTCCCGGAGGGTCACGACTGAATTGTCCGTCCGTGGGCCGTGCGCGATTCGAGTGACGCGGCGTCCGCACCCGCGGCGCGAATTCGCAACAATATATTATTATATATATATATATATATATATATATATATATTAGTTGTGGGCCGGGGTCGTGGCGAGAATGACCGCTAGGTGGGGAAACTACGTCGTCTCCACCAGACTCCCCAGAATTATAGGCCGTTGCTCGGATAACTCCGCGAGCCGGCGGATCGATTATCCGACCGTGTCGCCAATACCTCAATCGCGTAGCGTCTGTTTGTCTAAAGCCAATTACCGAAGTAGCTACGCGATTTAAACTACCGGGGAAGCCACACCCTCGGAACGCCTGGTCGAACCGGATTTATCTACCGGCAGCGGTAGATTCACACTACCGACTACCGCTTTGCCACCTACCTTTCCGGCTCATTGCAGTTGAGCGGGGCCTGCGCAGGACGTCCCGGCTATGATAGACCGATTACCGGGATGAAACCCCACTTACACTCAGTCCCGGACCATGCTTGACCAGTGTAAGAAGGGACAGAAACGGTCTGGGAACATTTCTAATAAATTTATTAACAGTAAAAAATAAGAAAAGGCAAGACTTGACGCGAATATGTAAGCAGGGAAATATTTACAATAAGCAAAAACACTTAAACAATCTACTTATTGACGGGCCCACACGCAGACACACACAAAACGAAAAGAAACCCCAGAGTCTTTATTTGACCCTCGCAGCCATGAAGAGAGACAAGCTGGGGGGCAGAGTTTGGTGGGTACCTAGTCGTCGGAGGGAAGCGTGCTCTGTAGTGCGGCACCTGCCAAAGGTCGTCGGTTTGGTCCAGTCGCACGTGTGGGACTCGTGGCTTGTGGCAGAGCTCGCGTGGTGAATCGTCGGGGTCCACAGAACTCCTCTCCCGTAACAGCCACCGTGAAGAACGAACCAGACTACTCACAGCCACCATGAACAAAAACTGCTTGACCCACCACCGTGAAAACTCCTCCTTACTCAGAGAGTCTCGGAGATATATCTCCTCCCACCACGGGGAGGGCTCTTGGCAAAAAACGAAGGCCTTATATCATTCAAAAAATATCGGTTACAATCTAAGTTTCTGAAATTACAATGACTTGTAAGATCAGTCTGCTCCACACTAAAGAATATGCAACCTGAATGAAACTTTGCTATTTTTTGTCTGTGTTGCTATTTAACATGATTGAAATTTGATGGTTCACTTAAAATGCATCAAATTGTTCATTTGCCAGCATTCCAGATTATTTACATATCTGTGCATCAATAAGTCTGAAGAACTTGTTGGTTAATAAATCAGAAACTTTTCTTTTTTTAAACCAGACTGTCACTGGTTTTCCTTGGGCCATGCACACTCTTGTAAAATAATCAACTCAATAAGTTGTGTTAACATCTCATTGAGCACATCCACAATAAGGTAAAATGTCAGCTGTTCTTGCAAGCTGAACCATCTGATCATGAGTTTGGGATTTTAAACCCACGTGTGTCACCGCTGAGAAATAGTTAAAAAGCTATTAAATGAAACGATAGAAAACATCACCACCTGCACTGACCAGAATTAATTAACCGAATGTAATATAATTACAGTCTGAGGGCCAAAGTACGTTTCATCGCTTGCAATGGCAAAACCTATGCAAAAATAAAAGTAACTATTTAACCCCAAGGAAGAAAATCATGACAAAAAATCATGAAAATCTTATAATATTTTCCTCAATTCCTATAAAGTAGTCGGTTTCATCCTCAATTGCTCCATCCTCTGCTTGCAGATGTTTGTCTAAGTATGGAAGAATCTCCATTACCTGGGGGGAAAGAAAGATAGAAAGTTGCAGATGACCCAATTCAGAATTGGACAATCAAGAACTTCATGAATGAGTAAAAGCTGCATCAAAGCTGTTTAAAATGTCATTGCTTCAATCATTATTATGTGCAACAGAGTAAGGCTAAAGTAAGTGCTTGTCTGATGGCCTTGGGTGGCCACTTAAGGCCAGCATTGGGGTTGGAACCAGAGGTATAAAACTGGGTTTGGAACCTCTATGATGGCCCAAGAACTGTTAAAAGTCAATTTTGGAGTTTTGGTGACATCCACGTCTGCTCCGTGATCATAAGATTTATGCAACAAAGTTTAAATATGCCCACCACCAAAACTGACCACAGAAAAA
>CM068952.1:2971984-2987849 GCA_035128595.1 Eptatretus atami | reverse complement strand
CAGGCAGATCTTAGGAGGGGCGTTCCTGTGGCGGCCATAGAATTTTCAAGGCAGACGCAGGTGCCCGCAAGGCGACCGCAGGGGGCCCTAAGGCGAACGTGCGGCCAGACGGCGTAACGAATGGGTTATATTATATTTTTTTTTACCAGTTTTTTTTTCGGCTTGTCGAATTGCTATGGCGAAGTAGAAATGAAAAAGTTATAACTCCGCGTTATAATTCCACGGCGACCTTACGGCCTGTAAAATATAGCATATACGGCGTAGGGCCACCCTGAGGCCACCTCAGAAACTCTGCGGCCGCCGCATGTTTCTGTCAATTCAGAGGGCGTACGGCGCCGTATCCTCGCCGTATAGCAAATGTGACTTAGGCCTTAGGTCTTAGAAATTGTGGAGACCGAAAACGTGGGGTTGCCGTACGGTCTTTGATTTGATGTCGCACGTGACCTTAGGGGGCCCTGCGGAGGCCATAGAATTTTCAAGGCAGACGCAAGGTAGCCTCAAGGTGCCCGCAAGGCGACCGCAGGGAGCCCTAAGGCGAACGTGCGGCCAGACGGACGGTAACGAATGGGTTAAATTTTTTTTTTTTACCAGTTTTTTTTTTTTTCGGCTTGTCGAATTGCTACGGCGAACGTAGAAATGAAAAAAGTTATAACTCCGTGTTATAATTCCACGGCGACCTTACGACCTGTAAATATAGCAAACGGCGTAGGGCCACCCTGAGGCCACCGCAGAAACTCGCGGCCGCCGCACGTTTGTCAATTCAGAGGGCGTACGGCCGCCGTATCCTCGCGAGTAGCAAATGTGACTTAGGCCTAAGCACCCCCTTACCCCCAAGCACCCTCTGATCATCATGTGTTTAAAAAATATGTTGTTATTAAAATGTATAACTCATGAATATGTTTGATTTAAAAAGCTATGACAATTGTTTTTTTTATACGACCCCATGACCCCAACGCCCTCTGGCCGGCCCAGGGGTCATATAAAAAATCCGAAAGTTTTTGTGCACTTCCCCATACATATATCTACTATGTCCCAAGTTTCAAGTTCCTATTTCAAACGGTGTAGGAGCAGTTACAGGGTAAGACAGACGGACGGATGGACGGCGGAGACAATCACAAATATTCCCGCTTTTCGTCGAAAGCACTGGAATAATAAAAATCAGCCCCCATGACCCCACCCCTCTGGCCGCGGCCCTAGGGTCATATCAAAAATCCGAAAGTGTGTGCACTTCCATACATATATCTACTATCTACTAATATCATATCTTACATATATAACATGGTAGAGAGCCTCAACTTCACACATTCTCGGTGAAAAGTACGGAAGCTGCTTCGTACTCTTGGGGAGGCAAAGGCTTCTCAATACCATCTCAAGTGTGGAACGTTACAGCTAATGCTATAATCGCCCAACTTCTCAATTCCAAAATCCATTTCCAAAGCTCATGAGAAGCTAAGTCCAAAAATAACTACCAATACAATCTCTACATTCCCGACTTATACCCTCTCTCACCTCCATACGCAGGAGACAAATATGATGGAGCACCGTCTTCCATCAAAAGCAGCAAAGCAGTAGCAGGACAAGAGATATTTACCGGATTTTGAAGAACGTAGGGCTCAAATGGCGAGACATTTTTTGTATAAAAAGGTCAAGGCCCATAGAAGAGTTAGAAACAGAATGGATCAGGACACAACAGAAGAAAAGGTACAGTCGAGAAAGAGAGGAACACTGACAGTTGGATTGAAGGACAAAATAGAGGGAGACTTGGACAAATAATTGGTCTGGAAGGAATGAGGGGTAGGGGAGGACAATGGGGTCGACAACATGGATAAGAAGCAAATTGTATTTGTCAAATGCTCATAGGGACGGATTGGTCTGTAGCAGTAGAGACCAGGATTCCAGACTTATTCCAACACCAAGTAAAAATCCAATCAATTCACTTGGAACCCACATAAATGCACTAGAATTATGTTATACCGTCACGTGAGACACTGAAAGTGGAAGTCTCGCTGCCAAAAAAGGCGTTTTGTAAAGTCCCGAAAACCCATCCACATCCAAAATGGCTGATCAATGATTGTTGATGTTTAACGGTAGGAACTCTTGCCATGATCTTTTGTTATCCTCAATCGTGGGAAAGAAGACATTCACATGCTAGTATGAACAAAATGAGTTTAATAAACAGCAATCACAAGCATCAAAAACACTTATGCATCCACACTGGCTCCCAAAAATCAAAAGCAAGACACCAGGCCAATTAGGTGACTTGCTTTAATTGTTAGGGGCTGTGGCAATGTTGTTTTTGCACCGTCTTGTTTTGGATTGGTTAAAATTCTAAGGCCCGGCAGATCAAACCCCATTTCCCAGAACAATTTTGACATTTGACACAAAACTGAAAGACAACGGACAAAATGTGGGGTGAGGTAGGAAGCGAGTAACAACAAGTTTCTGAGAATCATTTGCAGCTGATAAATGGTCGGTCTCATGAGTATCCAAGATGGGGCCCACAGTGGAGATGGAAACAGTGGCAATTTTTATTTAGACAAATAAACAACCACCCACCCCTTCCCTCCACCCTTTTGCATTCACGTTGCAATATTTACTTACACTTTTCACAAATAATTCATCAACTCACCAATATCATGAAGAGTTGCCACTCATCTCTGAGAAAAGCACCATAGTGGCCTGCAAAATGAAAGGAAACATCTCTCTGTAAGAGTGAGAAATATGTTGGGGACACATTCTGTTTGGTATGTCAGAAGGTATGTCATGTAATATATACACACGTGTGTGTGTGTGTGTGTGTGTGTGTTTATTGCCACTAGCACCTTCTGGTTGGAATGGAGAGCATCAGCCGCAGATTATGTCTCACATGGTAAAAACCGCATAATCTGCAAAGAACAAAAGCCTGTCTGCCACCCAGACGATTGCTCCCAACAATGCAAACTAAAAAAGCACAGAAGGCAAGTGTCATCGGGTGGAGATGAAGGTCAAAATGTATGGAGCGTGATGAAGCGCTACCACCCGATCTCAAACGGACCTGAGTCCCGTACATGCGCAGACCGATGAATCTCGCTACCAATATCGTGAATGAGCTGCAACTCATCCTGAAGGTTAATAAAACAGGATGACAGTAATTAAAATAATCAATTTACTTGGTTGAATTACAGCTAGTCAGAGGGTGCTAATCGCAAACCCTGATTATAAATAAATGGAAAATATGGTGTGTTTTTTGTTGCAAATCATCTGGGTGGCAGGCAATCCTTTGTTCTTTGTAAATTATGCGGTTTTACCATGCGAGACAATCTGCGGCTGATGCTCTCCATTACACCATAGGGTGATAATGGCATTTAACCGACGACTGTGGTCATCGTCGGTTGAATATTTATATGGTGTGCCGTCGTGATCAGGGCAAATAAGCCTGAAACCCAGAGAGGTGGCTCTATTTGATGTTTAACCAATGATGATCTTAAATCTCCGTCTTTTGACATGAGTGGCAGGGTTGGAGGTGACACTTTCCATGCACACATGTACGGGACTCATGTCCGTTGGAGATCCGGTGGGAGCGCTTCATCACGCTCAACCATTTTCAGATACATACATATATATTTATATGACAAATACGCAGGCCGTCCATAAAGCCTTCTTCGGTTTGGTTGTAATAAAATGTAAAAACCGGAATAAGACTTTGTGGACACTCTATGATATAATTAATATAAATGTCACACTCAGACCCCATAACTGCATTGGGTATGAGGAAGCAAGTGCCACACCAGCTATTGCTGTTTGCATTCTGACCAACAGGAAATGCCACTGTTGATCAAGATGCATGTGCAATCAACATGTGCAATATACGTGCAGTAGACCCCTTCCTTTTGTGTAGTGGGAGGACAAGGGAGTGCATTGCGATGGGCTATTAGTTCGGATTATTAAATCAATTTTCCCTTTTATTTTATTCCCACCTTTTCTTTTCTGAGGTAAATCTGCCTCGCTTACCCCTCATCTCGCTTACCACAGCATGACAACCCACGGTACCTCCCAACGATCACTTCTGAGGAAATCGCAACGTGCACTATGGAGTAGACTGGCGCTTTGAGCTCCCACCGTCTACCCGAGGGCCAGATATGTGCGGCGTTGTCACGTACGCTTTTGCACCCAGGTGGGCGGGCTATACGGGCATCTGGCCGAAACCCGGCCACAAGATGGCGGACACGTGAGGGGTCGGGGCCAGTCAGAATGCCGACTCAGGCGATGACGTCGGATTCGGCATGGCCCCTCCCCCGACCTCTAGAAAACACGGAGAAATCTCCGTGTGTGGTTGTTTGTTGTTGTGTGTGTTTCGGTGTGGGCGTCTTCACGCGGAGTGTTCCTGAATCTTGACTCCACCACGTCTCGCCTCGACGGCCCCGCTTCTGTTCCTCGTCTCCACCACACGACCTCGCTTCCTGCTTCTCGACCAAGCCTCCTGCCTGGTCGCCTACTGCTCCACCCTCACCTCTGGACCTCCTCCCTTCTCCACTCAAGCTCCTCCTGTTCGAACACGATCTCCACACGTGCGGCTGTGGCCAGAACAACGCGGATAGTGTTGGGTGCCGCACCATGGAGCATCCCTCCCCCGAAACACCCAGGTACTGAAAACTATAACCTCAACCCCCTCCCTCCCTGGCTGCAAAAGTCCCTTTTCATTGGGTTCTTTTTCTGTGTGTGGTGTCTGAGTGTGCTGGCGCCTGTCTGTTAAGTAAGCCTGAGAAGATCTTTTATTGATGTTACTGTTGTGGAAGAAAAAAATAATTATATTCATGTACTCTCAATTATAATTGTTGCTGGTGCTTTATAAGTTAAATTTTTATGCTATAGTCGAATTGGCTGTCAGTTATGTTTCCCTTTACCCAAGAGTCTTTTGACCGAAATATTGATAAAAGGAATGTCCTTACTATGAAACAAGGTGACCTGGTTGATAACACTGCAACTTTTTGCCATGATTATGTCATTCTCTTTCACCCAGTAGACACGTATGCAGTTGGAGTTCTTTTGCCGAATGCTTATCAGACCCCTCCACTCCCACAAAAGCATATAAATGCCAGGAAATGTAATCTTAGCTTAATGCAAATTATTGGGATGTTTACATCTCAGTGCTTTGGACTCCATGGTACCACAAAATAAATGTTCTTTGATGATATGTACTTTTCGTTGTGGACAGTGAATTGCTTGTGAATTGCAAATTGAGTAACAGGATTTAACCGAGTCGGTTCAAGGCAAAATTCCACAACACTGTTAATAATCTCGCGTCAAGTCTGCACTGTGGTCTGCTTTAGTAAGTTGCTTGTATAATTATCGCACCCCCCCACACCCCTCTCCTCTTTCCTGCATTACATACCAATAAACCTTTGTTGTGCCACATGCTTTTCCTCGCTTGCTGTAAATAATATTGTTGAAGAAATGTTCCCAGCTCGCCTTTGTCTTTTCCCTCATTGGTCTAGCATGGTTTGAATCCAGGTTTAGCCGGGTCTTTATTCCCAATGGTCCGTTCCTTCTAGCCGGTACGTCCTTGGCAGTGCCGCTCGGCTGCATCCGACCCGGGTAGAGTGATCCGGTTCGGGCAAGGCATACCGAGGGCGTGGTTCCCGGTGGTTAAACCGTGTGGTTAATTAGGTAACCCGATTCCATGGACGGGGGACCAAGGTCACGCGGTTGAGTTATTGGCATCCACGGTCGGTTAAGCGAACCACCACGTCACGGAATTATCCGTGAGCGACGGCCTACGATTCGCGGTGAGTCTGGTGGGAATCGACGCATCTTCCCCCACCTTGTGGTTTTCTCACCCGACCCCGCAACAATATATATATGTATATATATTATATTATATATATATATATATATATTATATATATATATATATAATAATATAAAAATATATATATATATATATATAATAAATATTAATTATAAATAAATAAAAATATCTTCTTCTTTCGCTAGCTCCCGTTAGGCATCGCCACAGCGGATCAACGTCTCCATTTCGCTCTATCCTCCACATCTTCCATTGACACTCAACCACCCGCATGTCCGCCCTCACCGTATCCATGAACCTCTTCTTTGCCTTCCTCTTCTCTCCTGCCTGGCGGCTCCATCTTCAACATCCTTCTCCGATATACTCCGCTTCCCTCCTGTGCACATTGTCCAAACCATCTCAATCTCGCCTCTCTCACTTTGTCCCAAACCGTCCTACCTGCGCTGTCCTCTTAATATACTCATTTTTATCCTATCCATCCTCGTCACTCAACGAGAATCGCAGCATCTTTAACTCTGCCACCTCCAGTCCGCTTCCTGTCTTTTTGTAGTGCCACCGCCTCCAACCATACAACATAGCTGGTCTCCACTACCGTCTTATATACTTTCCCCTTCACTCTTGCAGCTACCCGTCTGTCACAAATCACTCCTGCAACTCTTCTCCAACCACTCCATCCTGCCTGCACTCTCTTTTTACTTCTCTCCCACACTCTCCGTTACTTTGGACAGCTGATCCAAGTATTTAAACCCATCCACCTTCCCACCTCAACTCCTTTGCAACCGCACCATACCACCACCCTCCCTCTCATTTACGCACATTATACTCCATCTTACTCCGACTGACTATCATTCCCCTTCTCTCCAGTGCGTACCTCCACCTCTCGAGGCTCGCCTCAGCCTGCTCCCTACTCTCCCTACGATCATGATGTCATCCGCGAACATCATAGTCCATGGAGAACTCCAGTCTGTCTCGTCCGTCACCTGTCACATCACCATTGCAAACAGGAAAGGCGCTCAGAGTCGATCCTTGGTGCAATCCCACTTTTACCTTAAACCGGTCGGTCATTCCTACCGCACACCTCACCGCTGTCAACTGTCCTCATACATATCCTGCACGATCCTCACATACTTCTCCACCACTCCCGACTTCCTCATACAATGCCACAACTCCTCTCTTGGCACCCTATCATAAGCTTTCTCTAAATCCACAAACACACAATGCAACTCCTTCTGGCCTTCCCTATACTTCTCCATCAACATTCTCAAAGCAAACATTGCATCAGTGGTGCTCTTTCCTGGCATAAACCCATATTGCTGCTCACAGACAGATCGTCACCTCTCCTTCTCAACCTTGCTTCCACTACTCTTTCCCACACCTTCATGGTGTGGCTTAACAACTTTATCCTCTGTAATTTCCACAGCTCTGCACATCACCTTATCTTGAAAATCGGAACCAGTACACTTAATCTCCACTCCTCCGCATCCTCTCATTTCCAAGACTTTATTAAACAATCTGGTTAACAACCCAACTGCCATCTCTCCTAAGCACTTCAATGCCTCCACTGGTATACCATCTGGGCAACCGCCTTTCCACTTTTCATCTTCTTCATAGCAGTCCTCACTTCATCCTTACTGATCCACCCCACTTCCAGATTCACTATCTCTACCTCTTCCAACCTTCTCTTCTCTCATTTTCTTCATTCATCAGCTCCTCAAAGTACTCCATCCACCTTCTCAACACACTCTCCTCGCTAGTCAGCACATTCCCATTTGCGTCCTTTATCACCCGAACCTGCAGCACATCCTTCCCAGCTCGGTCCCTCTGTCTTGCCAATCGGTATAAATCCTTTTCCCCTTCTTTTGTATCTAACTTCTCATACAGCTCGTCATATGCCTTTTCCTTGGCCTTTGCTACCTCTCTTTTTGCCTTTCGCTGCCACTCCTTGTACTCCTGCCTACTTTCTTCATCTCTCTGACTATCCCACTTCCTTTTCGCCAACCCTTCTTCCTTATACTTTCCTGTACTTCCTTGTTCCACCACCAGTCTCCTTATCTTCCTTCTTCCTCTGTCCAGATATCACACCAAGTACCTTCCTAGCTATCTCCCTCACCACTTCTGCTGTAGTTGCCCATCATCCACCCATCTTTACCACCATCCAACGCCTGTCTCACCTCCTCCCTAAATTTCACGCAACAGTCTTCTCCTTCAGCTTCCACCATCTGGTCCTTGGTTCAGCCCTCACTCTCGTCCTCAACCTCACCTCTAAAGTCATCCTACAGACCACCAATCGATGCTGTCGAGCTACACTCTCCCCTGCCACACCTTACAGTCACTAATCTCTTTCAGGTTGCATCTCCTGCTTAAGATGTAATCCACCTGTGTGCACTTTCCTCCACTCTTGTATGTCACCCTGTGTTCCTCCTTCTTCTTGAAATACGTATTTACCACTGCCATTTCCATTCTTTTTGCAAACTCTACCACCATTTGCCCTTCCACATTTCTCTTGTTGAGACCGTACCTACCATCACCTCCTCATCCTCTTTATTCCTTCCCCAACATGCCCATTGAAATCTGCTCCAATCACCACTCTTTCATCCTTGGATACACTCTCCACCACTTTATCTAACTCACTCCAGAATCTTCTTTATACTCATCTCACACCCATATGTGGGGCATATGCACTGATGACATTCATCATCACCCCTTCAATTTTCAACTTCACACTCATCATTCGGTCAGACTACTCTCCTCACCTCCAATACTCTTGACATAATCCTCCTTCAGGATTACCCGAACCATTTCTCCTCCCATCCACACCATGGTAGAACAGTTTGAAACCACCTCAAATGCTCCTAGCCTTATCCCCATCCACTTGGTCTCTTGTACACACAGTATGTCCACCTTTCTTCTCTCCATCATGTCAGCCAACTCTCTCCCTTTGCCAGTCATCGTCCCAACATTCAGAGTTCCAACTCTCACCTGCACACTTCTACTCTTCCCCCTCTCCACTGCTCCAGACTCGCCTTCCCCGTCTCCTTCTCCTCCTTCGCCCAGCAGTAGCACAATTTCCACTGGTACCCTGCTGACCACCGTACCGGTGGCGGTCGTTGGTAACCCAGGCCTCGACAGATCCGGTATGGAAATTCGTTTTTTTGTCCGCATAATGATTTGGCATAGGTTTTTACGCCGGATGCCCTTCCTGACGCAACCTGGTCGCCTCTTACGAACACAGGGATATGGTCCACCTATTCTAACCGAGCATACACCGGGCCCAGTACAACTGGTACTCATTTCGCCGACCTCGAAGGATGGCAGGCTGAGTCAACCCCCTGGTGTTTTCGACTTGGTATATATATATATAATATATATATATATATATATATATATATATATATATATATATACATTATATATATACATATATATACATATATTATAACATATTACATATACATATATTAATTCAGTGTCCCAACGGGGCTTGAACTCAGGACCTTTTGGATCCCAAGCCACTGCCTCACCACTGCGCCACACCAGGCTTTAAATAAATACATAAAATAAAATAAAAAATATCTATATATATATAAATTTAAAAATAGAAAATACTAGCGGATACCGTGCACATGCCGGGATAGCAGTACAACATAGCTGTAGCAGACGACAAGACGTACAGGGAATACAAAATACGCATTGTGCAAATGCAAGTGGTACTATGGAACGCCAAGACTTCCCAAACATTGTCGGCATGTCCGCTAAGTGCCACAGCAATTTCATAGGGATCGTGTGACGGCGAGCCGAGTTTTTAGTGTGCAAGCTTGGTATTATAGATAGAGATAAATATATCGAGATAAAAAACATAATTAAATATATGTAATATATATATTATATATATATATATATATATATATATATATATATGTATATATGATCATAAATATAAATATGTATATATGAACATAAATATATATATATTATGTATATAATATGTATATATGAACATAAATTATATATTAATACATATATATATATATATATAATATAATAAATAAATATGTATATATGAAGATAAATCTATTATATATATATAAATACATAAATATATAAATGAATATGTATATATGAACATAAATATATAAATAAATATGTATACATGAACATAAATATATATAAATATATATATAAAAATACATATCAATAAATATATAAATAAATATAAATATTTGCACGCACACACACACATCCACATTGATCACTTGCCTAATCTTCATGAAGCGCACTGTGGGATATTTAATGTCCACCAACTAATGCCGGCTGACAGAACGCCCGGTTTAACGTCTGTCCGAGGGATAGCACGCACATTGATGCGTCGCTCTGCCTGTGAGACACCAGGATGATGGTTTGTAGCTGGGCTGAGAGTCGAACCCACCAGGCTAGACGGTCCAGAGGAGAGTGTGTGAGGCTACCTCTCCGCCATCCTGCCAACCCTGATGATAGTCTAAGATACTTCTTATTTTCATTTGTACATCTCTTCGAGCAAGCCTGTGAAATACGATCTCTGAGATTGTTCAAACATGAGAAGAATATCAATATCGCAAGCTTTCAATTTCTCATTTTTAAAACATGCCTTCCAAGCAAGTCCTTGTGGTGTGTAATAATGGCTAATATACAACTGGGACATGATTTTTATCAATACATACAAGCTTAGAATTCAACTGCAAGAATAATATTTGTTTGTTTTTTAAACACTTATCTCAGGCTCATAGTGGAGCTTGTACACAAATCAACCACAAGACAAAGACATTAGTCAACGTAGGTATTCTTTTCAAACGAATTCCAAGGACATTAGTCAACAATGAACAACTAAAAATGATATACGGCATTTTAATGTGGGTTCACAATATTATGAGCCAGGGGCTCTGATGGGAACACAAACATACTGTTGGAATTTCGCGCCCGCCGGCGTGCGAACGGCCACGTGACTCGAATCGCGACCGCCTCGCCCACCGGACGGACAATTCAGTCGTGACCCTCTCGGACTAACCCGGGAGCCAGTCACGGTGGGCCTTTCGGCCTCACCACGATCGTGCCAATCGGCCACCCGCGTGGGATAGGGTTGTTCGCCAAACTCGACCTACCTAAGTACCCACGCGGATGGTAAACGGGCGATCGCACCTCGCCGCAGGTCGACTCGACACGGACCGCTTAAGCGGTCCGTTCCGTGCTATCGGATAACGAGCGGTTGTTATCGTCGGCCTCGACGGTTCCTGATTAATTATCGGGCGTATCGGCCCACTACGAACCCTTTTACGTGAAGCAAGATGGAGTTCAATTAAAGAAAAGACGAAAGCGAAACGGGCACAGTTCAACAAGTAAGCACATTTAATTCACGACACGGATAGCACACATATACAGCCATACAGTAATCACAAATGCACATATATCAATTTAAGACAAAAACAATAATGCAGAGCTACGACCGAATACTCGTACACACGGCAACACTTATACAGTTTCTACCTTACAAGACACGGGCCACAACACGCATTCACACCAAGAAAGAAAGACCCCCTCAAAGGCAAGGGAGTCAGACTGGGCCCGTTGGCCTAATGCGCTGGAACCTGGATGAGCGGCCAGGTCCACGAGACCGAAGGGTCCTACCCGCGCCCTCGTGGCGAGCCGCAAAATGTCGCTGCACGGCGGTTTCGTGGGTACCTGCTGGTGTAAAGTGGGAACGGCCCCTTGTCGCACTCTCTCAGCGCGGGGGAAGGGGGAATTGTTGATGCTCTGGGGAGGGAGTATGGCTGGCTTGCTCGAATCCCGCAATGCGCGATTCAACGCGACCTCGTCGCTGACTTCCCGCCCCGGACCGAGCCTCCCGGTTTTCCTCAGCCGATCTCCCTCCGCAGCCGTTCGCCTCCGCGGCCGTTCGCCTCCGCGGCCGTTCGCCTCCGCGGCCGTTCGCTCCAAACTCATCTGCTCCACTTCTGCCAACTCGATCCACTGCCACACTTCTGCCAACTCGACTCACTGCCACACTTCTGCCACGATTCGCCTTGCGCTCGTCTCTTTATCGGCTCCAGGAACCCACCATATGCAAATCCTCGGATCAAAACGACCTCAGGGGCGGAGCCACGCTCGCCGATTGGATGGAGAAAAGGGGCGTGAATCTTTCTGATCCTCAAATTTGCAATCCCGATTTCCTCAGATGCGTCTGGAGGCGGGGCCAAGCCGCCCGCGCTTCCTAATTGGATGGATCAGATGTGGGCGCGTAGCATTCCTGATCCGAATTCTCCTCGGAAAAACCGCCATCTGCATCGCGGCTCGCGTGTATCGCTGAAGATAGCCGACGCTCGGTGCCACAGTGGTGCGGGAATGCCGTAGGTGAAGGTGGTGGAGGGTTTTCGGCTGGCCGATGGCCATGATGCCGTTTGGAATGGCGGTGATGTGAGGTTTGCGGTAGCGAGTGGTGAAGTGGTAGTTGTGGCTGCTGGCGTTGTTGTTGTTGTTGTGCTGACGTGGTTGGCTCAAATAAAGGTAGAAAAGAAAAATGCCTAACTCAAGGATCGCAGCCCGAATGAATCACATTAATTCCCTCTAAACAATGGTTTGGGTTAACATACATTGTACTTAAAAAATATCTCACCTACGGGACCTGAATGGTGTTTGCGAATTTCCACAGCCGTAACAATACCAACCCAAATGTAAAATACGACTCGTGTGGTGAGGTAAATTTGAGGCTCAGTAGATTACAGTGAGTGAGTGGGAACAAAGTTGGAAATGGAAATTAAGGTTTGCTTTTGTTGCACATTGTTCAATGCATGTGCAGTCTAATGCCAGCAGATTGTGGCTGAAGGACAGATAGACAGACTGGTGGGATTTTCAATAGACCGCAAAGTGGGAGGCCAAAAGTGACCAATTCCTGGCAGGAAGAAACACTTGCTAATTATAATTATCCGTTATTAATTATCCGGATAATTATCCGTCACGGATCTTTACAACTCAAATTCACATATAATGTACATACACCCACACAAATTTGCGACATAGCATTTTTTCAGAAATTAAACAACCGTAGATGAGGAGGTAGTACAAATATTAAACGGCAGTGAATTCCACAGTTCAGAAGCAAATCGGAAGAATGCTCAATCGTCAAAGGTCTTCATCTTCGTGCGAGTAAAGTTGTTAGACTTGCATTCTTGCAGAGGAAAAAGCTTACATGTCAGAAATATAGGCAGGAATGAATAAATGGTTGACTCAAAAGGTTAGCACTTGGCAGCAATATTTGAATTTATTACTCAAAGGAGAAGCATCTGTCCGTCCGTCCGTTTAAAATAATAAATCTTAATGCAGCAGCTCCAACAGGAACATTTATTATTCTACGACAGCAGGACCCCTTTACAGAAGGCACGGAATAAACACAATTATAGTAATACTTCTCAAATAAATAGAAAACTATACAAAAGTACACAGAAGGAGCACAAGTTATAAAAATCAATTTGTGTATTTCACTTCATTTTACATCCGCATTGACATTCACAGATAGACATCCAATATGTTTGTGAAGTACAATACTCTGTCTTTTGATTAAACCCTCAGAGTAAAGAGATGGGTAGGTATGCCTAGCAATATTTATATGCCAGTGAAGTGTCTTGAAGATTGAGATGATGCAATCTAATTTGTAAGCCGAAACTACAGGACTGTCTGCCCTATCCGGCTTTAGGTACAAAAGCTTGAGAGAAAGAGACAAGCCTAATAACAGCGAGTTGGAGTGCAATGCAATGTCATGAGAGCATGAAGTAAAATTTCAGTAATCCTCCGATACAAGCATAAATGGAGCTGGATAATATTGATCCGATGGAAGAAAATACTTAAATAATTTGACAGTGTATAGAATATTGGAAGAGTTTGGTCCAGTGACACCTCTGTTAGAAACCGTAATAAAACAGATCAGGTGGTAATCCCCAACTGCACCATCTGTGGTCGAAGCTTTTTAAGGACAGATGACGGGCCAAGGATCAGATTGTCAATTTAAGCAGTGACTATATTCTGGGACAATTTCATGTAAACATCAATAATTATAATCAATGTGTAAACAAAGACTAGTTGTTATTGTTCAATGAATTATTATTTTTTAAACAATTACAAATCAAATTGGGTTTTTCAAATTTGCCCAGATTTTGACTCACAAAAAATTACACAAAAGCTGCTCCACATCTTTATTCAAAAAGGAAAGATCACGTTGTGTCTTGAGGGAGGTTTTGTTCATGACCCACTTACTGTGTGCGCTTCATTTGGCCTCAAGCTAATCCACTTTTTCTTTTTTTGGGCTTGCCTCGAAGTGAGTGCCTCGATTTAAATCGGGGAGTTTAATTTGCTGGGGATAGATTGTGTCCGTGAACAGGGAAGAGGCATAGCAGAGGAGGGTTTTCTAGATTTAGTGCAGGATTGCTTTTTAAACCAATTTGTAACTAAGCTCATGAGGGGGAGGGAGTACAGTGTTAAGACCTCCTTTTCAGTAATGATCCCAGTGGTTGATAAGGTGGTGCTTGGAGAGCATTTAAGGGCAAGTAACCATAACATATAGTGTGTGCAAGGATTCCAATAAATGTTCGAGTTTGGGATCGTAGAGTGGGTCCGTTACGTTTAAGGAAGGCAAACTTTGAGGGTACGAGGACCAAGTTAGGTGCGATAGATTAGGACAACCTAACAGTACGGCAATCAGCATCAGAGAAATGGGCAACGTTCAAGAAACAAATGAGTAGAGAACAGAGGAAGTATAGTCCAGCGAGGTGTAAAACAAGACGCAGAAAGACATCAGAGTGGTTGAGCAGGGAGGTAAGGAGTGCTCATCATGGATAAGCCGAAGGCATTTATAAGGTAACAAGTAATAGGACTGGAGTCTGACTTGCACCAGTAAAGGAATAAACAAAGGCTAGTTAAATAACTTCTTCTTTCTTTTAGCATCCACTTAATGTGGTGACATGTTGTCTTTTGGATCATCCATGTTGGAGTAAGACGAGGAGAAGGAAAGCTCCGATGTAACACCAATGGCCCGGAGAAGCTCATTTGGCTTGGTTGCCAAACTCCCACGTGCCACGACGCTCTCACACCTCGAGATGACATTCTCACTCGGGCACGCGGTTGCGTGTTCGTGCATGCCAACCGCCATCTCCCTCACGTACAGCGACCTCACACATGCAGTTCCTCTCACACACGGTGCTTCATACATACACGGTGTTTCATCCACACAAGGCGTGCTGGGAAGCACGCATTTCGGCACACTCGCAACCACGCACACCATTTTACTCACACACGCGGTCTCTTTCACACAACACCTTTCACCCTCGCTATGCGCGCTTTTCAGCACACATTTTTCCACACTCGTGAACACACATACCGGGACAATCACACTGGGGAATTGTTCTACCACAAGGGGTCCCGGGGCCTTCACACCCCCCAAGCTCAGTGTGTACCCGTCAACAGCACTTGCCCCCTCTACCTCGCAAAGCTCGACCGGACCCACCTGGTCGAATCCGTTCAAGGAGCATAGCGTTCTCCCTCCATTCTGAAGAGGCCTATCGGCTGCTGCACCGGGTCACGACACATTCACGAGCTTCCCCCTCATTGTCCCTTGCTAAACTCCGATGTCGTGTTGTGCTCGATCTTTCACCCGTCTTTTACGTTTGTCTCTGCTCTACTTATCTCATCTCCGTCGTCCTATACATTCTATTTCCAACTCGTTCATTATTTCCGTTTCTTCCGGCTCCATTTCCTTCCATTTGAGGCTTCTCCTTCTCTGAGCCCTCTAGCTGCGTCGTTATCTTTCGGAGCTTTTCCATTCTGTGGACTCAAAATTTGCTCTCCTTGAGTGGTTAACTTCAAACTCGTTTGTACTTTTTGTTTTCTACTTCACCGCTTCATGTTCCATTCTCCAATCTCATAGTTTCCTTCATTTTGTTGATTTCCTTTTCCTGTTTCATTCCTTGTTCTTTCACCATCTCCGCGTACTTCAAACTTGCTCTCTCCTTTAGTCGTTCTTGTCCTTCTTTTTGTTTCTTCCTCCACCGTCTCTCATGCTCT
>CM068952.1:2950980-2971974 GCA_035128595.1 Eptatretus atami | reverse complement strand
GGCCGATCTTTTCCTGTTTCATTCGTTCTTCCTTCACTATCTCCGCGTACTTCAACCTTGCTTTCTATTTAAATTGTTGTAGTCTTTCTTTTTTAATTTCTTTCACCCCCTGTCCCTCACACTCTTCATTCTCCAATCTCATAGTTTCCTTCAATTGGCCGATCCCCTTTTCCCGTTTCATTCGTCGTTCTTTCACTATCTCCGCGTACTTCAACCTTGCTTTCTCCTTTCATTGTTCTTGTCTTTCTTTTTTGTTTCATTCCTTGTTCTTCTTGTTTCTTATCCCACTGTCTCTCTTGTTCTCCTTCTCCAATCTCATCGTCCCCAATTGGTTGATCTCCCTTTCCTGCTTCATTCCTTGTTCTTTTTGTTTCTTAGCCCACTGTCTCCTCTGTTCTTCCTTCTCCAATCTCATCGTTTCTTTCATACTTTTCATGCATCTCATTCTTTATCTTGCTTCTGCTTCTAACTGCTCGATCTGCACAGTGTGGTTTCCTTAACATTCATTCTCCATTGTCTTTCTTTTCCTCTCTCAACATCCTCAGTTCGTTGTAATTCCTCTCTCTGCTTTTGTTTCCGTAACTCAGAACCTTTTTTTCAATTCCTCTCTCACCTCCTCACATCTCCAACCTTCTGCTGGCATTATAACTGTACGATCGCACAGTGTGGTTCCTTAACGTTTCATTCTCCGTTGTCTTTTCTTTCCTCTCTTACCATCCTCAAGTTCGTTTTGTAATCCCGTCTCTTTGTCTTGGTTTCGTAACTCAGAAGCTTTCTTTTCTATTCCTTTCTCGTCTCCACACCTCTTTCACATTCTTCCTTCCTCATTTCATCCATTCTCTTGCTCATCTCCTTTATTTTTGTTCAGTTGCTCTTCTCTTGTACCAACTCATAGTTACTCCCCTACTTTCCTCATTTCTCCCTGTAGTTCTTTGAACTGTCTCGACTTTCCAACAATTCTTCCTTCCTTTGCTCCAATATTTCTTCTCCTCTTTTTATCTCCTGTTCCAGCTCTCCCTTATCTGATTGCCTGATCTTACCTCTTCCTTCGTAGTTCCAATTCCAAATTGTGTTTCCGTTCCTCGTCCAGCCTTTTTTTCCATTCTCTCCTCCAATGCTCTTCCTATCCGAGAATACTAATTTGCTCCTCCTCTATTCTTTTGCTTCAGTTCGCTCCTCTCATGTTCCAACCTTCCGGGGTAAACCCTCCTTCAGTTTGTTCAATCCAAATCGTGTTGACATTTTTTTTTCTTTTCTAGCTTTGTTCCCCATTCTTCCTCCAAGTTCTCCTATCCCGAGAAATTACTAAATTGCTCCTCCCTTTTCTTTTATTCAGTCCTCCCTTTGTAAGAAAAACCCACCAACCAATCTACTTGCGTCGTTTCCTTATGTAGTTCTCGACTGCGCTGGCCAATTCCTCATTCAGCTCCCAAATTCGTTCCTGTGCATCGGCCAATTCAGTTTGCAATCCTCCTATGCAGTGATCACCACACCTCTACTGCTCCAGAGGCGTCCGTAATCGTGTGTGAAGTTCGGCAATTTCATCCTGCCTCGCCCACGTGTTTGGGCCTCGCCGGGAGCGCTTTCCCCGTGCCGTGCGGCTCGCGCAGATTAATAGCAACCCGCTCTACGCCTCTGCCGCGCTGAAGGTACGGCAGCCCCGCCATCTTGCGACTCCGAGTTTGTTTCCGGCAAATTCCTGCACAGGCCGCTCCCACTCACTGCAATGTGTGGGGTTGTAATAAACGAACCCTCCCAGGCCATGGATTCTGCATTAAAAACATTCCTTAAACCACCCTGCGCCTGTTTCGCTTTGAGCTGCCATGTTGCGTACGAAATAATTTAAACCTTCAGAATTTGATGGAACCGGAGGTTCGCCTCGCACACCCTTATCGGTTCCGCTATTTGGTTTGAGCAGAGCGTTTGAATCCCACTCCTGACACTCATGTTGGATTTCCGCCCCCGGCGTGCGGACAGCCACTTTTAGCCGAATCGCGGCCGTACGCCCACCGGACGAAGCAATCCAGTCCGGCCTTCCGGATCAAACGCCGGAACCCATCTACGGGTGTGTTTTTAAATCACACCATAGACCGCCAACCTCCTGTCCACGCACTACAGGTCAATCGCCAATTGTCGATAACCTAATTATTTGCGCAGACAAGAATCCCGGGGATCTATACCTCGGCGGAGGCCGTACAAAACGAGCACTTACGCAACAGCTCGTTTTGTATGCAAATTGCCGAGCGGTGGTTTATCGCCCGACCTCGCCGGACCCGATCACTTTATCGGCTATTAAAAAGCGCCTGCCAATATTCCGTACGCAGCAATGCAACTCAAATGGTGAAAAAGACACACGAACAGTACTATTGAGACAGGCACATTTATTTATCACCGACGCAAGCAATGAAGCAATATACAAACAGTATGCAATGGATGGGGTAGGGACAGGAGACCAAAGACCTACAGCCGTTCTCTGTTATTATTATATATAGTCACTTAAGCAGTTTACTTAAGGACACGGCACCACAGACCACACACACACACACAAAAGCCCAAAAGAAATAAAGAAAGGAAGGAAAATGTGACCAGGGTGGATCCTCGAGCTCGAGTCCTCCTCGAATCCGACCCAGAGAGGCGACTCGCACACGATCCTAGTGACTCGCCACCACCACCAACCCCCTCAAAGTGCCTTCGATCCAGAGAGCCAGAGTGATCCAGCGAGCACGATCCAGCGAGCGAATCCAGCGACGAGCCTCGAGCCTAGCGTCCGCGCCAAACACACACACACACACACACACACACACACACACACACACACACACCACACACACACACACGCCTCAGACCTTCTCTCAGCGCTCGCGTTTCTCCACCTCCAGAGACTCTCCTACAACGCGCCAAGAGGACCACTGCCGCGATCTCCTCAGCACAAGCTCCCCCCGCTCGCGTTCCGCCTCTTATCACCAAGCCCACCCCCTTTTCACCTCCCACCCTCCTTCCAGCACCCGCGGGAACCTTCCAGAAGGAAGTGTTTTCCCGCCAAATCGGACGCTCGCCGCCGCGGTAGTTGTCTTGGTTTTTCTCCTTGTCCTCGCAGGGTGAAATCCACCGCAGAGACGCCATCGTTCGGGGAGGGGGGGGAACGGGGTCGCCTGCTTTCCCTCGACGAAGGCCAGCCTCCGACAACCGTGCTGAGTGGAAACGGCGGTGGGTGGTTGGGTTGGTGGTTGAGGTGATCGTGGTTGTTGTCGAGGTGATCGTGCTGTTGTGGTTGGTAGCGCTTTGTGTGTAGTAATGATGGCGCGGTGCGTTGTGGTTGCGTTGAGATGATCGTGGTTTGTTGATTAGCCCAAAATAAAGACAGCAAAAGAAAAACCACTATCTCAAGATCACCGCCCTGATCACACGAATAATTCCATTAGACAACTGGGGAAATCTATCTAACACAGACTTACCGGCATAACTGATCTAAGACCTATATGGTGCTCTGCGAATTTCCACACCGTAACATATTATATATATATATATATATATATGTATATGTATACACTATACATACATATAGACATAGATGCTCTTCCCTGGTTTACACGACATCATGGCTGCCAAATACCGTCGCACACAAACAAATTGAGTTTTGTGCACAGGAATGATATGCTTTGCCTAATGAAACAGCGACACACAACGTTCAGTGTCCAATCGGCAAGCCCATAACTACAGCTTACTGAAAAACAGTTCTCAGTTGTCATGATCATCGGAAAAACAACAACAATAAAAAATAATAATGAGGAAGCCCAGATGTAGAATCTTTACCCGATTCTGCGTTTTTCAAAATGTGATCGCCATGGCCCAATTGTTTTTTGACCACTTTCTATGCAAGAAGGACAAATGGGTTTCACAGCACGGCTAGTGCATAACCGATGCGTGAATGAAACAATCGTTCGTGAAATTTGTGCAGCCGGGCAGTCACAGAATGGCAGATGAATATGTCGACACGTCTTTGGAGGACATTGAAGATGTTTTGATGAACCTTCTGAATTAATTGCAGTCCAGCATATTGTGTGATAACAGACAAATCCACCAGAAAACATCAAGTGTTTTGTGTCAAATATGTTGACACAAACAGGGGATGCCAATCTTGACTTGAAAGATATATAACTGCACAACTGGCTGAGACGATCTTTCAGGAGAATAAAATGGTGGTTGAGGATGACCTACACTTTGGAGCATTTGAAGCTTTTGGCCATGATGGGTACAACATAATGAGAGAAAAGGTGTCGAGAGTCCCCACAACACGAAAAGCAATCAAACACGAGCTCATAGACTGAAATAGACAGCAAAGGACAGTTCTGTAAGTATTCCTGTCTTCTGAGCTAGATGGCACGCTGTCACTCGTTAAAATATTACAATAATTCTGCAGTAAGAACACGTTATTTGGAGAAAATTCCAAAATTCCTTGATGAAAGTGAAAACAGGGAAATAAAGGGAGTGGCCCATAACCACCGATACCAGATAGCGGTCTCCTATGGCCGAGATGTCACCGACAGACGGTTATCCAGTAATCATCATTGACTTGGAAAATCAGAAGGAAATGGACAAAACTAAGTGAGGATGGGATGAGACCTTTCACAGCCAATGGCCTCATCAAGAAGGTAAAGTGTGACAATGTAATCCACAGTAGTGCACGTTCTCTGCAACGTCCCAAAGCCAGTTACTCAACTGGCACTCACATTGGACAGCTACTATGATGACCTATCCACAATACAGCCAAGACTTCAATCAACCATTGCCTGTCTAAACAAGCTGAGAGGTGAAATAGCATCAATAGCAGAAAGATGCAACTCTTCGACAAAGCAACGACATAGTTTCAAAAGCCTGTGAAAAGGAAATGCTGAGAAATGCAGAAATCCAGTTTATGGACAATCTAGTCTCCAATATTGAAGAGACTAGAAAATGCAATTATTGACAAGATGGCAGTTTTTCAGCTTAATCAGAAAGTTCCACACCGTGCTGACTTCACAAGAAAATGATAAGTCAGCATTATTAGCTGAACACTTATATTTGGTCTGGATGTGCACAAAAGTCTTCTGGATTGGGAGACATTTAAAGAAAATATTTATGAGCTGAACCACAACCTCACCTTGGGATCCAGACAAATAATAAAAGTGATGCAATTTGCAAAGCACTTTGGGATTGATTTTAAAATTGGAAGCACTTCAAATAAAATGTATTTAACCCTCATTGAATTGAATGCATTCAACTAACACCACTGTAGGGTAAAGTTCTCTGAATCAAAGGAAACTCTGAGTTTCTGTCTTTTACTTTTCAGTACTGATCAAGTTGACAGCGTGTGTTTCTCCGATGTCAAAAGAACTGTAACAGAGATATGAAACAGGATTCTTGTGGAAAGCACCCATAATTTTTTTATAAAGAAATGACAATTACCTGGATTTGAGCAGAACAGCCAAGATATGCATCAAGAGAAAGAACAAGAAAAATAAATTAACTCAAAATTATCTTTAAATGCAAAGTCCATCCACGCAAAGCCCAAAATGCAAAGGCCATTTGTGCTTGAACTAAACTTGACGAAAACGAGTAATAAATATAACATACAATATTTTTTTATTTTTTTAGTCTTCTCCATAGTCTGGTAATGAAGGTTTTATTATATACTAGATGACCCGTGAACCCGTTGGGTTCCCGTTGTGACAGCGGTTGATGAAAAAAATCATTTCAGTACAGATTGTACCAGTTTGATTATATCCTGAACAATTCAAAAATTATTAATATTTGGATGCCATCATGGCATCTGATCAGGGCCAGGTGATTTACAATAACGTTATTCCATCACGACTCGATCATATTCTACGTTTCACGTCATTGTAAAGAACGTTCATTCAAGAGAATAATTATTTTTAAAGATTTTCATTCAATCAATGTGGCGTGCAAACCATGGTATACTATTACTATTCTGAACACCCTGATTCCCAGCTTGCGGAACATGTATGATTTTCACTTTTCTTAAGCATTTCTGTGGAATAATATTTTTAAGTTATTTCTCTAAAATCAGACTTAACACCATTGCTATGACGTCATGCATGGAGACTTTTTGGTCCTCATGGATACTATCATACCTGTGAAGTTTCGCCTCGTCTGTTCGGCCCGATTTCGGAGAAGGTATTTGGAAGGTTTTTATATAAAACAATATGACTGCCGAACCATGGAACACGATGAACATCTATCAATGTGTCCCAACAATTTAGTTCCAAGATACCCTCAAATTCTCATACTTATCGAAAAGTGTTCACATTAATCTTATACTAAACGAAGCACTTGACATCTCATTAATAATATCACCCGGTTCAAGGGTACTTCAATGTACCAGTTTATCTTTTTCCATCGCGTTTCGGTTACAGAGGTCCAACGTTTATCTTTTTCCAACACGCTCAAACCACGTGATCTATGCTCATAATAGATTCTGTGATTTTTCTTGTACCGGCTCGCTGCCGTTGGTTGTTGTTTTGTTGATGTGGTGGATGTTGTGTGTGGTTCAGTAGGTGGTCAACATAGTGGATGTGAATGTGATGGCTGTTGATTTGAGTTGGTCGTGTGTATATGTGTTGTGTGATGTTTATTGTTCTGTGTGGAGATTGTATTTATGTGTGTTGTGTGTATTAGTATTGTGTTGTCGGTGTTGATTATGGACATATATTTTTTCATTGTCGCCATGTTCATAAAATGGCTGGGGACATGGGATCTGATGTAAAACCACCAACAAACACCCGTACAGGTGGAATATTTCCTTGTGGGTGGAACAGCGGTACACCGTATCACGTGGTGTGCGTGCATCCGCAGCCGAGTGCATCTCGTTACGGAGTCCAAGCCGTCATAGTGACATCGGGAATTCTTGTTGGAGCTCATGGTGGTTAGCGCATGGATCCCAGTGTTGCAAGTGTGTGGCCCAGGTGTGCCCATCATGATGGCCCAGTGTTGCCAGCATGATGGCCCAGAAGACTGTGGCCCATCATGATGCCAATTGGCCCGCATGATGCCCTGTGTGGGCCGCATGATGGCAGGTGTGCCCAGTGTTGTGGCTCATGATGCCCGTGTTGGCCAGCAGAGCCCAGTGTTGTGCCGCTATGATGCCAGTGTTGCCTGTTGATGTGGCCTCTGATGGCCAGGTTGGCCAGCATGAGACCCCGTGTGTGGCTCAGCTGATGGCAGAATTATGGCCAGTGTCCCTTCGGGGATTCTGTTTGTCGTTCCTCGTTTTCTCTTATCTTGGTTAGTTCATTTTCAAGATCGAGACGAAAACATAGTATTGCAACCATGCGCAGCTTGGAGGGACCAATGCTCTTCTGTGTTGAGTTCCTTGTGAGGGAACTTGTCATATCTACTCCTTCCCTCCTTCCCTCTCCATCTCCTCCCTCCTTTCCTTCCTCCCTTCACCCCCGTTCCCTCTCTCTCCTCTCTCTCATCCTCCCTTCCCTCTCTCCTCCATCCCTTTCCCCATTTTCCTATTCCCTATTTATTTATTCCATGCCTCTCTTTTCCCGTTTTCTCCCTCATAAACCCCATGCTACCCCTTCATGTATTCCTTCATTGGGTTTATTCAAGTTTGTTCATACCCCACACTGAATTCCCCACTGTCATTCCCGATGCGTCCGTAGCCCGTTGGACGAGCTTATTGGACTCGTAAAATGATTTTCTCGGTTAGATGATTTTCGCGTTAAAGTATTAATTTAAAGCCTCAAAGATGAGCTGATTTTCCGGAGAGTTCCACCCACCCCTTCCCTTAATCTCTTCAAATGACCCCAAGCCGCACTGTTGAGAGTACCAAGGACCAGGTTTCGGGCTTGTGGGGGCGGTTAGGGAGGGACGAGCAGAGCTGTTAGGGGAAGAGAGAGGCTGGTTAAGGGAGGGAAGAGAGAGGGCGTGGTTCCCTCCCGAATTTGATTCCAAACGCGAGGGCGGTCCAGACGGAACACGCGCGCGAAGAGGGCACGAGCGGATGTATGCCTTGGCGGACGGAGCCGTGTGGTGGTTAAACGAAGCTCGTCCCAGAGAGACTGTACGATGAACGGGCATGCAGCCTGGACTCGCCATGGAAGATCTGGGCGCTGAGAGGCTCATTACGGCAACCTTGTCTAACCGATGTCTTTGTCCGATTGTTCCTCCTCCTCATCGATGTTGGTGGTTCAAACGTAAGTAGTGAATTGAAACCCTTTCAGGTATTTCCGCTGGTTGGTCTCTCATCGACTACTGACCGGATCCTCCACAGAACCAAATTTACCTTTGTCTGCGTGCAGGACAACATGGACAGACCAATTAGACTAATTGTTAGAATGTTTGCGCACGAATTACATGATCGGAATGCTATGTAATATATAATTGCACCACCGACACATTACTATGGTTGCATGATCACAAATGCGGCCTCGTACAAAATGCGGCTCTGTACAAATGCGGCCTTCTTACAATGGCGGCCGCATGATTATCAGGTTCACTCGTGGTGAACTCTTGAGCGACTAGATGCCAACATGCGCGAATGGCAAACAGTTTAACAAATATAAAAAACATGTTAAATGTTCAAAAGGTTGCTGTTGTTTACTCAAAAAATGTACATTTTTCACATAGTTGGAAAGTGCAATTACGTCTCCATGAATTTCCATAACGGGGTGTGGGCGTAACTGCTCCAATGGGAATTGTCCATAACGGCGTGGGAACGTCTCCAATGGATTTTCCATGCGCAGCTTGCGGAACTTCTCCAATGGATTTCCATAACGGGCTAGTGAGGCGGAACTTCTCCAATGAAATTTTTCCAGACGGGGGCGAACGTCTCCATAATTTTCCTACACGGGTGCGGATCCTCCAATGAATTTTCATAAGAGTGTGTGGGCGAACGTCTCCCAATTGGATTACATCATGCGCGTGGGGATTGTCTCCAATGGAATTTTATACCAGCTGGTGGGAACGTCTCCAATGATTTTCCGGACGTTCATGATTTCCATAAGGGACGTTGTCGAATGTCTCATGAAATTTCCATAAGGAGGTGGCGAACGTCTCCAATGGTTTTCCGACGGGCGCGGGGCGGACGTCTCCAATGATTTTCCTTGACGGACGTGTGGGCGGAATGCTCCAATGGAATTTCACATGCAGACGTGTGGGCGAACGTCTCCAATGGAATTTTCCTATTAACGGCGTGTGGCGAAATCTCCATGGAATTTTCCATAACGGGTGTGTGAGCTGAACGTCTCCAATGGATTCCATGACGGCTGTGCGGATGTCTCCAATGATTTTCGACAGGGTGTGGACGAACGCCCATGGACTTCATAACGGTGCGTATGTGCGAACATCTCCAATGAATTTTCCTAACAAATAAAAAATCAAACTGGGCGTGTGGCGGAACGTCTCAATGGCTTTTCCACGGGCGTGGGGAACGTCTCAATGACTTCATACGGCGTATGGGCGGAACGTCTCCAATGATATTTTCCATAACGGGTTGGCGAACCTCAATGAATTTCCGTAGGCGTTGCGGAAGTCTCCAATGGATTTTCCATGACGGCGTTTGGCCGGAACTCTCCAATGGAATTTCCCATAAAGTGTGGTGCGGAACGTCTCCAATGGAATTTTACTCATGGCGTGTGGCTAATGCTCCAATGGAATTTCCATCAGGACGTGGGCCGAACGTCTCTCAATGAATTTTCCGGACTCTTCAATGGAATTTCCTTAACGGGTTGGCGGAATTCTCCATGAATTTTCCATAAGGGGCGTGTTGAGCGACGCTCCATGGAATTTTCCGTAACGGGTGGCGACAGTTCTCAATGGATTCTTGACGGCGTTGAGGGATGTCTCCATGAATTTTTCCAGACAGGTAGTGGCGAACTCTCCAATGGAATTTTCTATTACGCGTGGGTCGAACATCTCCATGATTTCCAAACGGGCGTGTGGCGACGTCTCCATGAATTTCCATGCGCTGGGGGAGTCTCCAATGGATTTTCCATACAGGCGTGTGGCGGAACGTCTCCAATGGAATTTTACACTTACCGTCGTGTGGTCGGACATCTCCATGCAATTTTCTAACGGGCGTGTGGGCGGAACGTCTCAATGCTTTTCATAACGGTCTGCGAACGGTCTCCATCGACTATTTCCATAAGCGTGTGGCGGAAGTCTCAATGAATTTTCCAACGGGGTGCGAGTCTCAATGGAATTTTCGTAACGGCGTGTTCGACGCTCCATGGGAATTTTCCATGACGTGCGTGTGCCGGCGGAACGTCTCCATGGATTTTCCATAACGGGTGGGACGGACGCCAATGAATTTCCATTACGGCGTGTTGGCAGAATTCTCCATGGATTTCATAAGGCGTTGGCGAACTCTCCATGGAATTTTTATATCAGGCGTGTGGCGACGTCTCCAATGAATTTTCCCATAAGGGCGTGGGGTTGAACGTTCCAATGAATTTCCGAACGTTCAATGGAATTCCAAGGGCTGTGGATATCGTCTGGGCGAATGTCTCCAATAGATTTTCCACTAAGGGCGTTGGCGGAGTCTCCAAGATTTCCAAACGGTTGTGTGGGCGACGTGCTATCTCCAATGACTTTTCCATGCGGTGTGGCGAACGTCTCCATGGAATTTTCCATACGCGTGTGGCGGAGTCTCCAATAAGAATTTTCCATAAGGGCGTGTGGGCGGAACGTCTCAATGAATTTTCATAACGGGTGGTGCGAACGTCTCCAATGGACTTTTCCATAACTGGCGTTGTGGCGAACGTCTCACTGATTTTCCCATAACGGTTGGACGTCTCCCATGGAATTTCCTAGACGCTTGTTGCGGAACGTCTCCAATGGAAATTTTCCATACTGGCGGTGTGGGCGAGTCTCAATGGAAATTTCCATAACGGTGGTGTGGACGGAACGTCTCCAAGATTTCCATTAGGCTGTGGCGACTCTCCATGATTTTCCATAACGGTCGTGTGGCGAAACGCTCCATGATTTCTATCGGGCGTGTGGCGAATCTCAATGAATTTTCCATAACGGCGTGGCTGAACGTCTCCAATGAATTTTCCGAACTTCTCCATGAATTTCATAACGGGCGTCTGGCGAATATCTCCATAGAATTTTCCATAGGCGTGGCGACTCTCCAATGGAATTTTCCATAACGTTGTGGGCGGGACGTTTCCAATGGACTTTTCAGACGGGCGTGTGAGGTGCATGCTCCAATGAATTTTACCATGACAGGCGTGGCGAACTCTCCAATGGAGTGTTCGCGGACGTCTCAGGTTGTCCATTGAGACGGGCGAGGGTGTTGGGCGGAGATTCTTTACCATTGGAATGTTGCGTAAGGGCGTGTGGCGAGACCTCCAATGAATTTCCTAACCGCGTAGGGTCGGACGTCTTCCAATGGAATTTTCCATAACGGCGTGTGACGCAACGTCTCCGATGGAATTTTTCCGAACGCCTCAATGGAATTTTCCATACGGGCTGTGGCCGAACGTCTCCAATGGAATTTCCATACACGGGTGTTGGCGAAGTCTCCAATGATTTCCGAATTCCAATGCACTTTTCCATTCGGTGGCGAACGTTCTCCAATGAATTTTCCATATCGGCGTACTGTGCGCCACTCTCCAGAATTTTCATAAGGCTGTGGCGCAACGTCTCATGAATTTGTCAAGGCTCGTGGGACGAAATTCATACGGCGTATAGGCGGAACGTCCCATGGAATTTTCCATCTGGGGGGCGACGTCTCAATGTATCTCCTATGACGGCTGGGGCGTGGCTTGACTGTCAGTCCTGTGGAGACAAGCCGGAATGGGGTTTCGGGGAACAAACTCCACACCCCCGATACACCAGAGAGGTTTATTTCGATAACACTCTCAACAGATTATCATCACGTTTTAAATATCTATCGGGTGAATATGTTTAACATCAGGGAGTTTAAATCATTTTAAATATTTTCCATGTCAAATCAATATATAATATTGATTTTATTGTTAAGTTACATTCCCCATTTCCTCACTGGTTGGATCGTCAACACAAACTAATTATTCACATTTGTGCTTCTGTGGGTGTCTATGTACGTGTGTGACTTAGTGAGGACTTTAGCACTTGGTTTGGTCTTCATCATCGCACGTACTGACCAATTCCTCCACAGAACAAAAGGCTTACCCTTTTCCGACTTTGCAGGGACAAGCCACGGCAACACATGTCCGAGGAACATAAGTAGCTCCACGTTCATTCTGTATTTTGGCTTGTCCCTGCTCATGCCTGCATGTTAAATGTTCGTCTTGCACAGAATACTATGATGTTATGTCGATTGTGATATGTTAATATGACACACGAATGTCTATTTGGCATGATCACACCAATGGGTCCTCAGTTACCAAATGGTGCGTATGATGTATCGGGACACAATTGTAGTTAAGTGAGCCGCTGAATTCACCAATGGTGAATGCAAACCACCTGTTTAAATATGAACCCTTTTTTAAAATTCAAAAAGATTTGGATGTTACTCAAAAAGTATTAAGAGGTTATTGTCTATAGAAGAAAGAAAAGAAAGAAAGAGTTAATCTCCGCTTACGGCTTCAACTCCCTCAATTTGGAGTTTTTCCGCGCTCCTTTGACTTTTTCTCTTGTGCAACTCTCTCTTTCTTGTTTAAATGTTTTTTGACTTGTTTCTTTACTTTTAATACTCGATTATGCTTGATTACCATTGAAGCAATACACCCGTGCTCCCATGTGTCTCGTTGTTGCTCACTGCATTTATTTTAATTTACTTAAATTTCATTCGTTTTTTATGTCATTTACGAATGGTCGATGTCTGTGAGTTTTCCGGATGTATCGGCTTGATGTCCACGGTCGCAAATTCATCTTTCTCCATACCCGGATGTAACCGATCATTAATATCAGTTGTGAGTCCGTGGTTGAATACCTTTATATTAGTTACACTTGCTTAATGAAGAAGTTCGACACTTGATTTAAAAAATTTTGTACATATTAAAGAGTGCTCATTGTAATGTACTGACTTACTTTATGGCATCACATTCTGATAGCACCTCAGTTCTTCATCCAAACTCTTGATATATCCACCGTTACCAGTCCCATATATTGTCCTCTGAAGTCTAGTAGCCCGCCCCCCCCATTTGGTGATGACGGGAACCCGCCGTCCCCTCCATCTCCTTCCTCTATTTACCCAAGCAGGTGCATTTTGTGTGCTTTTCGTGATCCTTTCCAAAGCCATTGTAATTTCGCAGCGAGATTCGCATTCAAGTACACTCTTCATCTCCATCCTTCTATTATAGCGTCGGAAATTCATACACTACACTCTTGAAGTTATTTTTATTATACCTGTATGATTTAATTCTTAATTTAATCCAGTAGGTGTTGTCATCGCCGCCACTGCGATGTCCGTCCGTTCGTCTCCTATTTTACTTCTCCGCCAAGCCGGCTAATTGCAAGCACTTCTCTCCTGACTGCAAAACAGGATTGCAGTCGTTCTGTCACATGACTGAGGAAAAATTGTGTAAAATTCCTTCAAAATCTCTCCAGACCACCAGCAGATCTGCAATATTGGTTGATCACATGGATGTGGCCTGATGTTAATTCGGGCTGTGTGATCACGTGACCGTAGTGTCAAAGTGGCACTCGCACAAATTCTTCAAACTTCCTTCTCGACCACCAGTCAGAAGGCTACCAATTTGTATACAACATTAGGCAAGGTGTATTATTGCGGATCATGCTATTCACAGATCGAGGGGGTTAAAGGGCATTTTCCTAAATTTTCAAAATCTTCCCTGACCCACTGTCAGAATGCTACAAATTTTGATACAGCAGAGCAGGTAGGGATTAAGTCGAGGCGATCACTATGACGGCAAGGTGTCAAAGGGAGCATTGCCATCCTTTTCAAAACTTCCTCTTGACCCACTAGTCAGAATGCTACCAAATTTTGGGCATACAGCATGAGAAGGATATTAAAGTGGGAGTCATGCCGACACATGACCGATGTGTGTCATGCGCTCTCATTTTGGGGAAATCACGTAAATCGGTCAAAATCTCTTTCCGGGAACCCCCCCCCCCATTTTTGCAAAACAGACCGATCTGCTATAAAGTTGTGTACATGTGGATCCTTAGACCCCCCGGCAACAATTCCGGTTTGCGACAACCTTTTCCAACAGCCCTTACTGTCACTCCGCATTCATATGCTCCAGATCCCCTCCTATCTATAATTCAGCAATCTGACTTGTTTGTGTCTTTTGTTTTGGGTTGTTTATCGGTGACCTGTTTCGAACAACCACTGTCGATCTATTGAACTTCATATATTGTTTGTTTTTACTTTCAGGTATATTATCGAAAGGTTCCAGTTATGGCCTTTATTTACCAACCAGACAACACGTGATCGTGGGTGGCCGATGGGGAAGAACCTCATCCTGTTCCCATTCTGGTTACAACGCACGGACTTCGGAGATATACTCGGTATTCAATAATTCTCGTTTCTTATGTGCATTTATAGATAACGATGCAGTTATTATCGTTTCTATTAGACGTGCATAAATTCGAACATCGCTGACTGATGTCCGAGCAGGAAGTATTTTTTTTTTTCACGAAGTTTTTTTTTTCCCTCTTTTCTCTTTGTGTTTTTCTTCGACACTGCGAAAAGGCAAATACTCTTGCCTAATTGAATATTCCATTAACAATTGGATAATCGTAACTGCTATATGCGAACTTCGGGCCACGCCGACGGGGCACGCGAGAGCAAGAACTGGTCTTGGTTGTTTTCTTGCACCGGTTTGAATTTTTTATTTTTTACGGCACGTAATACTTTTATTTCAACCCCCCCCATTTAACCCGGGGTTTTTTCCTTTTCCATTGGTTTTTTCTATTTCATGTGTCTACTTCGTTTCTGGTTTTCTATGTCAGGAATTTTATATGGTTTCGATATATTGATGTTGTTTTATCCATTTATACTGTTAATATATTACTTGTAGGCGACATGACACAGAAACCTCACAGATAATACTCTGATGAAACAATTTGCTTCGCGACAACAGATCTTACAATCAATAATGCTGCAATCCAATGTCCTATCACGCTTGATGATTCGAATGTCACTGTCTGAGTTATGTCTATGCTTCAATGCTGTAGTGTATTTCACGGCTGCACTGTTGAAAACTGATCCCTTGGCACACATCCAATGACAGCCACGTTTTCCTGCACTGGGGACTTCTGTTCTAGTCTTGTGCACCACATGCATTGCCTTGTATTTGTCTGTTGCCAGGCTGTTGATTACAGACTGAACTAGTTTGCCATCCTCAAAGCCCCCAAAACCCATTCCACCATAATGGGGAGCGAGGCTTGGCAACATGTCGTCTATTATATAGTTGCAACAGCTGCCGTTATGTATAAGGAATGTATGTTCTTGTTTGGTGGGGATAGTTCAGCTGCTTGACTGTGTTCGAATTGTATAGGCTCAGCTTCCAAATACATCCCTCGAGTCATACATATCTGTTCGTGTACCGGCAATGACAAGTTTGCGCTGCCTGGTGTCGGTCTGAGTATTCTGGGTGCGGTTCTGACCTTCTCACAAATGTTTCGAGCTCAGTATGTCTATGGATATATGCTACGGTTTCACCAGGTCTTGCCAGCAAGATGGTGCTGTCGTGTCACTTCCATCAGGCTGTGGAGATAGGTTGCACGACATTTTTGAGTCCGGCCATAGCCATTGGTTGTATGGGCAGGATATGTCTCCTGAGCTTCTTACCCAGTCAGAAGTCTTCCAGAATGCTGGCCAGATAGTAACACACATGATATGACTTCTGTGTCATCCATGAATGATCGCACCCTATCACTTATATCACCTTATAATGCTGAAGATTTTTTTGTTTTACCTTGCGAAGCTCGTATGAGAGCTAACACACAACGCATTTCAAGGGGCATGAGACAGGAGAGGGAGTGGAAGACAAAACATGCGTAACAATCTTTAGGCTATCTGTGAGGAGAGGGATGGTCGGGACATGGGGAAATACAAGATGGACATTACAGGGACTTTCAGAAGGAGCAGGACATTTGAAGGAGTGGGCTTGTTGGATTTCGGGCGTAGAAGACGAGGATATGGATGGCATAAAGAGTTTGGAAACAGCTGTTTTGAATCTGAGGAAAATGGATTGAAGACAGTGTGGGAGTTTATTCCAAGCGGAAAGAGGAATGGCAAGATGAGTGATCAGTGATTCGTATTTCGTGTTTTACCGAAGGGTGTTGGCGACCTTGAGCTCCCTGCGCGATTGTGGGACATATCGCAGAGAGCAGGGGGGCAGACTGGATGAGAGACGTAGAAGAAAGAAAGACCCCGACCAATGCGAGTGATTGAGTGAGAGCCCAAAGACTCAGCCTCTCGGAGTGCAATATCCGAAAGCCTTGCGTTTCTACAGCGTGAGCGAGAAAAGTGGGAGGCAGAAGCACCAGCCCAGAGGTGAAGTAGTACTCCATCACTGCAGACAAGCTTTGAAGTGTCAGGAAGCAGTGGCGAGGAAGACTTTTGCCGCGAGTATTCCCCAGTCGGCGACGCTTAGCGAGTGTATGTGCTTTTCCAGGAGTCAATGAAAGTGAACCAGAGCTTGAAAGAAGACTTCTTCCAGAGGATTGTTGAGAAAGTGGAGTGGTTTTTTCTAACGGTCCTTTCGAAGGAATCTAGAGTGTGAGATTTGTCCGATGAAAACATGTTCCACGTGTTGACCGTTTTGATTATCCAAATCAGCAGTACGAAGACTGCTGACTTGCCGTCGAGGTACCGTTTACGGCAGAGTGTTGGAGTCATCAGCAAGAGATTATAGGATTTTCAGAGATTCGAGAGATTCATGATGAAAACCAAAAAAGAACGGCCCAGAACGCTACCTTGAGATCCAGCCTGGACAGAAGGGGGATAAAGAATCCATTTAGGCACACGGTGACTGCCGACAGAGAGAAGTCTGTGAAGCATGAGTGGAGATGCCTTGCTTACCTAGGAGAGGTTTTGTGCATGGCAGGGTGCCATTACTGTGCAAAGCACGTGCTATGTCCAGGATACGTCTCGCGATTTCCGTCTAGCATTGAGGGTTCCATCCATTGTGGAGAGCAAAGCAGCAATCAGTGTAAGAGAGGACCTGGTCTGAAACCATGCAATTGATTTCAGAATCAAGCCATTGGGAGAAGAGTTTTGATGTCTAACGATATGGTTCTATACTTGCTGATATGGGAGGCTCTTGCTCTGTAGTTGCAGGATCGTTGGCACCTTTTGTGTGAGGCAGTGATGTTTGTGATTTCACAGATGGATGCTGAGCAAATAAGAGGGTGAAGACCGAGGAGGGTGAGCAAGAGCGAAGAGAGGCTTGAGACCGTGGTGATTTCCGTCTGGCGGTGCAGACTGAGTGATTGCAAGCAAGCTCTCCACCTTTCAGGAGAAAAGCGAGGTCACAGGGACTTGGATCGACTGAGTAATGGTGTAGAGAAATTGATGGTTTTGACACAAGATTGAGCTGCAAACACCGGTTTAGCATTCACTTTTTCACGTCAGTTCCAGCATGCTGCATTTAGTAGGAGGGATGGAGGGAACAACACCCGAACAGATTTATTAGACGCCACCAGATTTTGGAGGAAGAGTTCGATCAGACTTAGATGAGAAATGTTGTTTCTGGTTCTCCTGAGTTTAAACCACTTGTTCGCGCTTTATGGAAGGATTGAGATCCCTCAGTGGGTTGCTTTCCATGAGCAAAGCAATTGTTCAGACAACTGCCCACCACACCTTCAGTGAAACCAAGGGCTGGAGGAAGGGTAGACAAACTAGGGGAGAGGATAAATCTGTGCATGAGGGAGAGCAAATTTTCTTTGAGAATTCCCAGGATGAGTTATTGTTGCGAGAAGCTAGCGATAGGACCGTCTATAAAGTTTGAGGGACGCTGGGAGACCCGCCGTCGCTTGAGTAAATGCATGACTCGACGGCGTGAGGTCTCTGATAATAGCCAGAGAATTCACTTTGACAGACGTGTCAGAAAACCATTGGAGCGGGAAGAGCAGCGAATATTGTCAGAAATTTGTCAAAATCAGATCCAGAAGAGATGAAGTACCATTGTTGATATCGGTAGAAGTGACCTATTGAGTCAGTCCCAATATTGCAGAAAAGCTTTGCTGAATGTGCCATGACCAGGGAGAAGTACCCGCACCAGCCAACTGCATGATGACATTGAAGCACCACTATGAGGATAGAGAGTTTGGGATGAAGATAAAATTTCCATGTTTTCAATGTGTGTAGATGGTCATCACTGTTATGTGCGGTACGTGTACACATTAACATGAGATGGTGAGGAATCCGTAGCAGGTTCCTGGCGGGGGATGACAGTTGCTATGGAGAGTGAGAAATAGATGAAGATTACTCTGGTATCAGCCTCCTTCGTGTAGGACTCATCATGATGTCGTGGCTTGACCTCAGTGACCGCTGCTCTTGGTTTCTTATTGAAGCTCCACCTAATAAAGGCGGTTTAGCAGTGCTGGATTAGGTTCCTCTGCCATGTCTCCACAAGAACTCAATAAGGCTGCTTTGTAGTACAGGAAGAATACTTGGATCATGCTTAGTACTAGCTCCTGACCTCAAACACTTTTGTTTCGAGTCAGGAGCAGTACAAAGCCATGATCTTGGTTTGCTGACCTCAACCCTCAAAAACCCAGCACATTCCACGCCCTCACGACCGGGCTCCAGGGCGAACAAGTCCGCATGGCGAAAGTGGCACGAAAACCCTCCTTGACCGACCACTCTGTCCAGACGCTTTTTCACATCCACCACTGCGCGCAAGATGATTTCACTTCACCCAGAACCCCCACCCTCCTTTGGTGCTCAGTGCGATAACCTCCTTTTCGCCATCGCCTCCTCATTGACGTCCTGTTCTCGGACGACTCGTCCTGCCTCCGATTGGCCGGGACCGAACACTCTACTGGCTAAGCTGACCAGCTATAGGTGCCTGAGTCCTGTTGGACCGGAGCACGCCCTGCCCTTCTTGGCGGCCCGAGTCTTCGACGAGTGATGAATCTCTGCCCCCATACCATATCAACACCACTAGACAATGGCGTCAGCAGCGAGGGGAGATGATGCTGGCGTGAGGTGGTGTAAAAAATTAAACGAAAGAAACCTGAACTATTAAAATAACTCCCCCGAAAGAAACATTTAATTACCTCATTAGGACTGTGTCGGACCCTAACTGCAACATTACTTACGTATATCACTGACTATAGGACCTGTTATGTTGAGTCAGTAAACTTCCAAATCCGCACAAATATCAACTTCTAAATGAGTGTTTTCTGCGTATTTGGAAAACACACTCTGTTTCACGGGTCGCGTTCTAAACGTTTCACCGTGTGTTCACGTTTCTAAATGTCTTTCTCTGCATAATTCCAAGCAGTCGGTGCACATTTTATCCAGTCTCCCTGCACCATCAGCCCGCTTTTCTCCCATGGAATTTCTTGATGAAACGTGTTCGCTTGTTTCCAGCTCATCACCAATGTACGACGTTCAAACTCAAGACACCTACGAAACGGCGGACAAGCAGCCCACCTTCTCTATTGATATACCAGTCTTTACGACAGCATTGCTCGCGAGCTTGATTGAGCCAAGATGCATTGTCGCTTTCTAATGACCGTCTTTGTGAATGTGTCACGGACTGGTCTTTCTGGTTTTGTGAAAGTTGTTGAGGGCTTTGAACAAGTGATCGCTCATCTTTGACAATTTATGCTGGGCGTCCGACTATCCACTACGCCATACTTTTTACCACATCGCTCTCGTCATGCTTTCGAACCCTAAATGATCCAAAAATTTCAACCTTCTCCGCAACATCTCAGGTTTTCTTTCGAGCCGGCGCCATCCATGCCAGATAGCAACTACCCACTTATCATTGGATTTCCGAACACTACTGCTAGAAAGTGAACCTTAACCGTCAGCCATTGATTTGCCAGCTTTGTGGCTTCGACAAATAAGGAAATTTACTTTTGTTGAACACAATATTTCTACCTACGCAGGGTTATCTTTTTGACGCCTGTTTTAAATCGGATTCCCCCGTATTACATTTATCTAGGAACATGTTTCTTACAGTGGTTTTCTTTATCCGGGTTATTCATTCTCATCCTTCTTAAAAAAGCAATCTCTGCACTTTAAATATGACTTCAAGCTTTTTTCCATTTTATCTCAAAACTTAATATGCGTTGATTCCCACTTATATATGCAAAACCTTACAAACATGCACACTTATTCTCAAGTTTCTACCTTGTTTTAGTCAACAAGATTTGCACATAAATAAATTTCACCCGTCGGGTGGCATCTTGGATTTCTCAATTATTGATGCATTATGGCCATTTTTGATCTGGAATTCAGCAGATTCTGAGTTTCACAAAAAACCCCCTTTTTTCCCACAATTTGACCCTAAAAAGCTTTATTCCATAATTTAAACACCATTTGCATCCTGTGTTACGTTTTTGAAAATGACCCCTCATAACAATTGACGACTTTATGTAGATTTTAAAATATGCGGCTCTCTTGGACACTCTTGCATCTCCCTTTCTCCCAATCATTACACGTCCACTTGTTTGTCTGTCCTGTCTATTTTCCCTCCCTCTCTGTTTAGGTGATTCCCTTTTTCTCTGCTTTCCATTGTATTTGTGTCCTTCTTTCCATGGCCTTTGACCATAATATATTATAAGATGTATGATATAATATATCTTCTATATATTACTAAACTCTCATTTGTATATATGACTGTGTTTTTTTCTTCCCAAATATAGCCAAACCGGTACACTTATAGTGCAAATTTCTGCCACTTACTCAACCATTTGCCTCGGTGTGCATCAAAGTTTCGTCAAATCGGGCGACGAAAAATTATTAAAAAATAAATTCCCGATTCTCAAATACTCCTTCAAAGTATTTTATCATGCAACAACCTCACGTTATAGTTCGCTGGAGCTATCTTTTTTTTCTTTCTTGAATGA
>CM068952.1:2909814-2935151 GCA_035128595.1 Eptatretus atami | reverse complement strand
CAACGGCCATCCATATCTAGTGCCCAACTGTGTCTGCGGACAGGATTTGCACTCCGGCCCACCGTAAAATGCTTCATTCCGCAAAACCCACAAATGCAAAGAAAACTGAAAATCCACTTCGTGGGAGTACCTTCTGTGCTGCTGCCCTTCACAGGGCAGCTCACTGGATGACGGGATTGGGGCAAAACCTCCAGGACCCCTATTCCTTAAGGAAAGGAAGAAAAGCATGGGGTAAATTTCCTGGGTCAGATTGCAGTGGTGTGTGGCGGAGTGGTGCTGAGGTGTCTTCCACCAGACGGCGTAATACTTGGATTAACCTGAGGTGGTCCCTTCTGGTGGGTGGCTGGAATGCCCCATCCCAAAGAGAGGATGATCACCTATCTCTGTTACCATCTGAGCTCAAGCGTTTGAACATCGGTATTGCAGCACTCTCTGAGGTTTGGAAACCGGATAGTAGCGAGATCATGGCGAGTGGTTACACCTACTATTCGTCTGGTCGCTCTGATGGTTACTATGCCCAAGGAGTTGCTGTAGCTGTGTATAATGAGCTGTCTCCATTGATAATTGAGGTAACACCGGTCAACAAACATATTATGAGACAGGATTTGTCACTCCTTGGGTGTCGTTTCCCTGGTCTCTCTGCATGCTCCGACTGAGGCGAGTGATCTCACTGTGAAGGACGCATTCTATGCCACGCTCGAGTCTGTGGTTGATCATAACCCTAGGCGAAATACTCTTCCAGTCTTGGGGATTTCAGTGCATCGACTGGAACTGATAGGGATGGTTATGAGATATGTGTTGGTCCCCATGGGTCTGGAACTGTGAACCAGAATAGCACTAAGTTCCTTCACTTTGCAAGAAGTCATGGACTTAGGGTAGCTGGTTCATGGTTTCCGTGCCCACAGGCTCATCGCTGGACTTGGTATTCAGACGATAGTGGTGTGGCAAAGGAGATTGACCATTTGCTCTTTTATGGTCACTGAAAGATGATCCAGAACTGCAGGGTCTACCGGAGTGCTCAGTTCTTCAATACTGACCACAGGCTTGTTGTAGCAACTTTGAAGTTGCATCTTCAATCCAAGAGAATGGTACCATCCCAGCCTTGGCTGGATGTTGGCAAGCTCAAGGATGAAAGGGTAGCTGAGGAGTTTGCGAACAGGCTGAATTGGGATTTGCAAGTCTGGGTGCTTTGGGGAATCCTGAAGAGTTGTGGAGTGCCTTCAAGACCACCTTCCTTGATGTTATTGGTGGATGTCTTGGAACTCACCGAAGGGCGAAGAAGAATATTGTCTCTCAAGGGACACTGGATACCATTGACCAAAGTCGCTGGGCCAGGCTTAATGGCAGAGCTGAGCTGTTCAGGGAGTTAAGGCGTAAAACTGAATGTGCACTGAGGGTGGACAATAAGGCCGATGTGCAAGGAATCTGTGCGGTGGTAGAGCATCACCTGTGGTCAAGTGATTCTCATCCTGCTTACAGGGGAATTCGCGCATTGTGTTCCGCAAAGCCCATCACTCAGTGAACTGCAGTTAGAGTGGAGGGTGGTGTGCTCTTGACAGAGGAGTCCAAAGCGAAGGCACATTGGGCTGGTTACGTTAAGCGGCTGTACCAGGCTGATCCACCAGCTGTTGAGTTGGATATCAGAGGTGTTTCTATCCCTATTGCTGACCCTCAAATCTACTGTGATACACCTTCGTTTGTGGAAACACAGGATGCGGTGAACCGGTTGAAATAGGGGTAAAGCTCCTGGGATGTGTGGCATCCATACGTTTCCATTCCTTCAGCTCAAACTGCTCGGTGTGATAATTCGGACCTTTATTCACGTCACTTTCTTTTTATATTTTTTTGCTGTTGGAATATGGGTGAGGGTTTGTGAAAATGTTGGAACTATGAATGGTCATCATGTTGGTGCCAATTTAATTTTGCCTTTAAGAAAGCCGTTATAACCTGGGAACCTGGAGAGATTAAAAAAAAATCTTCTTTGTAATGCCACTTGAAAGCTGGGTATATTTTCATGGTAATGTTAAGGTGCAGTGGTGGCTTTTTTGACTGACATTCCTGAGGTTGTAGCTTTCAAAACCACCTGAAATAAGCAATATTATGGATTTGAATTCTTTGCTTCAATAAGTCGAGTTTGTTCCAGGAGAACTGCCATGTCATTATTATTATTGTCAGTTGAAACACAGCTGGCACATTAATGGCCTTCAGAGTAGGGATATTCCTGCCCCACATTGTCTGGTTGACATATGTTAGTCCACTCATGGTGGCTGACTGTTATTCCCTTCCCTTGTTACAGGATATTGTTTTGGATTGTTATTATTATAATAGGTCCTACCCTTTTCCTGTACAGCTTGCAACTTTAAAATATACACTTTCACTCCAGTGCATATATCAAAGCAGGTTAATTCAGCTGATTTCAGCCTGACTCAGATGGTATATTTTTTCTAAAATGAGACTGCATGAACTGTGATGTCAGGAACTTGCTACTATGGGTAAGATGTGGGTCATAAATATCTAAAATTCAGAAAGTTATATGATTTGAATGGTGTCATCCTTCCTTGTTTGTTTGTTTTTTCAAAGGAAAAACAAAAAAGTTGTTTCTCAACTACTTTTTTGTCTGCGACTCTCTTGAGAATGCTTCATAAATGTTGCATGCCTTCTGTTGACAGCATTATGCCATAACTGCTCATGTACCAAATCAAATTGGCATTTGTTTAACTTGTTAAAAAAAAAACAAATTCTCCATACTGTCCTCAGTCTTTGTCTCTCTCAATTTACCTATTAGTATGTTTAATACTGAAGTGTTCTGTTCTTACCTTGTCATTATTCCCCCTGATTGTGCTCTTTTTCGATGTTGTGATTTCACGCCCATTGTGTGAAGAAACATGAAATTACTTATGATTGCAAAATTAATATTGCAATCGACAGTGTTTGTGCACCTCAGCCAATAAACCTTACTTCTTGACTTTTCTGTCTTCTCTATCTTTTACACTGGATTTAGATCAAGGATGCATCGTACGGTGATGCTATTCAGATTCTGAACAAGGAGCTCAAGAATTCTCCATTGGTAAGTTAATTGTTCACTTGAGCTTTGAACTTAAAAATCTGGGTTCTATTCCCCTGGAAGATACAATGCACATCTCCCTACACTTCTCCCTGAAAGGAAAGTGAACTATCCATTATTGTATAAAAATTACAATGTCTGTTGCAGTGTTGCTGTTACATCGCAGAGAGATTGGTAGTCTCTCTGTTTCTACTGCTTCTTTTCTAATATTGCTCCCTCCGCTCTCTCAGTCATCTGACTTTCCCCAACAACTCTAGGATGTACACATTCTTCCAGTTACCCACTTCTGCTTTAACTTCCAAAATCCAGGCTGACTGCACACCTCAACTTTTTTGTTCACTGCTTCTCTAATCCATGGACCCACTTTCCAGAGGCAGTTATTTCCAACTCTTCCAAGTCTTCAAGCAGGCAGTGGACCACCATCTCTTGTCATACCACATCCTGACTCATGATCTTCATTTACCCTCATTAACCCTTCCTAAAGCAAATCTCTATTCCTTGCTGATTTCACTTCTCTCTCTCTCTCTCTCTCTCTCTCTCTCTCTCTCTCTCTCTCTCTCTCTCTCTCTCTCCTGCTCATTATTCTCTTCCCGGTTGTGCCCAATTGTTGACCTGATACCCCACATCAATTTAACCTAAATTGCTCTTCTATGAGCCTCTCTTGTAGTGAAAAAATAATAGTTTAGACTCAGAAAGGAACAACAACAGAGGGTAAATGGTCCACATAGAAAAAGTGAGACAAAGAATGCCAATTTTTTTGAGTGATCCAGGATTTTGTTTCTCTACAAGATCAAGGCTCTTGGAAGAGCAAGTTTTACGGAGACTAGGAACTGATAGTCGGACAGTAGGACAACTCTTGGACACAATATACAAGGGAAAGAAGGAACAAGAAAAGAGGGAGAATGACAGGGAGGAAACACTGTGACCTGCAAGGAAGAAGGTTGGGTTAGGAAGGGTTAATGAGGGAAACAAAGATTTGTGGGAAAAGTAAGGATGGGGGTGCACCGCCTGCTTGATGAGTGTAGTAGCACAGCCTCTGGAAGGTGGTTATACAAACAAGAAAAGCAAGAAACAAATGAGTTGAGGTATGCAGTCAACCTGTATTTTACAACTTCAACTTGAGGGGGTTTCTGGAAGAATGCATACATTCTAGAGTTGTGAGGGAAGGTCAGAGGACTGACAGAGCAGAGAGAGAGGGAGAGAGAGAGAGAGCTAAACTAGACGATCGGCAGTAAAAAAAGAGGCCGCTGACCTGTCTTTGATGTTAAGGCAATAGATTGTGCTTCGGCCTCATAACAGGAGATTTCAATATTGTTGAGACATGTGATGCGAGATACCAGCCCATTGCAAAGAGCAGCACTCAATTGAGCCATGAATAAAGATCTTTTAGTCAGAACTATTCTGATTAGTTCTGATTCTTCAAGGAAACACTTGGAATGATGCAGTCTGCTGCTGGCTTTATTATACAGTGCCTTCAGAATGTATTCACACCCCTCGAGTTTTGTCATATTTTGTTGTCACAGCCTGAATTTAAAATAGTTTACATTTAAATTTTTTGTCACCGATCTTCACAAAAGACCCCATAATGATAGTGAAAACATGTTTTTAGAAATTTTTATAAATTGATTAAAAATGAAAAGCTGAAATGTTTTGGGTCAATAAGTATTCAACCCCTTTGCAATGACACTTTAAATGGAGCTCAGGTGCATCCAATTTCCTTTGATCATCCTTGAGATATCTCCACAGCTTGATTGTAGTCCACCTGTGGCCAATTAATTTGATTGGACACGATTTAGAAAGAAACACACCTTTTTATATAAGGTCCCACAGTTGACAATGCATATCAGAGCAGAAACTCGACCAGGAAGTCCAAGAAACTGTCCATAGAACTCTGAGATAGAATTGTGAGGAGGCATAGATCTGGGGAAGGGTATAAAACAATTTCTAGAGTGTTGAAAGTTTCCAAGAGCATAGTGAGCTCCATCATTAGGAAATGTAATAAATATGGAACTACCCAGACTCTTCCTTGAGCTGGCCGTCCAACCAAACTGAGTAAATGGGCAAGAAGGACCTTGGTCAGGGAGGTGACCAAGAACCCAATGACCACTCTGACAGAACTACAGAGTTCCTTGGCTGAGATGGGAGAACCGGCCACAAGGATAACAATCTCTGCAGCACTGCACAACTCTAGGCTTTATGGGGGAGTGACCCGATGGAAGCCACTCCTGAGAAAAAGGAACATGACGGCACACTTGGAGTTTGCAAAAAGGCACGTGAAACATTCCAGAGAGCATGAGGAACAAGATTCTGTGGTCTGATGGGACGAGAATTGAATTATTTGGCCTGAATGCAAAGCGCTACATCTGGCGGAAACTGAGCACAGCTCATCACCCATTTAACACCATCCCTACCATGAAGCATGGTGGTGGCAGCATTATGCTATGGGGATGCTTTTTAGCAGCAGGGACTGGGAGACTTGTAAGGATAGAGGGAACAATGAATGGAGTCAAATGTAGGAAAATTATTGAGGCGAACCTGCTTCAGAGTGCAAAAGATTTACATTCTGTGGCAAAGATTTACATTTCAACAGGATAACAACCCCAAGCATACAGCCAAAGCAACACTGGAGTGGCTTCAGAACAAGAATGTGAAAGTCCTCGAGTTGCCCAGCCAAAGCCCAGACTTGAATCCCATTGCGAATCTGTGGAAAGACTTGAAGATTGCTGTTCACTGACACTCCCCATCCAACTTGACAGAGCTTGAGCAAATCTACAAGGAAGAATGGGAGAAAATCCCCAAATCTATATGTGCAAAGCTGATACAGACATGCCCAAGAAGACTTGAAGCTGTAATCACTGCCAAAGGCATGTCGACAAAGTATTGACTCATGGGGTTGAATACTTCTTGATGCAAGACATTTCAGCTTTTCATTTTGAATTGATTTGTAAAAAATTTCTAAAGACATCTTTTTACTTTGTCATGATGGGGTATTTTGTGTGGATCGGTGACAAAAAAATTAAATTTAATCCATTTTAAATTCAGGCTGTAACAACAAAAACATGACAATAAGTCGAGGGGTGTGAACACTTATTGAAGGCACTGTAATTATGTGCAGGATAGATCCTGGCTGATGGTGAGTGAGGGCTTCAAATAACTGCCTCAAATTTCGTTTTTTTTGCAAATTGTGACATGATTAGGTCTCGTGTTTCTTTATTACTTTCCCTCCATTCCTCTCAAGTTGAGGCAGTTTTACTGGCACCTGTTTATACTGCATTTAAGGCATTCAGTATTTCCAACTTCTGGTTGTTTGTCCATGTTTTATCCTTTTTCAAGTGCTAAGCATCGAGCAAAGAAGCATTACGTACCATTCTCAATGTTTTTGTGTGACTAAACCAGGTTTGTAATTGAATCGCTGACCTCCAACAGTTTGCCACTGAGTATATAAGGTACATTGGCTTACTTCCAATAATAAGCAAAGTAAAGGAATCCATCTCAATTCTGTGTTTGAAATCTCATGTCCTAAACCCTTCACTCCCCATACCTACCCTACCCACTCGCACCAACTCTTCATGGATACTCTATCTTTCTCATCTGAGAAGGTGGAGCAGTTTCTGACAACCTTTGACACTGATTCTGCTCTGGGCTCAGACAGCATCAGTGCCCATGTCCTAAAAACCTGTTCTGCCGCTCCTCATGCATGTCCTCTTTCTGCTTTGTTCAAGTCACTGGCCCGAAGTCACCTTTCATCTACTTAGGAGCCAGCCAACCTCACTGCATCACATACTTCAAATGGGCACAAAAACAGATCATCCTCTTATCTATAGGCCGAAGCCTGCTCGCCCACTTCCATTTATAAGGAAAATCATTGAATCCATCATAATTGACATAAAATCCTTACTTTTCTTCAATAACATGATTGAAAATCATCATTTTGGTTTCTGACCCAGTCACTCCACCCAGTCATAAATGTGTGCTGTAGTGAAGCTATCCCAGATATTCAGCTTTCGTAAAACCCATTCCTGAGACTGGCAAAAGATTTGTACTGGCAAAAGTAAAGGGTCCTGGAAGGTGAACGTAATCAAGTTCAGTTGAGGCTTTATTCACCCACCATTGAAACTGAATCTGACTTTGCTATGAACTACATTGAAGCTGTGAAAAGTTTTTGTTTTTCTTAATGAATGTGAGACACCAAGTAAACAGCTTGTCGAAGTGTTTCGAGTATTCCAGTGCATAAGTAGCAATCTTTTGCATTCATTTGTAAACTGTAAAGCAACATGTAAGTAAGGTTGAATGTTCTATATAAAGCAAACGGCTCATGCGTGAAATATTCCCGTGCTGTCAACTTAATTTCTTTCAAAAAATAATGTCTTATACCAGTCATATATTCGCCAATTAGTTACAGTTACTCAGTGTTTGTTGTCCCCTTTGTTACCCACTTCTTTCAATTCTTCACGCAGTCCCGAGCAGGTCTATCACTGCTCGCATACTGCCACTACCAGAAGCAAGATTATGAAGTAGCGGCCGAGTGCTACAACCAGCTAGCTCAGATTCATCCTGAAGTCTCTGAATACCGGTTGTACCATGCACAGGCCCTTTTTAAGGCTGGATCCTATCCTGACTCAATGCATGCTACTCAGACTCTTGACTCACCCACCATGCAGAAAAAGGTAAATCATTTAAACTTTTCACAAATATATTTTCAGCATATTTATTATTTTTATCTTTTGCATTAAATTTGAAGTATGATATCTTGTGCAAAAAGAATATTTGTAGTCATATCAAATTTACCTGAAGCACATATTTGGAAAGAGGGGGAGGGGAAGCTGACAACTTCATAAAAATGAGTGTTTTAATTTCGTCTGTATCATTTCATTTCACACTTCCTGAGCATCATCTTCCATTTTTAAAGATGAAAAACAACCAGAAATTACCAAAAGTTACAATATTAATATCTCGGTTAACCATCCATATAAATGATGGTGAGCATAAAATCACATCCAGAATTGCATTAGAATCTGCATTATAAAGATTACAATATAAACAGCTATTTGATATTATATAACAACTATACTTAAGTCCAGCTAAATGCAAATAATTATCTTCATTCTCATAAGTATACAGTAAACCCTTAAATATCATGGGTTTGAATATCACAGTTTTTACCAATCGCAGATAACCTCTTTATGTAGCGATTTAGTTATGGTGGGCTTAATGTCGACCAATTGCAGTTTTTGAGCTGAGCTTTGATGGTTATCTCGCACCAAAAGCCTTTCACATGCACTGTTAATAATGGAATGGCACCAAAAGTGTAAAACAACTGACAAAAGTGATTATTTAAATTTTATTTATTTGCTGGTTTATGGAGCTGCATAAGATTTATAGAAGACACACATCAACAGATTACGAAGGGAAATGATTTAAGAGATTAATAGGGGAGGAATGGTGGATGTGAGCAGGCAAGTTTATTCTGCTTCACCACAGCAGGAGATGTCATCATAAAGCAATTTATGTTTATTTTACAGTTTATTTCAAATGTGATGTGTTTATCTTTGGCTGCTTCACTAAACAACTAACGTTTCTCTGTATTTTCTCAAAGCCCAGGAACCTAACTCCTTTATTCCCATTGCACATTGGTTTTAACTATTGCAGTTTTGAATAGCACGGCATTTTCCAAAAATGTAACCCCACAATATTTAAGGGTTTACTGTACAGTGGAGGTGGCAGCTTTTATACTTTTCAATTATTAGACCACAGGAATTCTGGACCACATGGTCCTCTGACCACTCAGGAGAAGCTCATGCTTCCTATGCTTTGTCACATTTTATGTATAAGCTTATCTGCCCATAAGCTAACCATAAACACCCCTTTCTCACAATTCAGGGAGTCCCTGACTTACAAACGCCCGACTTATGAACACCCGGACTTACTAACCAACCCCCATAAGTTTTTTTATTATTCTATCATTGCAAAACAGACACAAAGTAGTGAAAGTACCGCAACTAACAGTTCCAGAAGGTCCAGCTCCAACTAGGTGCCCCACAAGCATGTCAAAAGTTTATGAGGCACAATGTATTTTCTGCCAGAAAGCAAACGAGTATCTGAAAGGTCAAAACACGAGAGATTCTTACACAATGCAGGGAGCTATGCTCAGATTTTAGAATCAGGAATGCAGCCATTGCGAAGATTGATAACAGAGTGCTTGCTCTTCTCAGCAGAGAGCTCGTTACTGCCGAGAGCCACGATCACAGGTCATATTACTGTTTATATACAAAGGTAGAGACTACAGCCAGCAATGTTGAAGCAGAGAAACACAAGGATGCCGAAGCTCACTATGATGAAGCATTGAAAGAGACATACAATATGTTGTTCTCATTCATCGAGAATGAGCTCTTTGCCAACCCTGAAGTGTTACCTATGACTCTTCTTGTTTCCAAGCTAGTTACTTACTTGCAGTCTCTTGGTGTCAAACTAGTTAAAGATTCAACCAAGAAACACATTTGGCATAAAATGGAAAGTGAATTTGGAGAAGCTCTGCATATCTTCCTGAGCGACAAAGCAAAACTTATTGTCTATCCAAGTGAAACTGCCGATATAGACTGGTAATAAATTACATTACCAATTGAACTAAAGTGTGATTGGTTGATTTGTCAAATGTTATTTTTGTCAGTGAAAGCATCCTCGAGATATGTATAAACCTTACAGAGTTATAAATGTACACTGTTGTGAATACAGACGGAGCAATTAGGTCATTCAGGCAGTAGTTATATACGATTTTTTTTCAATCTTTTGCCCTTCAAATACTTATACTCTATGGACTAAGAGTTTTTAGAATCAAATTTATATGTTTTAAAAATAATTAGTGACATTAAAGAAACACCAAAGTAAAAACGACATTGAATTATTGAGTAAATCCCAAAAAATTAGAAGTACTGTACATTATATTTGGCTACATATAGCGCCTTCTCGAGGTGGTTTTCGCAAAAAAATATATACGTCATTTCAAATACCTATTATACATTTATCATGCCAACTTTTATTGTTATACAACAAACCATGCCAAAGTAATCAATACATTTTATTACCCCTCCCAACCCCCTGTGCTAACGACAGCTGACAAAGCTCAATCTGACGACACTTAGAAAATGGGAAGTTACTACCACGAACAAGATATGAGATGATTGCTATTATATCAATTTATCATCTCCAGCCATAGACCTTTCAAAAAACATCATGAGAATTTGCCACCTCAGGTGGTACCATTAAGTGAAATTTGGGGTCATGGCCCATGGACTAAGTACTGCACTGTTCACAGCTCTTTCTTTATGCACATTTTTACATTCATCGTGCCAGGTATTTTACCGTTTTAGTGACAACAAACCCTAATCATGGCTGATAAATGTTGCAATGATATTCATGCAACGAAGAAATGCAGAACCTTGACACTGGAGGTGAAACTGGACATTATAAAATGTTCTGATAAAGGTGAAACTCCCTCCCAAATCGGTTTTTCGATAGGCTTTAATATTTCGACGATCGGAATAATTATTAAGACCAAGACAAGAATTTTACTGCACTGCACTTTATTTCACAGTATGTTTTATTTGTAGATATTACAATTCAAGAGGATTGAATAGGTATTATTTACTATAATTTATTGCAAATCTACTGTACAATAACAAGAGAGAAAGTGTGTCAGTCAGTCAGTCAGTCAGTGTGTGTGTGTCAGTGTGTCTCCTCCATAACGCCAAAGCCATGAAACCTAGCGGGCCGAAACTTTGCATGCATACTAAGGGAACTCCAAGGGAGTGCTTGGATGAAAACTGGTTATTTGGGTAAATTTAAACACCCCCTTTTAACATAATTGGGTGCTCATCAATAGAAAAAAAATAAATAAGAGCCTTACCAAGGTGGCGGCGTGCCATCTTGGTCGGCCCGCTGTCACCTCACGCTGTCAATCCAGGTGAGTAGTACAGAAAATGGGGGTTCTGAGCCACCTTGTGTTTAGAGGGCTCCAGAGCTCTGGGAATGCTTCCAGACCCATACCTTTGGATTAATATAGGTGTCTTGATACAATAAAGGTCTGATTTGAACCACTGAGATTTCCATTTGGACATTGGTATTTTCCTTCGTATACCCATTTTTCATGGCTACCATGGAAGAGCATATCGCAGCAGCAATGGAAGAGCATAGCGCAACAGCAAGCAAAGACCTTCAATGGTCAGCGAACGAAGACTTCAACCGCCAGAGAGATGCCTTTAGCAAAGCGCAACAGCCAACCAAGTGGCGAGACCTGCCCCTAGGGGTATACAGGATCAGGGAGATGAAAACGATTGAGACATGTATTGGGCCTCGCATGATCCTCGTTCTCGAGAACCAGGAGATGGAGCATGCCCAAGTGTGGACTCCCCAACGTCTACGAGAGGAGCTGCTAAGGGCTCCGGGGCTAACTTTATCAATAACAAAGGGCAAGTAGGAGGAGGAGGAGATTGGGACCATACTCTGTGCAGAGCGTTGGTGCTGCTTTTAAGCAGTCCCCTTGGCTATTGGGCACAATCCTGGATGGGTCGCCACTCCGACACAGTATACCAGCATGCTGGCACTCATTTTGCCGACCTCGGAAGGATGACAGGCTGAGTTGGTATTAATTCAACAGCTGAGCGGGATTTGAACTCAGGACCCAAGTAGCCAAAGCCCACCACCCTAACTATTAAGCCAACACCAGGCATATAAAGGGCTAGTACGCAGCAAAAAAGATGCAAGTCGCTGGTACTACAGCTTCCAGCTCTTGTAGCTTCACAAAAAGCAAAGCAAAAAGTAGTATCTGGCACAGTTGAACATGCACCATATGTACCTTGTTGTACCAAAAGGGGTTTTGGCTCTGACACTCATCTTCTACCTTTTATAGAGAGGTGATACATAGATACTATGTCTAAGCCAACGATGCATCAAAGCTCAACAACCAGGTCATCCAGGAAGTATGCTAAGGGATTAGGGAATGCAAAAATAAGAAATGGAACCTTCTTCGTGCCTTACAAGCGGTAGGCGCTGAAATCGCGAAGATCCAAAACAGGCGTCCCCACCCCATATGGGATGCACAGTGGGTCGCCGTGGAGGATTCAACTTGGGTCGCCGAGAGGGCGCCGTGGGAAGACTGCGTGGAATATAGTGGGGAATAGAGACAATGGAAGATCTTTGGAAGGGAGAGGGATGGGGCGGGGTACATGGGGTAAACAAAATGGTACTACAGGGACTTTCATGAAGGAAAACAGGGAATTTGAAGGAGGTGGGTTTGGGGTAGATTAACGGGGGTAGAAAAGATCGAATATTTGGATGGGGGAAGATAAGAGATGGTGGTGAACAGCTGTTTTGAAGATCTGGAGGGAGAAGTGGGATTTAAGAGAGTGTGGGAGTTTTTTCCAGAGGCAGGAAAAAAGAATAATGAAAGTTCAGTTGGAAACTGAAAAGTTTCAAAGTTTCAATTCAAACATGTGTGAGTTGATTGACTTTCTCATGTAAGAATAGTGCCACATCCCTCCTGCCAAATTCCAGATGCTGGTGGACTCCACGCCATGGCGCATACAGGCTGTACTGGCCGCATGTGGTGGCCCAACACCCTATTCAGTTAATTTACATTGGTGTTTCCATTTTTTTTGGTCCACTACCTGTATATACCGAGGACTTCCACTGTGTTTGGCAAAAAAGATTGTGTCAGAAAGCAAGAAGAAGACTTACGTACAGTAGTGATTAGGCCAAAGAAGTAATTCTGATGGCCACTGATGATGTTAACTCGGTGTCGCTGGAAACGGTATTATGCATTGGGTTTTTTCGTAGGCAATTTTCAGTAGCCGCTAAGAGCAAGTCTGAAGAGGTTTTTTTTTTGTATACCTTGTCGAAGCTCGTATGAGGGCGAACACACACGCACAGCAAGGGGGCGTGAGACAAAAGGGGCGGAAGTGGGAAGGACAAAAACAGTGGGGAACAGAGACATAAGGAAATCTGTGGAAGGAAGAGGGGTGGGGCAGGGAACATGGGAATACAAGATGGACATTACAGGGACTTTCAGGAAAGAAAGTAGGGAATTTGAAGGAAGTGGGTTTGGGGTGGATTAACGCGGGTAGAAAAGACAGAGGATTTGGATGGGGGATGATAAGAGGTGGTGGTAACTGCTGTTTTGACGGCCTGGAGGGAAGAGTGGGATTGAAGAAGTGAGGGAGTTTATTCCAAAGGCGGGAAAAAAGAGGAGTGAAAGAGTGAAGGTGAGCAGTGATTCTTAATATTTTAGTTTTACCAGAAGGGGTTGTTGCATTCCTTGAGCGCCCTGCGGAAATATGGTGGGACAAATCACAGACAGAAGGGGGGGGGGGGCGAGACCGGAGAGGAGACGGTAGAAGACAGAAAGACCACGACCTGCCTGCGGTGAGAGAGTGGAGGCCCAAAGACTCAGCCTCATCGCGGGAGATACCAATGATCCAAAATGCCTTGGTTTCCACAGCGTGAAGCCGAGAAAGGGTGGAGCAGGAGCACCAGCCCGGAGGGAGAGCAGTACTCCATCAGGCTGCAGATGAAAGCTTTGTATGTGGTCAGAGCTCAGGTGGGCGAGGAAGGACTTTGCACGATGGAGGATTCCCAGTGGCGACTGGCTTTGGAGGCCAGGTTGGAAATGTGGCTTTCCCAGGAAAGATAATGGCAGATAGTGAGACCCAGAAGCTTGAAAGAAAGGACTTCTTCCAGAGGATTGCTGAGAAACGGATGGGGGGGGGGGGTTGCCAAACGGTCCTTTCAGAGACATAGTGAGAGTGTGAGATTTTTCAGGTTGAAAGACAAGTTCCACGTGTTGGACCAGCTTGTGATTTTATCCATATCTACAGAGAGTGAAGAAGCAAAGAAGCTGCTGCTTGCCGATCTGAGGGATGACAGATGGTACGGCAGAGGGTGGAGTCATCAGAAAGAGATAAAGAGGATTTTCCAGAGAGTCGGAGAGATTGTTGATGAAAACCAGAAAAAGAACAGGGCCCAGAACGCTGCCTTGAGGATCTCCAGCCTGGACAAGAAGAGGGATGCGAGAACTCATTTAGGGCCACACGTTGGCTGCGACAGGAAGAGAAGTCTGCGAGCCATGAGTGAAAATGGCCTTGGATACCATAGAAGAGAGTTTGGTGAGCAGGGCAGGGTGCCGACCGTGTCAAAAGCACGCGATATGTCCAGGGATATGGCTCTGATTTCATGTCCGGATTGAGGATCTCCATCCATTGTTGGGAGAGCAGAACAGCATATCCAGGGTAGAGTGACCTGGTCTGAAACCAAGTTGATGATCGGAAATCAAGCCATTGGAGAAGAGGAAGTATTTAATGTCTGAAGCGATGATGCTTCGATAACCTTGCTGATGATTGGGAAGAAGGCTAATTGGTCTCGTTGCAGGGATCTGTTTTTGCACCTTTTTATGCAGGGCGGTATGTTTGCTGATTTCCAAGCAGATGGCAGAATGACCCTTGACGCAAATGAGAGGGTGAATAGAACAGAGAGAGGGTGAGCAAGAGCAGAGGAGCAGGTCTTTGGGACGTGTGGGCTGATGCCGTCTGGACCGGTTGTAGAATCTGAGTCGAGGTTTGACAGCAAGCTTTGCACTAGGTGGTGGCTAAGGCAGGTTTTACTGTGATGTGATGTGCTGTACCATATTCTTTCCAGAGTTTTAATGCTGCCAAACAGTTTTGCAAGGGTTATGCTAGCTGGTTTGCCATTGGCTTCCCAGCAGTCATTCAGGCCAATAATTTTGAATTTGGCCAGGGTTCTGATGATAGCTCACCTACTTTTCATGAGGGATGCCATGGTTTCTTTAATGTAAACCAACTAAAGCTAGCAGATCACATGACATCCTTAACGTAGATAACCTCTTCCGTTAACAACACTTTCTTCCGATGGTGTACAATAACAGGAAAGTTATCTGAAACGTGAAGTCCTTGATTAAGCTGAAAATGATCTCTCCTTCATGAACACATTCCATGCGATGACTTTACATTTTAATAACTACCCTCATATCCCACACATTTCAATATACTGTTATTAATTTGGATTCAATTTATTTTGAACAATTATTGTTTCTCTTTTTAATGCCTTCTTTTAATACTCGTTTCAGAAGTTCTTTTTACACAAAAGTTTTTTATCCAAGGTACTGTTTTACTGTCTGAGTTTCTCTGAGGGCACTACATTTGTGCCAGAGGAGCACATCAGTGATGATATAATGTTGAGAAGAAATTCTCAATTTTATCCCAATCATATGTGCCAATTTCCCAATTTCCTCGAAAAAGAATCAGAGAAAAATACTGATATCTTATTCAAATGTGCTGGGGTTAAACGAGTGCTCATTATGATTCAAAAAGATGATATAAACAATACAACTGTGCTTATTAGCCCCTGTTGGACTATGTCCGAAATGAGGGCTTTTGGATTTCATCTTGATTTTCGTGTGTGTGTGTGTGCATGCATGTGTGAGTGCATGCGTATGTGCATCTGCAACCGTATCTCGGACATATATGGACCGATTTTATTGGTACTTGGCACAAAGACAACACATAATGGTATACATATGCATGTCTTTTTTTTCGACATCAGATCCAAGATGGCTGACTGGCAGCCATTTTAGTTGCAAAAAAAACATCCCGATGTCGAACACGTCCTCAACCATTTCTTGGACATGCATTTACCAATTTTGTTCAAACTTGCTTCAAGCACAGTACACGATGGCATTCAATTGTACCTAGCTTTATTTTGCGATCTTATCAAAGATGGCTGACTGGAAGACTGGCAGACATTTTAGTTGTTCATAAATATGGGCTAGCTCTTTAACTCCATCCAACAAAATTACTAAAACAACGGGTCTATGACATTTTATGTCTTTTATACTTGTTTTTTTTATGTTATGTTTTCATTCATGACTTTTCTGAGAAAATTCTGGTTGTTGTTTGACTATATTCAGGTTCTGAAACTGCGAGCTGCTATCAAATATGCTGAGGGGATTCCATGGAGTTAAGGTAAGGACGGAGTAGACACAGAGAGGTAGATTTTGTGGTGTGTGTGTGGTGTGTGTGTGTGTTGTGTGTGGTGTGTGTGTGTGGTGTGTGTGAGTTGTGTGTGTGTGTGTGTCATTGGCTGTTATCTCCATATGTGGATTTCTGAAGATGGAACGGAGTCCTCCCAGGTCTCGAAGTATCCACCTCCGTTTCATGGACGAAGTTATGAAGTTTTTTGTTATTCCCAGAGTTTTGTTCCCAGGGCTCTTTTCAGGATCGTCCCTGAGCCTGGGATAGCTTCCGACTGCAGTTTGTTTGTAGTAATATTCCCAGGGATGGTTTTTATGATCTATGTAAGGTTCTTTTTCATCATTCCCGTTGCTTCAACAATCACTAGTACAATTTGGATGCTCTTCAGCTTCCAGGATCTTTTGTCTTCATTTTTGAGGTCCTGGTATTTCGTCATATTCTTGATTTCTGTGTGGTTTTGGCCAAAATTGCTGAGTACTGACGCACAATTGGAAGACGAACTTTCACTGGAGAGTCAAGGCATAGCTTGGGTTTGAGGTGAGATAATAATGCTTCAGTGAGGCAAAACGTATAAACTGGCACCGGAATCCTTTTCTCTTCTGCTGCTATTTTTAGCGAACCTAGACTTTAGTCAGTTGAGCTTATGCAATTGAGCAGTGTCCATAGGTGCGTGAGTGAGTGAGTCACAGTCAGTCAGTGAGTCAGTCCATAAAAAACACTCAGTAAATATCACTTGAACCAAACACACGATTTTGATGAAACTTGGCCACAAAGCTTCAGATCTGATGCCTAATGAAGGTTTATTGATCTCATCAAAACCTGCACTCATTATGAGTGTCTATGGCGGGGGGGGGGGGGTTGACCCCCCCCCCCCAAAATTAGGTATTTGCTCTCTTCTTCAAAACTACACATACACAGTTTTGTGAAACTTGATCACAACCTTCAACACTTGTGATGTACCAAAGTATATTGACCGCATCAAAATCTTTCTCATTAAACATGTCAGCGGGGGTGTTTTGACACCCCAAAATCGTGATTTGCTTTCTTCTCTGAAACCACACACAAAATTTCAATGAAACTTGACCACAACCTTCATCACCCGTAATGTGCCAAAGTTTGTTAATATCATTGAAAAAACAGGGTCTAGGTGGGACTGCGGGGTGTTTGAGTGACTGTTGCTCCTGATCCAGGTGAGCTTCATGATGTGCGATCCTATTTTTTTGTTTGCTCAGAGCCTGGTAATGGTGGAAACAATTGGGTCAACAAAAAATATCTGTTCGCGAAACACCAAGCAATTACGTGTTGGGAGCACACACAAGTCCTCCAGCCTAATGCCTGGGTAACGTCTCACTTTGGGCGAAGCCAAAATGTGTTGATGAAAAACGTTCACTTGATAAACACTGAACAACCATGTATTGGTAGTACATACAAGTCCACTGGCCTCTCACCTGGCGAACACCTCACTTCAGGTGAAGGCAAAACAGGTCGATGAAAAAATGTCTGTTGAGGAAACACTAAGCAACCACATATTGGTTGTGCTCACAAGTACACAGGCCTCACCCATTTGCACCATGAGTCATCGTCCAAGTCCTGCCTGGCCAACTCCCTTGTCGAGGTTCTTCTTCCTCTTCTTCCCAATCAGATCATATCTCCCGGAAGCACCGTCATTTTCTGAGAGACAGGAATAAAGAAAATCTAGATCATGACCCTTTTACTTCCGTGGCTGCCTGGGCTAAATGGGTCAGCCAATCACAATCAACCTAATGGTAAAGACTACATATTCAGTGAAAACTCTGGCAGGAAAATAACAAAAATTACTGTATATAACACTGCTCACCTCTTCTCATTTGTTCCTCTTTTCTTCCACCTGTGGAACCAACTTTCTCAGTCTGTTCAATCTTACCCTTCCCTTCAGCGCTTCAACATTGCTGTTCACTTCCTTCTCAGGTCATCTCCTATCCAGAGTCATGATCTTGTCCACCCTCATTAACCCTTTCCAAGCCCACCACTTCCTTTTCAGGCAGGATCATGTGTGTTTGGTTTGTGTCAAAATCATGACACGTGTGTTTGGTTCCTTTTCAACTAACAAACATTGAAAACAGCTCTGTTCCATTTCACCAATTCATTTGCTTAAGTAAAAGCCTTTTCTTATGGTACCCTGTCTTCCTCTCTCTTCCTCCACACACATTTCCATTTATTTGTTTGATTTCTGTTTCAATTAACTCTGATTTCCCTTACTCTTATTTAACCTCCCCCACCACCCTTCTTCCTTATTCTGAGCTCATATCCAAATTGTTCAGCCACCGTGTCCTCCTCCCCCTCCCCTTGCTCTAATTCTTCCCTTCACCCATCATTTCTCCAACAATGCCTCTGTTGTGTCCTACTACCAGGCTGTCGGTGTGTTGCCCTGCTTTCCACAGTGTTCTTTCTAGCTGTTCTTTTCTGTTCTGCTCTGTGTTCTCACTCTTGCACAAGCCTCTACATTGTATTAAAAAAAAATCCTCACAAGACCAATGACATGTCATCGCATTGAGTCTGTTAATATTCATCACTTCTGCAAAAAAATTATCTGATTACCTCTGCCACCAAAGGTGGATGGAGGTCATGCCTTCACCCCTGTCTGTTTGTCTGTCTGTGAGCAGGATATCTCACAAATTTGTGGACGGATTTGAGCAACATTTGGTGGACAGGTTGGGTGTGTAACAATGACGAATTGATTCGATTTTGGTGAAGATCCAATTTCGAATCCAGACACTAGAATTTTTTTAAGTGATTCTTCACCATTAAGAGATTGGGCCAAAAACGATATATAGCACGATATTTCAAAAAGTTGTGGATGGATTATGACAAAAGTTGATGGATGAGTTGGGTAGGTGATAAGAACAAGCCGATTAGATTTTGGATGTGTCCTGGATGCAGATCCGGCCTATCAGTGGGATACAAAACATAAACTTTTCAGCTTTGCAGAAGTATGCGCTCTACCAAGTGCCGTTCTAATTAAGTCCTGCTTTCTCACCTTATCCTGATGATACTGAACAATTGGTCTCAATTTATAACCAGATACTTATAAAATACCATTGATTAATTTGCCCCCTTATTACTCGATTCTGGAAAACTGGCAAGTGCTTTCTCTGGTTTCTGCTGATTATATTCTCTCAAAATAACATGTTGCAAATTAAAACTAGAGGGGGAGCACTCGGTAGAGTGCAAAACCTCCGCCGCCAATACTGCTAGGTCAACTCAGACCAACTTATAAAGTGAACCTGATATCCTATCATTCAATTTGATGTCAACAGTGCTCACAGAGTTATAGTTTGCAACTTTCCCTTTTACTTTTAACTTTTACATACTCAATTCATTCGTCATAACTAGATTCCTTGAGACAGAAATTGATTTTACGTGGGTATATCCACCTGAAGTTCCAAAATCGGCCGCAATTATAATTTTGGCGTGTTTTTTTTGTTGGAAATCACTTATAACATGTAGAAATGCAAAAAAAAAAAATCGAAATTGTTTGAAAAAAATTTGCAAAATTTTTTTTTTCTTAACAATTTTTTTTTGGGGGGGGGGGGGTTGGAAATCACTTAAAACATGTAGAAATGCAAAAAAAAAGAAATCGAAATTTTGTTGAAAAAAAAGTTGCAAAATTTTTTTTTTCTCTAACAATTTTTTTTGGGAGGGGGGGGGGGTTGGAAATCACTTAAAACATGTAGAAATGCAAAAAAAACAAAAATTCAAATATTTTTTCAAATTGGCCGCCATAGCGGCCATATTGGATTTTGGACCAAGTCCAAAATCTAATGGCATGATCTCTTGGACCAGACCTAACCCCCCCACCAAGTTTCGTCGAAATCCGTCCAGGAGTTTTTCCGTAATACTGTTCACAAACAAACAAACAAACAAACAAACAAACAGAAAGGGGTGAAAACAGTAACCTCCATCCATCTTCGATGGCGGAGGTTAATGAAGACACTATAAATCTCAGTCTTTTGCTGAAACCCCTGTCACACCTTGGCGATTTAGCCAGCGTATGGCAACGTATCAAAATTTATCTAAAACGCTGGCGTACGCTGAACTATTGTTGTTTTTTTTTCAGTTTTGGGCGTATAATAACGTGTTGGACGTATGCATAACGTATTGGTAACGTACACAGAACGTTTCGATAACTTATAGATAACTTATACCAACGAATGCTTAGCGTGTTGTCGGCGTTCACAACTTATGCCCAACGATAGTCTAACTTATGCATAGCGCACGGCAGCGTATCGCCGACGATCACGTGGTGTAGCCTATTAAAAGGCTGCCGCTCGACGATTCAAATCATAACCGCACTAGACATCGAAGTGTCAACATCACCGTCATGCGAAGAAAACTTCGAGAATGCTGCAAAGAAGTCTCCTGGCGTGGCCGTGGACGCGACGCAAGGAGTATCCATCATCACCCACACCCTCCCCCATCACGCTCACCCTCTGACGGAGAGGATGCTGGTTCCACCAAACATGAGTTCCACCATGAGCTGGTCATACATGCCAAAATGTCGTCGCCTCCGATCCATGGTCTCACCCAGTTCCTTCTCCTCCGTTCACCTCTTCTTCTCCTGGCTCTATTGGCACGCAACTGGTACAGTGTCAAATCGATGAGGTCATGTTGATGTTGGAGGACAGCTCGTAGGTATTGTCGTCTCAGCCTTGCCGGATCCTCCATCTCTCGGATGACATGGACATCTACTCACCATGGAGTCTGGAACACTGACGGGTTCCTATATACCAATCCCCTAAACGCTGCCAATACGCCATTATACAGTAGCTGTAAGTTAGAAACACGTTCAGTAAGTTCTGTGGTCGTCCGGAAGACGTCAAATATGTCTACATACGTCAATATGCGTTGGAATACGTTACACACAGGTTCAAAGCACGTTACTCATAGGTTACAAATAAGTTTCGGGTACGCTAGACATTACCTCGACGTATTTCGACTTATGAGTAACTTACAAGTAACGTGTGTCGACGTGTGTCAACGATCGCATAACGTGCCTACAACTTATGGCCAGCGTATGCGGAACGTGTGAGTCATACGCTGGCATACGTCGACAAATTTTGGGCATGCTCAAAATTTGTCGACGAGCTCGGCGTACTACGACGTATGCCAGCGTGCTTCAGCGTGCTCTTAACGTATACAAACTTACCCATAACGTATTCGACGTGTGCCAGCGTATTCGCCAAATTTTTCATACGTCGGCATACGCTGACTAAAACGTCAAGGTGTGACAGCCCCTTAACTAACAAACATTGAAAACAGCTCTGGTCCATTTCACCAATTCATTTGCTTAAGTAAAAGCCTTTTCTTATGGTACCTTGTTTGAAAACAACTCCAAAACCAAGACATAAGTTGTTATCTGATGTCATGCATGAATTTTTAAATTGGGTTAAAAATCCTTCTTCATTGACTTCATCTTTATCACGAGCCAAGTAATTTCCTGTGTCCTTTCAGTACAAGATACAGTATTATGTATCCATAGTGCACTTGGTAAACTGGCTCTGGATCTTACATATTATTCCACAACATAAAATCGTTTCTTCCTTGTTTAGATTACTTTCTACTTGATACATACAATTTCGTCATCTTTGTTGTTTTGTTTTTTTCCCCTTACTTTCATTTGTCTCTCAACTTATAACAAAACATTAAATTGCTCCATTGTATCTGCAGTTCCATCTGGTGCAGCGGGGGCAGGTGGTGGTGACGTTGCAGCAGGGGCAGGCGGTGGTGACGTTGCAGCGGGGGCTGGTTAAAAACACACATCAACCACACAACACCCCTTGACAAGACCCCCACCAACAGCACTCCATACACTGCACCACATCACCCATCAATGCTCAAACTACGTAAAAGTCTACCAACCTCCCATACCCCTCTATCTCTATAACTTCCAGTACCTATCTTATTCTAATTTAAACTTATCTACTGTTTCTGCTGCCACAACCTTTCCAGGGAGACCATTCCATGCATTAACTACTCATTGAGTAATTTATATAAGTCCCTGCCTTACTGCCGTCTTAACTCTCCTCTTCTTTACTCTCAGGCTATGGCCCCTGGTCCTATCACTGCTCACTCTGTGAATAATTCATTTGCACTCATTTATCTCTACCTTTCATTATCTTAAACATTCTCTATCATATCTCCTCGTAACCACCTCTTTTCTAGTGAATAAAGCCCTGTCTCCTTCAGCCGCTCCTCATCGCTAAGTCGAGCTAGGCCCGGAATCAATCTAGTAGCCCTGCGCTGAACCCTCTCTTTGGCGTCTATGTCCTTCCTGAGTTGTGGTGACCAGAACTGCACACAATATTCTAGATGTGGCCCTCACTAAATTCCTGTACAATGTTAACGCCACCTCTTTTGATTTATAATTGATCCCCCTCTGAATACAACCTACAACCCTATTTGCTTTACCTATAGCTGCCTTGCACTGTGCTGCCTGCTTACCTTCCATATCTTACCACCCCCAGATCCTTCTCCTGTGTGACACGCTCCAAAATTACCCCTTACATCCTGTAATCTCTATTTTCATTGTTCTTTCCCATCCCCAACACCTTACACTTGCTCAGGTTAAATTACATCTGCCAGTCTTTTGCCCAATCTATACAAGTATCAATACTTTCCTGAATCTGATCACCACCCCCTCTGCTATCACCTTACCTCCAAGCTTTGTGTGATCTGCAAATTTGGAAAGCTTACTCTTTACCCCATTATCCAAATCATTGATGTAATAATGAACAGTAATGGTCCGAGTACTGATCCCTGAGGTACCTCACTACTTATATCTCCCAGCAAGACATCCTCTCACTCACAGCCACTCTTTGCTTCCGATCACCAAAGCCAGTTTGCAATTCCAATTAGCTACCTGACCAGCCACTCCACAAGCCCTCACTTTGGCGAACAACCTCCGATGTGGTACCTTATCAAATACCTTCTTAAAGTCGAGATATACTGTCCACTGCCTTTCCCTCATCCACCAATCAGACACTGCTTCATAGAACTCTAAAAGATTTGTTAAACAGGAACTACCTTTGGTAAACCCACACTGACTACCTTTAATTACTTTGTATTTGTTTTAAATGGTTCCTCATCTAGACCTTAATTAATGTCTCAACACCTTCCCCACAACTGAAGTCACACGAACAGGTCTATAGCTTCCCAATTCTTCTCTGGATCCTTTCTTAAATAATGGTGTTACATTTGCTACTCTCCAATCCTCCGGTACCTGTCCTGACTCCAGTGAGCTGTTGAAATATCCGTTAATATCTCGCTTACCTGCTCAGCTACCTCCATCAATACTCTCGGGTGGCATATTATCTTGGACCCGGAGCCATAATCGACTCTTCGATTACCGAGCTGTTCCTTTACTTCCTCCACACGAACCTGGATCTTCTGTAAAGCCTTTTCTTATCTCCTTGATAAATACTCTCAGCTATTGACAATTCTCCTGACTGTTCTTGTGTAACAGTTGAAGAAAAATACCTGTTTTAATAAGCCTGCCATCTCACTTTCATCACTAACCACTCTCACGGTGCTATTCCTCAATGGGCCCACACTGGTCCTAACCTGTTCTTTTTCCCTGATATACTTAATTAAAGCCTTGCTATTATGTTTAATATTCATAGCCATGTCCTTCTCATACTCTCTTTGGCTTGCCGAGTTATTTCTTTAACTTGCCTCGTTTACTCTGACAGTGACATAAATCTAACTCCAGTCCTGATATTTTTCTATTTTCTTGCCTAGCCTGACTCATCACAATTACATCATCCGTTCCTTCCTTAATATCTTCTTCACCCTCCACTGACCTAAAAAAGCCTGAATCCTTCCTCAATTCCCACTGCAAACCTTGCTGCCCCCTTTCTATTTAACATATGGCCATCATTCCGAAACACTCCCTTTGTCCCGTAAATGATTCCCACTGCTTCTTAAATGTAAAACCTTCCTCCCGACACCATTCTTCCAGCCATTGGTTGACATCTATCACTCTGCCTCATAATTTCTATTATTGTTTCCTAATCTTTGGAGATCCAGAAAACATTACCTCACAACACTTTGCTTCAGCCACTTACCCAATATCCTGTATCTATTTTTCAAAACCTCTGAGTAAACTATATCATTCGCTCCGAGGTGTACCACAACCAACTTCTTCCTGCCATGACCCGATACAATATCGTTTACCCTTCCTTCAATGTCCCTAACTCCCGCTCCTTCAAAACTACACAAAATTCTGTGTCTACGATCCATCCTGCAGAATGAAGAATCTACATATATAATTTGTCTCATCACCCACAAAAACTGTCTCCCATACCTCATTTCTACCAAATTATATTGCTGCACCTACATCACTCCCTACACCCGGGTACCACCACTGCCTGCACCTGCTGCACCTCCACCACATCTTCACCTGCTGCACCTCCCACACTGCCTGCTCCCCCTGCACGGTCACCTCCTGCCCCCACTGCACCGCACCACCTCCTGCCCCCACTGCACCGTCACCACCTCCTGTCCCCGCTACACCATCACCACCTGCTGCCCCCGCTGCACCGTCACCACCTCCTGCCCCCGCTACACCATCACCACCTACTGCCCCCGCTGCACCGTCACCACCTCCTGCCCCCGCTACACCATCACCACCTCCTGCCCCGCTGCACCATCACCACCTCCTGCCACCGCTGCACCGTCACCACTTCCTGCCCCCGCTACACCATCACCACCTACTGCCCCCGCTGCACCGTCACCACCTCCTGCCCCCGCTGCACCGTCACCACCTCTTGCCCCCACTGCACCGTCACCATCTGTTGTCCCGCCTGCACCGTCACCATCGCCTGCCCCCGCTGCACGGTCAGCACCCACCTGCCCCCGCTGCAACATCACCACCGCCTGCCCCCGCTGCACGGTCAGCACCGCCTGCCCCCGCTGCAACGTCACCACCGCCTGCCCCCACTGCACAGTCAGCACCGCCTGCCCCCGCTACAACTCACCACTGCCTGCCCCACTGCAAAGTCACCACCGCCTGCCCCCGCTGCAACGTCACCACCGCTGCCCCCGGGCAACGTCACCACCGGCCTGCCCCCTACCAATGTCACCCACCGCCTGCCTCGCTACAACGTCACCACCGCCTGCCCCCGCTGCAAAGTCACCACCGCTGCCCCCGCTGCAACGTCACCACCGCCTGCCCCCGCTGCACTTCACCACCGCCATGC
>CM068952.1:2865341-2888631 GCA_035128595.1 Eptatretus atami | reverse complement strand
TTATTTTTATTCCAAATAAATTATTTTTTTAAATTGATACTCAGTGTCTATTTAAGGCAACTTATCTGTTCTTGAGGTGGGTTCACTGTCAAGAAGTAAAATCTTGTAAAATTTGGCACATTCGTACATAATTGCACCAAACCACCGGCAGAGAGTTCTTTCTTTTTTTTGCAATGCTCCAAACGTTTTACTTCCTTTTTTTGTGTGTTAATTTAATATGAGCAAGGTGGTGTATGAACTAATCTTACATTCCTTCAGGGAAATTATGCAAGACACAATTAAGTGACAATGCCAAGTATCCAGAGCATTCCCTTGGCAAATTTTATCAGTCATTATATTCCATGTTTGGTGTTGTCATTTTACTTTTTGTGTGGCTCTGCAACTCCGAACGATGGAAGGGCAATAAAAACGAAAACAAAAATCCGAGAACGAGCAATGGTTAAAAGGAAGTGTGGGCAAATCTCTTTTGCTCCGACGACGGACTGATGTCTGAACCATACGTCAGCTTTACTTTGCTTCCCATGCCAGTTCGCACACATTTGTCAATGTGAGAACACCTCATTAAAATGATCTGCTAATGAATATATGAAGAGTTTAATATATTTTTCATGTTAAAGGTGTACTGAAAGCTATTTTCACAAAAACGGTTGAATGTCGAAGAACCGGATCAATATTTTGAATAAAACAAAATTAGCTCCATGAGGAGCATTTGCTACTACACTCATTCAAGTCTCCTTGAATTCAAGTCTCATTCAAGTCTCCTACACTCATTCAAGACTTAATAAAGTCGAGATAAATGATTTATGATATTGTCAATATGGAGAAGGATGAATGTGCGTTTCAGCAGGTACAGCATTGTAAATTTTCTGTTTTACCAATAATTGTAAAATGTACAGCATCATGAAAGTTATAACTGCTGCTTACCTCAATTTTCCCATGCACTGGATACTGACCATCATGCCACTCTGATTTCATATCTCCAATTGTTACACAACCTGCTTTACTCAGCAACAAAGTGATATTTTATACGTTGTTCGTTTTTTGCAACTTGGTTATCCTCCAATCTCTCTTTCAAATCCTTTGTCACCTTGGTTATATCACTCCTTTCTTTCCATGTGTCAGTTATCACTCATGCCTTTGAAGTTACATGGGCTTTCTGATTTAATGGAAAAAGTTCATATTTCTGTCTCCTTACTTGATGGAACCGGACGAAAACAAAGGTCCACAGTGTTCTGCACTGATGAGTTTGGATGTCCTCCTGGGGGCCGTGGGTGCTCCTGAGTTGGTCAGGCACGTCACAAGGGTGGGGGTGGGGTGTCAGCCGCAAAGATGGATTTGGCAATCATGGAGGGTGCAGTTTTGATCAGCATCGTGGAGGTGAGCACATTGGCCTGAGGCCGGATGACAGATGTGGACAGAGTGGATCTCATCATGGTGGCTCCTTGAGGAATGAGATCTGAGAGAGATAACTGAATTGTCTAATCGACTGAACATGATGATGCTTAAACTCTTACTGATAGCGGAACCAAGGTGGTATAAGCCTGAGGATGTTAAGGAAGAAAAAAAGAACGAGACTAAGCAGATGCCACTGGATAAGTCTTTACTGTGGTAAATGCTTGGAAGTGGCTCATTTAACAGCTTTGATGGATGAGTTGAGGAAAGGGACAATGACCTTTTGGGTTTTGTCAGAGGATTGGGGATTTTTTGAAGAGGCTTGGTCTTGTTCGGGGGGTTGGTCTATGGCAGGCAAGGGGAATAGTGGAAGTGTGGTGGGTGCAGGCAGTGTGGTGGGTGCAGGCAGTGTGGGATTTGCTGAGGATATAGGGGATGGTATGAGTGTGGAGCATGCTGACTGCGGTGGGGGTGCAGAGGAGGTGGGTGATGGACTTGAGTGTGCCAGGTGCGAACGCCAGTCTCGGTGTGGTAGGTACTGCTGGGAGTGTGTGTGACAGTGGGGTTATGGAGTATGTGGGTGGGTGGTACGGTTGGTAACAACGATGTTGGGGTTTTTATGAGTGAAGGTAGCGGCATTTGGGTTGTGGTTGGTGTGGTGCTGCGCAGGCCGGTGGGGGTGCTGTGGGTGTGCATGAGGTTTGTGGTGTGGGTGCGGCAAATTCCACAGTGGTGGTTGTTGGATGGAGAAGCGATGGAGGCCAGGGCGATCGTTTTTGTTATGGATGAGGCTATTAGGTATGTGGACTCTGCATTTTGTGGTAGGTATCCAAAAAATAGGATTTTGTGTTGTTGCAGAGGGGTGGGGGTGATGGATATTGATGCAATATTGGATGATGTCTTGTCAGATCATGGTGGAGGGATATTGGTTGGAGTGCATGTTGGTGCTAACGATGTGGGAAGAATATATTCTGAGGACTTGAAGGCTCGTTGTTGGGTTATTGATTGAGAAGGAAAGTGGTTTCAACAAAATGTCTTTCTTGGATTCTTCCAAGAAAGGGTGACTGTGGGGAATTCACAAGTAGAGGGAGAGATGTTAACCTTTGGTTGGAGGAATGTTTTTGAGCAGCAATGATTTGGGTTTAGGAAACACTGGAACCTTTTTAGGGAGTCAAGGGAGCGTTTTCTGAATGATGGCAATAGACTAAACAGAAGGGGAGCAGCAAGTATTTAAGAGGGAATTAAGACTTTTTTATGCTGGAGAATGGTAGAGATGCTGTAGGGGAGTGGGGACTGCTGCCAGGCAGCAAGAGTGGTTGGTGAGGAGAGGCAGCAAGAGTGGTTACACGAGGGGAAAGGTTAAGAATATTAAAGGGGAAAAGTTAAGGATATCATATACCAATGCCAGGAGTTTAAATAATTGGATCGACGAAGTTTCGGCTAAAGAAGATAACAAAAAGTATGATGTAGTTGCAGTAAGTGAGACTTAGTTTAATGAGAAGAGCAGTTTGAGAACAGCATTGAAGGGTACAAAGATGTATTAGTATGATAGGAAAGTGAAGATAGGAGGGAGTGTGGCAATCCAGTTAAAGACAATATTGTGTCGAGAGTAAGGAATGACATTAAGAATGGAGATAATGTGGAGGATTCTGTGTGGATTGAGATTGGAGATTGTAAGAATAGTGCTGTACTTATAGGATGCGTTTATAGCGCTCTTGGTATGAGGGAGGAGCAGGAGAGAGGGGTTCATGAAGAATTCAGAAAGGCATGTGGAAAGGGTAGAGTGTCCGTTGTGGGGGGGGGGGGGTTAAATTTGCTAAGGATAGATTGGGTCCAGGAAAGGGAAAGAGCAGAGCCGAAGATCAAATCCTGGATTGCTTTTTATGTCTGTTTGAAGAAAAGCCCATGAGCAGGAGGTGGGATGGTGGTGGTGTTGCATCATTTTTTAAAGTAATGATCCGGATATGGTGGAAGAGATGGAGGTTGGAGAACATCTGTGGACATGTGTGTGCAACGATATTGTTGAGCTGTTGAGTTTGGGATTGTGGGACAAGGCTGTTGTATTTCAGGAAGGCAAACTTGTGAGGTATGAGAAGAGAGTTTATAAATCTAAATTTGTAAAAGCTAATGTTTCGGCAGTCTGCATCAGAGAGGAGCAATTGTGTAGGGTGCAGAGTAGGTACATTCCTGTGAGGTGTAAACGTAGAGGCAGTAAGAGACCAGGCCAGGTGGATGAGCAGAGAGGTAAGCATCGTTATGAAGAATAAGAAGAAGGCATTCATGAAGTACAAAATTACAGGAATAGAGTCCGACTCATATCAGTGTAGGAGTAAGCAGAGGCTAGTTAAGAAAATAACTCTGCAAGCTGAAAGAGGATATGAAAAGGATATGGCCAGAAATATTAAACTTAATATCAAAACATTATTTAAGTATATTAGCCTATGAGGGATTAAAATTTTTTTAAGGTTATAAGACGTGTGGGCCCCTTGAAGAATATCACCGAAGAGATGATAATGGTGAGATGGAAGGCTTATTGAAAAAAAGAAAATTGCTTCCACATTTACACAAGTACAGTCAGGGGAACTTCCAATAGCTGTTCGTATCTATCTCGAATGGGAGCAAGGGCTTTTCGAAGAAATCCATGTAGGAGTCGAGAAAGTAGAGAAACAATGAGGAAAACTAAGAGATGATAAATCTCTGGGATTAGATAATATGCTTTCAAGATTACTGAGGGAGGTGGCAGACCAATGTATGTAATAGCTCATTGGGTTCATGATGGTTACCAGAGGATTGCAGAGTAGCACATGTAACACAGTTGTTTAACAAAGGATCCAGAGTCAAATCAGGGAACTTTCAACCTGTCAGCTTGACTTCGGTTGTGGGGAAGGTGTTGGAGACATTAATTAACAAACGGATAGTGAAACATTTGAATGATGTCTAACTAATTAAAGATAGTCAGCAGGGATTTACTAAAGGGAGGTCATGTTTAATTATACTTCTTGGAGTTCCATGAAAGAGTGTCAGACTGAGGGGGATGACGGAAGTGTCGTGGATGTAGTTTATCTGGACTCACAAAAAGCTTTTGATAAGTTATCACAGAAAAGACAGGAACAAAAGGCTTGTGGAGTGGCGAGTGGAGTAGTTATAATTGGATTGGAAACTGGCTTAGTGATCAGTAGGAAAGAGTGGCTGTGAACAGAATGATATCTGACTGGGAGGATGCAAGTAGTGGGGGACCCCATGGATCAGTACTCAGACCATTATTAGCCCCCGTTGGACTTTGTCTGAAAATGGGGGCTTGTGGATTTGGTCTCGATGTTCGTGTCCGTGCGTGCGTGCGTGCATGTGTGCGTCCACAACCATTTCTTAGACATGCATGGTCCGATTTTGTTCAAACTTGGCACAAGCACAGTACATGATGACATACACGTGCACCTCACGATATTTTGCGATGTGATCAAACATGGTAGACTGGCGGCCATTTTCGTTGTAAAAATAAAACAAACCCCGGTATCGAAGACGTCCTCAACCATTTCTCAGACATGCATATACCAATCTTGTTCAAACTTGGCACACAGATAATAAATAATTGCTTACACATGCACGTTGTTTTTTTTTTGTAGAAATCAGATGTAACATGGCCGACTGGCAGCCATTTTAGTTGTAAAAAAAACCCAATGTTGAACACGTCTTCAACCATTTCTCAGACATGCAATTACCGATATTGCTCAAACTTGGCACACAAATAAGGAATGATGGCATACATAGGCAAGTCATTTCTTTTCAAGATCAGATTGAAGATGGCCGACTGTCGGCCATTTTGTTACTTAATTGTGTCCCCAACCATTTCTCAGAAATGCATGTCCGATTTTGTTCAAACTTGGCACAAGCACAGTACATGATGGCCCACACGTGCACTTCACTTTATTTTGCAATCAGATCAAAGATGGCTGACTGGTAGACTGGCGAACATTCTATTTGTACATAAATATGGGCTAGCCCAGGGGTTCCCAACCTGTGGTACGCGTACCACAGGTGGTACACTTGGACTCTCTCGGTGGTACGCGGCAGCGTGGTTTTTTTTTTAAACGCAGTTTTTATTTTACTTCTCTCTCATGCAGCTTGTGCACAATAATTAAATTTATATCGAAAGCGTCTGTACACTGACAGCTGTTTGTTATCGGCCATTGTGCACAAGTCTTATTATTCATTTTGTCTCTACACGCCACTCTGTCATCATTGCTTATTGCCCGGCTTATTATTACCGTTATCGTTCACCAGCATCATGTCAATGCGAAAATATTCGGAGAGTTATCTCAAGTTAGGCTTCACTTCCATCCAAAAAGTGAATTAGAAGCTCCACAGTGTGTGATTTGTGGAAAAGTTCTCGGCAACCAATCTATGAAGCCAAGTCTATTGAAGCGCCATTTTGATTCTGTTCATCCTGAACAAGCGACAAGGACCATGATTTTTTTCGTCGGAAGGAAAATGCCATGAAAAGAGCACGGCTTCGATGGCGGCGGCAGTTTTCAACAGCAGTCCACGGCAGCCGTAAAGGCATCCTACTTAGTTGCACTGCGAATTTCAGAACAGAAAAAACGTCACACCGTCGGTGAAAGCCTCATCCTTCCCGCCACAAAGGATATGGTACGTCTCATGCTGGGAGAACAAAGCGCCAAGAAGCTCAATTCTCTTTCGTTGTCAAACAACACAGTTCAGAGGCGCATTGAAGAAATGTCAACCAATATTCGTGACCAGGTGGTTGCAGAAATCAAGGCATCTCCATGTGGATTTTCTATGCAATTGGATGAGTCAACTGACGTGGCAAATTGTGCCCAACTGTTAGCGTTCGTTTGGTACGTGCATAAAGCCAAGTTCAAGGATGAAATACTATTTTGCCGCCCGCTTAAAACCACAACGAAAGCAAAGGACATTTTCGAAGAGGTGTCTTCCGTCTTTGATCAAGTTGGGCTGTCATGGGTTGATCTGAAAGGCTGTACTCCAGATGGTGCTCCAGCTATGTTGGGGTGCAGATCAGGTTTCCAAACGCTTGTGAAGGCAGTTGCTCCTGAGTGCCGGCGCTACACTGTACGATCCACCGCCACGCACTCGCAGCCAAGGCGCTCCCCAAGTCATTGACTGACGTTCTCTCAACCATGATCAAAATTGTGAACCATGTGAAATCCCAGGCTCTCAATTCGCGACTTTTCAAGAAACTTTGCGAGGATTTCGACTCCGACCATAAAGTTCTCTTATTCACACTGAGGTGAGATGGTTATCCCGTGGAGATATGGCGGAGCGCGTGTTTGAACTGCGAGCTGAGCTTCGTGAATTCTTCGAAAACGATGGAAAACCAAAGACTGGCGATTTCGTCGCTGCTTTGAACGACCCCGACTGGGCATTGCACCTGCCTTATTTGGTCGACATTTTCTCTCAGTTAAATGCCCTGAACAAGTCTCTTCAGGGGACTGGCGCGACTATCTCTTTATGTAAAGTCCAACCCACAGTTGAATTTGTGTATGTCCAAAAATCTTCAAAGCCTTGTTTCCATGTTCATAAAATAGTGTCTTATAAAAACACACAACACAAATAACTAAGGAAGTGACAGGTAAGTGAAATTTGGTTACAAATGTAACAGCATAATAACTGGATAACTTAAAGAAATAAACTTTCTTGTCAGTGATAGTCTTGGGTTGAAGGAAACTTTCCTGTTTATTGTTGCTTTTTGAATATTCAGGGGTTGTTTTCATTCATCATTCACAAATGGTTCCCAACAATGCAAGGTATAACAATAAGTAATATACTACAAAGAGAATGTACATAACGTTTATATGGAGATCATTTCGTTTCTTTCTAGTGGGAAAACTTGGAGATGGTTGTTTTTTTTCATTTTGGGAAAAGACAACAAACAAGCAGAGATCACTGCTCATGAGCATATTGAGTGTAAATTCCCTTTCTACTCACTCCCTCTTCTTTCTTTCTGGACACTTCTCTTCTTCTTTGTTATTTTCCTACCTTTTTTTACATTGTAAATGGTTGTCTTTATATACACAACTGGTGAACTCATCAGTTGTCGTTTTCTATTAATTTTTTTGATTTTTGTTGGGCTTATTGACCTCATCACCGTGGGAGCAGAAACTCTCCCTGGAGTAACTCGTCAAACGCTAATGACAATGTGATGTTCCCTCTCGAGATGAACTGGTTATAAATTCGAGAATTCATTTCTCGTCCAGTTTTGGTCGCAATAGCAATCCTAGTGGACCATAGGGGGCTGTAGTCTGCAAGTTCATGCCAATAAGATGGGCTTATGCAACTGTTTTGCATTCACAGTGTATTTATTATATAATATATATTATATAATTAATATAATATATATATATAATCACAACACACACACCACCCGGTGGGTGCATGACCGATTAAGCACATTTAGGCCCGTCTCCTTATTGGGGGTGGCTGCACACAAGCAAGAGAGGGTTTGATCATTTTAAGAACTTTGTTGTCCACAACCTCAATTCAGAGAGAGTGGAGCCACAGCACACCATCCTAGATGCAATTTGGACGTGGTCGCAATCTTTCATCAGTTATTCACTTTTGGAGCCTATCCCTTTGACAGCAAGTTCTTCTGATCTCATGTATGTTCCAGAATTCTTTTATGGGGTTATTCCAGAACGTGTACACAGGAATCAACCAACCAACACAGGAGTTGAAATGTGTAATTTAAAGAACTGAAATGCTGTCATCAATCAGATCCAAATTGTTGCATCCGAGTTTTGATATTTTTGTGCAGCGTCTGAGCGATGCACTGCAATCTGATGGAGGCGGCCACTTCCTGATGTATCTACCATAAATAATAATAAATTGCAAAGCTTTGCTCATAAACCTTTGTGTGTTCTCATTTCCAATCCTCTTTGCTGTTTGAAAATTATCACTATCCAAACGTGTCAGTCGGCTCTGCACAACCTGTATGTAGAGTGCCTAATACGACAGTTTTCAAAATTTTGCACTTTTCAAATTTTTTTAACTTTTGGTTGCCTGAGAACCTGGAATTAAATTGCATTAAAAACGACTTTTTTCCATTTTATTTACACATTTTAACACCACACTTTCAACTAAAAACAAATCGTACCAAATTTTCAAATTATTTAACATACAAAACCAGAATATCTTGCTTGGATAGTGTCATCCCCCACACACCCCCCACACCCATCTATAATAGCAATTGCAATTAGCTCAGGTGTACAATCACTTCCAGAATCACACAATTATAATTGGTTCCACCTTGGTTAAACTGTAGTGGATCTGAATTATTTCAGAATGGAATCAGCTGTTGCTGTAGGTTTTCTCTCCTGGGAGTGCCTTTCACAGCAAAGACAACCAATGGAGCAGTACCAAGGAGCTTTAAAAGACTCTGGGAGGAGTTTGTGGTCGACGTTAGGAATGGGTATAGAAAAATATTCAAAGGTTTGAAAATCCTCTTTGGAGCACTAAGAAAATCAGTGAGAGAGGGAAAGAATATGATCAAAGACTGCCTGATTAGGCGTCCCTTCAAGATGGAATGACCCACAAGGAGGAGGCTTATAGCGAGGACCACAAGAGCATGGAACTTTTGAAGAGCTTCAGGCTTTGTAGCAAAGACTGGCATGTGTGCATGTGACAACATATCTCAAGTACGAAACAAGTCCGGGCTGTCAGTAGAGTGGCAAGAAGGAAGCATTATTCAAAAAAGTCCCACCTTGAGTCCCTTTTGAGGGTATGCAAAAAAACGCAGGATATTCTGGAAGCATGGTGGCAAAGTTTTTGTGGTCTGACGACACCAAGATGGAACTTTGGCCCTATAATGCAAAACCAATTTTGGTGCAAAGCCCCCAAACAGTAGCACTGTTACCCAAAGAACATCCCCTACTGTGGAAGCATGTGGTGGAGCATCATGTATGGGATATTTCTCATGCAGAAGTGGGCTGGGGCATTGTCAGGCTAGAGGAAAATTGGATGGAGCAAAATACGAAAATCCCAGAGAAAGAACTTGCTGCTCTGCAAGAAGCTGAAATTGAGCGGAAGTTCACCTTTCAGCATGAAACAACGACCCGAAACGCACAGCAAAGCTATATCTTGGAGTGGCTGGCCAGTCAGACGCTGACTAAATCATGGAAAATCTGTTGCATGACTGAAGATGGTCCATGCACTACATCCCATGCACTCTGACTGAGCTTGAACAATGTTTTGTTCAGAAGAATGGAAAATTTGCCATCAAGGTGTGTAAGTTTGGTAGAACGATCCCAACGAATTTTTTCAATTTCAAGCTTTAATTTGCTTGTCAAGAGATGCTTCACAATAGTTTACTCGGAGGGGGGGGGGGAGGGACCTTATCCAACAGATATTCTAGTTTTGTATTTTTTAATTAATTTCTGAAATTTGTAGAATTTGTTTTCACTGGAAGCTTGTGAGTTACCATGTGTAAATAAAGGTGAAAAGTCTGTTTAATGGACATTTAACTCAGGCCTATAAGACCAATCAGAGGTGAATTTGACTTTCTATACGGCAGTACACACGTGTGTGTGTTGTTGTGTGTTTGGTGTGTGTGTGTGTGTGTGTGTGTGTGTGTGTGTGGTGTGTGTGTGTGTGTGTGTGTGGTGGTGGCCTGAAAAGTATTCCTCCGCTCAAAGTTTCACATTTTGATACCACTGAGTTACATTTCATGATTCTTTCAATAAACTAATTTAAGGTCTTCACTGAACTACTCCAAAGTGATAGCTAAAAAAATACAGATAAAGTGTGAATAAGTGATAACAGGGAAGATTCGGATGATTATCAGTTGTATAATTATTCAAACTTTGCTAATTAACCCTAAATCACTTTCAGGAACAAATTATGTGTTTTGAAAGTTATATAAATAAGTGTAACTAGGTTTCAGCGCGCATGGTAATTATGGTTTAACTTAAAATTACAGCTCCCCACTTATCTAATGATTTTAAGGAACAACTCACTTGGTCAACAACAAGGCAAACATGAAGACCAAGAGCATTCCAAAAGAAGTCAGAACATAATGTGGTGGAGAAGCACCATTAAGAGAGAGGGTATAAGAAGATTGTTAAAAGGTTACTCTTATCGCTTTTGAATACGGTGACATCCTATAAGAATGGAAGACGTTCCTACCACCGCAGATACATCCAGCTCAGCAGACGGCAACGCAGGAAACTGGTTCAGGATGTCGATGTAAATCAGCAACCGATGTTGAAAGATCTGCAAGGCTATATGTTCTGGATGTGCGGTCAGTGTGCATCAATCAACACATCCATTCTCTTCACAAGGTAGCTCTATGGAAAGGGGTAAGAAAGAAGCATGACTGAAAAAGTGCATATAAGGCTCATATGGAGTTTGCGGGGAAAAAAACAAATCTTAATGATACTGCAGGCTTGTGGAAAAAGTTTTGTGGTAGCGAGGACAAAAATTAAACTTTTTGTTCTAAATTCAAAGTGTTTACATCTGGCACGAGCCTATAATACACTTGCCACCACCAAACACCATCCTGCTGTCCAAGCATTGGTGGTGGCAGAGTTATGTTATTGGGCTGCTTTTCATCAGCAGGGACTGGCAGGCTTGTAGATAGAAGAAGACAATGCTGGTGATAAGTACGGAGAATCCTTGATGAAAACCTGCTTGAGTGCCATTAATCTGAAACTGGGTAGGAGATTCCATTTCAGCAGGACAATGATCCTGAAGCACAAAGCTAGAAGCACACTGGCTACACACCTAGCCAACACAACACGCAAAAAGTGGCTGATAGAAACAAAATAAATGTTCTTGAGTGGCCCAGTCAAGTCCTGCTTGACACGCAATTGAATTTTATGCGCGAGACTTGATTGAAGATTGCAGTCATCGAGGATCCCCATCAATAACTATGGGTGAAATCTTTAACCCATTTTCACTTGAAAATTGCTTCGTTCTGGTCATCTCATTGGCAAAGCTGGTAGAGACTTCCAAAAACATCACAGTTAGACATTCTGCAAAGTGCTTTCCATCATGTACTGGCCTGCAAGGGCTAATACTGTTGCGGAAATGGCCTTAGTATGCTACTAATATAGGAATAGCCAGATCCCCATTAAAAATGCATTGTTTAGCCAGGCTGTTCGGTAAAATGGGCATTACATGTGTGTGGGAGTGTAAGAGGCTGTTTATTGTTCGTCGCGGCTGGTGGTGTACCGAGAAGCTTCTCTTCTTCCTTCCGCTCCGGACGGGAACCCCGCCAGTCGTGCAGAGGGGGAGTGGCCTGCAAAAGGAAGTGAAACTGAAGGGAGGAGCCTGTTGGGCTGTCTCGAGCGGCAGAACGGAAAAAAGACAGTGGTGGTGATTCTGAAGAGAGAGGAAACTGACCTGAGGTTTAGGCGGCACTGCTTCGAGAGGGAACCTGGCTGCTGTGTGAGTCTGGAGTCCGGCTTGAGGCATGCTCGGCTTCGAGGCGAGCGTGCGCCGGGCAAGGCAAGAGAAGACTAGTGTGGGGCATAGATCTGCTGGATGAGCAGTCCGTTTTTGAGGCGTGCTCGGCTTCGAGGCGATGCAGAAAAGGAAAGCCTGTGTGATTCTGCAGAGAGAGAAACTGAACTGGGCCGTGCCAGGTCTGCCTTCTGTGGCCTAGAAGAGCAGCAGGGCGAAGGAAGCAGGGAAATTACTGCATGAGGTTGTCTGCCTCGGCTGGACGGAGACGACTGGTGGGAGTCGTGATCTGCTGTGTAAAGGGGACGGCTGTGTCTGTCTGCAATCTGCTTCGAAGGAGGCTGGTGAAGGCAGGCCTGTGCTTGTATGCCTGGACCTTGTCGAGAAACAGCTGAAATCATCATGACCTGCAGGTCTGGGCGTCCGACCTCGCAGGGTCAGAAGCGCGGAGGATCGCGTGTGTGGGCATGCGACAAAGGAGGACGAGCGCCATTGCCACGTGGCCGTGCTCGAGCTTGGGGCTCGCGAAATCCGTGGACATCCGTTGTTACGAGCCATATTACGGCTTTGAACAACTTTCCCTCCGTCATCGATAACTCACAAGTACTCTGTCTTGTCTGCATGCTGTCTATTTTCTTGTCTGCATGTCGTTTATGCTTAATCTCGGTAGGGACACTCTTCACGTAATCCGTACTCTCCTAGTTAAGAACGGGTTATAGATTAATTAAAACATTGTCGTGAAATTTTGCTTGTGTTGTGTTCCCGATGTCTCCAATAAATCTGGCTGATTCGTATGAAGTTGCCGCGTTGAAATTAATTTGTGTCGCGTCGAGGAACGATCCCTGATTGTATATAAAACAATGGTACAGACTGGAGGAATGCTCGGTACCTGAACAAACACTCTGTAACCGGGTTCTTTTCCCCAACTGTGTAAGGTCAGGGTACGTTTGTATGCGATTGAAGACGGTGACCGAGGCCTGTGCGAGCAGCGGCGTTATACCCGCGGAAGACGGACGGTGTGAGGGTGGCGCGAATCTGTAACATTTGGCTATCAAGAGTCTGGTGTGAAATCCCGCCACGCTGAATCCTCACATACTTTTACAAACAAGTGAATTTCGATTTGTCATTGTTTTTGGAGGTAATTCTGACATGTAACCTCCTCACTATAACAGTTGTTTAGTTGATCTATTCAGTTTATGACACAAAAAGTTATTTGGAAAATTGTTTATCACATATTAGTAAAAAATTTTTCATTAAATATGGTTATTAGTAGGGGTGAATACTTTTCTCAGGCCATGTATCCATTTAGGATGGTCAATGCAAATGGTTGGGTGATGGTCAAAAGTTGGTGTCACATCATCTCTCAGTTGGTCTTCTTGGATCAGCCACCAAACAGAGTGCAAGAGAGTTGTTGTCTTTCAAAAGTCAGAGATGACCCTGAACTCCATGTGCTATGCAGTGTGAGAGATGTACTTGCATTGTTTTGAGAGTTGCAGTGCTAACTTGCATCCATTTGGACTGGTGGTGGTTGAAATTGCCACAGATATGGAAGAATGAGGTTGCATCGGTGGCATTTAGTCAGGCATGTTAGATCTCGGGGTTTTAATTGTGTCTTGTCTTAAGGGGATGGTACCTGTGCAGTCAAACATTAAATATTTGCAGAGAGAATGTGCAACCAGAAGTATTCCATTAATAGTAGGATTTAGCATAGAATATTTCATTAGGGGATGGAGCTCTTGACATAAACAGAGAAAAAAATCTCACCCAGGTCTGTTATGAATGGTCATCATAAAAAAGAGAATAGCCAGCAATATACACAGAGAGTAAGGGAACATCATATAAAAAGGGTATCTTGTGAGGATGTGTCGGGAGTAGCAGCAGTAATCTGCACAGAGAAAATTGCCCAAATCTCCAAAAGAGTTTGCACACTACTTGCATTTTGGACTAGTTGAGCAATTTTTCTTTGTAATTATGTAATCCTGTTGCAGCTGGGGGGGGGGGGGGGCAATTGATACGATGAGAGATTATTACTTCTGCCAGGTAACAAATGACAAACAGCTAACCAAGCCATGTAAATTTAAAAACGAGACCATACACACAGGAAGAACCATTTTGCAAAACCCTCTGAGTTTCTTTAATTTTAAATCAATGAACGGCAAACATTTCATTACACTTCTTATCTCTCGACAAGAACTAAAGTGTCATTCACTTCCATCCACAAACTCATACATCTGATTATCAAAATCCACTGTTGATTTATATTATAGTTACCCAGATCCACCCATAAGGCTTAATACTCTTTCCATTTATCATACACCGATATAGGCATGACATAAGACAGACAGAGAAGTCACAACATCCAATCCATTCTCAGCCATGGCATGTGCATTCCACAAAGGTCAAATGTAAATAGCCATCAAAAACAGATGTACAGCTATAAAGGTAGAGTGCATACTCCGCAGGCTGAACAGTTTTACATTTTGTATCCACTATATGGGCAGATCTACATCCGGACCTGTATCAAAATCAAATAGGCTTGTTATATCAACTAGCCACTCATCTACCTAAGTTTTGTCACAATCTTCCAAACTTTTTCAAATATCATACTGCACATGGTTTTGGCCCATCTCTTTATGATGAAGAATCACTTTTAAAAGTTTTTTTCATGATCATATCTTGATGGATTCGATCTTCACCAAAATCTAATGAATTAGTCTTGTCACACAACAACTTTTCACCAATTTTCGTCCGAATCTTCCATAACTTTTTGAGATATCTGCTCACAGACAAGACAGGGGTGAAACATAAACCTCTGTCAACCGGGAATTATCCAAGAAACTTACCAACTCAAAGCACAATCCAGAAGGGCAATAAACATCATTATATATTAAACCAATAGACTAAACTTCTCAACTTTTACTGAAAGCCACCAGTTGGTGGAAACTCTCCATTAAAAATGGTAGCATCTGAAAAATCTGCCCTTCTATAACAGAAAATGTCTTTACACAAAAACGACTAACAGCTTGACTTTTCCTGCATCTACTATTTTTTTGCTCCTTTGTGAATTTATTGAGCCTTAATCATCTGATCACTTTTGTTTGGAAATAGGTTGACCGTTTGAAGCTTGTTTTATGGTATTAATTTGTCTATTATTACTAATATCAATAATAACAAACCTGCACACTGTCTTGTGTCACCTGTGTGAGCAGATCTGTCATACAACCTGGCTTTGTGCCACTATCAGCTTCGTCATTATGACACTGCCAGAAACAATCACAGACATCATGACAAAGGTATTCAAAAGTACCAGGTAGGTAATAATTCGAGTTTTGTGGAAGAAAATATAAGTGTTTTAGATTTGTTGTTGTTGTTGTTGTTGTTGTTGTTGTTGTAAAGAGGCTTGGATTTTTATCACCCCACCTAACTTACAGAGTTGAAATGAGTTCAGAACGGATAGATTGAGATAACAGTGTGGGGAAATACCTCCCCTCCATGCCACTTCCATGGTAGAGGCTGTCAACCTGAAAGCGGCCATCGAGTTCCAGCTCAAGAACTGTATGATTTACGCCATACATCTACTTTTTGCGACACAATGACCAGTCCTTCACTGCTTGCTTTGCTCCTTTCTGCATTCGCTATCTCGCTGCACTTGTGCTCTCTTTTCTTCATTCACCTTTCTTAAACTGCCAGTTACATGTAAACCTTCTTTTAGTCTGGTCTATTCTTCTTTACCTTAAACAAACAAGTCAATTAAATACACTTCATTAATTAACCCTCTCTGGTTCTCTCTATATTTCCTAACTTTTGTCAATTACTCTTCGCTCTCTCTCTCTTCTGTTCACGTAGTTAAGCTGCCCAGATGGCTCTCGCAAATATTCCCCACGTACAGAGGAGGTGAGTCTACTTGTTTGTTATTCCTTGTTTTCCATTTGATGTTATGCTTTGTTCGGTTCTTGCTTTGTAAGTAATCTGTCCCCAATGCATACAGTTTCGCTTCCCCCCTTTCATTCCTCTTTTATTTTTATCCAAATAAATTATTTTTTTAAATTGATATCAGTGTCTATTTAAGGCAACTTATCTGTTCTTGAGGTGGGTTCACTGTCAAGAAGTAAAATCTTGTAAAATTTGCACATTCGTACATAATTGCACCAAACCACGGCAGAGAGTTCTTCTTTTTTTTGCAATGCTCCAACGTTTTACTTCCTTTTTTGTGTGTTAATTTAATATGAGCAAGGTGGTGTATGAACTAATCTTACATTCCTTCAGGGAATTATGCAAGACACAATTAGATGACAATGCCAAGTATCCAGAGCATTCCCTTGGCAAATTTTATCAGTCATTATATTCCATGTTTGGTGTTGTCATTTTTTACTTTTGTGCTCTGCAACTCCGAACGATGGAAGGGCAATAAAAACGAAAACAAAAATCCGAGAACGAGCAATGGTTAAAAGGAAGTGTGGGCAAATCTCTTTTGCCTCGACGACGGACTGATGTCTGAACCATACGTCAGCTTTACTTTGCTTCCTACAGTTCGCACACATTGTCAATGTGAGAACACTCATTAAAATGATCTGCTAATGAATATATGAAGAGTTTATATATTTTTCATGTTAAAGGTGTATTGAAAGCTATTTTCACAAAAAACGGTTGAATGTCGAAGAACCGGATCAATATTTTGAATAAAACAAAATTAGCTCCATGAGGAGCATTTGCTACTACATCTCATTCAAGTCTCCTTGAATTCAAGTCTCATTCAAGTCTCCTACACTCATTCAAGACTTAATAAAGTGCGATAAATGATTTTGATATTGTCAATTGGAGAAGGATGAATGTGCGTTTCAGCAGGTACAGCATTGTAAATTTTCTGTTTTTCCAATAATTGTAAAATGTACAGCATCATGAAAGTTATAACTGCTGCTTACCTCAATTTTCCCATGCACTGGATACTGACCAGCATGCACCTCTGATTTCATATCTAATTGTTACACAACCTGCTTTACTCAGCAACAAAGTGATATTTTATACGTTGTTCGTTTTTTGCAACTTGGTTATCCTCCAATCTCTCTTTCAAATCCTTTGTCACCTTGGTTATATCACTCTTTCTTTCATGTGTCAGTTATCACTCATGCCTTTGAAGTTACATGGGCTTTCTGAATTAATGGAAAAGTTCATATTTCTGTCTCCTTACTTGATGGAACCGACGAAACAAAGGTCCACAGTGTTCTGCACTGATGAGTTTGGATGTCCTCCTGGGGGCCGTGGGTGCTCCTGAGTTGGTCAGGCACGTCACAAGGGGGGGGGGTGCAGCCGCAAAGATGGATTTGGCAATCATGGAGGTGCAGTTTTGATCAGCATCGTGGAGGTGAGCACATTGCCTGAGCCGGATGACAGATTGGACAGAGTGGATCTCATCATGGTGGCTCCTTGAGGAATGAGATCTGAGAGAGATAACTGAATTGTCTAATCGACTGAACATGATGATGCTTAAACTCTTACTGATAGCGGAACCAAGGTGGTATAAGCCTGAGGATGTTAAGGAAAAAAAAGAACGAGACTAAGCAGATGCACTGGATAAGTCTTTACTGTGGTAAATGCTTGAAAGTGGCTCATTTAACAGCTTTGATGGATGAGTTGAGAAAGGGACAATGACCTTTTGGGTTTTGTCAGAGGATTGGGGATTTTTTGAAGAGGCTTGGTCTTGTTCGGGTTGGTCTATGGCAGGCAAGGGGAATAGTGGAAGTGTGGTGGGTGCAGGCAGTGTGGTGGTGCAGGCAGTGTGGGATTTGCTGAGGATATAGGGGATGGTATGAGTGTGGAGCATGCTGACTGCGGTGGGGTGCAGAGGAGGTGGTTGATGGACTTGAGTGTGCAGGTGCGAACGCCAGTCTCGGTGTGGTAGGTACTGCTGGGAGTGTGTGTGACAGTGGGGTTATGGAGTATGTGGGTGGGTGGTACGGTGTTAACAACGATGTTGGGGTTTTTATGAGTGAAGGTAGCGGCATTTGGGTGTGGTTGGTGTGGTGCTGCGCAGGCCGGTGGGGTGCTGTGGGTGTGCATGAGGTTGTGTGTGGTGGGTGCGGCAAATTCCACAGTGGTGTGTGTTGGATGGAGAAGCGATGGAGGCCAGGGCGATCGTTTTTGTTATGGATGAGGCTATTAGGTATGTGGACTCTGCATTTTGTGGTAGTATCCAAAAAATAGGATTTGTGTTGTTGCAGAGGGGTGGGGGTGATGGATATTGATGCAATATTGGATGATGTCTTGCAGATCATGGTGGAGGATATTGGTTGGAGTGCATGTTGGTGCTAACGATGTGGGAAGAATATATTCTGAGGACTTGAAGGCTCGTTGTTGGGTTATTGATTGAAAGGAAAGTGGTTTCAACAAAATGTCTTCTTGGATTCTTCCAAGAAAGGGTGACTGTGGGGAATTCACAAGTAGAGGGAGAGATGTTAACTTTGTTGGAGGAATGTTTTGAGCAGCAATGATTGGGTTTAGGAACACTGGAACCTTTTTAGGGATCAAGGGAGCGTTTTCTGAATGATGGCAATAGACTAAACAGAAGGGGGCAGCAAGTATTTAAGAGGGAATTAAGACTTTTTTATGCTGGAGAATGGTAGAGATGCTGTAGGGGAGTGGGGACTGCTGCCAGCGAGCAAGAGTGGTTGGTGAGGAGAGGCAGCAAGAGTGGTTAACGAGGGGAAAGGTTAAGAATATTAAAGGGGAAAAGTTAAGGATATCATATACCAATGCCAGGAGTTTAAATAATTGGATCGACGAAGTTTCGGCTAAAGAAGATAACAAAAATATTATGTAGTTGCAGTAAGTGAGACTTAGTTTAATGAGAAGAGCAGTTTGAGAACAGCATTGAAGGGTACAAAGATGTATTAGTATGATAGGAAAGTGAAGATAGGAGGGAGTGTGCAATCCAGTTAAAGACATATTGTGTCGAGAGTAAGGAATGACATTAAGAATGGAGATAATGTGGAGGATTCTGTGTGGATTGAGATTGGAGATTGTAAGAATAGTGCTGTACTTATAGGATGCGTTTATAGCGCTCTTGGTATGAGGGAGGAGCAGGAGAGAGGGGTTCATGAAGAATTCAGAAAGGCATGTGGAAAGGGTAGAGTGTCCGTTGTGGGGGGGGGGGTTAAATTTGCTAAGGATAGATTGGGTCCAGGAAAGGGAAAGAGCAGAGCCGAAGATCAAATCCTGGATTGCTTTTTATGTCTGTTTGAAGAAAGCCCATGAGCAGGAGTGGGATGGGGTGGTGTTGCATCATTTTTAAAGTAATGATCCGGATATGGTGGAAGAGATGGAGGTTGGAGAACATCTGTGGACATGTGTGTGCAACGATATTGTTGAGCTGTTGAGTTTGGATTGTGGGACAAGGCTGTTGTATTTCAGGAAGGCAAACTTGTGAGGTAGAGAAGAGAGTTTATAAATCTAAATTTGTAAAAGCTAATGTTTCGGCAGTCTGCATCAAGAGAGGAGCAATTGTGTAGGGTGCAGAGTAGGTACTTCCTGTGAGAGTGTAAACGTAGAGGCAGTAAGAGACCAGGCCAGGTGGATGAGCAGAGAGGTAAGCATCGTTATGAAGAATAAGAAGAAGGCATTCATGAAGTACAAAATTACAGGAATAGAGTCCGACTCATATCGTGTAGGAGTAAGCAGAGGCTATTTAAGAAATAACTCTGCAAGCTGAAGAGGATATGAAAAGGATATGCCAGAAATATTAAACTTAATATCAAAACATTATTTAAGTATATTAGCCTATGAGGGATTAAAATTTTTTTAAGGTTATAGACGTGTGGGCCCCTTGAAGAATATCACCGAAGAGATGATAATGGTGAGATGGAAGGCTTATTGAAAAAAAGAAAATTGCTTCCACATTTACACAAGTACAGTCAGGGGAACTTCCAATAGCTGTTCGTATCTATCTCGAATGGGAGCAAGGGCTTTTCGAAGAAATCATGTAGGAGTCGAGAAAGTAGAGAACAATGAGGAAAACTAAGAGATGATAAATCTCTGGGAAGATAGCAGATTACTGAGGGAGGTGGCAGACCAATGTATGTAATAGCTCATTGGGTTCATGATGGTTACCAGAGGATTGCAGAGTAGCACATGTAACACAGTTGTTTAACAAAGGATCCAGAGTCAAATCAGGGAACTTTCAACCTGTCAGTTGACTTCGGTTGTGGGGAAGGTGTTGGAGACATTAATTACAAACGGATAGTGAAACATTTGAATGATGTCTAACTAATTAAAGATAGTCAGCAGGGATTTACTAAAGGGAGGTCATGTTTAATTATACTTCTTGGAGTTCCATGAAAGAGTGTCAGACTGAGGGGATGACGAAAGTGTCGTGGATGTAGTTTATCTGGACTCACAAAAAGCTTTTGATAAGTTATAAGAAAAGACAGGAAACAAAGGCTTGTGGAGTGGCGAGTGGAGTAGTTATAATTGGATTGGAAACTGGCTTAGTGATCAGTAGGAAAGAGTGGCTGTGAACAGAATGATATCTGACTGGGAGGAGGCAAGTAGTGGGGGACCCCATGGATCAGTACTCAGACCATTATTAGCCCCCGTTGGACTTTGTCTGAAAATGGGGGCTTGTGGATTGGTCTCGATGTTCGTGTCCGTGCGTGCGTGCGTGCATGTGTGCGTCCACAACCATTCTTAGACATGCATGGTCCGATTTGTTCAAACTTGGCACAAGCACATTGATGACATCACCGTGCACCTCACGATATTTGCGATGTGATATCACACATGTAGACTGGCGGCCATTTTCGTTGTAAAAATAAAACAAACCCCGTATCGAAGACGTCCTCAACCATTTCTCAGACATGCATATACCAATCTTGTTCAAACTTGGCACACAGATAATAAATAATTGTTACACATGCACGTTGTTTTTTTTTTGTAGAAATCAGATGTAACATGGCCGACTGGCAGCCATTTTAGTTGTAAAAAAACCCAATGTTGAACACGTCTTCAACCATTTCTCAGACATGCAATTACCGATATGCTCAAACTTGGCACACAATAAGGTGATGGCATACATAGGCAAGTCATTTCTTTCAAGATCAGATTGAAGATGGCCGACTGTCGGCCATTTTGTTACTTAATGTGGTCCCAACCATTTCTCAGAAATGCATGTCCGATTTTGTTCAAACTTGGCACAAGCACAGTACATGATGGCCCACACGTGCACTTCACTTTATTTTGCAATCAGATCAAAGATGGCTGACTGGTAGACTGGCGAACATTCTATTTGTACATAAATATGGTAGCCCAGGGTTCCCAACCTGTGGTACGCGTACCACAGGTGGTACACTTGGACTCTCCGTGGTACGCGGCAGCGTGGTTTTTTTTTAAACGCAGTTTTTTATTTACTTCTCTCTCATGCAGCTTGTGCACAATATAAATTTATATCGAAAGCGTCTGTACACTGACAGCTGTTTGTTATCGGCCATTGTGCACAAGTCTTATTATTCATTTGTCTCTACACGCCACTCTGTCATCATTGCTTATTGCCGGCTTATTATTACCGTTATCGTTCACCAGCATCATGTCAATGCGAAATATTCGGAGAGTTATCTCAAGTTAGGCTTCACTTCCATCCAAAAAGGTGAATTAGAAGCTCCACAGTGTGTGATTTGTGGAAAAGTTCTCGGCAACCAATCTATGAAGCCAAGTCTATTGAAGCGCCATTTTGATTCTGTTCATCCTGAACACAGCGACAAGACACATGATTTTTTTCGTCGGAAGGAAAATGCCATGAAAAGAGCACGGCTTCGATGGCGGCGGCAGTTTTCAACAGCAGTCCACGGCAGCCGTAAAGGCATCCTACTTAGTTGCACTGCGAATTTCAGAACAGAAAAAACGTCACACCGTCGGTGAAAGCCTCATCCTTCCGCCACAAAGGATATGGTACGTCTCATGCTGGGAGAACAAAGCGCCAAGAAGCTCAATTCTCTTTCGTTGTCAAACAACACAGTTCAGAGCGCATTGAAAGAATGTCAACCAATATTCGTGACCAGGTGTTGCAGAAATCAAGGCATCTCATGTGGATTTTCTATGCAATTGGATGAGTCAACTGACGTGGCAAATTGTGCCCAACTGTTAGCGTCGTGTTGGTACGTGCATAAAGCCAAGTTCAGGATGAAATACTATTTGCCGCCCGCTTAAAACCACAACGAAAGCAAAGGACATTTTCGAAGAGTTGTTCCGTCTTTGATCAAGTTGGGCTGTCATGGGTTGATCTGAAAGGCTGTACTCCAGATGGTGCTCCAGCTATTGTTGGGGTGCAGATCAGGTTTCCAAACGCTTGTGAAGGCAGTTGCTCCTGAAGTGCGCGGCCTACACTGTACGATCCACCGCCACGCACTCGCAGCCAAGGCGCTCCCCAAGTCATTGACTGACGTTCTCTCAACCATGATCAAAATTGTGAACCATGTGAAATCCAGGCTCTCAATTCGGACTTTTCAAGAACTTTGCGAGGATTTCGACTCCGACCATAAAGTTCTCTTATTCCACACTGAGGTGAGATGGTTATCCCGTGGAGATATGGCGGAGCGCGTGTTTGAACTGCGAGCTGAGCTTCGTGAATTCTTCGAAAACGATGGAAAACCAAAGACTGGCGATTTCGTCGCTGCTTTGAACGACCCCGACTGGCATTGCACCTGCCTTATTTGGTCGACATTTCTCTCAGTTAATGCCCTGAACAAGTCTCTTCAGGGACTGCGCGACTATCATTGACTTCATAGACAAGGTCAAGGATTTCAGGAAAAACTCCATCTGTGGAAGACGAATGTCGAAGCGGGAGTGGTGTCATGTTTCTTGCACGGCCGATATTCTTCAGAAGCGTGAAAAGAATCCCTCAAGGGAGTTCATACAACTGTAAAAGATCACCTCGCTTATTTGGATGGGAATTAAATTCCTATTTTCCGGATCTCAAGGAACTGGATCTGAAATGATTCGCAACCCATTTTGCATGAATGCATTGGATTTGCCACCTGGAACAGGACTGCAGAAAGCTTGATGATCTCCAGAACGACTCCACAGCCCGAGATCAGTTTGACGAGATGAATCTTGCGGACTTCTAGTGTGGAATGTTGGGGTCTTACCCTAAGCTAGCTGCCCTGGCTGTTCATTCGCTCATAGTATCCCACTACATGGCTGTGTGAAGCTGGGTTCTCGTCAGTCATTATTCTAAAACAAAACAAGATCCTACTGGATGTTGAACATGATGTTCGGTGCGCTTTATCCAAAACAAAGCCTGAACTCGACCTGCTTGTGAGCAAGAAGCAGGCTCAACCATCCCATTGACTGGACATTTACACAATCAAATAGGTATTACTGTATCATTCTTTGTTCAGATCAGATTGCTCAATGTCATAGTTGTGAATTGTTAGTATTGTTTAACTCCCCATTGTCGTATCTGTATCGCAAATAAACA
>CM068952.1:2821760-2865316 GCA_035128595.1 Eptatretus atami | reverse complement strand
CATGACTTCATAGACAAGGTCAAGGGATTCAGGAAAAACTCCATCTGTGGAAGACGAATGTCGAAGCGGGTAGGGTGCAGTGTTTTCTGCACGGCCGATATTCTTCAGAAGCGTGAAAAGAACCCTCAAGGGAGTTCATACAACTGGTAAAAGATCACCTCGCTTATTTGGATGAGGAATTAAATTCCTATTTTCCGGATCTCAAGGAACGGATCTGAAAATGATTCGCAACCCATTTTGCATGAATGCATTGGATTGGCCACCTGGAACAGGACTGCAGAAAGCTTGATTGATCTCCAGAACGACTCCACAGCCCGAGATCAGTTTGACGAGATGAATCTTGCGGACTTCTAGTGTGGAATGTTGGGGCTCTACCCTAACTAGCTGCCCTGGCTGTTCATTCGCTCATAGTATCCATCTACATGGCTGTGTGAAGCTGGGTTCTCGTCAGTCATTATTCTAAAACAAAACAAAGATCCCTACTGGATGTTGAACATGATTTCGGTGCGCTTTATCCAAAACAAAGCTCTACATCGACCTGCTTGTGAGCAAGAAGCAGGCTCAACCATCCCATTGACTGGACATTTACACAATCAAATAGGTACTTACTGTATCATCTTTTGTCAGATCAGATTGCTCAATGTCAAGTTGTGAATTTTAGTATTGTTTAACTCCCCATTGTCGTATCTGTATCGCAAATAAACACTATTTAGGTGAATTTTGGTACAGTGGTACTCGGGGACCACGAACATGTGAAATGGTACCCCAGTAAGAAAAAGCTTGGAACCCTGGCGCTAGCCCTTTAACTCCATGCAGCAGCAAATTACTAAAACATGGGGCTATGACATTTTATGCTTTTTTATTTGTTATCATAATTTACATCAATGATTTGGACATTGGGGTTAAGAATGTGCTTTGTAATTTGCAGATGACACAAAGCTGTTGGTGAGGTAACAGCAGGAGAGTATGATCAGATTAAACAAAGCCTGGATATTGTAAATGACTGCAAATGATTGGCAGATGTAGTTCAACACAAGGAAATGCAGATGCTGGAGTTGGATAAGATAATGAAATCGGCACTATATAATGCAAGGGACAATCTCGACAATGTGACACAGTAGAAGGTAAGCAGAAAGGACATTGCCATGTAGCTGCAGGTAAATATAATTGGGTTTAGATTACATCTGGGAGGATTAATTATATATCAAAAGAGGTAGTGTTCATCGGAGGTAGTTGGGATTTATGAGGACTCACATGAATATTGTGCAGAGTTTTTCCAGGCAAAAACGAATAGTCAGAACTGCAGTTGTACTCTCATATATTCTTGGTAATTTAAGTTAACTTAGACTCACTATAGTAACGCTATTGTGGTTTATATGTGCAGTAAAGATTGCCGGTAACTGAAGTAATTACAGTCCAATGACATTAGTCTGTAAGAATAACTGCTTAAAACTAGAGTTAAAACCAAAGTTCGAACTGTCGTAAAGGGACACTATTTTGCCTGGGATGTTCCCGTCTGAGGAAGGTCGTACGAGTATTGTCAAAGAGAAGGTCAACATAGAGAAACTAGATTGATCCAAAGTCTAGCTCGACGAAGCTATGATAGCGGCTGAAAGAGACAGGACTTTTTACAAGAGAAGAAGAGGATAGTTCGGATGGCAGTAAGGCAGGGGTCTTTCACTCAGAGAGTGGTAATGCAGGACATGGTTCCCTGCAAGGTTGTGACAATAGTCGTGAATAATTTGTAAATAGAGGTGAATGAAGTAGTGGAGACTATGAAAGACTAAGAGGTTGCATGATTGCACATGTTTGATGGGCCTAATGGAATCCTCCTGCATTGAAATTCCTTGCAAACCTTGTAAAGTGATTGGACACTTGTCATAGTCCTGGTTTAAACCTGAGGGAGGTGGTAGAGAGAGGAGGGTGGGAGGAGAGGAGGGGAGAGAGAAGAGGAGGGGATAGGGAGGAGGAATGGAGGAGAGAGAGAGGGGGAGGGAGAGAGAGAGAGAAGGAGGAGAGTGAGAAAAGTAGGGAGGGCAGCGAGGAGGTGGGGGGCAAGAAGGGAGAGTGAGGAAGGGGGAGAGCAATGAAGAGGGGGTGGAGAGCGATGTTTCACACATGTTGCTATACACTCTGGGAGGTAGGGGGAGCGAAGACGTGGGGAGCAAGAAGAGTAAGTGGGGAGGGAAGAGGTTTCTGGACTTGCGTTTGGTATGTGGACTTGAAGGGGAGGGGGGGGTTCGTTTGACTTGCGTTTTTGAGAGGGACTTGAGGGGAAGGGGGGGGGGGGATGGTCCTATCTACCAGCATTAGTGCATGATTGAACGAAATGGAGTACATTAAAACGGCAACGTTCAACAGGATGCAAAACCACCCGTCACTTTCAAACAGCACGTACCATTTTTAAGAGATATAACATGGGCTTCCCTTGAGGTATGCGACTTAAAATTAACTTTACCTCCACTACGAGAGCCAAAAGGTACGATCAACCAGGACATGAATCATACGTGTAGATATAGCCTTGTTGTATCCTATGAACACTGGATTGAGTAATAAATGGTTCATAGTCAGGTGCCATCTATTTCCATAAACATAAAAAGTGTCTAAAAATCATGTTACATACCCTTCACAGTTTGGGGTCTGTGTCTCAGTGCCTCTCTCTGCTCTTCTTCCTTAATTGTCAATAATTTCAAACTCGTATTATGTTATATTTCTTCCAGACAATTTTCCCCCGAGATGTTTCTCCCTCCTCTTCACCCTCCATGCAATTATTATTTTTTCCTTTAAAAAATATCTCTTCAATATCATTTTCTTAGGAACTGGATGCAGTGACGTTGCATAACCAAGCACATATGGAATGGAGTCTAACCCCAGTGAAGGACTTCAACACCTGAATTACCTGTTAAATCAAACGCCCTCACCCACAGAAACGTTTGGAAATCTGCTACTTCTTTACTGCCGATATGAGGTTTGAGAGCATAAAAAGTGAGGCGTGTGCCGACCTTGCTTCATTTCTTCCCTTTATTTTCCACTTCATTCACCGTCCCTTTTCCTCATCATTTTCGTCCTTCCCTCCCATTCCTTTTTCCTTCAGTCATTTCTCCCACCAATGATCTCTCTCATCCCCTCTCTCATCTCATCCAACCCCTCTTATTTTTCTGCAGTACTTTGACCTGGCAGCAGACATCTGGCAGAAAATGCACATCTAACTTTCAAGAATCTTTCACAGGTAATGATTATCACTGACTTAACCTCACATAAAATACTTTTTGCATATCCCAAGGTTAAAAAAATAACAATTTTTGAAAGTGGATGTTTTGAAGCCACTCTGCAGTCTCAGAGGTCGTTGGTGTTCTTTGTTACCTCCGCCACTGAAGGTGGATGGAATTTTGTATTCACCCCTGTTTGTCTGTTTCTCTGTTTATTGTGAGCAGCGTATATCAAAAAGTTATGGGTATTGGATGAAACTTGGTGGACAGGTTGGACATGTAACAAGGACGAATTTGATTTGATTTTGGTGACGATCTGGGCACTATAATTTTCAAGTGATCTTCACCGTTGAAGATGGGCCAAAAACGATATACTGTAGAGCATTATATTTCGAAAGTTATGAACGGGTAATGATAAATCTTGGTCGATGAGTTGGATCCAACCATCCATACATTGGGACATACTCTGTGCAGACCGTTGGTGCTGCTTAAGCAGTCTCCTTGGCTTTTGGTCACAATCCTGGACGGGTCGCCACTCCGACACAGTATACCAGTATGCTGGCACTCATTTTGCTGACCTTGGAATGATGACAGGTTGGTTAACCCCACCTGGTATTAATTCAACATCTGAGTGGGACTTGAACTCAGGGCCCTAGGATCCCAGCCCACCACCCGACCATAAGCCAACACCAGCATATAAGTTGGAAAGGTGACAATAACAACCCGATTAGATTTTGGTTCAGTCCTGATACAGATCCGCCTATCAGTATGATACAAAATGTAAACTGTTCAGCCTGGCGGAGTATGCACTCTACCGAGTGCCGTTCTTGTTTGTTATTACTTTATAACAAAAAATGACAGATAATTAACAGTTAAATACTCATATCACTCGCAGAAAATTAATCAAACACCTACGATGTTATAACAATAGCATGATGGCTGAAAACACCTATGACGATGTCTGGAAGACAATAGCAGTTTGTCGTTCCAGCCATCTCGCAGCCATTTTTAATGCAGTCTTATGTGTTCTCTGTTCTGGAATCTGTTGACTGACTTCTTTACACAAGTCTTTTCTCTCTCCAGCCAAGTTTATACTTTTTAGGAGCATCTCTAATGCAGTACTTCTGATCCATCCTCACATCAGCTTGTTAATTCTATAGACTCCATACAAGCTAGAATCCATATCAAACACCAAACAATTGCATAATTAAGGCCTTCCAATTTATTTGGCACAATAATCCATAGCATTGCTCTGGCATTCATAGAATGACATTAGCCAATTTCTAAATACCATTTCCCCATTGATACACACGTGATTTCACATTATACCAATAAGTGTATGGACAGATGTTACTCAGCAGGGTATGTTCAAGCAAAGGTTGGCATCAGATATATGAAGACTGTGGCACACAATCGTGTATTTTGACATGAAGGTATGTGTTTCACTACTTTCATCAATGACTGTCCTGTGCACCTCCAAAGTCTCCACAGCTGTGTCGGCTCAACTTCATTCTGCTGTCAACGGCTCTATTATAGCTTAGCTTTATCTTCCTCTCCACTCTCATGTCGATAAAAAGAAACGGTATACATTGCTTATCATCGTCTTTAGCGGGGTCACGAGGTGAAACAGAGCCCTCCCAGGCCCAAAGCATCCACCTTCCTCTTACTACAGGACCACGTTTGAGGAGTAAGTTATGATGTGTGATTTTTATTTACCAGTTCCAAGCACTCAGGAACACTGTAAAAACAATCTTTTAAGTCGCTGTGTAATGCAATATCTCCTCTGCAATACAATTTATTATCCTTCCTTTCTCCTGGAGATATTTGGGTGTTGAGTGAAAAGAGAATTTGCTTCCTGTGTCTCCTCTCATCAGCATTGGTCTGTATGTATACTCTACCAATTTGGCCTTTCTAGTGGTTTGTAACGTAATTTTAACGAAGCTCTCTCAATGTTATGTCCCTTTTAGATACTCTCTCTCTCTCTCTCTCTCTCTCTTCTTCTCTGGTCCTCTATCTCTTTAGCTCCAGATATTGACAGCGTCTACAACATCACTGCACAAGGTCCTAATCTCTTTCATGCATCATCCTCATGCCTCAGAATCTGGTCCAACATCTCGCTTAAGGTTTATAGAAGCTTATGCGAGGCAGTAGCAAGGAAACATCTTTCCTCTCTGCCTTGAAGGGCAGTTATACTACGATCCTGGAGATGCTTCATAATGCACACAATAGGTCACACAACTTCAAATCCATCGTAAAAAGAGCAATAACAAAACACCAGGTTCTCCTGGACTGAGGAACCTTCAGTCCTTTCTCCAGTTTCCAAATCCTGGTGGTAACTGGTTATAACTATCCAAGCTCTTCCTCAGCTACTTCATTCGTCAAGGAAAGAATCATGATAGATAAAACCCATGATAAGCAGATTGCTTGAATCATGGTTGTTGTTTTTTTTCCTGAAAAAAGGCAACAATTTTTCTTACCACCATGCTGAAAAGGCTCAATTCCCATTCCTTGCCTTCCCGTTCTTTTTCTCCAGACTCCCTGGACAAGGGAGATTTTCTTCTGGAAGGTGATTATCTGTTTCATCTGTGTGTACTCTTCCTCAGTGTGCATCTCCACAACACATGTGCATCTGAACTCGCTGTTCCTCTTTCTTATTCTTCTGCAAATCCTTCTTAAAAGGTTACCACATACCTTTGCTATGGAAGGTGCTTATGTCATTCTTATCCATATAAGAGATATCAAGACAGCTTTATAATCAGTAAGATAATGAATTGATAATCTCCAGCAAAATCCAGTTCATACCTTTCTCGACTCTTTAATATCAGATCACAATTGTACTTCTGTCCGTGTCCACTCCATCTTGGATAGGCTCCTTCTCTTAATCCAGCAAAGGATAACACTCGAAACTTCAAGCAAAAAAATGTACAAGTCTCACTGAACGTTTATATGAATATTCAACACTGATTGGTAGATTCCCTTAATGCTTGCAAGCATTTGCTTAGCCCTTTATGGTGTTATATCACTTTTCTTTCCTTAGAAGCTAGTGTCCCTCAGGCAGTGTCTGAGGACCTATCATGTTCTTGGTTTACTTTAATGACTCTCAGCCTCAGTAATCCTTCAATATCAATTTGTAGATAACTCAAATCTTTTCCAGAAAGTCTCTCTCAATGATGGACAATGGCAGGCAGCTAGCAGCTGTATCATTGTCTGCCAATTGGGAAAAAAAATATGAAGTTGTTAAATCGCCCTCATTGTGTCATTTCATGCTTCCAACTTTGACACCACTCTTTCTCTGCATAGAGAATGTATGGCTAACCCTCCGATTTACTTTTCGATCAACCTCTGGTGAAGTGCAGGATATAGAGCTCCTTGGATTAACAATGTGTCATCACCTTTTATGGCCGATCACATACATCCAAGCTGGTCTCCTGGGCTGGAGGCACCTTGGAACTCCCAACAGACTTGTCATTCCTCGGCTCTTCTCCAGCTCCGAACATTATAGAAGCCTTCATCCACATTGCCAGGGAGTATGATGTTATCTGTGGCTGAACTATAGTACAGCGGTTATAACCAGCCAAATTTACCTTAATTGTCAAATAATTGATAGAAGCATGAAATTTGGTGAAAATGTACTTTATTACATGTAGAATTAGAAATATTGGTACCCAGCATATCAACCAATGAGAACTCCATTAAATGGCCACCATTTCCAAGATGCCACAAAATGTATAACAATGAGATAATATTGGCAATCTTTATGGAGCTGTTGTTCTCATGATGACAGAAACATGCAATTTGGTGTCATGTAACTCATTATGTGCAGAATATAAATGATTGGTAAGCAATGAGAAACCATCAAAATGGTTTCCATTTCCACGAAGCTAATAAAGAAATATTATCATCTAATTATCATTTGCAATTCAGGACTGAACCCACATGATGATCCTATCCGTATGAACCTGATGATGCAGTTGCCAGCACAGCCACAGGAGGTGTATGGCAGCCTGTTATGAAACACTTGCAAAGACCACGCAGGCCTTTTGCGGCCGCAACAAATGAGTTGCTGACACACCTTTGATGCGCCTCAGACAAGTTCCATTTTGGAGTCCACCTATGCTCACAAAGCTTCAGCCCCAAAGTTTTGTACATGGAAGTCAGGTTGCTTGATGGTTGCCTGAGCCCAGATGTATCCAACTTGGAGATATCATGCTTTATGCTCTTGAAAGGCAGTTTGGGTAGTGTGGTGTTCTCCAATGAACACGTCTCTTGAGACAGCACCTGCCATGCTTGATTCACATCACCATAAGAACACGTACGATCATAAAGCAAAAACAACAAACCGTTCAAACTCTCTGAAGTCTTCATCTGTGATCTTTGCTGGCATTGATGATAAGTGTTGGGATACAAGTGTTATTACTGGGTACGCCCACCAGGTTTTGTGTGCAGTCTTCTTGCCCGTCCACAAAATGAAAAAAGTATCACATCCCATTACTGCATGTTAAAAACACACTTTTTTGTCCAAGTGGTCTGCAATTGCATATGGTGTATATGTACCGCATATGCTTCCCAGTACTGAATGCAACCCAGTTCATCAACTTGAAGTCTATGTACATTCGCTTACACAAGGACCAAATATCCTTCAACTGTCAGTACCATTATACAAGACAGCCTACTGTTGACAGCATCAGACAAATGAAGAGCAGTACCATGTTTCTGCTTCCTCATAACTATACCAGACTTTCAACGGCCACAACATCATAAGTTATTTGTGATCAGTACTTTGTCTTCCACGCCAACCTTTGGACATATTCTGAAAAAAGAATAACTCTGCCTTGGTTTCTTCTGACATTAAGAAACTATGCAAGTTTCCTGGAAGTGTGGAATTAGCCACCACCCACTTGCTATGTCATGCCCTCGTGTATCTCTTTGTGCTTTTTTGTTTCAGACTCTTCTCAAGGTATCTGGCCCATTCAACATCAACACGATGAACAACTTTGACTGTACTTTGAGATATGGAACAAACATCTTGGGCATGCTCTCCAAATGTTTACATTTGTGTCCTGGTGGCAACATGTGAACTACCAGCCCCATCAAATATTATAACATCAACATCTGGTGCTTTCGTTGTAGCACAGCTTCATTTTTGAACACTGAAGTAGATCAGACTTCTGCTCAATTTGCAGTTTTCCTCTGACAATTATGCTTTTTTATTAGTGCTCTGCTTATTATTATTTTTATTTATTAGTGCTTTTATTAGAGCACAATTAGTGTTCTGACAATTCCTAATTTTTCATGCCTAAATAATTCCTCCAAATTTCCATCTCTGACTGCATGCAATGTATATCAGGCAAAGAGGAAGAAATAATCTTCAGTGAGGACATTTTTTTTGTTGTTGCTCAACTGTGCGATTCTTGTGATTGTGTGCCAAAAAGGGACCTTGGTTTTGTGCACCGCCTCTCAGTTACAAAATCATCCATGTATGGCAGAAGGGTGACCTTTGCTGAACACCGATATAATATATCATGTATTAGATGCAATTACAATTGAAAATTAAAGATAGTTTCACAACAATAACTGCAACAAACTAAAACTACATACCAGTGCATCAAAAGTCAAAATGCTATATAACAACATCAGTTGTGGAGTCTATTGCTATGCACTATTACCGAATATATGCTTCCATGTTCTTTGCTATGACTTCTGTAATATATTAGAGTATGTGTTGCACAGCACCACATAGAACGGACTTCTCCAATTGATGTCAGTGTATTTTGGGTGGTTATCAGTCTGTAACCAGTGTAATGTTTCAAGAGCTTTTGTTTTTTGTATACATGTCAAACTCGTGAAGAGCTAGAATTAATTTCCTGAACAGATCAGGATACAACCGGACAAAAAGAACAGTTGAAAGAGGGGGAAAACACTCACAGCAGTAAGCAAAGGTAGAGGAAAGAGTTGGACAAACAATTTGTGTGGGAGGAATGAGGGCAGGAGAGGCATAGGTGGACAAGGTGGATACAAGAAGAAACTCCCAGGAGGGAAAATAAACTGAATTGGAAGGAGGGATTGGGGGGAGGTCAGGAGAGGTAAACGAGGTAGAAATGATAATGGTTTTGGATTGGGATGATTTGAGATGGTGGAAAACAGCTGTTTTGAAGACCTGGAGGAAAAATGAGATGAAAGATTGATGTGGTTGCAAAGCAAAGTGACTTCTCTGTTGCTAGAAACATCAGTGTTGTCATGAGGTACCACAACCATGCCATTTTAAAGTCCTCAAGGTTTGTTAGTTTGTATATGTGCTCCTTGCCATTTGTAATTGCCTTAAAATGGCCGTTACTATGAAAGGCATCGTTGCTAGGCAATATATGGCTGATTACTATGAAAGATGACATATGGATGGGTACCAATCTCAAATGTTCAGCATATTTGTTTCAGTTATACCAAGAGTTCATGCTTCTATCAAAAAGTGAACAATTTACTTTAACCATGGTACGACTACCAGATCTCACCTTACACCACTGGAAGTAATGGCATTCAAGGACCTGGGGCCAACTGAGTTACTGAACAGGAGTGATTACCGATGTCACAGACAGGTTGTGGTCTCAGAGTTTCCATCATGTGACACTTGCCCTCTCGATATTTGTCCCACAGGTTTGGTCAGGCCATACTAACTCGGCTAGCAACCAGAACCTTGCTACCTCCACATATGCAGGCTAACCACTCAACTCCACTCTTTTGCTTCTGAGTTGTCCAATTATGTTTTCTCCATTCTTTAAAATGGCAAGCAATTGCCATCTCATGTTAATATGTCCTACTCCCATCCTTATCTTTTATATTCTACTGATTCTTACATGCTTATTGTCTGCTTCGCCTACTTGATACCCATGTCCTTTTTTAGTCTGTGTTGGCTTAATGTTAAGGGTGGCGGCTTTGGATCCTAGTCCTGAGTTCAAATCCCGCTCAGCTGTTGAATAATACCAGGTGGGTTAACTCGGCCCGTCATCCTTCTGAGTCGGCAAAATGAGTGCCAGCATGCTGTATACTGTGTCGGGTGGCACCCGTTCAGAATTGTGCCCAATAGCCAGAGACTGCTTCGGCAGCACCAACGCTCTGCACAGAGCAGTCCCAATCTCTCTCCTTCTCCTCCCCTGTAGTCAATTTGCTCTATTGTATTGCTGTGTCAATGTCATCTCTTTATAATCAATCTTACATGAGTCTTGAGCTCTCAAAAAACACCTCAAAACTGCAAAGACTGACATCCTGTCATTGCCCTTATCAATTATTTCAAATGTTCAACCTTGGAGAGTGAATTTGGAATCAACGCCTGATCTTTGCTTCTCATTTCAAATCTAAGTGTCACTGTAAACTCAATATTTCTCTATTCAGCATGTGTATTCTTAAAATCTCTGAATCCACTTTCTTCCATCTGCACAATACTGCTCTTGTCTGTCATGCTTCATTCGGAGACGACTGAAACTTTGGTTCACGCTCTCATAACAATATGCTTTTGTTACTGAAACTCAACTGTTAGTGTTGAGCAGGATTACCTGTCTTTTCTCACAAGCCCTTACAATTACCAGAATATGTTAGCCAGGTTCGTATTTCTTTTTCATTGTTATTTTGACGGTTCGAGCTCAATGGAAGAATTTTGAAAGTGGCATTTGATCAAGTCATTCAATATTTTCGGTAAATCCGTACACTAGCATCCTGATTTTTAAACATCGCTGATAACCTCGAAAGCCAAAAATTTGTTCCTTTCACACCTGAAAGAACCCTGTCGTTTAACAGTAGGAATATCGTCCTCACACTGTTATGAAGACTTGGCGAAGAACAATCTTCACTGTGTTCCCAAACGTCACTTGGCGGACCGCCTATTTTAGGTGAATTTTGGTACAGTGGTACTCGGTGGGACCACGAACATGTGAAATGGTACCCCAGTAAGAAAAAGCTTGGGAACCCCTGGCGCTAGCCCTTTAACTCCATGCAGCAAAATTACTAAAACAATGGGGGCTATGACATTTTATGCCTTTTTTATTTGTTATTCATAATTTACATCAATGATTTGGACATTGGGGTTAAGAATGTGCTTTGTGAATTTGCAGATGACACAAAGCTTGTTGGTGAGGTAGACAGCAGGGAGAGTATGATCAGATTAAACAAAGCCTGGATATTGTAAATGGACTGGGCAAATGATTGGCAGATGTAGTTCAACACAAGGAAATGTCAGATGCTGGAGTTGGATAAGATTAATGAAATCGGCACTATATAATGCAAGGGACAATCTACGAGCATGTGACACAGTAGAAGGTAAGCAGAAAGGACAGTGCCATGTAGCTGCAGGTAAATATAATTGGGGTTTAGATTACATTCGTGGGAGGATTAATTATATATCAAAAGAGGTAGTGTTCACTCGGAGGTAGTATGGGATTTAGTGAGGACTCATCATGAATATTGTGCAGAGTTTTTCCAGGCAAAAACGGTATAGTCAGAACTGCAGTTGTACTCTCATATATTTCTTGGTAATTTAAGTTAACTTTAGACTCACTATAGGTAACGCTATTGTGGTTTATATGGTGCAGTAAAGATTGCCGGTAACTGAAGTAATTACAGTTCCAATGACATTAGTCTGTAGAGAATAACTGCTTAAAACTAGAGTTAAAACCAAAGTTCGAACTGTCGTAAAGGGACACTATTTTTGCCTGGGATGGTCTCCCGGTCTGAGGAAGGTCGTACGAGTAGTTGTCAAAGAGAAGGTGCAACATAGAGAAACTAGATTGATCCAAAGTCTAGCTCGACGAAGCTATGAGTAGCGGCTGAAAGAGACAGGACTTTTTACAAGAGAAAGAAGAGGATAGTTCGGATGGCAGTAAGGCAGGGGTCTTTCACTCAGAGAGTGGTGAATGCAGGACATGGTTTCCCTGCAAGGGTTGTGACAATAGAGTCAGTGAATAATTTGTAAATAGAGGTGAATGAAGTAGTGGAGACGTAGAAAGACTAAGAGGTTGGCATGATTGCACATGTTTGATGGGCCTAATGGCATCCTCCTGCATTGAAATTCCTTGCAAATCCTTGTAAAGTGATTGGACACTTGTCATAGTCCTGGTTTAAACCTGAGGGAGGGTGGTAGAGAGAGGAGGGTGGGAGGAGAGGAGGGGAGAAAGAAGAGGAGGGTGGGAATAGGGAGGAGGAAGTGGAGGAGAGAGAGAGAGGGGGGAGGAGAGGAGAGAGAGGAAGGGAGGAGAGTGAGAAAAGTAGGGAGGGCAGCGAGGAGGGGGGGGGGCGAAGAAGGGGAGAGTGAGGAAGGGGGAGAGCAATGAAGAGGGGGTGGAGAGCGATGTTTCACACATGTTGCTATACACTCTGGGAGTAGGGGGAGCGAAGACGATGGGGAGCAAGAAGGATAAGTGGGGAGGGAAGAGGTGTTCTGGACTTGCGTTTGGTAGTGGACTTGAAGGAGAGGGGGGTGTTCGTTTGACTTGCGTTTTGGAGAGGGACTTGAGGGAAGGGGGGGGGGGATGGTCCTATCTACCAGCATTAGTGCATGATTGAACGAAATGGAGTACATTAAAACGGCACGTTCAAACAGGATTGCAAAACCACCCGTCACTTTCAAACAGCACGTACCATTTTTAAAGAGATATAACATGGGCTTCCCTGAGGTATGCGACTTTAAATTACTTTACCTCCACTACGAGAGCCAAAAGGTACGATCAACCAGGACATGAATCATACGTGTAGTTATAAGCTTGTGTATGTATTCCTTATGACACTGGATTGAGTATAAATGGTTTCATTAGTCAGGTGCCATCTATTTCCATAAACAATAAAAAGTGTCTAAAAATCATGTTACATACCCTTCACAAGTTTGGGGTCTGTGTCATCAGTGCCTTCTATTTTGCTCTTCTTCCTTAATTGTCAATAATTTCAAACTCGTATTATGTTATATTTTCTTTCCAGACAATTTTTTCCCCCGAGATGTTTCTCCCTCCCTTTCACCCTCCATGCAATTATTATTTTTTTCCTTTAAAAAATATCTCTTCAATATCATTTTCTTAGGAACTGGATGCAGTGACGTTGCATAACCAAGCACTATTGGGAATGGAGTCTAACCCCAGTGAAGGACTTCAACGCCTGAATTACCTGTTAAATCAAACGCCCTCACCACCAGAAACGTTTGGAAATCTGCTACTTCTTTACTGCCGATATGAGGTTTGAGAGCATAAAAAGTGAGGCGGTGTGCCGACCTTGCTTCATTTTCTTCCCTTTATTTTCCACTTCATTCACCGTCCCTTTTCCTCATCATTTTCGTCCTTCCCTCCCATTCCTTTTTCCCTTCAGTCATTTCCTCCCACCAATGATCTCTCTCATCCCCTCTCTCATCTCATCCCCAACCCCCTCTTATTTTTCTGCAGTACTTTGACCTGGCAGCAGACATTCTGGCAGAAAATGCACATCTAACTTTCAAGAATCTTTCACAGGTAATGATTATCACTGACTTAACCTCACATAAAATACTTTTTGCATTATCCTCAAGGTTAAAAGTAAATGAACAATTTTTGAAAGTGGATGTTTTGAAGCCACTCTGCAGTCTCAGAGGTCGTTGGTGTTCTTGTTACCTCCGCCACTGAAGGTGGATGGAAGTTTTGTATTCACCCCTGTTTGTCTGTTTCTCTGTTTTATTGTGAGCAGCGTATATCAAAAAGTTATGGGTGGATGTGGATGAAACTTGGTGGACAGGTTGGACATGTAACAAGGACGAATTTGATTTGATTTTGGTGACGATCTGGGCACTATAATTTTCAAGTGATTCTTCACCGTTGAGAGATGGGGCCAAAAACGATATACTGTAGAGCATTATATTTCGAAAGTTATGGACGGGTAATGATAAATCTTGGTCGATGAGTTGGATCCAACCATCCATACATTGGGACCATACTCTGTGCAGACCGTTGGTGCTGCTTAAGCAGTCTCCTTGGCTTTTGGTCACAATCCTGGACGGGTCGCCACTCCGACACAGTATACCAGTATGCTGGCACTCATTTTGCTGACCTTGGAATGATGACAGGTCGAGTTAACCCCACCTGGTATTAATTCAACATCTGAGTGGGACTTGAACTCAGGGCCCTAGGATCCCAAGCCCACCACCCGAACCATTAAGCCAACACCAGGCATATGAGTTGGAAAGGTGACAATAACAAGCCGATTAGATTTTGGTTCAGGTCCTGATACAGATCCGGCCTATCAGTATGATACAAAATGTAAACTGTTCAGCCTGGCGGAGGTATGCACTCTACCGAGTGCCGTTCTTGTTGTTATTACATTATAACAAAAAATGACAGATAATTAACAGTTAAATACTCATATCACTCGCAGAAAATTAATCAAACACCTACGATGATTATAACAATAGCATGATGGCTGGAAACACCTATGACGATGTCTGGAAAGACAATAGCAGTTTGTCGTTCCAGCCATCTCGCAGCCATTTTTTAATGGCAGTCTTATGTGTTCTCTGTTCTGGAATCTGTTGACTGACTTCTTTACACAAGTCTTTTCTCTCTCCAAGCCAAGTTTATACCTTTTTAGGAGCATCTGCTAATGCAGTACTTCTGATCCATCCTCACATCAGCTTGTTAATTCTATAGGACTCCATACAAGCTGAATATCCATATCAAACACCAAACAATTGCATAATTAAGGCCTTCCAATTTATTTGGCACAATAATCCATAGCATTGCTCCTGGGCATTCATAGAATGACATTAGCCAATTTACTAAATACCATTTCCCCATTGATACACACGTGATTTCACATTATACCAATAAGTGTATGGACAGATGTTACTCAGCAGGGTATGTTCAAGCAAAGGTTGGCATCAGATATATGAAGACTGTGGCACACAATGCGTGTATTTTGACATGAAGGTATGTGTTTCACTACTTTCATCAATGACTGTCCTGTGCACCTCCAAAGTCTCCACAGCTCTGTGTCGGCTCAACTTCATCTGCTGTCAACGGCTCTATTATAGCTATAGCTTTATCTTCCTCTCCACTCTCATGTCGATAAAAAGAAACGGTATCACATTGCTTATCATCGTCTTTAGCGGGTGTCACGAGGTGAAACAGAGCCCTCCCAGGGCCCAAAGCATCCACCTTCTCTTTACTACAGGACCACGTTTTGAGGAGTAAGTTATGATGTTGTGATGTTTTATTTACCAGTTCCAAGCACTCAGGAACACTGTAAAAACAATCTTTTAAGTCGCTGTGTAATGCAATATCTCCTCTGCAATACAATTTATTATCCTTCCTTTCTCCTGGAGATATTTGGGTGTTGATGGAAAGAGAATTTGCTTTCTGTGTCTCCTCTCATCAGCATTGGTCTGTATGTATACTCTACCAATTTGGCCTTCTAGTGGTTTGTAACGTAATTTTAACGAAGCTCTCTCAATGTTATGTCCCTTTTAGATACTCTCTCTCTCTCTCTCTCTCTCTCTCTCTCTCTGGTCCTCTATCTCTTTAGCTCCAGATATTGACAGCGTCTACAAATCACTGCACAAGGTCCTAATCTCTTTCATGCATCATCCTCATGCCTCCAGATCTGCTGTCCAACATCTCGCTTAAGGTTTATAGAAGCTTATTGCGAGGCAGTAGCAAGGAAACATCTTTCCTTCTCTGCCTTGAAGGGCAGTTATACTAGCGTGATCCTGGAGATGCTTCATAATGCACACAATAGGTCACACAACTTCAAATCCATCGTTAAAAGAGCAATAACAAAACACCAGGTTCTCCTGAGACTGAGGAACCTTTCAGTCCTTTCTCCAGTTTCCAAATCCTGGTGGTAACTGGTTTAAACTATCCCAAGCTCTTCCTCAGCTACTTCATTCGTCAAGGAAAGAATCATGATAGATAAAACCCATGATAAGGCAGATTGCTTGAATCATGGTTGTTGTTTTTTTTCCTGAAAAAGGCAACAATTTTTCTTACCACCATGCTGAAAAGGCTCAATTCCCATTCCTTGCCTTCCCGTTCTTTTTCTCCAGACTCCCTGGAGCAAGGGAGATTTTCTTCTGGAAAGGTGATATCTGTTTTCATCTGGTGTGTACTCTTCCTCAGTGTGCACTTCCACAACACATGTGCATCTGAACTCGCTGTTCCTCTTTCTTTATTCTTCTGCAAATCCTTCTTAAAAGGTTACCACATACCTTTTGCTATGGAAGGTGGCTTATGTCATTCTTATCCATATAAGAAGGGTATCAAGACAGGCTTTATAATCAGTAAGATAATGGAATTGATAATCTCAGCAAAATCCAGTTCATACCTTTTCTCCGACTCTTTAATATCAGATCACAATTGTAGCTTCTGTCCTGTCCACTCCATCTTGGATAGGCTCCTTCTCTTAATCCAGCAAAGGATGAACACTCGAAACTTCAAGCAAAAAAATTGTACAAGTCTCACTGAACGTTTATTGAATATTCAACACTGATTGGTAGATTCCCTTAATGCTTGCAAGCATTTGCTTAGCCCTTTATGGTGTTATATCACTTTTCTTTCCTTAGAAGCTAGTGTCCCTCAAGGCAGTGTCTGAGGACCTATCATGTTCTTGGTTTACTTTAATGACCTCTCAGCCTCAGTAATCCTTCAATATCAATTTGTAGATAACTCAAATCTTTTCCAGAAAGTCTCTCTCAATGATGGACAATGGCAGGCAGCTAGCAGCTGTATCATTGTCTGCCAATTTGGGAAAAAAATATGAAGTTGTTAAATCGCCCTCATTGTGTCATTTCATGCTTCCAACTTTGACACACTCTTTCTCTGCATAGAGAATGTATGGCTAACCCTCCGATTTACTTTTGCGATCAACCTCTGGTGAAGGTGCAGGATATAGAGCTCCTTGGATTAACAATGTGTCATCACCTTTTATGGCCGATCACATACATCCAAGCTGGTCTCCTGGGCTGGGAGGCACCTTGGAACTCCCAACAGACTTGTCATTCCTCGGCTCTTCTCAGCTCCGAACATTATAGAAAGCCTTCATCCACATTGCCAGGGAGTATGGATGTTATCTGTGGGCTGAGACTATAGTACAGCGGTTATAACCAGCCAAATTTACCTTAATTGTTCAAATAATTGATAGAAGCATGAAATTTGGTGAAAATGTACTTTATTACATGTAGAATTAGAAATGATTGGTACCCAGCATATCAACCAATGAGAACTCCATTAAAATGGCCACCATTTCCAAGATGGCCACAAAATGTATAACAATGAGATAATTTGCAATCTTTATGGAGCTGTGTTCTCATGATGACAGAAACATGCAATTTGGTGGTCATGTAACTCATTATGTGCAGAATATAAATGATTGGTAAGCAATGAGAAAACCATCAAAATGGTTTCCATTTCCACGAAGCTAATAAAGAAATATTTATCATCTAATTATCATTTGCAATTCAGGACTGAACCCACATGATGATCCTATCCGTATGAATCCTGATGATGGCAGTTGCCAGCACAGTAGCACAGGGAGGTGTATGGCAGCCTGGTTATGAAACACTTGCAAAGACCACGGCAGGCCTTTTTGCGGCCGCAACAAATGAGTTGCTGACACACCTTTGATGCGCCTCAGACAAGGTTGTCCATTTTGGAGTCCACCTATGCTCACAAAGCTTCAGCCCCAAAGTTTTGTACATGGAAGGTCAGGTTGCTTGATGGTTGCCTGAGCCCAGATGTATCCAACTTGGAGGATATCATGCTTTATGTGCTCTTGAAAGGCAGTTTGGGTAGGTGTGGTGTTCTCCAATGAACACGTGCTCTTTGAGAACAGCACCTGCCATGCTTGATTCACATCACCATAAGAACACGTACGATCATAAAGCAAAACAACAAACCGTTCAAACTCTCTGAAGTCTTCATCTGTGATCTTTGCTGGCATTGATGATAAGTGTTGGGATACAAGTGTTATTACTGGGTACGCCCACCAGGTTTTGTGTGCAGTCTTCTTGCCCCGTCCACAAAATGAAAAAAGTATCACATCCCATTACTGCATGTAAAAACACACTTTTTTTGTCCAAGTGGGTCTGCAATTGCATATGGTGGTATATGTACCGCATATGCTTCCCAGTACTGAATGCAACCCAGAGTTCATCAACTTGAAGTCTATGTACATTCGCTACACAGAGGACCACAATATCCATGTCAACTGTCAGTACCATTATACAAGACAGCCTACTGTTGACAGCATCAGACAAATGGAAGAGCAGTACCATGGTTTCTGCTTCCTCATAACTATACCAGACTTGTCAACGGGCCACAACATCATAAGTTATTGTGCTGATCAGTACTTTGTCTTCCACGCCAACCTTTGTGACATATTCTGAAAAGAATATGAATAACTCTGCCTTGGTTTCTTCTGACATTAAGAAACTATGCAAGTTTCCTGGAAGTGTGGAATTAGCCACCACCCACTTGGCTATGTCATGCCCTCGTGTATCTCTTGTGCTTTGTTTCAGACTCTTCTCAAGGTATCTGGCCCATTCAACATCAACACGATGAACAACTTTGACTTGTACTTTGAGATATGGAACAAACACATCTTGGGCATGCTCTCCAAATGTTTTACATTTGTGTCCTGGTGGCAACATGTGAACTACAGCAGCCCCATCAAATATTATAACATCAACATCTGGTGCTTTCGTTGTAAGCACAGCTTCATTTTTGAGACACTGAAGTAGATCAGACTTCTGCTCAATTTGCAGTTTTCCTCTGACAATTAGTGCTTTTTTATTAGTGCTCTGCTTATTATTATTATTATTATTTATTAGTGCTTTTTATTAGAGCACAATTAGTGTTCTGACAATTCCTAATTTTCATGCCTAAATAATTCCTCCAAATTTCCATCTCTTGACTGGCATGCAATGTATAATCAGGCAAAGAGGAAGAAATAATTCTTCAGTGAGGACATTTTTTTGTTGTTGCTCAACTGTGCGATTCTTGTGAGTTGGTGTGCCAAAAAGGGGACCTTGGTTTTGTGCACCGCCTCTCAGTTACAATAATCATCCATGTATGGCAGAAGGGTTGACCTTTGCTGAAGCACCGATATAATATCATGTATTAGATGCAATTACAATTGAAAATTAAAGATAGTTTCACAACAATAACTGCAACAAACTAAAACTACATACCAGTGCATCAAAAGTCAAAATGCTATATAAACGAACATCAGTTGGTGGAGTCTATTGCTATGCACTATTACCGAATATATGCTTTCCATGTTCCTTTGCTATGGACTTCTGTAATATATTAGAGTATGTGTGTGCACAGCACCACATAACTGGACTTCTCCAAGTGATGTCAGTGGTAGTTTTGGGTGGTTATCAGTCTGTAACCAGTGTATGAGTTTCAAGAGCTTTTGTTTTTTTGTATACATGGTCAAGACTCGTGGAAGAGCTAGAATTAATTTCCTGAACAGATCAGGATACAACCGGACAAAAAGAACAGTTGAAAGAGGGGGAAAACACTCACAGCAGAGTTGAAGGCAAAGGTAGAGGAAGAGTTGGACAAACAATTTGTGTGGGGAGGAATGAGGGGCAGGAGAGGATGCATAGGGTGGACAAGGTGGATACAGAAGGAAACTCCCAGGAGGGAAAACTGGAAATTTGGAAGGAGGAGGGATTGGGGGGGGAGGTCAGGGAGAGGGGATAAACGAGGGTAGAAATGATAATGGTTTTGGATTGGGGATGATTTGAGATGGTGGAAAACAGCTGTCTTGAAGACCTGGAGGGAAAAATGAGATTGAAGAGATTGATGTGGTTGCAAAGCAAAGTGACTTCTCTGTTGCTAGGAAACATCAGTGTTGTCATGAGGTACCACAACCATGCCATTTTAAAGTCCTCAAGGTTTGGTTTAGTTTGTATATGTGCTCCTTGCCATTTGTAATTGCCTTAAAATGGCCGTTACTATGAAAGGCATCGTTGCTAGGCAATATATGGCTGATTACTATGAAAGATGACATATGGGATGGGTACCAATCTCAAATGTTTCAGCATATTTGTTTCAGTGTATACCAAGAGTTTCATGCTTCTATCAAAAAGTGAACAATTTTTACTTTAACCATGGTACGACTACCAGATCTCACCTTACACCACTGGAAGTAATGGCATTCAAGGACCTGGGGCCAACTGGAGTTACTGAACAGGAGGTTGAGTTACCGGATGTCACAGACAGGTTTGTGGTCTCAGAGTTTTCCATCATGTGACACTTGCCCTCTCAGATATTTGTCCCTCACAAGTTTGGTCAGGCCATACTAACTCGGCTAGCATCCAGAACCTTGCTACCCTCCACATATGCAGGCTAACCACTCAACTCCACTCTTTTGCTTCTCTGAGTCTGTCCAATTATGTTTTCTCCATTCCTTTAAAATGGCAAGCAATTGCCATCTCATGTTAATATGTCCTACTCCCATTCCTTATCTTTTATATTCTTACTGATTCTTACATGCTTATTGTCTGCTTCGCCTACTTGATACCCATGTCCTTTATTTATGTCTGGTGTTGGCTTAATGGTTAGGGTGGCGGGCTTTGGATCCTAGGGTCCTGAGTTCAAATCCCGCTCAGCTGTTGAATTAATACCAGGTGGGGTTAACTCGGCCCGTCATCCTTCTGAGGTCGGCAAAATGAGTGCCAGCATGCTGGTATACTGTGTCGGAGTGGCGACCCGTTCAAGATTGTGCCCAATAGCCAAGGAGACTGCTTCGGCAGCACCAACGCTCTGCACAGAGTATGGTCCCAATCTCCTCTCCTTCTCCTCCCCTTGTATGTCAATTTGCTCTATTGTATTGCTGTGTCAATGTCATCTCTTTATAATTCAACTCTTACATGAGTCTTGAGCTCTCAAAAAACACCTCAAAACTGCAAAGACTGACATCCTGGTCATTGGCCCTTTATCAATTATTTCAAATGTTCAACCTTGGAGAGTGAATTTTGGGAATCAACGCCTGATCTTTGCTTCTTCAGTTTCAAATCTAAGTGTCACTGTAAACTCAATATTTCCTCTATTCAGCATGTGTATTCTTAAAATCTCTGAATCCACTTTCTTCCATCTGCACAATACTGCTCTTGTCTGGTCATGCTTCATTCGGAGGACGACTGAAACTTTGGTTCACGCTCTCATAACAATATGCTTTTGTTACTGAAACTCAACTGTTAGTGTTAGCAGGATTACCTGTCTTTTCTCACAAGCCCTTACAAATTATCCAGAATATGTTAGCCAGGTTCGTATTTCTTTTTCATTGTTATTTTGGACGGTTCGAGGCTCAATTGGAAGAATTTTGAAAGGTGGCATTTGATCAAGTCATTCAAATGTTTTCGGTAAATCCGTACACTAGCATCCTGATTTTTAAACATCGCTGATAACCTCGAAAGCCAAAAAATTTGGTTCCTTTCACACCTGAAAGAACCCTGTCGTTTAACAGTAGGAATATCGTCCTCACACTGGTTATGAAGACTTTGGCGAATGAACAATTCTTCAGCTGTGTTCCCAAACTGTCAATCTTGCTGCCTTTTGAAGTTTTCACAGCCTGATCATCAATTATGGATTTGAAAACTTTTTTAAAATCTAGCCTTTTTCCAGTTGTATTTTTCTTAATGTTTACTTTTCTTATCTCCTTTCTTTGTCAATACAAGAGCTTTGTGATTTTTGACTTAAAGGCAAAGTCCGATTTTAATCAGTTAATTGATTGATTCACTGGAATAATTTTGGTATTGTTAAAATGCCCTGTGGCCATGTCTATCCATCGCCATCCTCCATAACGTTTTAGTCTCAATCTTCAGAAATCCACTGACAATCTTTGCAGGTAAGCAGTTACCATGAGTTCACGGAGAGTTCACAATTGATACAGCTGAGATAATTATACATCAAAGCCACAAATCTTCTTGATTGTAAGGGGGTACAGGGGGTTCCAGAGACAGGCAGAAGTGGCAAAGTAAATTCATGATTGGATTTGTATGATTTGTAGGCATTGTTTCTCTGGCGGGCTGTTTGCATATTTTTAATTATTCTTATTGTCCCCCGCCCCTCCGACAAGTCGGAGACGGGGGACATAAAATTGAGCTCGATCCGACCGACCGACCGATCATCCATCCATGTACTTTTGTGTCTGCGGTATTTTAAAAAGCATTAAACATTTAGATTTCATATTGAAATATATATATATATATATTCCTCATGGTATTATCTCAACCTGATTAGATCACGGCAGTGATTAGCCGAATTATGTTACCACGGCAACCATCTCAGTAACTTGGCTTGTGCACATGGTATTTGAAAAACCGTTAAAGATTTTGCTTTCATATTACACAGATATATTTCTCATACCGCCCAAACATCATACCTGAGCCTTTGTCCACACAACAGATCTGTCGGTTAGATGTGCCTTCTATTTACTTGATAATTTTTTTTCCCCAGGTACACCTGATTAATTTTTTTCCAAAAAGCTAACCCACGAGCCCATCATTACTTCGCAAACTGCTGTGCTTTGCCCTGAGTTACTGCTCCATTGGTTCTTTCAGAGTTAAACTGCAAGGACAGAGTGACATTACCTGAGCAACTTTTGTGGTATCTGGCAACTCCAGTACATCTCTGAATTGCTTCGCCAGACTTTGTGAAATTGCTTCCTCCACCATACCCATTTAATCATTTGTTCTATAACTGGCAATGTGAGGGATGATGTTGTTCCATTCAGTAGCTGTTCCCAGGAGTAATTTGTATCCTTCTCACCTTCAACCATTTTTGCAGACTGCTTTGTTATGGTTGATGCCTGCCTGACGTTCTTCCCACTGAAAAAGCTAAATCGGTGTCTCATTCAGATGGGGTTCATGTTTGGATCTATGAATTCAATCACTTGTTTTTTTATTTATTCTCTGACTCAGTCATTTTGTGCATCTATGTCTGAGAAGACATTGTTTTTTATTTGAATTGCATTTTATATATTACATTATTACATTAATGTATCTATCTTTCTCTGCAGTTTGTGTATGAATTTCTGGATGCATTAATCACCGGTCAGACAGCCAGTGAAGAGGTAACTTCATTTTGACTTTTGTCTATTTGTCTATCTGCCAAGAAGCTTTTAGCTGTATTAATTAGCAATAATCACATTATCCCAAACCTTTTGAAGGATATCAATGAAGGAATTTATAAACTATGGAAGGGGGTGGGGGGAAAGCTTGGGGGAGAGTATTTTTCAAGTTCCATTGTGCTGTTGAACTGCAATACAAGTTCACGTGTCAGAAACTCTTTCTTCATAATGTTTTAATATTCTCGTGACCTGGGATGTGAGACTTCAGCGGTAATATCTTTGTGCCTATTTTTTAACACCAATGTTGAGGGAAGTTTTTTTCATTCGGACGCAGCACAAGACCACGTGGTATTTGGAATTTGGCCAGGTCAGGCTAATACAAGGTTAGAGCAGGAATTTGTAATTTGGCCAGGCTGCTGGCGATAGCTCGCCTACTCTTCACGAAGGACACCGTGGGATCTTTAACGTTCACCAACTAACACCGGCAGACGGGACACCCGTTTAACGTCCATCCGAGAGACGGCGCACACATTGCCGAATCGCCATGCCTGTGAAACACTGAGATGACAGTTTGTAGCTGGGTCGGGATTTACACCTAAGCTTGACAGCTTAGAGGTGAGTGTGCATACCTGTCGGCCATCCTGTCAGCCCATTGAGGGTAGCGGAAGAGCACAACAACATGGGATGAACAGTCCACATGCAGCCATTGTCGTTTTTTTATACTGCTGCTAGAAGGTCTATACTCTGATTTATGAGGTCGAGGAAAGAGAAATAAACAAACATGAACATATGGATATAAAGCATGATATGAATGAAAGGTTAAAAGGAACCAGCATTTTTTGAAAACATCAGAGGTAAAAATGTTAAAATAACCTGAGGCGAGGGTAGGCTGAAGACTTGATTGACTGGAGGGAAGAGCACACGAGAAATTCCAATGATCTTGAAAGCCTTGGTTTAAGTATTCTGCATTAAAAGGTAAAGGCATTTACAAAAGGACTTGAGCCCTGCAGAGAATTCCAAGCCATTGGTTGGCTTTGGAGACTAGCTTTGAGATAAGATCCAACTAAGACAGGTGATTCCTGATCACGAGTTCCAGGAGACTGACCACAAAAATAATTGGGGTGTTGGGCAGCCAGTCCTTATGGAGGAACACTGTGAGCGTGTGGGACTTCTTGTAAATTGGGGCAGCATTGGCCCTCGGAGAAAGATGTGGAAAAATGGAAATAGGAGTTGATAAAGCAGATGACCAAGTCTTGAGGATTCAAGTAATGTTGCTGTCACGTGTACTCACAGTGAAGTCGTTTCGGAGTAGGAGATTGGGACCATACTCTGTGCAGAGCGTTGGTGCTGCCTAACCAGTCTTCTTGGCTATTGGGCACAATCCTGGATGGGTCACCACTCCGACACAGTATACCAGCAATACTGGTGCTCATTTTGACGACCTCGGAAGGATGACAGGCAGAGTTAACCCCACCTGGTATTAATTAAACAGCTGAGCGGGATCCAAAGCCCGCCACCCTAACCATTAAGCCAACACCAGGCATAAATAAAGGAAATAGGTGTCAAGTGGGCTAAGCAGACAATATGTTGCCATGGCTCAGTTTGGTGGCTTCCATCTTGAGTCAATGAGTATTCAATCCCCTGAGTTAATACTTCGTGGAAGCGCCTTTGGCAATGATTACAGCTTCAAGTCTTCTTGGGTATGTCTGTATCAGCTTTGCACATCTGGATTTCGGGATTTTCTCCCATCCTTCCTTGCAGGTTTGCTCAAGCTTTGTCAAGTTGGATGGGAAGCGTCGGTGAACAGCAATCTTCAAGTCTTTCCATAGATTCTCAATGGGATTCAAGTCTGGGCTTTCGCTGGGCCACTCAAGGACTTTCAACATTGGAATGGCCTGTTGGAAAGTAAATCTTCACCACAGACTAAGGTCTTTTTCACTCTGAATCAGATTCTCCTCAAGGATTTTCCTGCATTTGACTCCATTCATTGCTCCCTCTATCCTTACAAGTCTCCCAGTGCCTGCCACTGAAAAGCATTCCCATAGCGTGATGCTGCTACCACCATGCTTCCTGGTGGGGATGGTGTTAGATTGGTGATGAGCTGTGCTCAGTTTCCACCAGACATAGCACTTTGAAAAAAGGCAAATGAGAGACTCTGTGAGCATGAGGTAAAATATTCTGTGGTCTGATGAGACGAAAATTGAACTGTTTGGCCTGAATGCAAACTCCTGGCATGCTGTCATGTGCCTTTTTATCAGGAGTTGCTTCTGTCTGGCCACTCCCCTATAAAGCCTGGATTTGTGTAGTGCTGCAGAAACTTGTCCTTCTGGTAGGTTCTCCCATCTCAGCCAAGGAACTCTGTAGTTCTGTCAGAGTGGTTATTGGGTACTTGGTCACCTCCCTGACCAAGGTCCTTCTTGCCCAGATGCTCAGTTTGGTCAGACAGCCAGCTCTAGGAAGAGTGTGGATAGTTCCATATTCTTTCCATTTCCTAATGGTGGAGCTCACTGTGTTCTTGAGAACTTTCAACACTCTAAATTGTTTTATCCCCTTCCCCAGAATTATGCCTCCTCACATTTCTATCTCGGAGTTCTACAATCAGTTTCTTGGACTTCATGGTCGAGTTTCTGCTCTGACATGCACAGTCAACTGTGGGACCTTGTATAGAAAGGTGTGTTTCTTTCTAAATCGTGTCCAATCAATTGAATTGCCCACAGGTGGACTCCAATGAAGCTGTAGAGACATCTCAAGGATGATCAAAGGAAAGCGGATGCACCTGAGCTCCATTTAGAGTATCATAGCAAAGGGGTTGAATACTTATTGACCCAAAACATTTCAGCTTTTCATTTTCATTTAATTTATAAAAATTTCGACAAACCCGTTTTCACTTTGTCATTATGGGGTATTTTGCGTACATCGGTGACAAATAGGCACAATCTATGTGCAGAGATAAAGAGATGGTGGTCCATTTTGTTTGATAGGTGTCAGCCTGAAGACTAACCTGCCTGATTAAACTGCCAGATGCGGTGGTGCCTTGGTGGTTATGCTCAAGTCTAATGGACAATAGGATGCATGATGTGAAGTTGAGGTTGTGAATCCACCAGATTGGATGAAAGGTGAAAGCCTGAGGTGTCGTAAAATTACTTATCCGCAACACGACATGAACAATGTCTTGAGAACGGAACCAAAACCAGCTGTTATCATGGCAGTTGTTACCACGGATTAAGTTTCTACAGGAAAAGAGTTGCAATGACTGGATATCAGATTGATTGATAAATTGGCTGAGATGTAATGCTGCCTTCGAAGACCTCCTCAACAGAAACCTCACTGATGGATCATGATAGACTACCAGAATGCACAGAAACAACACATTCTTGTGGGGAGGGGCACAGATGTACAAATATTCTGCTGTGATTGTGGGTACAGGCCAAAGTAGGGGGGATGCGTGTGGGAGCTCCTGACCGAGTCTGCGATGAGTGAAATGTGAATAACCTTTTAGGGAAAAGTTTCTGTGTGACAGGTGACATCTGGGGATGATGTGGCCACGCACAAGTAAAGATTATGAGGTTGAAGCATTTGCCACTGATATGTGATCATTTAATCTTCTGCATTTAGTTCCTAATTCCCTCAATATATGCAGACCTGCCAACGATAGTAAGTTAATAAATAATTTTAATTTTTTTTTTCTGATATCTATCAAAACTGTAGCATTGCTGTAGAGTGTTGATGCAAAATAAAACATACAGTAGATCTCTCTTTTGCTAAAAAGAAAACATAAACACATTTTGTAGGGTATTTTGAAGTTGGCAGCATGATGCAGCAAGCCCGGTGTTGGCTTCACGGTTAAGATGGCTGCCTTGAGATCTCAGGGAGTTTGAGTCCCTATCAAACCCGTTAAATAACACCAGGGGGGTTGACTCGGCCTGTCATCCTTCCGAAGTCAGCAAAATGAGTACCAGCTTCCTGGAAACAGGGGGCACTGCATCAGCGGCACAGCTGCACTCCCAGCAATTATTCATCCAGTAGCCAAAGGCTGCATACGAAGTAATAGCAGCATACTGCAGCCATTTTTCATGCAAATGCAATGCAAAGTTTCACCATTTCTCCTAAACCCTGGGAAATTGTGGATGGTTGGTTCAATAAGGAGTTATTATTATTATGAATCATAATTATTTGAAGAAATATCCATTCTTGTTATGGCATTATTCCACTAGGGCACGAAATTGCATTAAGTACCTGCGCAATGCGAACTGTGTTATCCACCAGGAAAAATGTCACCTCACTTGTTTGAATGCACTGTAAGCAACTTGGTTGTAACCTGGTGTGCGTGGTGTCTGTTCACACAACAGAACAAATATAAAATTAACAAAGAATGAGTTATATTGATCAGCCTTATTCATTTTTTACCTCCACCATCAAAGGTGGACAGAAGTAATGTTTTTATCCTTGTTTGTCTGTTTGTCTGTGAGCAGGATATCTCAAAAAGTTATGGACTGATTTGGACGAAACTTGGTGGACCGGTTGGGTGTGTGACAAGGACGGATTGTTTAGATTTTGGTGACGATCCACATCCGGATACGGATACGAGAATGTTTTTTTTTTTTGAGTGATTCTTCACCATTGAGAGATCGGGCCAAAAACGATATATAGCACGATATTTCGAAAAGTTATGGACGAGTTATGACAAAACTTGGTGGATGAGTTGGGTAAGTGACACGAACAAGCTGATTAGATTTTGGTTCAGGTCCGGATGCAGATCCGGCCTATCAGTGGAATACAAAGCATAAACTGTTCATCCTGGCGGAGGTGTGCGCTCAACCGTGTGCCGTTCTAGTTACAACTGCAGCCATCTTATATTTTAATATGAACTTCTATATTTTCTTTTCCTACTTATTTGGAACAATCATAAAATGATTATGAAGAAGTAATGAGAAAAATCACGATTTCCCTGAGTGGTGGATTTGATGAGTTTGCCAAATGACAGGCCAGACATCCACCCTCGTGGTGGGATTTCTGTTTCACAAAAGGATTGCTCTTCCATCTCCTCTACATTCAATATTGACTCTGCCTGGGAAAGCTTTCATAAAGGCTTGCTCTCTCTCTCTCTCTCTCTCATGTACAGGCTTATTCCACGTCACTTCAGCTATAATATCTATCCTTCAGGCTCTGGTAATTCACATAGGAGGCAGTCACTATCAAGTAGCTTGTCTTGTCATCGTGGAAGGTGAACCCAACTGAGCAACATTCGGTCATCCTGTAAACTCACATCAAGTTGTGGGTCTATCGTTAAGCAAGCCAAAAAAACATCAGCCAAATATTAAAGCTGAACTATACACAGCTTGTCTATGCCTGAAAGTCCTGTTAGCATTTTGTTAATTGTCACGAGTCGGAGCTCCTCCTCCATCCCCTCCCTCACTTCAAATGGCAGAACAACTGATTCTGCTTAAGACAAGGCACAATATCTTAAATCAATGTTTGCCTCCAAAGCTCAAGTACCCAACTCATCCATCTCTATCCCACTCCCACGACCTTACTCCCAAGCACCCACTGCCTGATGTACAATTTTTTTTCACCAGCAAGGTACTGAAAGTTTTTGTCAACCTGGATTCTAATCCAGTGATGGGCCAAGATGGTGCCAATGCCCATGTTCTCAAGTCCTGCATTGCTGCTCTCGCCTATGCTCTATCTGCCTTCTTTATCCCCATACATCCATCCATTGGGACCAGACTCTGTGCAGAGCATTAGTGCTGCCTAAGCAGTCTCCTTGGCTGTTGGGCACAATCCTAGACAGGTCGCCACTCCGACACACTAGGATGGGGATCCAATGGATGGAACTCCATCCTTCACATTATGGACTGTGTCCCATCTACATGGAAAACAGCTAACATCACTTTAATCTACAAGAATGATGCAAAGGCAGATCCTCTCAGCTACAAATGGGTTAACTAGCTTATGATTGTCAGGATTTAATGGAATGCATCTTCTCACCACCATGATCTTTTCTTTTCTCAAATTGCCTGATCTCTGACCTTCAGTTTTTATTCCATCTTGGCTATTCAACATTGGATATGCTACTACTTCTCGTAACTATGGATGGAGGCCCAGAATCATAAGCAAGTGCTCAGGGCTGTGTGTTAAATCAAAGCTGCTCTCCAAACCAGCCATAGGTTGAATATCCTCTGTTGTGCCAAGTACCTTTTAGGTAAAGGCTGAATTTCTCACAGCTTACAAGGGGTTTGTCCAGAGCTAAATGGAGTATCGTTTTCACCTTTGGGCTTGTGCCTCCACTTCACACCTTTCTCTCCTGTACACTGTGAAATCCAAAGCTCTCGCCATTCTTGCCATCACCGTCAAAGAAACAGAAGAACTTGTCTGCTGCTCTCACATCACAGACAGCTTGTGAGCGTCTATTTTCTCCACTGTATCTAATCAGATCGTCCACCTTCTGCTCTTTCATCCCTCCCTCTCTCCTCATTCCATCCATGTGACGTGCATTCTACCAGCATTCCCACTCGTTCTAAAATTCACAGAATACAGGCTCACTGTTCACCTCCACTCCTTTGTTCCTCTTTTCATCTACTTGTTCACCTCTATTTGCAGGTTGCATTTCCTTCCCTTTTTCTCGCAAGTCCTCCTTTTCAAACCCATTAGGAAAGCATATCTGACTTTTTCAAATGCATAATTTATATAGCATAAGCATACTGCTCACTGTTAATGGTAAAAAAAAAATTGATCTTTAATAATCGCTGACATTGTACTTGATGCAACAGCGCTTTCAAAAAGCACATGGAATTTATTGCAAAAACAACCTGCATGGCGTACAAGATAAATCTCACCAAAATCTTAACCTAACCATCACTTTTCCAGCTCCAACAAGCCCCAGCAATTTATATCTTCTTCATCACTGACATTCCATTTTATTCCAAATTAATTATCATCATTAGTCATTGTTAAAGGAATTAGAGAAAGATTAAATTCCATCACAGCATCAAAATGTAATTTTGTGATACAAATTTGATGGCCTCTCACCGATCATTCGACGTTTGGGAAAATGATATTTTATTTTGCACCGATGCTGTTTTACCCAACCAAGCACGCAATTTTAATTGTGAAAAATTTGTCCTATAAGACTGAAATAGAATCATGCTTTCTAAACCAGAGGTTTTGATACTACAATTCCATCACATGGATATTAATGGGCCATGGAAGAAAAAAAATCCATACCTGTTTCCAAACCTGAAAGAGGACCTAAATGCAATTTCAGAAAATGTACGAGTTTAAAGTGAACTCTACTTTAACATCAGTGAAAATGGAATTCTCAGACTTCTCGAGTCTAGGCGTTTGACAATGTTGTACAACACAACGGAGATTAACTTTTGGGATTGTAAATGTTTGACTTTGGATTTACAGTTCAATAAAACATTGATTCCAAGTCTACTAATGCGTTGCCAAGTCTACTACCTTTTACATGACTCATGTATTTAGGATGTAAAAGTGTCGGTAAACAAAAGCTTTTCCTGAGTTGAAATTGATGGGCTAGCTGTGATCATTAATAAAACTATCAGTGGAAGAAATATTTACTTGAATACCATACTGCTTTTCACTTGCATAAATAAGCATTTTTATTCGCAACAAAACTTTCCTAGTACTGCTTTTAATATGTTTATATGCATCTCAGGCTTTCCAGAAGTTTGAAAACATAATTTCTGCATTGTTGGAGCAGTTACGCAAGCTCACTCATCAGGTGAGAGAAAGCCATTATACTTTATTCTGCATGATGCTCAAACGGTAGACTTTGCTCTTAGTTTCAGTGTCGTGTGTTCATTCCAGGTGCAAAATGCCAATCAGAACCATGATGAGACATTGACGAAGGTCATTCATGATTACGATGAAACTTTGGAAAGGTGAGTAAGGAACACAAAGATTCATTCAATAAATAAAGATGTGAAAAAACAAGGTTAATCTCTCCTCTTTCTCTCTCTCTCTCTCTCTCTCTCTCTCTCTCTTTCTCTCTCTCTCGTTTAAAAGCCCTCTTTCCATCTACAAACAATATCTGGCGGGTCTACTACTATATGTTCAATCCATGCTCCTTGCCTCACGCGTACAGTGCCCTCTCACATCACAGACAGCTTGTCTCACTAACTGTAACAACTAACCCCTACTCTCCAACCATCTGCACACAAGATGGCATGGGGTAAGGTCTGTATATCCCAGATACTTCCCCCACCAAATGTTTTATCTGTAATCAAAATCAATCTTGGTACAACTGTTCTTAGTACAACTGTTCTCAGTACAACTGTTCTATTCACGATATCCACTTGGTAAAGGTAAAAGTGCACAAACTTGACATCAAGCAAAATGTGCCACTAGTGCACATATAGATATAGTCATGATGCGTGTTCATCTTTTGGACTGTCACGGGACTCTTTAGCCCCTAACCGGGCATCCGCCCAGCCGGGGGCTTATATTTTGGACGCCGTCAGTCTTTCCGTCCGTGTACTTATCGAAAATGTATGGAAAATGACTGGGCCTCAACTCGAAAATGACTGAACACCTTTAATTCATATTCAGTACATGTATGCAATAATATGTGGACATGAAGCACTTCAAATGATTTTGTAATCAGAGCCAAAGGTCATGGCGCACACAATTTTATTTCTGAATTTTGACAATTTTGAAAAAATATTTACAGGAGAGAATACAGGATTTTATATGCTTTTGGAAACCATTATTTATATACACCTTACCATCTCCACTACCAACACAAAACTTTGACTTCACTCTTTATTGATATACACTTTACAATCACCACTACATACATACCTATTTATGCAGTTGTTTCAATGTAAAATCCACACATCACATTTTTAAGGTGTGGTTGGTGGCTGTGTCCACGATGAGGACTTGTATCTTTGTTACCCCACATGTGCGAAGCGAAAAGTAGGGTTAAGCAATTGGTTCACTTTTTCTGTCTGTCTGTCCACAAATGTTAGTTTATGATTAAGGAACTACTTAATTTCAATTGAATGCTATATTTTGAACACAAATCACAACATGAATCGGAAAACGAACCTGTAGTTTAGAAGTAGGCTCTCAATTCATCCTGATCCTGCAATGCACATAGAGAAGTGTTTTTTTTTTGTTTTTCTTTTTCAGTCTATCTGCCTGTCCAGCAGTCAAACATCTTCTTGTTCTCCTCTTTCTCCCTTTAATAAGGGGTGAGGTCCAATGACACCAACCTTCTGCCCTGCCTTGACCACGATACTCCTCCATCTCCCTCTGTCCTCAGCCAACTCTCTCCACTCTCCAACCACCCCTACCTTATGGATATCCCTGCTCACACAATCCTCCCATCTCGACCGTGGTCTACCTCTTTTCCTCATACCTTGCTCCCTCAACCTATCCACTCTCTTTGCGATTCTCTCTCCCCCATACACACCAAGTGTCCAGCCATCTCAGCCGGCATTTCACCAACTTCCCCGTCAAACTCATCTGCACACCAATCTCTTCCCTCAGTTCATCCATCCTCCTTATATCCACCCTCTTCACTCCCACAATGCTCCTGACCCAGTTGTTCTCGTAAACCTGCAGCCTCTGTTGTCTCTCTGTCATTGCTGCTGTCTCCAGACCGTAGAGGTAAGCCGGCATTACACATGACATCAGAACTTCCCTTCAATTTTCTTTATATCTTTCTGTCTGCCATTACTCCCTCCACCTCCCCTCCACCCTCCCCTGAATCGTCCTCCGCACCTCTGCCTCAAACTTACATCCCGTCACTGTTTCCCAGACACTCAAACCGATTTCCCCTCCTAACGCTGATATTAATTTATTTTCTCTGCTCCCTGACCCACATCACCTCGGTCTTCTCCATACTCATCTTCAGCCCATGCTTTCCAAATGCATCCTTCCACTCCCCCAGCACTTCCTGCATCTCTCGTCCACTCTCCACCACAACAGCCAGATCGTTCTCATCCAGCATCCTACCCATACTACCCCTCAAGCTCACCTTCCTGCTTACCAGCTCCAACACCATGATAAACATGAGTGGGCTGAGAGAGCTTCCCTGCCTCAAACCAATGTTCACACTGAACTCCTCAGACATCCCAGGACCAACCAAGACTCTTCGCTTTGTTCCCTTCAAACAGAATTGAAAATCATTCCTAACAGGAAATGTACCGTTTTTAGTGACATCATAAAGGACACAAACAACAGGCATGGATAACTAATGTAATATGTTAAATAAGGTGGTGTGAAAAAATTCTGCATCAACAGCGGTAAACTTCCGAAAAAAATATTTTCTACAACCTTTTATAATCGTTATTTTATTTTTAATTGAATTATATACTTGAACACTGTAGAAGACAAATCACCATCTTAGCACTTTCAAAAACCTTCCCTTTAGCAGTACTTGTGCAAAATGTTACGGTGTTTTACATCATCTCAACCAATCAAATTTGCAGCGCATAGACCCCGCACATCTCCTTTTTCTCAAGACGACATGGGGTAAGGTGTTCTATGAACGCTCTAGTTATTATTGTTATCATTGATTGATTGCTTTGGCTTTCATGTTTCTTCCAAGTTCCTCAGTAAGTTTACTCATTTACAATTGTAAGTTTACCTTCAGCACCTCTTTTGCAGATTTGTTTCTGTGCTAATGGCACAGGCAAAGATCTTCTGGGATTGTGGAGACTATGATGGTGTGGAGCGGTTGTTCCAGCGATCTGGAAGCCTGTGCAGCAAGCACGACACCCTGCGCCTAAATGTGGCACATGTATCCTTCATGCAGAACAAGTACCGCAAGGCCATTAGCTTCTATGAACCACTCGTCAAGAAGAAATATGATGATGTACGTTGCTGTTATGTTGGTGTTGAATTGGAATCGGTGGAAGCAGTTCTGTTGAAATATGCTTATCTGGTGTAATTACTTGAGACGAATGTGAGAAGGTATAAATAAATATTGCTTCATTATATCTTTGCAAAAAATTAGGAAATAACATCCTTTGTGCCTACCGTACCAAGTTATAATTTCGAAAATTAGATGTTTCTTTGTTACATTTGTGTTATCACAGATTTAGTTCACTTTATTACCAGTGGTACCATGCCATTCTTAAAATGTTGTATATTGATGTTTAATAAAATTATTGCTTGTCACATTTAATCCAAAAAATTAACATGATTGAACCAGCAATTTTTTCAGCTACATTATCTTGTTGCTTCTGGGAAAGGATTACGACATACAAACTGAATATGATAACAACGTCACTTCACTGCTCACCCTGTCTCTGCTACCATATATTTTCTCATTCTGCAAATGTGCCCCTCTAGTTGCTGTCAGTCAGTGCTGTGGTGTTGGCAAATCTGTGTGTGGCATACATAATGACTGGTCAGAATGAGGAAGCAGAAGATCTCATGAGGAGGTTAGAGAAGGAGGAGGAACAATCGGCCTTCATGGATCCAGGGCGAAAGTCGTACCATTTATGCATCGTCAATTTGGTTATCGGGTCAGCCTTTTCTTTAATAACTGCATTCTCAACAACCCCTCTGCAGACCCATTAACCACAGCAAGTTTTGTTTTCCATGTGTGTCGTCTTTAGTTCCTTACCTTCAGCACACTCCCATCGATCATCATCTCTTCACCATCCACTTGCTTTATAGACTTCGAAGTGCTTTTCTTTCCTTTGAAGATAATGTGCACTGTTGAATCTGTTTTTTTTATCATTAAGCATCCATTTCCTGATCCTTCTTTTTCCTCTCTACCCTCAGAACCCTGTACTGTGCCAAGGGTAACTTTGACTTTGGAATATCACGCATGTTCAAGAGCTTGGAGCCGTATCCTAAAAAGGTTTGGAAGGTTAAAATACCTTACAATAATTATAACGACAATAATGTGTCAAAGGGAAGCAACAGAGTAACATTTTTGATCGAACATTATTGAACCATTAACCAATGATTATCATTTCGAAGTTAATCAACACTCAATCATCCAGCTCACTAATTTTCTGCTGACTCATTTCATACAGAGTAAAAATGTTAGGCTTAAAAGAAGTGGCCATTGCAATGAAGGTACATGTCACGACAACAATATTTTTTTCAAACAAGTTGAGGCTCATGGAGAACAGTAAATAGTGAAAATAATGCGTATCATTTTCAAAAATTAGGTCCAAGAAGAAATTGGAGTGGAATATAGAGAGGATTCAAATTTAGGAGGGATCAATTAGATCATTATCCTCAAAGAGGTGGAGAAGCAAGAAATGCTTAGCAGAGGAATCAAAGATTTGAAACAAAGAACAAGAACAGGAATGACCGTTATATGAAGGCTTGGTCACATGATGCGAAAATGCTGATGAAAGGAGAGTTTGATCTTTGAGAGGGAGACCAGAAGAGTGTTGACAAATAATTACATTGGAAAATTTGGCATCGGGGAGAGATAAATTGTGAATATGAACTGAGGAAAAAAGTTAAAGGTAAAGGTGGTTTTAGAAAAATCTGAGAGACCTGCTATCTTTTGACAGTGTTGAGATGAGGCCAGTAGTCATTGCAGGGAATGATGATAATATGAAAATCTTTCCTTTTTATGGTCCTTTGCAAATGCAGAGCAGAGACAGGTGAGAGGAGGATGACACTGCACCCTGCTCAAAAGAGGGAAGCATAAGTAACCTCACCCTGTCTAGGCGTCCATTAAACACTTATCGATGTTTTACAATTGTAACCGGGAAAGAAAACATGAAAGTTAAAATTCAACTTAACCCTCTCCCTACACCCATCCCCTCCTCATCCCAATCCTGACTCCTTCCAAATTTTCAGTTTTCCTTCCTGAGAGTTTCCTTCTGTATCCGTCTTGTCCACCCCATGCAACCTCTCCTGCCCCTCATTTCTCCCCACATCCATTGTTTGTCCAAATCTGCCTCTATCTTGTGGCCTTCAACTCTGCTGTTGATGTTTCCCCCCTCTCTCACCTGTTCCTTTTGTTCTGTTGCATCCTGATCCGTTCAGTGTATTAACACTAGCTCTTCTCTGAGCCTCGACTATGCATCCAAAGAAAACCGAATACTTCCGTCTTCGTTTTGGTCTGCGAAGAACACAGAACCACCCATTGCTACAAAAACAGTGTCAGCTGCTACACTGTTAACTGCTACACTAGTCAGCCTACAGAGGTTTTAGAAACCTTTTATTCGCAAATTACCAGGCCCCACCCCTTGAGGAAAGGAATCAATCTACTGACATAAAAAGTGTCCGTGCAGTCTGTGGCACTGTATATGAAGGTCTTAAACAACATTGTGAGATCAAGGTGGCTGAAAAACATGAAAAACAGCTTGGCCCGAAGGATCGTTTATTTCAAAGTGGTGGCTGGCTTTGAAGGCCAGCTTTCGATTATGATCTGCTCAAAGACATGTTGTAGCTGAGCAATCATACCTCAAATCTCCAGAAACTGCACCTCATCCAGAACATGATAAGAATATTAAAAAAAATAAACATTGGCCAACTGGTCCTGAACAGGGTAAAGTGTGGAAATAATCCTGCCTTGAAAGTTGTGATACAGCTGCAGGAATGTTTTATTTGTAGTGCACAGAATCGGACGGATACATAAATACCTTGACAAGCACACCACAGAAACACTTGTCCATGCTTTTATGTCTTCACTTCTTGATACTTGTCATATTATCCTTTCTGGATTCCAATCTTCTTCTTTTTTTATATGCAGTGCAAGGCTGTGGGATAGCATCATCGACTGATGGTGCAGCTATGCTGCTGATGTAATGCCCTATGTAGGTTAGGGCAGGATTTTGCAATTTGGCCAGGGTGCCAGTGATAGCTCGCCTACTCTTCGTAAAGGACACTGTAGGATCTTTATCGTTCATCAACTAATGCCAGCAGACGGGATGCCCAGTTTAACATCCTTCCGAGGGACGGCACATACATTGATGAACCACCCTACCTGTGAAAGACGAGGGTGACAGTTTATAGCTGGGCTGAGATTCGAACCCAGGCTTGACTGCTTAGAGGCAAGTGTGCATACCTCTAGGTCATCCTGCCTGCCTTCTGGACTCCCAGATAAAAATATAAGGAAATTACAATGTAATTCAGAATACTGCAGTCTGTCTTGTTTTCTCGAACTATATAGCATCCCCATTATTACTCCCATGTTAAAATCTTGCCATTGGCTTCCAATATGATAATGCATTGATTTCAAAATGCTCCTTTTCACAAACAAGTCCCAAAACTAAATGGCACCATCCTACTGAACTGATCTAATTCATTTATACACTCGAGCAAGAGTTCTTTGATCCTCATCCCGAAGGCTTTTTCAGACTACTTCTGCCGGAACAAAATCATATGGTTAATGATCATTTTCGCATATTGCACCCAATTGTGGAACTCACTCCCAGATACAATTAATAACTTCATCACTGGACAGACTCAGTCAGGAGTCAATTGAGATGTTTTATCAAACATTTTACATGCTTTTTAAGATTAAAGTTGTCAGAAACTTTCGAAGATTAAAGTTGGACTTTGTCAGAAAAGGGGGCTCATGGATTTGGTCTCGATTTTCGTGTGTCTGCATCCGCAACAATATCTTGGACGTGTATGGACCGATTTTATTCGTACTTGACACAAAAGACAACACATGATAGAATACATCAGCACGTCGTTTCTTTTCAACGTCAGATTCAAGATGGCCGACTGGCGGCCATTTAAGTTTAAAAAAGAAAACCTGGTGTCGAACACGTCCTCAACCATTTCTCGGACATGCATTTACCGGTCTTGTTCAAGCTTGGCACAGAGATGATGAATGATGACTTACATAAACATGTCTCTTTTTTTTTTTCGAGATCAGAACCAAGATGGCCGACTGGTGGACATTTTGTTACTTAAATGTGTCCCCAACCATTTATTCAACATGCATGGTCCGATTTTGTTCAATCTTTTCACAAGCACAGCATGCGATGGCATACACTTGCACCTAACTTTACTTTGAGATCTGATCAAAGATGGCCGACTGGTAGACTGGTGGCCATTTTAGTTGTACATAAATATGGGCTAGCAATTTAACTCCAGATAGCAAAATTACTAAAACAATGGGGGCTATGACATTTTATGTCTTTTTTACTTATAATTATCATTATCTATATATTAATACTGAAGGACCAATTTTGTGCTCCTCCTAGCGGTCGTGTCACGTTTTTCTCGGTACTGTGACCTGGACTGAAAGAAACTTCGTACCTGTAAGAGTGCATCGCACATAGTGGCAATAGTCAACCTTCAACTCTGAAGCATCTATATATTAATACTGAAGGACCAATTTTGTGCTCCTCCTAGCGGTCGCGTCACGTTTTTCTCGGTACTGTGACCTGAGAAGTTTTGACACGGTGTACGTCAAAGTAGACACGTGCACAAATCAGGGGACTTCTTCACAAGGAGTAGTGTACACCAAAAATGTCGTGTACAAGGGCGTTTTGTAGGCCTCATTAGGTAAGGCCATGGAGTACATCGACTGGGATCCGGCTCTTACAAGAGCCGCCACTGGTTGTCATATTGGGCTCATGGAACGGAATCCGTCTGTGACGGGGTTTCGGCTAGTTATTATTATTACTACATCTAGGCACAGAAAGGTTCAAGCCAGTTCTGAGTTTAAATACATGGAGACAACCAAAGCATTAAGTCAACAGAGACAAGAAAATTTGTTTTGAATTGATGTTTTTACCTTCTTATTTGTGAGTATTCTTGTAATTTAGAACCCTTGTGAAAATGTCCCACAAAATTTCTAAAAAGATGAAGTGGAGTTTTGGCTCAGTGGGAAAACTTCCCCATGAAAATGCACAAAATTTCATGTATAATCCCATTTGGAGTGCGGTTGACTCTGGGCCCACCAAAATGTCATCTTAGACACTTGACCAACATACATTCTTTCAGCACGGTTTGTCATGATCACCATATAAGGAACCCACCCATAAACATTTCTTCACATGAATGTAGGTTATTTCATCATCCAAAATGGAGCCCCACTTGGCCAAGAGTCTATCCTGTCCCCAGCATGAATGGGATCTTATTTTGTGCAATGCCCAAATGGAGGATTTCCCACTGGTCCAAAACTCTACTAAATCCCCATCACAATTTCATGTGACATTTCTGGAATGGAAGGTCATCCTTTCAGGGTTGGTTGGCTTTAAACCGTCAATAACAAAGCACTAAACACCTTTCAAAATGATTTTGAGCTGCAGTTGATTCGTTGCCGGTTCCCCAGAGGCATGTTGCTGCAGATATCAAACATGTAACTCTGCCCCAAATTTGTCAGAGTGATGTGAGAAAAAAGTGGTGGCTTATAATTAGGGATGAAACAAAAATGAAATTTGTTGAGAAGAAATGGTTAAGTGGGTTGAGGGAGGGACAGATATGAAGGAGTACAAGCTGTGTGATCTTTCGTGTAACTGCTTGATTAAGATTCATTCAGTATTATTTCATTTTTCCATTTTTGCTTTCTTCTCTGCTTCATCCTCACTCGCCTCCCTGCCTCCTTTTCAAACTTAATCTTCCTTTCTTGTACACTTTTATTTTCTCCATTTAATATAATTTCTACCCTTCTCACATCCCCAAATCTCTTTCTTTTTCCTCTCTCACCCTTCCCACAGCTCAGTGCTGACACATGGTTCTATGTAAAACGTTGTTTCCTTTCTCTTCTGGCCAATGCTGCCCGCCATGTCATTGCTCTCAAGGACGATCTTGTTGAAGAAAGTTTGGTCTTCCTTACGCAATGTGAAGGTGGGACAGAGATCTTTAAAATGAGCCTTCCTATCAATTTGGCATGCATGTCGTGCCAATATACTCAAGGATAGCATGATCACTTCTGAGTTGTCTGATTCTGACTTTGATCCCAAATGAAGGTGTGATGCCAGCAAGGGGTGCTATATTTTTCAGTTTTCTATTCTTTGTTTATTAAGATATTTATTTATTTACTTATGATTTTTAAAATTTATTCTCCCAACTCCCAAATGGATGAAAACAGCAGTATCCTACCTATAATTATATAGGCATAAATGATCTCATGGAATATGCAGCAAGAATAGATCTTTTGGCTGAAGGGATGTTCAAAATAAAACATTACTTAAAAATTGAACAAACTCTGCTTTCAGTGCAGGTTAATTGAAGGTCTCCAAAAATATTGCATTTCGTGGAAGCACCAAAAAGATTACCTTTTATAAACGAATGCTAAACAAAAAGTCTCCAAACTCATCTTCACTTAATTCTCCGTTACAACAATGATCCCTTCAGCTTATGTTTAGTGTGGACCAGAGTCGATTGGCATCGCCTCTATCCAGTCATTGTTATAGCTTTTTCATTAACTTTTGGCACAATATAGAATAATGTTTTCCACTGTTTCCATGAAGAAGTATTTTATTTTTTATTGTAGGCCATTCATTCCTTTCGCCTTACTCCTCCAAAAGTTATTTGGAGTACTTTTTTATCCAGAGTCTAGGCTCATGGACGATTAAGACGATGAAGATGACACACAGAAAGTGGAGTAACAGGTGGATGTAACAAGCAAAGGAATGAATGATGGAAGAAAAGAGGAGAGGGGAGGAACATTCAATTTTTAGTAAGAGATGTAACAACTTGTGAGTATGAGAGCTTGGATCAGGGATGGTTAATGGGGGTAGAAAAGATCATAGGTAGAGATGGATGATGACATGAGTTGTTGGTGCACTGCCACCTTTAAGCCCTGGAGGGAAGAGTGGAATTACACCACCTCAGGAATGCATTTCCACTAAAGGGATAAAAAGGAACAAAGGAATAAGGGTAAGCAGTAAGTCTGGATTTTGGGTGTTTAACAAGGATGAGGTTAGTGGAAGAATACTGTAAATACTTGCATTATTGAGGAACAATGGAGGGTTGAAAATGTCGGGAGACAACACCTGCTTAAGGGAGATTAGCAGGCTTATTTGTGGTTCATCTTCTTCGTGCTTCTTCTACTTTGTGGGAGATTCCAATGATTATGAGTGCTTTTGATTCCATAGCATCCAGTAGCATTGTCTATCCAAGACCCGAGATTTTGAAATATCAAACACTTTTCACTACAACACTGTTTTGCTTTTAAATGGTTTTGGATACCTGTTTGTAGAAGATATATTTTGTTTTTGCTATATTCCTATGTTAGCCCGTCTTTTCTGTTATCTCCAACCTTCTTAAGGGTCTAGTTCCTGTGCCGAGAACATTATGTCAGAAAACAAGGCAATGTCATCAGAATATGGTTTTAGAGGTGTCTCTGTTTGGCTGTTTGACTTCTGTGCACTCCCGAACCACTGGATGGAAAAATATAACTGGTTGTTGGACCATGGGTGGACACAGGAAGGTTTTTGGCAGTAAATAAAATTTATAGTTCAGGGTGGGGGGAGGACCCCAATTCTCTCTATGTAAATATGTATGGCATAGTGCCGGAATTAACCCATCCATAATTCTGAGGGAAATATACTCCCTCTAATTCTGGGGGACTTAACCCATCCATAAGGATATCTTCTTCACTGTCGTTGGCAAAATCTAGAATAGGTATCACTTTGGCTCGGTGTTGTTTGCTTCTCCTTGACATTATTTTGAGGCACCATGTGCTGCTCTCTTCACCTCTTGGTCTACTCAACACACAGTCAAGAACTGCAATGATAAACTAGTATGGCACTTGGTAGAGCGCATACCTCTGCCAGGCTCTCCTGCCCCTCATTCCTCCCCATACCCATTGTTTGTCCAAGTCTGCCTCTATCTTGGCCTTCAACTCTGCAGTTGATGTTTTTCCCTCTCTCAACTGTTCCTTTTGTCCTGTTTTGTCCTGATCCATTCCATATACCAGTACTAGCTTTTCCACGAGTCTCATCTATGTATACAAAAAAAAAAGATCACCCTAATACACTCTAATAAGACACCATTAAGGCCTAAGTCACATTTGCTCTACGGCGAGGACTACGGCGCGGCCGTACGCCCTCTGAATTGACAGAAACGTGCGGCGGCTGCAGAGTTTCTGCGGTGGCCTCAGGGTGGCCCTACGCCGTTTGGCTATATTTTACAGGTCGTAAGGTCGCCGTGGAATTAGAACGCGGAGTTATAACTTTTTTCATTTATACGTTCGCCATAGCAATTCGACAAGCCAAAACAAAAAAACTGGTAAAAAAAAATAAAATTAACCCACTCGTTACCGTCCGTCTGGCCGCATGTTCGCCTTAGGGCCCCCTGCGGTCCCTTTCAGGCACCTTGAGGCTACCTTGCATCTGCCTTGAAAATTATATGGCCGCGCAGGGCCCCCTTAAGGTCACCGTGCGACATCAAATCAAAGACCGTACGGCAACCCCACTTTTCGGTCTCCACAATTTCTAAGACCTAAGGCCTAAGTCACATTTGCTCTACGGCGAGGATACGGCGGCCGTACGCCCTCTGAATTGACAGAAACGTGCGGCGCCGCAGAGTTTCTGCGGTGGCCTCAGGGTGGCCCTACGCCGTTTGGCTATATTTTACAGGTCGTAAGGTCGCCGTGGAATTATAACGTGGAGTTATAACTTTTTTCATTTCTACGTTCGCCGTAGCAATTCGACAAGCCGAAAAACAAAGAACTGGTATAAAAAAAAAGAAAAAAAGAACCCACTCGTTACCATCCGTCTGGCCGCACGTTCGCCTTAGGCCCCCTGCAGTTGCCTTGCGGGCACCTTGCGTCTGCCTTAAAAATTCTATGGCCGCCCGCAGGAACGCCCTAAGGTCACCGTGCGACATCAAATCAAAGACCGTACGGCACCCCACGTTTTCGGTCTCCACAATTTATAATAATCCGCTGCGGCTACCCGAAAAAATAAAAACATATGTGACTGCTACATTGTGTGACCGTGGAAATACTGCGGCCGCCATATAATTGCTAGTGGCCGTAGATTTTGGAGACCCCACGGCCGCCGTGGCAAATGTGACTTAGGCCTAAATACGCCGTGCAGCTCCCCGAAAAAAAATAAAACATATGTGACTGCTACATTGTGTGACCGTGGAAATACTGCGGCCGCCGTATAATGCTAGTGGCCGTAGATTTTGAAGACCCCACGGCGCCGCCTGGCAAATGTGACAGGCCTAAGTGGTAGTTAGGAGATGGAGGCCTAATTGATCACCATCAAATGCAATGACATCAGCATCTTCTTCATCCCGACCTCCTCACATGCCACGCCCTCTCATGCTGTTCATCGATGTATAGCATTGTTCTTGGAAGTATTATGAAGGCAATTTGTATTCTATAGTGTTCAAGTATATAATTCAATTTCA
>CM068952.1:2805721-2821750 GCA_035128595.1 Eptatretus atami | reverse complement strand
CAACCCTGCTTTGATCGGACACCTGACCCATGACATTAAAAAAAAATTTTTTTTATTGAATTTAGAATTGGATTAAAATAAATTCATTTCAAATCAAATGGAAGATCAAATAGGTACAGTCCTGCATTGGAGTCATCAAAAGCAACCCAAACAAGCACAGAGCAAAGATGAAGCCATCAGGAGGAACCTGGATGGGATTCACGTTTCAGCTGCTACTCCTCTACCCTCAAACCCATCCAGGCACAGCCGAGGGAGCCTTATTCAAAAATAAAAACAAAAAGCCTAAATCAAAAAATTAAATTATTCTGGCTGCCAGATCATACATTCTATCAAGTTGAAATTCATAACATCTATTCCCCATCACGACAAGATCATGAATGCGAAGTTTCACATCGATTGATTAAGTGGTTCCAGAGGAAAACCCATTTATTATCAGAATATTATTTAATTTCCTTCAATCCAATATGGCTGCCAACCCATGTGACCTATCAATTATTCCTGAACACACTTGTACACCCATGGCTTGGGGAGCATTTTGTGAAGTTTCCCATAGATCTGTCCAGCCGTTCTGGAGAAGAATATTTTCTTATCAGTTTTCGGGTAAATACAATATGGCTGCCAAGCCATGTGACCTTTGACATTATATTGTGGAACCTTTTGTTCTCATGGATAGGCAGTCATACTTGTAAAGTTTCGCATCAATCTGTCAGCCACGTCAGAGAAGAAGATTTTGAAGGTTTCTTTTTTAAAAACATATGGCTGCCGAATCACGTGACGATGACATCATCAGTTATTTTTCTCAGACCACATTTATATCCCTAGGTACCTCAAAAATTTTCATACTGATTGGATGTGGCGTTCAACATACGCAATTATGACGTCACCAAAGTTCTGTGCGGATAAACAAACAGACAAACAAATGAATGAAAAATCTATTTTTGAGTGACAGCTTGGTGAAACGGAATGGCACTCGGAAGAGTACATACCTCCGCCAAGATAAACAGTTTAAATTTTGTATCCCACCGATGGGTCGGATCTGAATCCGGACCTTAACCAAAATCTAATCGGCTTGTTCTCGTCAACTAACCAACTCATCCACCTAGTTTTGTCATAACTCGCACAAAACTTTTTGAGATATGCTATACATAGTTTTTCGCCCCATCTCTCAATGGTGAAGAATGACTTTAAAAAAAATTCTCTTATCCGGATCCAGATTTGAATCTTCATCAAAATTTAATCAATTAGTCCTTTTCACGACGATGGCATGGATGATGGATTATTTCTGCTCATTATTTCATGACCAATGGCCCAGGATAGACAACCTTTTTGGTTAACACTTCATAGAGAGGGGTATTACCAATTTTTTTTCTATTGCAGTATACTGAGATACAGAAGCCTGTCCTGCAATATGCACCACAATATATTGCAGTCATTAATTCTGATTAAAAAGTGTTGGCCGAACTTGTTACTACATCTTTTTTTCCCCCACTAATTACCTCCTCCACCGAAGGTGAAGGAGGTTGTGTTTTCACCCCGTTCTGTCTGTTTGTCAGTTTGTCTATGCTCAGGATATTTCAAAAAGTTGTGGACGGATTTGGATGAAACTTGGTGGACAGGGTGGGTGTGTGACATGGAAGAATTGATTCGATTTTGCTGAAGATCCGGACCCGGATCCGGACTATCAGTGGGATACAAAATGTAAACTGTTCGGCCTGATGAAGGCATGTAGTCCACCGAGTGCTTTTCTAGTTGTTACAAGCGATGGAGTATATAATATGATGTGCAAAATGGATGATCGAGTCAGAATGTTGAATGTAGATACTCAAATATGGTTTTGTTTTTAACTTTCTTCGTGTGTTTGCTGAATGAGAACATTGCATGCTAGTTTTATTTCATTCACATCTTATCTGCATCCTCTGATGCATTTAAAGGAAGAGACTCAATATTTAAATGTTAGGACCTACCATTCATTGTTTTGAGGCAGTTGTAATAATGTCACAGAGAAAAACCAGCAGTTACTCATTTAAAACTCACCAAATGCACAACACTTTGGTTTCACGACTGAACATTACATTGATGTCTACTCATGAAATATGTTCAGGAGGACAGGGTATGTAATGTGTGGTGGAAGGTGTTGAAGAATGAAAACAAAAGAACCGCACCCCTGGGTCGAGTGTCGATATGATGATCAGAACATTAACAATCTCACTACACTTTACTATCAATATTCCAACAGCAGGGTTAGCTCGGAAGAGTGAATACATTACTTACACCTGTGTAGTGACCTGGAGAGGAGAGGAAGAAAAGATGAGAAATGGAGAGAGAGATATGGGGGGGGGGAGAGAGATGGAGAGTGAGGAAGAGAAGGAAAGAGAGAGACCTGGAGAGAGGGAGTTGTAGGTGGAGAGCATTGGGGCCAAAGCCAGAGCTGTAGTTTGTTGAACCAGGGGCCTAGGAAGTTGTGGCTGTAACTTGTTCTGCCCCCAGGTTATAAGTTGCTGCTACTACCATGCAGGCTCTTTTGTGCAATATTGCACTGCCCAACTGACTTGTTCTACAAGTGTACAACTTGTTCTACTTGTTCTACTTGCCCAACTGACTACAGCTCATCCAATGACTCATATTATCTTATCTTCCTATTGATAACTCTCATTTAAATCCCCATTGTTTGCTTGCTGGCTCAGTGCTTTATTGTTTTCAGAGTAGTCGTTAGCTTAATGATTGCCCGAGTGTGTTTCACATTATGAATGAATGCGTTTTATAAAAACCTTCATTGCAGTGCCACAGTCCTTCAATCTGTCTCTGTTCTGTGGAGCAATTTGCTGAATTTCTCGGGCGACTATCGGTGCTCACCTCCAGACCATTTGGTTCATCCGAGCTTGGTTCAAAGAGTTCCACCCCGGGGTGCAGTAACATAAAAAATAATTCGAAGGATTCCAACAGGTACTTCTGTCGAATTATAATACTATGTTCTTCCAGCTACAGTCTGTTGTGTTGAGACCCTTTTGAAACAGAACCAAAAGTACTTTAAACTTTACCAACAGAATTGAACACCTTCATTAAAACAATCATGTGTGTTATTCGGCCAAAAGGATATCCAGTATGCTACTCAATCTCAGTAAGGAATGGATCATGATATCTGTATGATGAAGTAAACAAGGCCAAAGGTGGATCATGACTGATCATTGAAGCCTTCGACATCACAATTCTTGCTCGGTCAGCATAATACAGTTATAGTCATATAATATTATGAGACCATAAAGCACCGATGATCTCTGAGCACAATTTTCATGTAAAAGTTGATGCAAACTTTTGTTCAATAACTTTATGCGGGTGATGCCATGTCATGTAATAATGGTGTCCACTGTCCATCCTATCTGCTTATTTTGCTGCCATTTTGTTTTTCTCACTCTTTCTCTCTCCCCTCCCTCTCTTCTCAGCACATGGCGACACCATCCCTGCTTATTTGGAACCTCCAGTTAATGACTCTAGCACTTTAACCCTTCACCCTGGAAAGAACTCGATCACATATGAAGCTCGTTTACTCCGGCTCCTTCTTCTGGAAATAAGTGGTTGGGAAGAATAATGCCATGACAGAATGGTTAAAAAGAAAAACCACATCTTTGTGGGGAAAAGTGCTGCATTCAATCGAATGTGTGAGTACCTGTGTTGTAAAATTTTATTTATTTATTTTTGATAGTGTTGCCATTTTTATGTTTTTTTTGTTTGTTTGTTTGTTTGTTTTTACATTGTACACTTTCTATGGCTTTTTTGTAGTGCTTTTGGTCGATGCAGATTTTCCATACAATCGAAGAACCCGTGCAGTTAGAAAATAATATAACCTCACTTATGTCTCATGGTATTCTTCTACTTCACACATAAACATGTCCAAGCAATATGGTAGTGCCTTGATGCTGCCTATGTACTGTGTTAACATTTGGGATGAGTACGCAGCCATTTCAGTACATGTGCTTTGACGTCTTCATAATTCATCGACTTGATAATGGAGGGAAAGTATGTTGTATGTTTTATCGACTCCTCCGAGATGATTTGACCGAGGAAGCTGAAACTTTCAGGGATGAATGAGGGCACCCTGAAGTTATGTCTGTCCAAGTTTCATTTGATTCCATCATGTTTTGAAGAAAAAAAAAATTATTTGCCCATCTTGGCATTTTCGTCCTTTTTGGGGGGAGAGAAGGGGTTGCAATTGGAATTATCCGATGTATTATATGTGCACATGAGCATTACGCATGTTTTTGCTTCATATACGTATCCCGGGTTATTTTTTTTAATTTTCAGCAGCAATTGAGGAAACCGGTCTGTTGCCCATACACCACCCAAATAAAGGGATGTGTCAGAAGAACCTGTTGCATACTTGGAACAAGAACACCCCCGTAGGGCGGATACTCTGCTAATAAATTTGATGCCGTATAATGAATGGTCCAAAATATTAAAATCACAAGGTGACGTCAGAACTGTATGGAAGATTATTTTAAACTTCCCGACCCATCTCGCCACTAAAGTAACCAGGTCTTTTGAGGTCTGATAGAAGAGAGGTCTTTTCTTGCCAACTTTGCCCAGACCTTATTGGATTTCAAGTGAGAAATAATGATTGTCTCTGTTCTCCAAACAGCAACATCTAATTGTTATGCAACAAAATATTTGATAAATTGGCAATTCTCCCACATTTCCTGCTCAGCATGTTGAGCATTTGCTTGAATAACAGTGGTTGGTTGCATATGAAAATGCTCAAGATCGATCAATTCACAGCCACTTTTGAACTCTTTGCACCGTTCACAGGTACATGAAAGAATTGCATTACCAAATGTGCTGATGCATTTATTTACATCACCAACCTTCCACATTACCTGTGGAAGTCACAAGTCAGGTGCTTTGATGTTCTCCTTCAAAAGCAACTTAATTATACACCTCTGTTCCACAGCACAGGTTTGGCTGTTGCTTGGTTTTATTTTATCAAGCAGTGCGGAATGGCCTAGAGATATGTACACTGACCTCGAAGCTGCTTAGCTTGGGTTCAAATCCCGACCCAGCTAAAAACTGTCATCCTGGTGCTTCACAGGCAGGGCGATTCATAAATGTGTGTGCCTTCCAGCGGATGGACGTTAAACGGGAGTCCCATCTGCTGGCATTAGTTGATGGAAATTAAAGATCCCACGGTGTCCACGTGCAAAGAGTAGGCGAGCTATCACCGGAACCCTGAACAAATTCCAAATTCCTGTTCTGACTTCGTGAGTCGGAGTGGCAACCCGGCCAGTATTTTCGCCTAGTAACTGCTTTGGCAGCAGCAAGGCTCTGCATAAGGCATGGGTGGTAGTGTGGTACAAGATTATGATGAATAGTGTGGAAGTCACATCCTGTATGTCTTACTCAAGATAGACAATATTGTGCAAAATTTCAGCAGCCAGTGGTTCCTTTGTTATGGGATCATTATTTTGGTCATTGTTTTGAAGAAGAAAAAAATATTTTCAGGCAGAACCTTTTCGGCTCGCTCTCGTAAATGTCTTTTCCGCCATGCATCATTTTGAAGGCCATTTTGCAGCACTTCTGTTTTATTTTTTTCACAACATAATTTTTGATTGGTCAAAGAGCCAGATCTTCACCAGTTGCTGTTTCTGAATTGTTATTGTTCCATTTTTTGGGAGATGTTGAAACAAACCTTGTAAATTCTTACATGTGCCTCAAAGCCAATTGGTATCAAAGGTCACGGTCGTGGCTCTCGCTGTTATTCTAAACCGTAATGCACACAAGTGCAATGAATGAAGAAAAGAAAACTTTCAAAACAATGACTGCCAAAAGGGCAGTACTTAAAAACTCCCCACAAGTCAAAAAACGAGATTCTATTGTTGCTTTTATAGTGAATTGCCATACTCTGTATTACAGACCGTTGGTTATGCCAAAGCAGTTTATGTTATGCTGGATGGTTTGCCATCCCTCTCCCAGCAGTAGTCAGGGTAATAATTTGGAATTTGTTCAGGGTGCTCACCTACTGTTTGCAAAGGACACTGGGATCTTTCACGTCCACCCGAGGGATGGCACACACATTGATGCCTGTGATGCTGGGTCAGGATTCAAACCCAGGCTAGACCACGATTTTTTTTAATCCACTAAAATCACACAATATGAATATTGCCCTTGGACATTCAAGTAAGGATGTGGTCATTCACATTATGTATGACATCACAATCAATGTGTTTTTGTTTAGGCAAGAGGATAGAAGAGAGGCTATATACTGTACAACACATTGATCCGGCCGGTTATAATGTCTTGTGCAGAAACATGGGCTTTCAGAAAAAAGGGAAGAGGAGTTGCTGGAGCAGATAAAGACGAGAATGCTTAGGTGGATTCTCAGAGTATCAATAAGAGAGTGGCTGAGAGAGCTGGAGTTGCATGTCTTACAGAAAGGATTTGAGAGACTGGTTGCAGTGGTTTGGATATGTGATGAGAAGGAAGGATGAGGAACCAATTAATAAAGTATGGAATGAGTCAATCAGAGGGGAAAAAAATATCAAGAGGAAGACAGCGATTGTGGTGGAGGGATGTGGTGGAGAGATTTGAAGAACAATGGATTGAGAGAAGAAGGTAGAGAGGAGAATGGAGAAGGTGGATCTGAGTAGCTGACCCCTACCTGATGGGATTAAGGCTTATAAATGAAGAATATAGAAGAGTCGAAATTCTCAATCCAACAACAAGGAGACAATATTTATAGCATAAAATGTGATTTATTTCATATCATTTATCAAGTAAGCCCACAACTTTTACTTAATAGAACTAGAAGAAAAATAAAACAAACTTTCAATCTTAAGAAATCTTGGGTTGAGATTTCTTTGCTGCAGTTATTCCCAAAATGTCTATGTCTAGAAAACATAGCAACTCATTTTGCTTTCTTTCTGAACCAAGCACCTGTGAGCTTTATATCATTGGTTTATCCCATGTTCAGCTGTAGGTTAATATTTGTACCTCAAGTGCAAAATAGCCACACAACAATAATATAAAGGTACGAAATCGACGCAAACTCTGTGAACCTAGTTCATGCAAACCCAGAATGGTTTCGCATTTGAAATGAACATTTCAAATGGAAATGTTGTTCATTGGCTGGTAAAACGTCTTTTCACCAAAATGGTTTTCTCCTCGGGACATTTCCGCATCTTCCGTCTTAAGCAGGTTAAATATGAGCATGGCTCTTTTAGCAACCGATGCAAGTAAGGTACCAGAGCGTCCCATGTTGGAATGTGGACATTTCAATATATTTTGTTTAAATTGGAAAATATATTTTTATCATGGCCCATTGTTGTTTCAAGGTAACCCTTGGCACTAATAATTTGGAGGCGAGCGTTTCTTGCCATGCAAACAATGGCAATTTTGTGTGGAAGTACCTTTTCGCCTGCTGAATGCAAACTTTAGTTCATCAGGACATTTGCATAAACAAACCCGTGCAAACCTAAATTCAGATTAAATCAATTTTTTTTACCCCGTGCTCACATGTCTTGTATTTTACAAACTCACGTACATGCACAAAATACACACACGCATGCAGTGTGAGAAAAATAAAAATTAAAAAAAACATCGCAACAGTCGATTTAAAAAAGACAAAAGAATAAAAGAAGCAAGTTATTAATTCACAAACATCTCCGTCAACTCAATATAACAAGGTCTTGCTCTCACTTGAACTCTGTACCAATATTCAGTGGAAAGCAAGGGGACAATGCCATTCCTCCTCCTGAGCAAGTGCAAATCAATGTGGTCTGATTCCGGCCCTCAAGTGGCACTCCAAACTGTATCCTGTATTTCCATTTGATTGACGTCGGGACACTAAGCTGGCTATTTGTGAATTTTCCATTTTGTCCTCAAACAAATTACAAACACTTCAGTACGGCAAGGTGCGGTGTGATGCTGGTTAAATGCAAGGGCCATCACCATAGTAGTTTGGCATTGTGCACGTCACAGTGAGACATTTCTAAAGCATGTGCACATTAAAGGGGCCATTTCAAGTTTAGTTGTGCTGCACTAAAATGTTTGGTTAAAAAAACAAATATAAATATAAAGCATTACACAGTGCTGCTTCGGGGCAACTTGACACTATATTTTTCCATTGGTATTGTGCACTGATCACAGACTATCCGGCTTGCTTTCAGTATCATCAACTATCAATAAGATTCCAAGCTGCATATAACCATCTTGAGCAACTGACGTGCGATCGAGAGTTCAGAAACCAGTTTATCGATGCATTGTGTATACGCAAAAAAAAATACTTACTCGATAAAACACAATAAATAACAACATTAATAATAACAAGAGCATTATTTGTTATTCCTCTTATGACTGTCATTTTGATTTTAAAACTTAAGACAATACACATATAAATGGTTCATTCATGGCAGGTGATACTAGGACATGGAGTTTTTTTGTTTTTTTTTAAAGGTAGATTAAAATGTGGTGATTAAATAATGGATAAACAAAATCAATTATAACGGCTTGTGTGGATTATAACTACAGGAAGAAATTGAAACAAAAGAGGTGTGCATACAAAAATGATGAAAGTGTTACACTGATATAAATCTGAGTGAACTCAGAAACTTCACAACTCTGAAAGACATTGGCTATTGGGAACAGAGAGGGAACAAGCGAAAGGAAAGGATTGGGAGAGAGAGGCCAGGAAGTGCCCACATTGAGATGAAAAAAGGGGAAAGAGCTGAGAGGAGGTGAGGAGGACAGCATCAATCGAAGGAAGAGATTTTGAAAAGAAAAAAAAAAAGAAAAACAAGCAGGGTAGTTGAGGGTTGGGGGTAGAAGAGCAAGGAAAAGGAGTCTGGCAGAACAGAGAAAGTAGTATTTTTGAAGGAGATGAAGGAGTGGGGTGGTGGTGGGCACATAAGCAAGGGAGAGTGTGAATACCACCAAATTCAATGGAGGAAGGAGGTAAGGGAAGGCAAAAAATGGGTAGGAAAGAAAGAAATATGTAGGAATTGGGAAGTCAGAAAAGCTTGAAGGGAAGGAGAAAGCAAAGCAAATGAAGAAGAGCAAAGGGTTAAAATTAAATGAGTAGAGAACAAGCTGCAAAGTATGGTCAAAAACTTTACTAGTTGTCCGGTACTATGTGTCCTGGAACCACCATCACCCTAGTGGACAAAAATACCGATACCCAGGAATTTTGACAGTTTAATCCAAATGCTGAACTGTGTTTAACTGCTGGAACACTTGACTTTTAATACATGCATTAAACGCATTAAAATGCAATCAAAACAAAACGATTGTTTAAAATTCTCATCGAAGAAGCAACCATGCACAAAGAACAAAGGCAAGTGGCAGTTATTTTAATCCTTATCAATTGTTCATTTCTGATTTGACCAATTTAAACATAAGTGGGCTGCAAAGAAGTTACTACAGCAACCAAAGCCAAACCTTATCCAGTACTGTATCCATGGTTCCGTGGTAGGATTGGTCTACGGTACCATTTTGTGAATAATTCTACATAAAACTGGCAACTGAAATAGTAACTGTGATAAAACGGCTAAAAGACAGTACAATTGTCTTTTGGGATTTGCAGACACAACATCGCACTGTGACAAGGCAAACGAGGTGCCATACATGAAATGGCTAGAAAAATGCTGCACATTCCATGTCTCATTCCTTCACTTAATCTCGTTTCAAATCCAGGTTACAAGGGGGTCACGAGGCGGGGCCAGCTCTATAGCCACATCAGCCAAGAGATCAGAAGTCAGGGAATCAGGTAGACAGGAAGTGATGTCATCATCAGACGTAAAGGAAAGAGGAAGCACTGTGGGCTGCTCTAGGTAACCTGAGGAAAAGGGAAATGATCGTTAGTTGTTGGTTATCTGAAACAATGGAAGGTATTTAAGATATACGAATGAAAAATCCACTTACTGTACACATGTATATTAAAAAATAGCCGTGTCTGTCTGTTTGTTTGTCATGTTATAACTTGAGAATGGATTAACGGATTTCAATAAATCCAACTACAAATCAATAAATCACTGGTGGATTCAGGGAACTCCCGGGAAGGTTTGTGATGAAAAAAACACAAGTTAAAATTTTTTTATGAGTACATGGGCACACGTGGCAAAACTGCAAGCGCTAACCTGCGGCGCTGGTTATCCCCGCACTCCCAGGAATCCTTTTTCTTCTTTCCCTATTGATTAGCCATCACAGCAAAGATTGTTATTTCCGTCAGCAAAGCGACGGGTCTTATATTCCAGTCTTAAGGAATAAAAGATGCGATTCACATCCATTACATGCAAACAGAGATGGGAGGGTTTGTTGGAGTGATGTAAATTGAGAATAATAAAATGGAGGGCTGGCAGGATAGCCTGGAGGTATGCACAGTCACCTCTGAATTGTTTAACTTGGGCTTTAATCTTAGCTGAGCTATAAACGCTCACCCTGGTGCCTGCCAGCATTAGTTGTTGGATGTTAAAGGTCTTTCGCAAAGAGTAGGCCAGCTATCACCGACACGCTGAACAAATTACAAATTCCTGTTCTAACCTACAGGGAGCACTGTATAAGTGGCACAGCTGTGCCAATCCCCCACTCCCCTCCTCTCCGCCACACCCCCCCCCACACCCCCCTACGCAAATGATGTTACTCCCAGAAATCTGCTGCAAAAGAGCAAGAATAAAATAGGAGGGCAGAAGAGTTAAGAAAATAAATGAGGGAAAGCCGAGGGATTAATTGGCCACCACTAATTTTTCACATGTCATAAATGGCACAAATAAAAAAACAAAATGTTTGAGAGACTTCACAGATGGATAATATTTTTCTGTTGAAATAACTGGTAGTTGGGAGGATTTGTAAGTGTAAAAAGCCATCATTAACAAAAGCAATTGCCCAATAGGCCAAGGATCTGGTACGACATCTAGACCACACACCACCGGTCTTTATCTAGGAATATGCAAACAATGTCAACCGGCACTGGTTGTTAAGTAGCCTTGGAAAGGATAGATGGGGACAAAGGGGGAAGATTGGGCACATGTCCTCGATAGATGGTGTCAAGACCCTACCAGGCTACTGATGTAGTTTTTGGTGCATTCTTTGCTTATACAATTTGTATTTGAGACAGAAAGTGAGCACGTTGGTGAGATGGTCTGGTGTTACTGCCAATGTGGGTGATTGTTAGTTGTCAGTTGCCGGGTACTTTAAATAATTAACTGGATGTCTCGTGTATGACATTTACAGAATCTGGTATGAAGGTGCAGAATGAATAAGATACCTGCAGAATTGTGAGATGGGGCCACTAATGTGCAGTTTACTGGAGTTAAATGGCATGACCCCAGTCCATCCTGTGGTGTGAGAGTATATAATCCAATTCCCTGACTTGCAAATCCACCACAAGAACCTGGCAAAGTTAGAGACATGAATGGACATGAATAGTATCAGGATCATTGGAAAAATGCAATTATGTTTTTGAATGATATCACTTCAGCAAAGATTTATCAAAAAATTCTGATTCAGACACAGTAGCGTGGGGAATACATGCATGCAGCAGGAAAGCAGCATGGGTTGTGAAGAACACATGTTTGGGGAAACCCCCTCAGGTACTTATTGGTGAAAACGTGCACAGCAAAGCACTTTCAGAAATGCACACCAACGTCAGCACTCGCAGTAACATGCAGACACAGGCACTCTCAGCAGTGCGCAAGCGCCCTCAGCACTCTCAGCAGTGCGCAAGCACCCTCAGCAGAGTGAAGGCAGGCATGCTCAACAGCGCGCCAGCATTCTCAGCAGGGCGTTGGCACTCTCAGCAGCGCGCCGGCACTCTCAGCAGGGCGCCGGCACTCTCAGCAGCGCGCCGGCACTCTCAGCAGGGCGTTGGCACTCTCAGCAGGGCGCCGGCACTCTCAGCAGGGCGCCGGCACTCTCAGCAGGGCGCCGGCACTCTCAACAGCACGCTGGCATTCTCAGCAGGGCGTTGGCACTCTCAGCAGGGTGCCGGCACTCTCAGCAGGGCGCCGGCACTCTCAGCAGGGCGCCGGCACTCTCAGCAGCGCGCCGGCACTCTCAGCAGCGCGCCGGCACTCTCAGCAGTACACATGAAAACTCAGCAGCTTGCCAGCACTCTCAGTGCGCATCGGCACTCGGAAGCATGCAGAGCACACTCAACAATGAGCAGGCACACTCAGCAACACACAGGCATGCACACACCCCATTCTGTTCTAAGATTGATGATGAGCACAGACTGCAAAAAGTTTTGTGATGCTTTCCAAATGTAACCCTCAAAATTTCCTTTCCAACTTTATGCCCAAAACCTATCACCTTCCTACCATTTTGCCGATGTCTTGTAATTCCGGTGTCCATCTCCTCAAGGCCACCGAGTAGTTCATCAGGGGTGCGAGATAAACAGCATGTTCCAAGGCCCAAACCACTGTCTGCACTGGCCTCTCTGGAGTGCATTGCACCACTGCGTAAAAACACATGCAAAATTTGTAAGCTTCATCATTTACAAATGGTCTGTGCATTTCTCATGAATAAACAGTTAGCATTTCAAAAGCATTCACAATTTCCACTGAAAGAATGAGAAATTGAGTGAAACATATCTCCTGCTCAGTGTGGCTGGCTGGATGTTAAATTGACAATGACAAGTAGGATGTTTTCTGTCATCTGTTGGTATAATGTATCAGCCTATGGCTTACAAAACCAATTATTGATCCACATGCCCAGCCTCAGATTTCAATAATAAAGCTCAATGAAACTGACAATTCAAGTCTCTGCATTTATATACTTTCCTTTCACACTTTGGTCTGTCATCCTCTCGTCTAGCGAGATATCGTGTGTAGCATGTGGCTGCTGGTTGTATCATTTTCTGGGAGCACGGCTGTGCCACTGATGCAGTGCCCTTTATTAGCAGTACACTGGTACTCATTTCAGTGACCTCAGAAGGATGACAGGCTGAGTCAACCCCACCTGATGTTAATTCAACGGTAAAGGGGCTCAAACTCAAGACCCTAAGGTCTGAAGCCAGCCACCTTAACCGTTAAGCATTTATGGATATCATTTATCCACCAGGCTTGTCTGTCGTCCTCAAAACATTTGGAGAACAGACTTGATAAGAAAGTGTGAAATGAATGTCTATTTTGCAAGTCTCCTGTTCTGTAGGAGAAATTTTGGGTTTTTTTCATGTATTACATTTCCATGTGTCTTTGTTTTGGAGGGTTTGATTCTTGACATGAGTATAAACTGTCAGATTGATGATTTGGATGCAGGGCATTGTATTCTATACCCCAGATGAACATCAAGTTTGGTGTGCAATCTGCTCACATTAGTTGGCAGACATAAAATATCCCAGTGTCTTTCGCAAAGAGTCAGTGAGCCACACCGGCAACCTGAACAAATTACAAAGTCCTGCCACATTCCGACGAATGTCAGGCCTTGCCAGGTAGTTCGTGAACGAATTGGGGCAAAAACTCGACCTGGCAGATCCCACAATAAAGTAGAAATAATAGGGGCCGTTAAAGAATTAGTGTTAGCAAGCAGCAACCTGTGGAACCTCCGCGGTAAAAACCCTTGCTCAAGAGAATGCCAGTCATTTGGGCAGTGTATAGGCAACAGACCGCTGCCTCAATTGCTCCCGAAAAGAAAACAGAAATAACCCGGGTTTGAAGGAAAAACATGCCAACTGCTGACATACATACATAATACATTGTGGTTATATCGTTCGGATATACAGTATTCCAATTGTACTGGCCCATAGGCTGACACCAGAGGCCTGACGCTTAAGGACTGAAGACCGTGGCCTTCACAAGGTCTTTTCCGTTCAGACCGTGGCCTTCACAAGGTCCATGACGCCCATTGGCTCCAACCTTTCGATATTTGATGATCCTTTTAACAGTCGTTTTGCATTGAATGGAAAACTTCTGGGAGGGCATGGCGATTGTGAACATGACAGCTCCAAAGATGTCTTTGGATTTGCATAGCACCAAAATGGTGGCCATATGATTTTTCAGGTTACAATTGTGGGTGGAATCAGGCCAGCTGTCATGCCATTGAAAGGAGCGTTGCACATCGACGGATGGATTAACAAGCAAATTATTAGGCAGTAGTTTCTTTAGATGTCTCAACTATTTTCCCTTATGAAAAGACAAAAAGATTGGCTATTTTATTTCATTTGAATGTTTTGTACTCGTGTTCATAAGCTTGAGTTGAGTTACCACATTAACTTAGACAGGAGTTTCCACAATTAAACTCAAACAAGATGGTCATATGCTTTTGTAATGTCAGGGTAGATAAAGTTCAGATGTAGGTATTGTTTAATTCATCTTTTTTGTACTTTACAAAGTGTAAAGGTTGCATTAAATTTAACAGTTCTCCTGAAAGCATGCTGGCTTTCAGGCAAAGTGGGTTGTGTAACTTCTGATGCTATTAAAGATAATTTTGTGAGTATTATACTTGCTATTTAGAAGAGCGATATTCATCTGTTGTTTCTGCATTTCCTTTGAATACCTTTTCTGGTTCGAAAAAGTGATGATCAGAGCATCATTTCAGTCCTGGTGCAGTTTTTCCTCTTTTCACAGCTTGTAGATTAATTCAAGCAATTTATTTTCGAGAACAAAGCTTCCATCCTCGACATTCATAATTATCATGGTGCTTTTCCTTGCACAACAACTTCTGTTAGAAAGTTGGAACACCGCTGACCAATCATGTTTACCTGGGCTGAAATTCTGAAGGGGTTTGAGTGGACAAAACCCTTATGCCTCCAGCCGCAGTGCTCGTACCCTGGCTAGTGGCACAGTTACCCAGCACACCCTCCGTCAAAATCTTCTCCTAAGGAAAAAGTAAAGAGAGAGGGATAAACGCTGGAGTTCCACAGGCACACACACACACACACACACACACACACACACACTGTATATTATATAGTTTATCCACATAACATGAAGAAAGACAACAGTGAATTCTATTTAAAATCAAAGATTAATTTGAGCATCAAGTTCATGTGAAGTGAAAATGGATCTGCACGCATTGTGTTTCTGTGTGTAACATTGAAGATGTTAACATTATTAGTGTTGTGTTGTGTGTGTGTGTGTGTGTGTGTGTGTGTGGTGTGTGTGTGTGTGTGTGGTGTGTGGTGCGTGGCGGTGCTGTTCTCCGTAATCCAAAACCATGAAATCTAGCAGCCTAAAATTTTGCATGCATACCAAGGGAATGCGGAGGGAGTGCATGAGTAAAAATTGAGTGTTTGGGTTCATTGAAACACCCTTTTGAAGATGATTAACGGCCTTGTTTAATTACATCCTTTATCAGGCACTTCCTCTGATACCTCACTCTCGATGGGGTCTTAAGGCACATCCTGGGTTATGTCGCTGGGGGTTTGAATTCACCATTTTGTTCGGCCTGCTCAACAATGCCTTGAGTTGCAATAGGCCGCAACTGTTTGTGAATGATAAAGCACTCAAAATGTTTTTTTTTCCACTTTCCTCAATGATATCATCGAATGCCTGATCTACATACCTATGAACCGCTGTATCCATCACTTTTGTAAGTGCTATAGTTTTAAAATTAGGAGCTTGGAGCGATTTCATGCATTATATGATGTGATTTTCCATGGTCTGCTCTCACGGACTAATTTGAGTGGATGTATAACAGAAATATAATTTGAGTTTGGAGGATCGGATGACATGGATTAAACAACTTGAAACCTGGAGTGAAATCTGAAAATGTTAAGAACACGGTGATGTTTAGTTTTTTGCGGGTATATGCCATTACCGATCAGCTTGCTATCGCTTGCCAAGGCAACTGTTCCTGATCAACCATTTAATTTGAGTGCTTGCTTGAGTGCTTAAGCCACTTGCCCAATGGCCTGCAGTTGATAGTTCGACACAGTGGGACACGGTTCTTGTCCCAGTCGGGATGGCTGTAAGGTAGAGGTACATATGGGTAGATTTGGATCTGTAAAGGGACTCTCTGTGGGTGTGTGTGCATGCCTTCATGCTGGGTTACGGGTGCCGTGGTGGCAAACTTTCATCCCGTATCTTATGATGATGATGGGTGGTGGAGGTT
>CM068952.1:2782800-2804608 GCA_035128595.1 Eptatretus atami | reverse complement strand
AAAAAAGAGACGGGATGCCTGCTCTAGGTAACCTGAGGAAAGGGAAATGATCGTTGTTGTTGGTTATCTGAACAATGGAAGGTATTTAAGATATACGAATGAAAAATCCACTTACTGTACACATGTATATTAAAAATAGCCGTGTCTGTCTGTTTGTTTGTCATGTTATAACTTGAGAATGGATTAACGGATTTCAATAATCCAACTACAAATCAAATCACTGGTGGATTCAGGGAACTCCGGGAAGGTTTGTGATGAAAAAACACAAGTTAAAATTTTTTTATGAGTACATGGGCACACGTGGCAAAACTGCAGCGCTAACCTGCGGCGCTGGTTATCCCGCACTCCCAGGAATCCTTTTCTTCTTTCCCTATTGATTAGCCATCACAGCAGATTGTTATTCCGTCAGCAAAGCGACGGGTCTTATATCCAGTCTTAAGGATAAAAGTGCGATTCACATCCATTACATGCAAACAGAGATGGGAGGTTTGTTGGAGTGAGTAAATTGAGAATAATAAAATGGAGGGCTGGCAGGATAGCCTGGAGGTATGCACAGTCACCTCTGAATTGTTTAACTTGGGCTTTAATCTTAGCTGAGCTATAAACGCTACACCTGGTGCTCTGCCACATTAGTTGTTGGATGTTAAAGGTCTTTCGCAAAGAGTAGGCCAGCTATCACCGACACGCTGAACAATTACAAATTCCTGTTCTAACCTACAGGGAGCACTGTATAAGTGGCACAGCTGTGCCAATCCCCCACTCCCCTCCTCTCCGCCACACCCCCCCACACCCCCTACGCAAATGATGTTACTCCAGAAATCTGCTGCAAAAGAGCAAGAATAAAATAGGAGGGCAAAGAGTTAAGAAAATAAATGAGGGAAAGCCGAGGGATTAATTGGCCACCACTAATTTTTCACATGTCATAAATGGCACAAATAAAAACAAAATGTTTGAGAGACTTCACAGATGGATAATTTTCTGTTGAAATAACTGGTAGTTGGGAGGATTTGTAAGTGTAAAAAGCCATCATTAACAAAGCAATTGCCCAATAGGCCAAGATCTGGTACGACATCTAGACCACACACCACCGGTCTTTATCTAGGAATATGCAAACAATGTCAACCGGCACTGGTTGTTAAGTAGCCTTGGAAAGGATAGATGGGGACAAAGGGGAAGATTGGGCACATGTCCTCGATAGATGGTGTCAAGACCCTACCAGGCTACTGATGTAGTTTTTGGTGCATTCTTTGCTTATACAATTTGTTTATGAGACAGAAAGTGAGCACGTTGGTGAGATGGTCTGGTGTTACTGCCAATGTGGGTGATTGTTAGTTGTCAGTTCGCCGGGTACTTTAAATAATTAACTGGATGTCTCGTGTATGACATTTACAGAATCTGGTATGAAGGTGCAGAATGAATAAGATACCTGCAGAATTGTGAGATGGGGCCACTATGTGCAGTTTACTGGATTTAAATGGCATGACCCCAGTCCATCCTGTGGTGTGAGAGTATATAATCCAATTCCCTGACTTGCAAATCCACCACAAGAACCTGGCAAGTTAGAGACATGAATGGACATGAATAGTATCAGGATCATTGGAAAAATGCAATTATGTTTTTGAATGATATCACTTCAGCAAAGATTTATCAAAAAATTCTGATTCAGACACAGTAGCGTGGGGAATACATGCATGAGCAGGAAAGCAGCATGGGTTGTGAAGAACACATGTTTGGGAACCCCCTCAGGTACTTATTGGTGAAAACGTGCACAGCAAAGCACTTTCAGAAATGCACACCAACGTCAGCACTCGCAGAACATACACACAGGCACTCTCAGCAGTGCGCAAGCGCCCTCAGCACTCTCAGCAGTGCGCAAGCACCCTCAGCAGAGTGAAGGCAGCCATGCTCAACAGCGCGCCAGCATTCTCAGCAGGGCGTTGGCACTCTCAGCAGCGCGCCGGCACTCTCAGCAGGGCCCGGCACTCTCAGCAGCGCGCCGGCACTCTCAGCAGGGCGTTGGCACTCTCAGCAGGGCGCCGGCACTCTCAGCAGGGCGCCGACCTCTCAGCAGGGCGCCGGCACTCTCAACAGCACGCTGGCATTCTCAGCAGGGCGTTGGCACTCTCAGCAGGGTGCCGGCACTCTCAGCAGGGCGCCGGCACTCTCAGCAGGGCGCCGGCACTCTCAGCAGCGCGCCGGCACTCTCAGCAGCGCGCCGGCACTCTCAGCAGTACACATGAAAACTCAGCAGCTTGCCAGCACTCTCAGTGCGCATCGGCACTCGGAAGCATGCAGAGCACACTCAACAATGAGCAGGCACACTCAGCAACACACAGGCATGCACACACCCCATTCTGTTCGAAGATTGATGATGAGCACAGACTGCAAAAAGTTTTGTGATGCTTTCCAATGTAACCCTCAAAATTTCCTTTCCAACTTTATGCCCAAAACCTATCACCTTCCTACCATTTTGCCGATGTCTTGTAATTCCGGTGTCCATCTCCTCAAGGCCACCGAGTAGTTCATCAGGGGTGCGAGATAAACAGCATGTTCCAAGGCCCAAACCACTGTCTGCACTGGCCTCTCTGGAGTGCATTGCACCACTGCGTAAAAACACATGCAAAATTTGTAAGCTTCATCATTTACAAATGGTCTGTGCATTTCTCATGAATAAACAGTTAGCATTTCAAAAGCATTCACAATTTCCACTGAAAGAATGAGAAATTGAGTGAAACATATCTCCTGCTCAGTGTGGCTGGCTGGATGTTAAATTGACAATGACAAGTAGGATGTTTTCTGTCATCTGTTGGTATAATGTATCAGCCTATGGCTTACAAAACCAATTATTGATCCACATGCCCAGCCTCAGATTTCAATAATAAAGCTCAATGAAACTGACAATTCAAGTCTCTGCATTTATATACTTTCCTTTCACACTTTGGTCTGTCATCCTCTCGTCTAGCGAGATATCGTGTGTAGCATGGTGCTGCTGGTTGTATCATTTTCTGGGGCACGGCTGTGCCATTGATGCAGTGCCCTTTATTAGCAGTACACTGGTACTCATTTCAGTGACCTCAGAAGGATGACAGGCTGAGTCAACCCACCTGATGTTAATTCAACGGTAAAGGGGCTCAAACTCAAGACCCTAAGGTCTGAAGCCAGCCACCTTAACCGTTAAGCATTTATGGATATCATTTATCCACCAGGCTTGTCTGTCGTCCTCAAAACATTTGGAGAACAGACTTTAAGAAAGTGTGAAATGAATGTCTATTTTGCAAGTCTCCTGTTCTGTAGGAGAAATTTTGGGTTTTTTTCATGTATTACATTTCCATGTGTCTTTGTTTGGAGGTTGATTCTTGACATGAGTATAAACTGTCAGATTGATGATTTGGATGCAGGGCATTGTATCTATACCCCAGATGAACATCAAGTTTGGTGTGCAATCTGCTCACATTAGTTGGCAGACATAAAATATCCAGTGTCTTTCGCAAAGAGTCAGTGAGCCACACCGGCAACCTGAACAAATTACAAAGTCCTGCCACATTCCGACGAATGTCAGGCCTTGCCAGGTAGTTCGTGAACGAATTGGGGCAAAAACTCGACCTGGCAGATCCCACAAATAAGTAGAAATAATAGGGGCCGTTAAAGAATTAGTGTTAGCAAGCAGCAACCTGTGGAACCTCCGCGCGTAAAACACCTTGCTCAAGAGAATGCCAGTCATTTGGGCAGTGTATAGGCAACAGACCGCTGCCTCAATTGCTCCCGAAAAGAAACAAGAAATAACCCGGGTTTGAAGGAAAAACATGCCAACTGCTGACATACATACATAATACATTGTGGTTATATCGTTCGGATATACAGTATTCCAATTGTACTGGCCCATAGGCTGACACCAGAGGCCTGACGCTTAGGACTGAAGACCGTGGCCTTCACAAGGTCTTTTCCGTTCAGACCGTGGCCTTCACAAGGTCCATGACGCCCATTGGCTCCAACCTTTCGATATTTGATGATCCTTTTAACAGTCGTTTTGCATTGAATGGAAAACTCTGGGAGGGCATGGCGATTGTGAACATGACAGCTCCAAAGATGTCTTTGGATTTGCATAGCACCAAAATGGTGGCCATATGATTTTTCAGGTTACAATTGTGGGTGGAATCAGGCCAGCTGTCATGCCATTGAAAGGAGCGTTGCACATCGACGGATGGATTAACAAGCAAATTATTAGGCAGTAGTTTCTTTGAATGTCTCAACTATTTTCCCTTATGAAAAGACAAAAAGATTGGCTATTTTATTTCATTTGAATGTTTTTGTACTCGTGTTCATAAGCTTGAGTTGAGTTACCACATTAACTTAGACAGGAGTTTCCACAATTAAACTCAAACAAGATGGTCATATGCTTTTGTAATGTCAGGGTAGATAAAGTTCAGATGTAGGTATTGTTTAATTCATCTTTTTTGTACTTTACAAAGTGTAAAGGTTGCATTAAATTTAACAGTTCTCCTGAAAGCATGCTGGCTTTCAGGCAAAGTGGGTTGTGTAACTTCTGATGCTATTAAAGATAATTTTGTGAGTATTATACTTGCTATTTAGAAGAGCGATATTCATCTGTTGTTTCTGCATTTCCTTTGAATACCTTTTCTGGTTCGAAAAAGTGATGATCAGAGCATCATTTCAGTCCTGGTGCAGTTTTTCCTCTTTTCACAGCTTGTAGATTAATTCAAGCAATTTATTTTCGAGAACAAAGCTTCCATCCTCGACATTCATAATTATCATGGTGCTTTTCCTTGCACAACAACTTCTGTTAGAAAGTTGGAACACCGCTGACCAATCATGTTTACCTGGGCTGAAATTCTGAAGGGGTTTGAGTGGACAAAACCCTTATGCCTCCAGCCGCAGTGCTCGTACCCTGGCTAGTGGCACAGTTACCCAGCACACCCTCCGTCAAAATCTTCTCCTAAGGAAAAAGTAAAGAGAGAGGGATAAACGCTGGAGTTCCACAGGCACACACACACACACACACACACACACACACACACACACACACACAACACACACTGTATATTATATAGTTTATCCACAATAACATGAAGAAAGACAACAGTGATTCTATTTAAAATCAAAGATTAATTTGAGCATCAAGTTCATGTGAAGTGAAAATGGATCTGCACGCATTGTGTTCTGTGTGTAACATTGAAGATGTTAACATTATTAGTGTGTGTGTGTGTGTGTGTGTGTGTGTGTGTGTGTGTGTGTGTGTGTGTGTGTGTGTGTGTGTGTGTGCGTGCGTGCGTGTCCTCCGTAATCCAAAACCATGAAATCTAGCAGCCTAAAATTTTGCATGCATACCAAGGGAATGGGAAGAGAGTGCATGAGTAAAAATTGAGTGTTGGGTTCATTGAAACACCCTTTTGAAGATGATTAACGGCCTTGTTTAATTACATCCTTTATCAGGCACTTCCTCTGATACCTCACTCTCGATGGGGTCTTAAGGCACATCCTGGGTTATGTCGCTGGGGGTTTGAATTCACCATTTTGTTCGGCCTGCTCAACAATGCCTTGAGTTGCAATAGGCCGCAACTGTTTGTGAATGATAAAGCACTCAAAATGTTTTTTTTTCCACTTTCCTCAATGATATCATCGAATGCCTGATCTACATACCTATGAACCGCTGTATCCATCACTTTTGTAAGTGCTATAGTTTTAAAATTAGGAGCTTGGAGCGATTTCATGCATTATATGATGTGATTTTCCATGGTCTGCTCTCACGGACTAATTTGAGTGGATGTATAACAGAAATATAATTTGAGTTTGGAGGATCGGATGACATGGATTAAACAACTTGAAACCTGGAGTGAAATCTGAAAATGTTAAGAACACGGTGATGTTTAGTTTTTTGCGGGTATATGCCATTACCGATCAGCTTGCTATCGCTTGCCAAGGCAACTGTTCCTGATCAACCATTTAATTTGAGTGCTTGCTTGAGTGCTTAAGCCACTTGCCCAATGGCCTGCAGTTGATAGTCGACACAGTGGGACACGGTTCTTGTCCCAGTCGGGATGGCTGTAAGGTAGAGGTACATATGGGTAGATTTGGATCTGTAAAGGGACTCTCTGTGGGTGTGTGTGCATGCCTTCATGCTGGGTTACGGGTGCCGTGGTGGCAAACTTTCATCCCGTATCTTATGATGATGATGGGTGGTGGAGGTTTTAACTTTTACCTCAGCAGCGTACGAGCGATCACGTTTTCCTTTGTCCTCATGACTGTTTCTAAAGCAATTTATTATTTTATATAAACTGGGTGTGATTTACAAAGGCTATATGGTTTCTCTTTGTGAGTTTCAACAAGAAATATATTTGATAACACCCGATTTCCGAGCCGTTTGCTGTATTGATATGTTTTCGAAATTACCGAGCCAAATTTTTTTTCTACCCATCACTATTGGCAGCTGTTTATAAAGATTGTCGTTTATGCACATCTCCCTGAACGTTTATACTGCAATGTTTTTTTTTTTATATTTCTTTATTAAAAATGCCCCAAAACAAGGGTGAAAGCCACTCAAGGTTTTGGGGTTTTATACAGTGCATACTGTAGTCAGTAATCACACTGATTCCTGAAGAATTGCCAATTTCGACCAAGCACTAATAGTGTGTGTGTGTGTGTGTGTGTTGTTGTGTGTGTGTGTGTGTTGTGTGTGTGTGTGTGGTTTCATATAAGCATAACATTTTCTCTCTGCTAATTCCCCTCCCCCAGCCTTTCCTTCTTTCTCTCTCAATCTCTCTCTGCCTCTGTCTCTGCCTCTGTCTCTGTCTCTGTCGCTCTCGCTCTCTCTCGCTCTCTCTCTCTCTCTGCCCCCTCCTAATACAGTGCAGCACCCTCACACACATCTCTCTCTGTCTCCGGATGTGCCACGGTGATGATTATGTCTGGACGGTGTTTGTCTCAGGACGTGTCCAGACAATGTTTATGTCCGGGGGCGATGTTTGTCTCCGGACATGTCCAGGCAGTGTTTGTCTCTGTACTGAGTTTAGCTCCAGACCTTTCCGGGCGGTGTTTGTTTGTCTCCGGATGTGTCCAGGCAGTATTTATCTCTGGACTGTGTTTATCTCCGGACATGTCTGGGCGGTATTCATCTCTGGGTCGTGTTTATAGTATGACCGGTAGAAAATGGATTTCAGACATTATTTTATTTCTATCTTCACTGTTATTCTATGCAGAATCATTTTGATCATAAATAATGCTTCACCGCATGGCTGCCTTCCTTCCTCTCACCCCTCCTCACTCTCCCTCCTCCCTCGCTCCCCCTATTCTCTCACTCCCCCCTCCTCGTATTACCATCAGCAAATTGATGGGTGGTATTTGCTGGTTTTAAATAAAGACCATGTATTTATTGTGGTATAAGCTGGCCCACTGTGATTTCACTGTTTTTGTGTCATCTCGAAGAATTCATGCAGAGCTGCCATTTACACACAATCATAAAAGCAACAACAACCATACAGCACTGTACCTGCAAAGCTCAAAAGAGTAAAGCATCGCTCATTTGTAAATAAACTAAACAACCAATAATACCACTCACACACACTGACAAGTGCTGCAATACACCTTGTTAACCGAGTGTTAATGTGAGCAGCATTTGCCTTTCCAGTTATTCATAAGTGATGTTCAGCATCAACATCCACACGTGTGTGAGAGATACAATTGGCCATCGAGCTTACCATACCCATGTCTATTCTTCACTCCATTCCATGGAAGTGTTCAGGAGTCAAATAATATGATTATTAAAATACCAACACAGAGCCATCCAGCATGTCAAGGACTGTTGTGACTTGTGTCTCCTAATTGCTAAAAATAACTTGTTTTGGGTTTAAATATTTTATATTAGTTTCAGATTCTTTTTCTCTCAAACCAGAAACTTTTGATCGATAGCCTCTCTACTCTTTCCAATGTATTTTTAAAAATCAGGATGCCACTCAAAGGACTCTGTTCATTTCATTGCAATAGACAAAGTACGAGATGTACTTTAATGAATGTTACAAACCAGTGAACAATTCAAAGAACAATCAGAGATTGCAGACCCTCGCCAAGACTTGTTTTGTGTGGCATTTGTGTTGTTTTGTTTTGTGTGGTATACTTTGTATGGTGTTTGTGTACTGGTGTGTTACATAATTAATAAGAGACATAATTAGAACTACCATTTTATAACTGCTGGCAGTGATGACTGGGTACCAAGACATCTCGCTTTGATTGGACACCTGACCCTGACCCATGACGTTTTTTATTATTATTAAATTGGATTTAGAATTGGATTAAAATAAATTCACTTCAAATCAAATGGAAGACCAAATAGGTAAAGTCCTGCATTGGAGTAATCACAAGGAACCCAAACAAGCAAAAAGCAAAGATGAAGTCATCAGGACGAACCTGGATAGGATTTGCATTTCAGCTGATACTCCTCTACCCTCAAACCAATCCAAGCACAGCCAAGTGAGCCAAATTCAAAAAAAATCTTTAAAAAAAATAAATAAAACCTCCATCAAGAAAATTAAATAATTCTGGCTGCCGCACCATGTGTCCAATCAAGTTGAAACTTAAAATATGTATTCCCCATCACGACTAGATAATAATTGTGAAGTTTCACGTCGATTGATTAAGCAGTTCTAGAGAAAACATTATTTAATATTTTTCTTAAATCAAATATGGCTGCCAAACCTTGTGACATCAATTATTCCTTAACAACCTTGCACACAAACGAAAAAAGAGCATGTGGATGCCTGCTCTAGGTAACCTGAGGAAGGGAAATGATCGTTAGTTGTTGGTTATCTGAACAATGGAAGGTATTTAAGATATACGAATGAAAAATCCACTTACTGTACACATGTATATTAAAAATAGCCGTGTCTGTCTGTTTGTTTGTCATGTTATAACTTGAGAATGGATTAACGGATTTCAATAATCCAACTACAAATCAAATCACTGGTGGATTCAGGGAACTCCGGAAGGTTTGTGATGAAAAAACACAAGTTAAAATTTTTTTATGAGTACATGGGCACACGTGGCAAAACTGCAGCGCTAACCTGCGGCGCTGGTTATCCCGCACTCCCAGGAATCCTTTTCTTCTTTCCCTATTGATTAGCCATCACAGCAGATTGTTATTCCGTCAGCAAAGCGACGGGTCTTATATCCAGTCTTAAGGAATAAAAGATGCGATTCACATCCATTACATTCAAACAGAGATGGGAGGGTTTGTTGGAGTGAGTAAATTGAGAATAATAAAATGGAGGGCTGGCAGGATAGCCTGGAGGTATGCACAGTCACCTCTGAATTGTTTAACTTGGGCTTTAATCTTAGCTGAGCTATAAACGCTACACCTGGGCTCTGCCACATTAGTTGTTGGATGTTAAAGGTCTTTCGCAAAGAGTAGGCCAGCTATCACCGACACGCTGAACAATTACAAATTCCTGTTCTAACCTACAGGGAGCACTGTATAAGTGGCACAGCTGTGCCAATCCCCCACTCCCCTCCTCTCCGCCACCCCCCCCCACACCCCCTACGCAAATGATGTTACTCCAGAAATCTGCTGCAAAAGACAAGAATAAAATAGGAGGGCAAAGAGTTAAGAAAATAAATGAGGAAAGCCGAGGGATTAATTGGCCACCACTAATTTTTCACATGTCATAAATGGCACAAATAAAAACAAAATGTTTGAGAGACTTCACAGATGGATAATTTTTCTGTTGAAATAACTGGTGTTGGGAGGATTTGTAAGTGTAAAAAGCCATCATTAACAAAGCAATTGCCCAATAGGCCAAGATCTGGTACGACATCTAGACCACACACCACCGTCTTTATCTAGGAATATGCAAACAATGTCAACCGGCACTGGTTGTTAAGTAGCCTTGGAAAGGATAGATGGGGACAAAGGGGGAAGATTGGGCACATGTCCTCGATAGATGGTGTCAAGACCCTACCAGGCTACTGATGTAGTTTTTGGTGCATTCTTTGCTTATACAATTTGTTTATTGAGACAGAAAGTGAGCACGTTGGTGAGATGGTCTGGTGTTACTGCCAATGTGGGTGATTGTTAGTTGTCAGTTCGCCGGGTACTTTAAATAATTAACTGGATGTCTCGTGTATGACATTTACAGAATCTGGTATGAAGGTGCAGAATGAATAAGATACCTGCAGAATTGTGAGATGGGGCCACTATGTGCAGTTTACTGGATTTAAATGGCATGACCCCAGTCCATCCTGTGGTGTGAGAGTATATAATCCAATTCCCTGACTTGCAAATCCACCACAAGAACCTGGCAAGTTAGAGACATGAATGGACATGAATAGTATCAGGATCATTGAAAAATGCAATTATGTTTTTGAATGATATCACTTCAGCAAAGATTTATCAAAAAATTCTGATTCAGACACAGTAGCGTGGGGAATACATGCATGCACGCAGGAAAGCGCATGGGTTGTGAAGAACACATGTTTGGGACCCCCTCAGGTACTTATTGGTGAAAACGTGCACAGCAAAGCACTTTCAGAAATGCACACCAACGTCAGCACTCGCAAACATACACACAGGCACTCTCAGCAGTGCGCAAGCGCCCTCAGCACTCTCAGCAGTGCGCAAGCACCCTCAGCAGAGTGAAGGCAGCCATGCTCAACAGCGCGCCAGCATTCTCAGCAGGGCGTTGGCACTCTCAGCAGCGCGCCGGCACTCTCAGCAGGGCGCCGGCACTCTCAGCAGCGCGCCGGCACTCTCAGCAGGGCGTTGGCACTCTCAGCAGGGCGCCGCACTCTCAGCAGGGCGCCGCCCTCTCAGCAGGGCGCCGGCACTCTCAACAGCACGCTGGCATTCTCAGCAGGGCGTTGGCACTCTCAGCAGGGTGCCGGCACTCTCAGCAGGGCGCCGGCACTCTCAGCAGGGCGCCGGCACTCTCAGCAGCGCGCCGGCACTCTCAGCAGCGCGCCGGCACTCTCAGCAGTACACATGAAAACTCAGCAGCTTGCCAGCACTCTCAGTGCGCATCGGCACTCGGAAGCATGCAGAGCACACTCAACAATGAGCAGGCACACTCAGCAACACACAGGCATGCACACACCCCATTCTGTTCGAAGATTGATGATGAGCACAGACTGCAAAAAGTTTTGTGATGCTTTCCAATGTAACCCTCAAAATTTCCTTTCCAACTTTATGCCCAAAACCTATCACCTTCCTACCATTTTGCCGATGTCTTGTAATTCCGGTGTCCATCTCCTCAAGGCCACCGAGTAGTTCATCAGGGTGCGAGATAAACAGCATGTTCCAAGGCCCAAACCACTGTCTGCACTGGCCTCTCTGGAGTGCATTGCACCACTGCGTAAAAACACATGCAAAATTTGTAAGCTTCATCATTTACAAATGGTCTGTGCATTTCTCATGAATAAACAGTTAGCATTTCAAAAGCATTCACAATTTCCACTGAAAGAATGAGAAATTGAGTGAAACATATCTCCTGCTCAGTGTGGCTGGCTGGATGTTAAATTGACAATGACAAGTAGGATGTTTTCTGTCATCTGTTGGTATAATGTATCAGCCTATGGCTTACAAAACCAATTATTGATCCACATGCCCAGCCTCAGATTTCATAATAAAGCTCAATGAAACTGACAATTCAAGTCTCTGCATTTATATACTTTCCTTTCACACTTTGGTCTGTCATCCTCTCGTCTAGCGAGATATCGTGTGTAGCATGGTGCTGCTGGTTGTATCATTTTCTGGGGCACGGCTGTGCCATTGATGCAGTGCCCTTTATTAGCAGTACACTGGTACTCATTTCAGTGACCTCAGAAGGATGACAGGCTGAGTCAACCCACCTGATGTTAATTCAACGGTAAAGGGGCTCAAACTCAAGACCCTAAGGTCTGAAGCCAGCCACCTTAACCGTTAAGCATTTATGGATATCATTTATCCACCAGGCTTGTCTGTCGTCCTCAAAACATTTGGAGAACAGACTTTAAGAAAGTGTGAAATGAATGTCTATTTTGCAAGTCTCCTGTTCTGTAGGAGAAATTTTGGGTTTTTTTCATGTATTACATTTCCATGTGTCTTTGTTTGGAGGGTTGATTCTTGACATGAGTATAAACTGTCAGATTGATGATTTGGATGCAGGGCATTGTATCTATACCCCAGATGAACATCAAGTTTGGTGTGCAATCTGCTCACATTAGTTGGCAGACATAAAATATCCAGTGTCTTTCGCAAAGAGTCAGTGAGCCACACCGGCAACCTGAACAAATTACAAAGTCCTGCCACATTCCGACGAATGTCAGGCCTTGCCAGGTAGTTCGTGAACGAATTGGGGCAAAAACTCGACCTGGCAGATCCCACAAATAAGTAGAAATAATAGGGGCCGTTAAAGAATTAGTGTTAGCAAGCAGCAACCTGTGGAACCTCCCGCGTAAAACACCTTGCTCAAGAGAATGCCAGTCATTTGGGCAGTGTATAGGCAACAGACCGCTGCCTCAATTGCTCCCGAAAAGAAACAGAAATAACCCGGTTTGAAGGAAAAACATGCCAACTGCTGACATACATACATAATACATTGTGGTTATATCGTTCGGATATACAGTATCCAATTGTACTGGCCCATAGGCTGACACCAGAGGCCTGACGCTTAGGACTGAAGACCGTGGCCTTCACAAGGTCTTTTCCGTTCAGACCGTGGCCTTCACAAGGTCCATGACGCCCATTGGCTCCAACCTTTCGATATTTGATGATCCTTTTAACAGTCGTTTTGCATTGAATGGAAAACTCTGGGAGGGCATGGCGATTGTGAACATGACAGCTCCAAAGATGTCTTTGGATTTGCATAGCACCAAAATGGTGGCCATATGATTTTTCAGGTTACAATTGTGGGTGGAATCAGGCCAGCTGTCATGCCATTGAAAGGAGCGTTGCACATCGACGGATGGATTAACAAGCAAATTATTAGGCAGTAGTTTCTTTGAATGTCTCAACTATTTTCCCTTATGAAAAGACAAAAAGATTGGCTATTTTATTTCATTTGAATGTTTTGTACTCGTGTTCATAAGCTTGAGTTGAGTTACCACATTAACTTAGACAGGAGTTTCCACAATTAAACTCAAACAAGATGGTCATATGCTTTTGTAATGTCAGGGTAGATAAAGTTCAGATGTAGGTATTGTTTAATTCATCTTTTTTGTACTTTACAAAGTGTAAAGGTTGCATTAAATTTAACAGTTCTCCTGAAAGCATGCTGGTTTCAGGCAAAGTGGGTGTGTAACTTCTGATGCTATTAAAGATAATTTTGTGAGTATTATACTTGCTATTTAGAAGAGCGATATTCATCTGTTGTTTCTGCATTTCCTTTGAATACCTTTTCTGGTTCGAAAAAGTGATGATCAGAGCATCATTTCAGTCCTGGTGCAGTTTTTCCTCTTTTCACAGCTTGTAGATTAATTCAAGCAATTTATTTTCGAGAACAAAGCTTCCATCCTCGACATTCATAATTATCATGGTGCTTTTCCTTGCACAACAACTTCTGTTAGAAAGTTGGAACACCGCTGACCAATCATGTTTACCTGGGCTGAAATTCTGAAGGGGTTTGAGTGGACAAAACCCTTATGCCTCCAGCCGCAGTGCTCGTACCCTGGCTAGTGGCACAGTTACCCAGCACACCCTCCGTCAAAATCTTCTCCTAAGGAAAAAGTAAAGAGAGAGGATAAACGCTGGAGTTCCACAGGCACACACACACACACACACACACACACACACACACACACACACACACACACACACTGTATATTATATAGTTTATCCACAATAACATGAAGAAAGACAACAGTGATTCTATTTAAAATCAAAGATTAATTTGAGCATCAAGTTCATGTGAAGTGAAAATGGATCTGCACGCATTGTGTTCTGTGTGTAACATTGAAGATGTTAACATTATTAGTGTGTGTGTGTGTGTGTGTGTGTGTGTTGTGTGTGTGTGTGTGTGTGTGTGTGTGTGTGGTGTGTGTGTGCGTGCGTGCGTGTCCTCCGTAATCCAAAACCATGAAATCTAGCAGCCTAAAATTTTGCATGCATACCAAGGGAATGGGAAGAGAGTGCATGAGTAAAAATTGAGTGTTGGGTTCATTGAAACACCCTTTTGAAGATGATTAACGGCCTTGTTTAATTACATCCTTTATCAGGCACTTCCTCTGATACCTCACTCTCGATGGGGTCTTAAGGCACATCCTGGGTTATGTCGCTGGGGGTTTGAATTCACCATTTTGTTCGGCCTGCTCAACAATGCCTTGAGTTGCAATAGGCCGCAACTGTTTGTGAATGATAAAGCACTCAAAATGTTTTTTTTTCCACTTTCCTCAATGATATCATCGAATGCCTGATCTACATACCTATGAACCGCTGTATCCATCACTTTTGTAAGTGCTATAGTTTTAAAATTAGGAGCTTGGAGCGATTTCATGCATTATATGATGTGATTTTCCATGGTCTGCTCTCACGGACTAATTTGAGTGGATGTATAACAGAAATATAATTTGAGTTTGGAGGATCGGATGACATGGATTAAACAACTTGAAACCTGGAGTGAAATCTGAAAATGTTAAGAACACGGTGATGTTTAGTTTTTTGCGGGTATATGCCATTACCGATCAGCTTGCTATCGCTTGCCAAGGCAACTGTTCCTGATCAACCATTTAATTTGAGTGCTTGCTTGAGTGCTTAAGCCACTTGCCCAATGGCCTGCAGTTGATAGTCGACACAGTGGGACACGGTTCTTGTCCCAGTCGGGATGGCTGTAAGGTAGAGGTACATATGGTAGATTTGGATCTGTAAAGGGACTCTCTGTGGGTGTGTGTGCATGCCTTCATGCTGGGTTACGGGTGCCGTGGTGGCAAACTTTCATCCCGTATCTTATGATGATGATGGGTGGTGGAGGTTTTAACTTTTACCCTCAGCAGCGTACGAGCGATCACGTTTTCCTTTGTCCTCATGACTGTTTCTAAAGCAATTTATTATTTTATATAAACTGGGTGTGATTTACAAAGGCTATATGGTTTCTCTTTGTGAGTTTCAAAAGAAATATATTTGATAACACCCGATTTCCGAGCCGTTTGCTGTATTGATATGTTTTCGAAATTACCGAGCCAAATTTTTTTTCTACCCATCACTATTGGCAGCTGTTTATAAAGATTGTCGTTTATGCACATCTCCCTGAAACGTTTATACTGCAATGTTTTTTTTTTTATATTTCTTTATTAAAAATGCCCCAAAACAAGGGTGAAAGCCACTCAAGGTTTTGGGGTTTTATACAGTGCATACTGTAGTCAGTAATCACACTGATTCCTGAAGAATTGCCAATTTCGACCAAGCACTAATAGTGTGTGTGTGTGTGTGTGTGTGTGTGTGTGTGTGTGTTGTGTGTTGTGTGTGTGTGTGTGGTTTCATATAAGCATAACATTTTCTCTCTGCTAATTCCCCTCCCCCAGCCTTTCCTTCTTTCTCCTCAATCTCTCTCTGCCTCTGTCTCTGCCTCTGTCTCTGTCTCTCGTCGCTCTCGCTCTCTCTCGCTCTCTCTCTCTCTCTGCCCCTCCTAATACAGTGCAGCACCCTCACACACATCTCTCTCTGTCTCCGGATGTGCCACGGTGATGATTATGTCTGGACGGTGTTTGTCTCAGGACGTGTCCAGACAATGTTTATGTCCGGGGGCGATGTTTGTCTCCGGACATGTCCAGGCAGTGTTTGTCTCTGTACTGAGTTTAGCTCCAGACCTTTCCGGGCGGTGTTTGTTTGTCTCCGGATGTGTCCAGGCAGTATTTATCTCTGGACTGTGTTTATCTCCGGACATGTCTGGGCGGTATTCATCTCTGGGTCGTGTTTATAGTATGACCGGTAGAAAATGGATTTCAGACATTATTTTATTTCTATCTTCACTGTTATTCTATGCAGAATCATTTTGATCATAAATAATGCTTCACGCATGGCTGCCTTCCTTCCTCTCACCCCTCCTCACTCTCCCTCCTCCTCGCTCCCCACTATTCTCTCACTCCCCCCTCCTCGTATTACCATCAGCAAATTGATGGGTGGTATTTGCTGGTTTAAATAAAGACCATGTATTTATTGTGGTATAAGCTGGCCCACTGTGATTTCACTGTTTTTTGTGTCATCTTCGAGATTCATGCAGAGCTGCCATTTACACACAATCATAAAAGCAACAACAACCATACAGCACTGTACCTGCAAAGCTCAAAAGAGTAAAGCATCGCTCATTTGTAAATAAACTAAACAACCAATAATACCACTCACACACACTGACAAGTGCTGCAATACACCTTGTTAACCGGGTGTTAATGTGAGCAGCATTTGCCTTTCCAGTTATTCATAAGTGATGTTCAGCTCAACATCCACACGTGTGTGAGAGATACAATTGGCCATCGAGCTTACCATACCCATGTCTATTCTTCACTCCATTCCATGGAAGTGTTCAGGAGTCAAATAATATGATTATTAAAATACCAACACAGAGCCATCCAGCATGTCAAGGACTGTTGTGACTTGTGTCTTCTAATTGCTAAAAAATAACTTGTTTTGGGTTTAAATATTTTATATTAGTTTCAGATTCTTTTTCTCTCAAACCAGAAACTTTTGATCGATAGCCTCTCTACTCTTTCCAATGTATTTTTAAAAATCAGGATGCCACTCAAAGGACCCTGTTCATTTCATTGCAATAGACAAAGTACGAGATATACTTTAATGAATGTTACAAACCAGTGAAACATTCAAAGAATAATCAGAGATTGTAGACCCTCGCCAAGACTTGTTTTGTGTGGCATTTGTGTTGTTTTGTTTTGTGTGGTATACTTTGTATGGTGTTTGTGTACTGGTGTTTACATAATTAATGACATAATTAGAACTACCAGTTTATAACTGCTGGCAGTGATGACTGGGTACCAAGACATCTCGCTTTGATTGGACACCTGACCCTGACCCATGACGTTTTTATTATTATTCAATTGGATTTAAATTGGATTAAAATAAATTCACTTCAAATCAAATGGAAGACCAAATAGGTAAAGTCCTGCATTGGAGTAATCACAAGGAACCCAAACAAGCAAAAAGCAAAGATGAAGTCATCAGGACGAACCTGGATAGGATTTGCATTTCAGCTGATACTCCTCTACCCTCAACCAATCCAAGCACAGCCAAGTGAGCCAAATTCAAAAAAAATCTTTAAAAAAAATAAATAAAACCTCCATCAAGAAAATTAAATAATTCTGGCTGCCGCACCATGTGTCCAATCAAGTTGAAACTTAAAATATGTATGCCCCATCACGACTAGATAATAATTGTGAAGTTTACGTCGATTGATTAAGCAGTTCTAGAGAAAACATTATTTAATATTTTTCTTAAATCAAATATGGCTGCCAAACCTTGTGACATCAATTATCCTTAACAACCTTGCACACAAACGAACTCCTTCGGTGAGGGTTATAAACAATTTGATACAAATTTTTACACGATTATACGTCAATCACACATGACTCATTAACATCACTCATTAACTTTTTGACTTCCGGTTCCGGGTTTGGAGCAACGAGATTCTCCTTAGGGGCTCTCTGCTGACGTTCTCAAAGTTAAGTTTCCGGTCCTTATTTGTCCCGTTTTAACTGTTTAATTTTCTCACCTACATGTTACTGTGTGTTCTTAGTTCGGTTTTGTTTCAAAAATCGTGCTATTTTGTGAGTTTTTTTGTCGACGTTCTTACCAGGTGTTGAGGCCTAGCCTTGGCCTAGGCTTGAGGCCTACCGTTCCCCTCGGTGTTCGATCGTTTTTTTTTTTTTCTCCCATTACCTTCAATTTCTATCCTCCCCATTACCTTCAATTTTCATCCTCCTACTTTCCTAAGTCCCCCATTCTCCCAACTAATCTCTCTATTTCTTATCTCAAAAAAAATAAAAAAACCCAACAACAACAACAACAACATGCTAACCTTCTCCCATTCTGCTTCTTCTTCTCTTTCTCTTATCTTCCTCCTCGTCTTCTTCCTCGATTTTTTTCTACAACACTTCCATGACCTAATCTGTTGAAAACTCTCTCAAACATTAATAATAACAACAAAACGATCTTATAATGCTTCATCTTCCTCTCTCACACATGTGGTACTCTTTACTGTTTCATAACGCACTACTCTTCTGCTATTTTAAGAGACTGCTCTCATTTCGACCTCTCCTTCATTCCTTGCCTAAAAAATCCAACTATTACAGCACTTCTTCTCTCCATTCTCTGAATTCGCCTTCATTGCATCCATCAAGAATTGTGTTAAATCGCATCTCTGACCTAAAATTTTTAAAAACCACAGTTTGCTATGGATGTTCGCTTTCCATCAACCATTCTTTTTTTCCAACTTCAGTGCAACTCTCCCCCTCACTCTCACTCTCAAAGCAACCATCCCACTCTTCTTCCTCCAAGCCTCCCTCTCACCTCTCTCAAAAATTTCCTCTCACCTTTCTCCCACCTTTCATCCCCTCACTCATCCTTCTCAAAGTTGCCCCCTCTCATCCACCAAGCTGTCCCTCCCACTGCCCTCTTACCTCCATCTCTTCACTCCACCTCCTCAAATCCTCAACTGCCTTCTTCCCCTCTCTTGTCCCCCCTCTCCCCCAGCACCACAGAGCCTTTTCTCTCCTCATTTGGCCCCTCCCCAAGCTATTCTGCAATCCCCACACTCTTTCAACAACCCTCCTTACCTCCCCCCCTCGTCCTTGTACTACCCCCCCTCCCCCCCCCCACCCCCTGCACCCAAAGCCTCCTCCCCTACCTCTTTATTAAAAGTGTGGACCTCAAATATCCGGGGCCTTCGCTCAAACCTTTCAGATTTTCCATACAGGCTGCCACTGACAAACCAGACATAATCTGCCTAACAGAAAGTTTCCTCTCCAAGACGTGTCTGACTCCCAAGTATCTCTCCCCGGTTACTCCCTCCTCGGTATGACAGACCTGAGCCTCGTCCTGGTGGAGGTGTTGCTCTCTTCATCAAAGACTCTATTCCTCACTCTTCATGCACTGCTCTCACTCCCCCACACCCCCAGGAATACCTCTGCTACGGCTTCCCCTCCACTCCCACCTATGTTTATATGTGTACTGTACCGTCCACCGAACAGTGATGACTCCATCTACCTCACTATCCGAAAACATGGACCATCTTCTATCTCTCATCCAAACTCTCTCTTCCTCTTATGTGGTGACTTCAATTGTCATCACGCCAGTTGGCTAGGTGTGGGTACCTCTCTCACCTGTCATGGCACCTCAGCAAAAGCTCTCTGCGACTCATTGGGACTGACTCATCGGTCAACTTCCCGACCCGGATCTCAACCAATGGTACTCCATCTCTTCTGGATCTGATTTTGACAAATTTCCCTGACAATATCTGCTGCTCTTCTTCCGCTCAATCGGTTCTTCTGACCACGTCCTTGTCAGTGGACATCTCTCTGGCTGTCATCAGAGAACCACCTCACCGCCGTCGAGTCTGGCATTTCACTCAAACGACTGGCAGGGTCTCCTAGCAGCCATCAAACTTACAGACTGGTCTCCTATCACTACTTTCTCAAACATCAACTCATCCTGGAATTCTTTCAAAGAAACTTGCTCTCCCTCTGCACAGATTTATCCATCTCATGTTCAGTTGTCCTACCCTTCCTCCGCCCTTGTTTACTGAAGCTTGTACGGGGCAGTTGTCCTGAACAACTTGCCTTTGCCTCATGGAAAGCAAACCCAACTGAGGCCAATCTCAGTTCCTTCCACAAAGCTCGGAACAAGTGTGTATCTACCTTCAGGAGAGCCAGAAAACAACATCTTTCTCATCTCAAGTCTGAACTCTCAAACCTCTCTCCTCCTCAAAATCTGGTGGCTTTAATCAAATCTGTTTCTGGTGTATGTTCCCCTCCATCCTCCTTACCTCAAATGGCCGCACTGCTGATACCGCACGTGATAAAGCTGAATGCCTAAACTCGGTGTTTGCAGCTAAATCTTGTGTCCTAAACCCATCACTTCCTCTACCCACCTTACCCAGTCGCCCCAAGTGTCCCTGGACTCTGTGTCCTTTTCTCCGAACAAGGTGGAGAGCTTGCTTTCAAACCTCGACTCAGATTCTGCAACCGTCCAGCGGCATCAGCCCATGTGTCCTCAAAGCCTGCTCTTCTGCTCTTGCTCACCCTCTCTCTGTTCTATTCACCCTCTCATTTGCCAAGGTCATCTGCCATCTGCTTGGAAATCTGCTAACATCACTGCCCTGCATAAAAAGGTGCAAAACAGATCCCTGCAACTACAGACCAATCAGCCTTCTCCCAATCATCAGCAAGGTTATGGAATCCATCATCGCTTCAGACATGAAATCCTCCTCTTCTCCAATGGCTTGATTTCCGATCATCAATTTGGTTTCAGACCAGGTCACTCTACCCTGGATATGCTGCTTCTGCTCTCCATCAATGGATGGAGGTCCTCAATGACAGACAGGAAATCCGAGCCGTATCCCTGGACATATCCCGTGCTTTTGAACAGTCTGGCACCCTGCCCTACTCACCAAACTCTCTTCCATGGTATCCAAGGCCATCTCCACTCATGGCTCGCAGACTTCTCTCTCTGTCGCAGTCAACGTGTTGCCCTAAATGGATTTCTTTCATGCCCTCTTCCTGTCCAGGCTGGAGTTCCTCAGGTAGCGTTCTGGGCCCTGTTCTTTTTCTTGTTTTCATCAATGATGTCTCGACTCTCTGGAAAATCCTCTATATCTCTTTGCTGATGACTCCACCTCTGCCGTACATCTGTCATCCTCGACCGGCAAGCAGCAGCTTCTTCGCTCACTGCAGATCTGGATAAAATCACAAACTGGTCCAACACGTGGAACATGTCTTTCAATCCAGACAATCTCACACTCTCACTATGTCTCTCGAAAGGACCGTTTAGAAAACCCCCCATCCACTTTCTCAACAATCCTCTGGAAGAAGTCTTTTCTTTCAAGCTTCTGGGTCTCACTATCTGCCATGACTTCCTGGGAAAGTCACATTTCAACCTCGCCTCAAAAGCCAGTCGCCAACTGGGAATCCTCCGTCGTGCAAGTCCTTCCTCGGCCTTCTTGAGCTCCTGACCACTTACAAAGCTTTTGTCCGTAGCTGATGGAGTACTGCTCCTTCCTCTGGGCTGGTGCTCCTGCCTCCCACCTTTCTCGGCTTCACGCTGTCGAAACCAGGGCATTTAGGATCATCGGCATCTCCCGCAATGAAGCTGAGTCTTTGGGCCTCTCACTCAATCACCGCAGGTTGGTCGGTGGTCTTCTGTCTTCTACCGACTCCTCTCCAGCCTTGCCCCCCTGCTCTCTCTGCGATTTGTCCCCACCACATTTCCACAGGGCGCTCAAGGTCCGCCAACAACCCCTTCTGGTAAACTCCCAAAATCACGAATCACTCCTCACCTTCACTCTTTCATTCCTCTTTTTCCGCCTTTGGAATAAATCCCTCACTCTATTCTTTCCCATTCTTCCTCCAGGCTTTCAAAACAGCTTTTCACCACCACCTCTTATCATGCCCCATCCAAATCCTCGATCTTTTCTACCCCCGATAATCCACCAAGCCCACTTCCTTCAATTCCCCTGCTTTCCTTCCTGAAAGTCCCTGTAATGTCCATCTTCCTCTTCCCCATGTTCCCCGTCCATCCCCATCCTCTCCCTTCCACAGATCTCCTAATGTGTCTGTTCCCCACTGTTTTGTCCCTCCCACTCCCGCCCCTCTTGTCTCATGCCCCCTTTAC
>CM068952.1:2706127-2718303 GCA_035128595.1 Eptatretus atami | reverse complement strand
GCCACATTTCCAACCTCGCCTCCAAAGCCAGTCGCCGACTGGGAATCCTCCATCGTGCAAAGTCCTTCCTTAGCTCATCTGAGCTCCTGACCACTTACAAAGCTTTCGGCCGCAGCCTGATGGAGTACCGCTCTCCCCTCTAGACTGGTGCTCCTGCCTCCCACCTTTCTCGGCTTCATGCTGTGGAAACCAAGGCATTTCGGAGTCAAATTGGCATCTCCCGCGATGAGGCTGAGTCTTGGGTCTCTCACTCTCTCACCGTAAGCTGGTCGGTGGTCTTTCTGTCTTCTACCGTCTCCTCTGCAGCCTCGCCCCCTTGCTCTCTCTGCGATTTGTCCCCCACCATTTCGCAGGGTTCAAGGTCCGCCAACAACCCCTTCTGTAAAACTACAAAAATCACGAATCACTGCTCACCTTCACTCTTTCATTCTCTTTTTCCCCTCCTTTGGAATAAACTCGCTCACTCTATTCAACCCATTCTTCCTTCCAGGCCTTCAAAACAGCTGTTCATCACCACCTCTTATCATCCCCCATCCAAATCCAATCTTTTCTACCCCCGATAATCCACCCAAGCCCACCTCCTTCAAATTCCTGCTTTCTTCCTGAAAGTCCCTGTAATGTCCATCTTGTATTCCCCATGTTCCCGCCCCATCCCTCTCCTTCCACACAGATTCCTAATGTCTCGTTCCCCATTGTTTTGTCCTTCCACTCCGCCCCCTCTGTTTCATGCCCCCTTGCTGTGTGTGTTGTTCGCTCTCACTACGAGCCTCGACAAGGTATACAAAAATTTAAAAATATATTTATTTGGGATGGCACACGCATTGATAAATCTCCCTGCACACAAAACAACAAGATGACAGTTTATAAGGAGCCAGAGATTCAAACCCAGAACGACGGCTCAGAGGCGAGTGTCCATGCCTCTAGTCTAAGCTATCCTTCTAACCAAAGCACAGGCTTGAATACACCACAGAAATTATGAAACATCTCCAAGCAAAACTTTAACAAAGCTAAAAATCAAACTGATTAAAACCAAGCAATATTTGTCTTGAAATACAAAGCAAAGCAGTACACACGGGGATCGAAAGATAGATTAAAAAATATATATATATATTGTTGTGATTTTCACCCGCCTGGCGTGCGGGCGACCGCCTTTAGCAAAATTGCGGCCGCGCGCGCCACCGGACGAGCAATCTAGTCGCAGCTTTTCGGATCAACCGAAACCCAGCTACGGGTTTGTTAACCACACCATAAACCAGCCAACTCTTCTGTCCACGCGCTACAGGGTCGATCGCCGAATTGTCGATGTACCTAATTATTCGCGCAGACAGAAATGCCGGGATTTACACCTCAACGGAGCCTGCACGAAAACGACCGCTTAAGCAGCTCGTTCCGTTTGCGATTGCCGAGCGGTTTATATTGCCAAGCCCCGTCAGACCAGATGTACGTTTTATCGGCTATATAATCAGCCAGCTAATTATCCGAATGCAATTATGGCAGTCAATGGCAGGAAAGGACGCAAAGAGCAGGTGACATTCAACAATGGGGACATTTATTTTCACACGTATGCAATGAATGGGGGGATGGGACATGACACGAGCAAAAACCTACAGCCGATATCTATGTATTACGTACATAACTTACCACAATTCTACTTACGGACAAGGCGCCACAGACTTTCATGCAAAAACCCCAGAAAGGAAAGATAGAACTGGGCTCGTAAGCCTTTAATGTTCCTCGGAGCTGGGATGACCGAAGGAGCTCCGCGAGGCCGTGCAGGTTACCTTTGTCGCCCTTGAGGCGACTCGATGGTCTTTTTGTCGGCGACCCTCCGTATGTCTCTGTTGTCAAGTGGCAGCCGTTGTAACGGTGGCGTGGTTGGTCAGGGCCTAGCAGCGCGGCCTGGTCGATCGGGCCTGGCCGACAACGCTTCAGAGAAGCGAACGGGCCTTGCTCTTTAGAGTTGATGCTCTTTAAGAGCCTGCTCACTCTCAGCGTCGCTCGACCGACTCGGGCTCGATCGCCCGGACCGTTATGTAGCTGGCTGGCGACTTCCGCTGCTTACTGATACTCCAACGGCCAACAATGACCAACAATTGGTGACTTGGCTGGCTCCAATGATGGACGAACTCCCCCTCCCCCGACCAACAACCACCGTTTGGACTCACCAACTTGACTGCCTCCCCCGACCAACTCCAACCAACCACAACCAACAACGCCTCCAACCACGACCAACTCCCTCTCAACCACGACCAACCCCAACCCGACCACACCTCCAACCACTTGACTGCCCCCCCGACCACAACCAACCAGACCAACAAACGCCTCCAACCCGACCAACTTCCGACCAACTCTCGACCAACAACGACCAACCATGACCACAACGCTCTCGGCGTCGAAACTCCCTTTTTATAGCCCGAGGGGTAAAGCCGCTGAGGCTTCGCCACCCGAAGGTGGTGCCTGCCCCTTTCACCCTTGAACTTTCACCCCCGCTGGCTCTGCCCTTTCGTCGTTTTGATCCGTTTTGCAAGTCATGCGCAGCCGTGTTTGAAATCACTTTGCCGCTGCGAGGATGCCATCGTGTTCGTTTGTGGAGAGTTGTTTTGTTGGAGATGATGGGAGAGAAGTTTGTTTGTTGTGGAGATGTGTTTGAGGAGATGTTGGCGTTGTGGAGAAGGTGGTGAGGAGATGATTGTTTAAAATAAAGATAGAAAAGAATAACACTACCTCAAGATTCACAGCCCGGCACACGAATAAAATCCCGTATATATCGGTGGGGAAATCTAACCTGGAACACACACTTATCGACATAACTGATCTTGGGAACCTGAATGGTGATCTGTGAATTTCCACAACCGTAACAATATTGTATATATATATATATATATATATATATATATATATATAATATATATATCTACTTAGCTCATTGACTGCCTGAACCATTGCCAAATAATTATCCCCTAAGTCGATAACACAATCTTTGTTAGAGAGAGAGAGAGAGAGAGAGAGAGAGAGAGAGAGAGAGAGAGAGAGAGAGAGAGAGAGAGAGAGACAGAGAGAGACAGAGAGACAGAGAGAGACAGAGAGAGAGAGACAGAGAGAGACAGACAGAGAAAGAGAGAGAGAGAGAGAGAGCGAGAGAGAGACAGAGACAGAGAGAGAGAGACAGAGAGAGAGACACGAGAGAGCAGAAAAGACAGAGAGAGAGAGACAGAGAGAGAGACAGAGAGAGAGAGAGACAGACGAAGAGAGAACAGAAGACAGCAGAGACAGAGAGAGAGAACAGAGAGAGAGAAGACAAGAGAGAGCACAGAGAAGACAGAGAGAGAAGCCAGAGAGAGAGAGAGAGACAGAGAGAGAGAGAAGAGAGATAGAAGAAGAGAGACAGAGAAGAGAGAAGACAGAGAGAGAGAGAGAGAGAGAAAGAACAGAGAGACGAGAGAGCAGCAGAACAGAGAGAGACAGAGAGAAGAGAACAGAGAGAGAGACAAAGACAGAGAAGAGAGACAGAAGAAGCAAGACGAGAAAGAGACAGAAGAGAAGAGAGAAGAGACAGAGAAGAGGACTAGAGAGTACACAGAAAAAGAGAGACAGAGAGAGAGACAGAGAGCAGAGAGAGAGAGAACAGAACAGAAAAGAGACAAGAATAGAGAGAGAGAGACGCAAGGAGAGAAAGAGAAGACAGAGAGAGAGAAAGAGAGAGAGAGAGAGAGACCACAGAGAGAGCGAACGAGAGAGAACAGAGAGAGAAGAGAGAGAAAAGAAGGATGAGAAAAGGAGGAGAGGAGAGAGAGAAACAGAACAGAGAGAGAGAGAGAGACAGACAGAAGAGAGAGAGAGAGAGAGAGAGAGAGAGAGAGAAGAGAGACAGAGAAGAGACAGAAGAGAAGAGAGAGGAGAGAGACAGAAAGAGAGAGAGACAGAGAGAGAGAGAGAGAGAGAAGAGAGAAAAAAAAGAGAGACAGGGAGAGAGAGAAGAAAGAGAGAGGAGAGACAGAGAAGAGGAGAAGAGAGACAGAGAGACAAGAGAGAGAGCAGAAGAGAGAGAAGAGAGAGAGAGAGAGAGAGAAGAGAGAGCAGAGACAGAGAGACAGAGAGAGACAGAGAGAGAGAGAGCAGACAGAAGAGAGAGAGTAGACAGAGAGAGAAAGAGACAGAGAAGACAGAGAGAAGAAGAAGAGACAGAGAGAAAGAAGACGACTGAGAAGAGACAGAGAGAGACAGAGAGAGAGAGACAGAGAGAGACAGAAAGAGAAGAGAGAAACAGAGAGAGAGAGAGAGACAGAGCACGAAGAACGTAAACTGAGAAGAAGAGAGAAGGAGACAGAGAGAGCAAGAGACAGAGACTGAGACAAGACAGAGACTGAGACTCAGGATATACTTTTATTTGCAAAAAATGTACAAAAAGGAGAGTTACAGCAATGTAATTAACTTGAGTAAAAGAAAAAAACGAACCCACCAGTTTACAAGCCGTTACATCGTAAAGAGGTGTTTTTACCTCCCCTTTTATTGCAGCAAATCACAACAATAAACCAGATAACGTGCATCGAACATACTACAGACTTGAAAGTAAGCATTAACTGAGCATCGGAATTTTTACAACAAACATCATTAACACACCATCATTTTTCAAAAGCCTGCAACTGACTTGGGTGGGAGTGACACCACAATTCTAGTTTGATCCGGCTTGGACAAAGAGCTTTACACACAACCGAAACATCAGCACCATACAGGTCGTTCTGTAGACAGGAATTCCTAGTCTTGTAAATTTCTTACTTAGCCTGGACAAGACAAAGAAAATTCACCAAAACTGCCGTGTGTAGGTTGGATAGGCCACTGGGACCAAAAATGGAAATTTGGAAACTGAAAACAAAGGAAAGGCATGCAAACAGTTTTCAACAAAACAATGAGAATTAAGCTACTGCATCGAACATAAGCATGGAACAAAGTTTCAATTTGTCCACACAAGGGACAATGTTTACATATCGCTTGTGAGAAAAAGGTTTGAATAAGGGAATTTGTGGGTAATATCCAACGGGCGAGATCACCGACACATTTTGGGAAAGGTAGTTCATAATATCATCTCCAATTTGGGCAAAAAGTAGCAGCATGTGGCCTGTCCACCCCGCACCACTTACAAGCTGCATGGGTGGACATGGAAGGAAAAAGTACGTTGTAGGTTTAAGGAATAAGGTTTTCCAGTTGTTACCAGAAAGAGAAAGAGAACGGTGGAATTTCACAGGTTCGCAACTGGGAGAACCAGATCATTGAATATTGGGGAAGGAGGTGAGACTGCAATGTGAAAGTGAATGCAATTCATAGGGAGGTAGGGGAGGATTCCACTTAGCCTGGGAAGTATGGTAAATACCAAGCACCGATTGCAACAACTTGTCTCTTTTGTGGCAACATATAATACCAGTCACTGATGTAAGAGCAGAAACACTAAGCCATCCATGGCTTGCATTGCTTTTCAGGTGGCACACTTAGGTAATGGAGCCATTGGTAAATTGTTGGATGGAAATCCTATCAACATCACAACCTTCTAAAAGTGCATTTTACAAGAGTGGTTAATTAAAAAACACATGGACCACTCACACCTAGCGAGGTCACGGAGACAGGTGAAGAGTTAGTGAAGCATTTATAAGGCTCTGATGAAAGGAAGGCAGTGGCGATAAATCAACTGTTAAGTCCATCAGGAAAGACGCCCAATTTCCCAGCTTGACACAAGTTGCAGTTGGTAAGCTCGGCTCTCCATAAAGGCTGATGGTATACGTACACCTGTTTAAATTAGTACCGGCAGGTATTTTTGTTTATTAAAAAAAAACTTAGCGTACATGCTAATGCACTCCTCCACCAATGGACAGAACAACTTGAAAAGTCGATGTTAGCGGAAAAAAATAAATGAAACTCACAAAAATGGAGAAATATTCGAAAATACACCAGCTCTCTGTGATATGTACACTCATAAATGTCTCTGTGTGTGTCGGTGGTGTGGTGGTTGTGTGTGTGTGTGTGTGTGTGTGTGTGTGTGTGTGTGTGTGTGTGTGTGAGTGTGTCGATGTGTCAGTGTGTGTGTCGGGGTGTCGGGGTGTCAGTGTGTGTGTGTGTGTGTGTTGGAGAGTGTGTCAATGTGTGAGTGTGTCTGTGGTCGGTGTGTCGGTGTGTCGGGGTGTCATTGCAGTGTGTGTGTGTGTGTGTGTGTGTCATTTTGTGTGTCTCCTCCATAACTCCAAAACCATGAAACCGAGCAGCCTGAAGCTTTGCAGGCACGCGAAGAAAACTCCAAAGGAGTGCAAGAGTGAAAATTGTGTGTTTCAGTTAATTAAAACACCCCTTTTGAAGATAATTAACGACCTTATTTAATTATATCCTTCATCAGGAGATACTCGGCCACCTCGCTCTCGGTGTTCTTCAGGCGTTTCCAAGGTAACCTCAATGGGGGCTGAAGCTGCCATGTTTTATGGCCTCCTCAACCTTGCCTTGACTTGGAACAGGCTGCAACAATTTCTTAACGATAAAGTTTTTTGTTTATGTCCAGGCGGTGTTTATGTCCGAACGGGAATTTGTCTCCGGACGTATCTGAGCGGTGTTTGTCTCTGGCCAGCTTGGCTCCGGATGTGTCCGGGCAGTGTTTGTCTCCGGGTGCATCCAGTCCTTCGGCCCGGCGATGCCGCCTTGCAGCACATGGAGTCGAAATTGGGATGGAGTCGGCTTTGGGATGGAGTGGTGTACAATAATTGATTAATTGATTAATTGCAGAATTAAAATAAATAAATAATAATCGTAAAATAATTAATTTGTTCATCAATTGGCTCATAGCATACCTAAACCACCACCGTTTCATCTGAATCTGTAGCTTTTTGAAAATTAAGTAATTAATAGAAAAATTAAATAATTAATTAATTAATCAATAAATGAAAAATACCCTTTATATCCAAATCACTGGTTCACTGTGGTGTCCAAATATCAGCTTCATAGATACAAAAGGTGCTGAGATATTTCCAGGATGAGAAATAAAATAAATAAGCAATTAATTTATCGATAATAATTAAGTAATTAATCAATTAATTGATTAATCAAAAAATAAAAAGATCGTTTTTGAAAAAGCACATCTTCAATTTTGTCCCCATATTTCAGCTTCCAAGCTCAAAGGATGGTTGAGATATCACCCGGAGAAGGAAGGAAGAAAATAATTAATCCATTAATTCTCTCTCTCTCTCTCTTTCGAGTGCAGCCTTATGGCTGCTGGTCGCATCATTGGTTAGGGACATGGCTATGCCACTGATGCAGTGTCCCTATTACCAGTACACTGGTACTCATTTTGCCAACCTCAGAAGGATAACAGGCTGAGTCACCCCACCTGGTATTAATTCAGTGGCCAACAGGGCTTGAACTCAGGATGCGAGGATCCCAAGTCAGCTACCCTAACCACTAAGCCAATACCAGACTATCGATTAATTGAATGATCAATAAATAATGAAGCAGTCATAGACTGGTACTTACGAAATCGTCAACTTGACCTCTGACCTTGTCTAATAAAAGCTGTCTCTAGAGAAGGTAGCGACGCAAACCAGAAGTTTCTACGATGATTCTGTACCAAACCATCAAAAATCGAATGTTTGACCTCACTGTGACCTTGACCTTTGACCGATTTTAACCAAAATCTAATCAGCGCTAGCCATCACCCTCCTGAATCACGTGGTGTAATTTGACATTGGTAGCTTCTTCCGTTCTCGAGTTATCGTGCCTACAAACAAACACACAGAGGACGGAAGTGATCAATATACTTACGAAATCTAAGATTTCGTAAGTAACAAACGGAGGAAAAACCGAGTGCTCCTTTCCTTCGGGCCCGGCGATGACGTCATGCATCGTCACTCCAGTGTTGCATTTGATTGATGGGCCGAATGGTCTCGTCCTGCCTCAAAGTCCTGTTTGAGCGAAGTTGAAGAGGAAGAATAAACAGTTTGTACCTGCGCAATGTGTGGGCACAGGAAGCTCCGCCATGTTGGTGCTGTTTGAGACGGCGGCTAGATATGCAATATTCAAGGTGCCACATTGGTTTCGTCATCAATTTTGCTGTGGTTCGAATGTAGAGCGCATTATTGCAAGCGTTGCTTTTTGCGTTTGTTACCGCCGGTCCAGGTGTGCCCACGGTTGCTCGGATAGTAGGCCACGGTGAGTGAAGCACGTGGCGTGGCAGTTCGTGCGTGCGAGGTTCAGCCTCAGATGGCCAATTATGAGGCCTGTCATTCGGTGTGGACTGGAAATCGATAATGGAGCTGAAATTATTTCTTTGCCCTGTTTAAAATGTCCACGTTGCCTAATCTTGCCCACGTCATGCATTGGTTCTCATATCGTGTCATGAAAACTGGAGTCATCATGGATGTGGTGGCAATGCGTCGAAATATGTATCTGTTTGTTTGTGGGAAGAAATGAGCTGAAACTGGTGATTCTACTTGGGATGTCCATGGGCATGTTCTGTTGGGATGGTCATATCCAAGTTAATGATGCCCCACGCCCACTTGCGACTCGGGTAGGTGATGAGAACCATGTGATTAGATTCTGGTTCAGGTCAGGATGCAGATCAGTGGGATATAAAAAGAAAATGTGAACTGTTCAGCCTAGCGGAGGTATGCGCTCAACCGAGTACCATTCTAGTTTTCTAATATTTCAGTTTTTACAGTAACAAAAGAGAAGATTTTTTTAACAAACGTATTTACAGTAATTTTCCAGTTTTATCAGCTTTTCTTAAAGAACAAAAAACAAGCAGTCATAGACTGGTACTTACGAAATCGTCAACTTGACCTCTGACCTTGTCTGATAAAAGCTGTCTCCAGAGAAGGTAGCGACGCAAACCAGAAGTTTCTACGATGATTCTGTACCAAACCATCAAAAATCGAATGTTTGACCTCACTGTGACCTTGACCTTTGACCAATTTTGACCAAAATCTAATCAGCACTATCCATCACCCTCCTGAATCACGTGGTGTAATTTGACATTGGTAGCTTCTTCCGTTCTCGAATTATCATGCCTACAAACAAACATACAAACACACAAACAAACAAGCAGTCATAGACTGGTACTTACGAAATCGTCAACTTGACCTCTGACGCTTGTCTAATAAGCTGTCTCTAGAGAAGGTAGCGACGCAAACCAGAAGTTTCTACGATGATTCTGCACCAAACCATCAAAAATCGTAACGTCGACCGAAGCAAAAATCTCCATATCTCCACGCAATTATTTAATATTTATTTTATTAAAGTCACAAAACCGTAATATCGGCCATCCACCAACAATATTTACATAATCCGACAGTTTAGCGAGTCAGGTATGCGACGATAACCTTTATTGGGATAAAATGACTTTTAAACACCATCTTTATCGAAAACACCGTCCAGCGCGCACACGCAAAACCTTTACGTGACTCAACGCGCGTCTGCTCGGGCGCGCTGCACCACGTGACGAGCCGTGACGCGGCGAGTGAAATATTTTTATACAATCTTAAAACGTCTCCAAAACATCCTATTTTACCAGAATTTCGACAACCGAGTTTTAAGCGTCCTAAGCGATCGCAAAAACCGAAGACAAAATTAAAATCGAAGTTAAAACGAACTCGTAATGTCGACCGAAGCAAAAATACTCCATTTCTCCATGAATTTACGGAATTTGTTTGACCTCACTGTGACCTTGACCTTTGACCGATTTTGACCAAAATCTAATCAGCGCTAGCCATCACCCTCCTGAATCACATGGTGTAATTTTACATGGTAGCTTCTTCCGTTCTCGAGTTATCGTGCCTACAAACAAACAAACAAGCAGTCATAGACTGGTACTTACGAAATCGTCAACTTGACCTCTGACCTTGTCTAATAAAAGCTGTCTCTAGAGAAGGTAGCGCCGCAAACCAGAAGTTTCTACGATATTCTTGACCAAACCATCAAAAATCGAATGTTTGACCTCACCGTGACCTTGACCGTTGACCGATTTTGACCAAAATCTAATCAGCACTAGCCATCACCCTCCTGAATCAGGTGGTGTAATTTGACATTGGTAGCTTCTTCCGTCTCGAGTAATCTGTACCAAACCATCAAAAATCGAATGTTTGACCTCACCGTGACCTTGACCGTTGACCGATTTTGACCAAAATCTAATCAGCACTAGCCATCACCCTCCTGAATCACGTGGTGTAATTTGACATTGGTAGCTTCTTCCGTTCTCGAGTTATCGTGCTACAAACAAACAAACAAACAATACAAACAAACAAACAACAAACAAGCAGTCATAGACTGGTACTTACGAAATCGTCAACTTGACCTCTGACCTTGTCTAATAAAAGCTGTCTCTAGAGAAGGTAGCGACGCAAACCAGAAGTTTCTACGATGATTCTGCACCAAACCATCAAAATCGTAACGTCGACCGAAGCAAAAATCTCCATATCTCCATGCAATTATTTAATATTATTTTATTAAAGTCACAAAACCGTAATATTCGGCCATCCACCAACAATATTTACATAATCCGACAGTTTAGCGAGTCAGGTATGCGACGATAACCTTTATTGGGATAATAAATGACTTTTAAACACCATCTTTATCGAAAACACCGTCAGCGCGCACCGCAAAACCTTACGTGACTCAACGACGCGTCTGCTCGGCGCGCTGCACCACGTGACGAGCCGTGACGCGGCGAGTGAAATATTTTTTATACAATTTAAAACGTCTCCAACATCCTATTATCAGAATTCGACAACCGAGTTTTAGCGTCCTAAGCGATCGCAAAAACCGAAGACAAATTAAAATCGAAGTTAAACGAACTCGTAATGTCGACCGAAGCAAAATACTCCATTTCTCCACATGAATTTACGGAATTATGTTTGACCTCACTGTGACCTTGACCTTTGACCGATTTTGACCAAAATCTAATCAGCGCTAGCCATCACCCTCCTGAATCACATGGTGTAATTTTACATTGGTAGCTTCTTCCGTTCTCGAGTTATCGTGCCTACAAACAAACAAACAAGCAGTCATAGACTGGTACTTACGAAATCGTCAACTTGACCTCTGACATTGTCTAATAAAAGCTGTCTCTAGAGAAGGTAGCGCCGCAAACCAGAAGTTTCTACGATGATTCTGTACCAAACCATCAAAAATCGAATGTTTGACCTCACCGTGACCTTGACCGTTGACCGATTTTGACCAAAATCTAATCAGCACTAGCCATCACCCTCCTGAATCACGTGTGTAATTTGACATTGGTAGCTTCTTCCGTTCTCGAGTTATCTGTACCAAACCATCAAAAATCGAATGTTTGACCTCACTGTGACCTTGACCATTGACCGATTTTGACCAAAATCTAATCAGCACTAGCCATCACCCTCCTGAATCACGTGATGTAATTTGACATTGGTAGCTTCTTCCGTTCTCGAGTTATCGTGCCTACAAACAAAATACAAAACAAACAACAAACAAACATAACAAACAAACAAACAAACAAACAGAAACGGTAGTCATCAATATACTTACGAAATCTTTAGATTTCGTAAGTAACAAACAAATACAAACAAACAAACAAACAAACAGAAACGGTAGTCATCAATATACTTACGAAATTCTTAGATTTCGTAAGTAACAAACACACAACAGAGGACCGGAAGTCATCAAATATCTTACGAAATCTTTAGATTTCGTAAGTAACAAACACAGCAAACAGATGACGGAAGTCATCAATATACTTACGAAATCTAAAAATACTTAATTGTCTGAAAATCAATTTTGGATGTCAAGTGTTCGAGGGGAAAAAAAAGAAGGAAGAGCAGTTCTGCTCAACAGAATTGTAGTGCTTTGTTGTACAGTGTATGAACAATAAAAACATGAAATTGAGAAGAAAAAAATAAAACTTCTGCAATAAATGAAGTGGCCGATGACCTGACCACCTTCAGTGGAGGTGTAAAATAATGCAGAGGGTTTGTGTGACCGCATTGCAATGTGGTGAACGTGCAGAAAAAAAAAATCCAATTTGACCTCGAAGGTAATTTAATAGCATAAACTATTGTGACAATGATTCATAATTGATTGAATGAAATTATTTACATTTAATGTACATTTTTCATAACATTTCCGATTTTACACCCATAAATATCAAAAGTTTGAAATATATATTTTGTTGCTTAAAA
>CM068952.1:2685354-2702931 GCA_035128595.1 Eptatretus atami | reverse complement strand
GCAGAGCACAGAACTGCATGCAATGACATGAGTACAGCATTTCAACCAGCTTTGAGAAGTTCAGCATGGATGCCACAGATTCCAGGAGCTTCACCCCATTTCAATCGGTTCACCGCAGGCTGTGTTTCCACAAGCGAAGGTGGATCACAGTTGATTGGAGGGTCAGCAAAAGAGATAGTAACACTCCTGACATCCAACTAAGAGCTGGTGGATCAACCTGGTAGAGCCACTCAAAGTAACCTGTCAAGCTGGCCTTCACTTCGGACTCCTCTGTCAAGAGCCTATCACGCTCAGTTCTGCCATTAAGCCTGGCCCTGCGTCTCTGGTCAATGGTGTCCAGTGTCTCTTGACAAGTAGTCAACAGGTCTTCAAATGACAAGTCGTCAACAGGTGAGGGTCAATATGGTCCTTTCACCATTCATGATGATGTCTGTAAATACACGGTGTTTCAAAAAGATTGATACAACTTTGACTTCCTGCCGTTTCTTTGTTTTTTGATTTGTACCGTTTTCCTTTTCAGGGATTGGTGGTATTTTCGTGGTGTTTGTTCCCTGGGATTTCTCGCTCTGCAGCTCAACTATGCCATTGACAGTGAAGCAGAAGACAAAAGTGGTGGCTGTGGTATGAGACTAAATCATATGTAGCATAAGGATGCTTGCTCAGGTGGGGGTGTGGGAGGCACAATCCTGGACAGGTCTCCACTCAAACGCATGATATGATATACAATGTGAATGATATTTCCATTAAAGAATAAGCAATCCAAAAGGGGGGCTGATAGGATGAACTAGAGGCCCAGATGTATGTCGACTCGCCTCAAAGCTGTCTCGCCTGGGTTGTAAACTCAGCCCAGCTTTAAACTGTCATCCTGGTGTTTCACAGGCGGGTTGATTCAATGTGTGTTCCGTCCCTTGGATGGATGGTAAACTGGCATTCCATCTGCCAGAATTAGTTGGTGGACGTTAAAGACCCCACATTTTCCGAGCTATTGCCAGCACCCTTGCCAAATTACAGATTCCTGCTCCAACTACTGCTGGGAAGGCAATGGCAAACCATCCAGTATAATCCTTGCAAAGGAAGCTGCTTAAGCGGCACCAGCATTTTGTGACAAACTATGAAGAGACAATCCAAAAACATGTTTTTGCAAACTTGAACTTTAGTTTTGTTTGAGTTTAAGAAAAGTGAAATCGTTGACTGATAAGTGAGAAATTCATGCCACAGAAGCAATTTGTAACTTGTTTCGTTCATACTGTGATACATTTGAGTGAAATCCATACTTACGAATGCTTTTGTGATTAAGTGACTTCATCTTTTCAGCTTCGTACCAGAACTACAAAAAAAAAAAAAACAGAAAGAGAAAGAGAAAATTGAACAAATTATTTCTAGAAGATGTATGAAGGTTAAGTTACTCATAGCTCGAACCACAACATTGTAACTCACTCAGAGCGACTCAGCCTCAAGGGCCAATAGGCATTAAATATCTATCACAGATAAAAAAGATCTACCAGGACAGTTCAGAGGTAAATTAAACTGTATTGGTTGAGCAGTTACAACACCATAATCTCCACATTCACACAAACTTACTTCCTGGATCCCGGTCACATGTATTGTTTCCTTCACAACAACCTGAAAGAGATGACAAGAGGTCACATTATCAGATCTCGGCTACATTGTGGGAAAGCGAGTAGAGTATGTGATATCTGTGTGTCGTGATATACAATGATTGTAACCATTTATACAGACATCTATGGAGGAGCTAAATGACAGAAAGGAACAACTTTTCATAGATGGAAGATCAAACGGAGAATAGGTAGACAATTACATGTGTACACACCACAGGTGAATGTGGTTAAGTGGCAGGAATTGGAAGAAGAATAAAAAAACTAGAACGGCACTCTTCGACGTCGCCAGATATGCCTCCTCCCACATTATTACGTCATTATACATATGTACATACATACATACTTGTGCAAAGTTTGATTTAAATCCCTGAACCGAGATTCATAATATTAAATAAATCTGGCTGCCAGACCATGCGTCCGATCAGGTTGAAACTGAAAAGATATATTCCCCATGACTATTAGATCATAATTGTGAAGTTTCACGGCGATTGATGAAGTGGTTCAAGAGAAATAAGTTTTTTTTTTTTAAGATTTTCGTTCAATCCAACATGGCTGCCAAACCGTGTGACCTATTCATTATTATTAGTGAACATCCTGGTATCCCCAAGGCTTGGGGAACATGTGGGCGAAGTTTCTCCTCGATGTGTCAAGCCTTTCTGGAGAAGATTTTTGAAGGCTTATTCTTCAAAAAAAAATCATAGCTGCCAAACCAAGTGACCTATGACATCATAGGTAGAGAACTTCCTCGTGGATAGGTGATAACACTGGTAAAGTTTTGCCTCAATGTGTTCAGCCGTTACGGAGAAGAATATTTTCAGACTGATCTGATAAATCGTTTGCCGCATGCAATTATGATGTCCTAACAACGTCACCTATGACATCATCAAAATATCACACTTATTTCCCACGGGGAGTACTTGACATGTGCTACGTTTGGAATGGCGAGCATTGATTACTGGTGGGACGTTAAAGAACCATGATATTGTTGCGGTTTTGAGAAACCGCGATTGTAAATGTACACTCACGACACGTAGGTCCTTCAATGTAGTTATTTCCGTAATAAATGTTTAGAATAGTCCCTTACCTGAAGATGGGTCAGTGGGATCCAAACTGTGTTGGAACGGGAAAATTAGTATTCACCACATATCTTTTCTTTTGCACATGGAAGGTTGGCGCAAGGCGTTGGCCGCCATTGATGCAGGCATGTGCCGATTCCTTCCTTACATTCCCTTTGTTCTTCTCTCTCTCTCTCTCTCTCTCTCTTCTCTCTCTCTCTCTCTCTCTCTCTCTCTCTCTCTTCTCTCTCTTCTCTCTCTTCCTCTCTTCTCTCTCTTCTCTCTCTTCTCCTCTCTTCTCTTCTTCTCTCTCTCTTCTCTCTCTCTTCTCTCTCTCTCTCTCTCTCTCTCTCTCTCTCTCTCTCTCTCTCTCTCTCTTCTCTGTCTGTTTTGTTGTTATTGATTTTTGTTTTGTTGTGTTTTTTTCTGTCTGTGAGTTGCTCCTCAAAAGGTAGACAGGTTTTGGTGTGTGGCAAGGAAGAATTGATTAGATTTGGGTGAAGATCCGAATCTGGATGTGGATACGAGAATTTTTTTAAGTTGTTGTGTCGTATCCAGCTTGTGGCTGCTGGTTGCATAATTTTCTGGAAACGTGGCTGTGCCGCTGATACAGGGCCCCCAGCCCCAAGCCGGTACTCATTTTGCCGACCTCGGAAGGATGACAGGCCGAGTCAACCCACCTGGTGTTAGTTGACGGTGTTATGGCATGATATTTCAATTGTGGTTATGACAAAACTTAGTGGATGAGTTGGGTATGTGCAGACATACTGTAGATCAAGCTGATTCGATTTTGGTTCAGGTCCAAATCCAGATCCAGTACCGTTCTGGTTATCGAAGCATTAACATCATACTGAGCCAATACACCCACTAACAGCCACTCGTAAAGAATTTGTAACATTATTGTGATGAAATTCCACACCATAGTAAAGTAAAATGAAACACTTTATCCAAAGGAAGCAAGTCTTGCATACATCCATGTTTATTGATTTTTCCAGTAATCTAAATGTCATGGAGGAGCTTAAGTGTATAACTCATCTCATGATCAGACACCACACTATGTTTACATAAATTATAAGGATACTGCAATAAACACAACTTTCCACCTCTTCGCCACAATGCCACATTACGATCTCTTCGCTACAAAATGCCACAACGTACTCTCACCTCTCTACAACCACCGCAACCGCCACCGATTCGTCGAACACTCACCGCAGCCTCGAGGGACGCTGAGACAAGGGTCAGGTTACTGCGGAGCATAACTCGAAGTCCGAACGTGCGCTGGAGCTCATTTGAGGACATGCAGGTAGTGCAGGGATTTCCCCAAAAATGCCACGATTGAATGGAGGCCAGCGCACGTTCGGGGCCAGAGTGCACTTCCGAGAACCATGGCCCCATGTTATGTCGGAGCTCCGACGCGTGGGCATGTCTGCGAGCAAATGAAGCCATCTTTCGATTTTGGGGCCTGGCGAGGCATGGCTACAACAGCTATGGACCAATGTGGAGGCTTGAATGTACCAACAGCTCCATTTGATCTGATTCTTGGCTCCTCCCCCACCCACGACTCATAAAAATTGCAAACTCAGCTCAGTTTGGGCTTAACTCAGGAGACTCGCCAGACGCCAGACCTCAACGGACATGCAAGAAGACTGCGACAGACATTGGATCTCGCCGGGGAAACAGGCGGTGGAGCAAGCAGGGTAAGCGTCAGCACTGAGCGAGAGGCGCCACAAGTCAGCGTTGTCAAGTGCGGAATCACGGGTTACTATTACGAGCCGGGGCTCCTCTCATTCTATCGACGCTCAGTTCGGCTGCATCCAGCAGCAACACTTACACGTACAGATTCTTACACTATTACGATAGGGTCTTTTCTCTTAGGCATCTTTCTCTACCATCTATCTCTTGCCTACTGTGCACACACAAGAGCAATCAGCATGGGCAAGCCCAACCAAGACCGTTCTTTTCAGAGCGAAACCACCATTTTCTTCAGAGTGAACCATACTGACTTGCATCTCACATCTTTCTCTTACACCATTATACACCCCACGTTGCTTTACACTCGCAACTCTCACTCCCACACCATTGATACCCTCGGTATTTCTCCCTCCTCCCCTTTTCCTAAGCATTTTGGGTTGCGCAGGTCCGCCGACCATGCCAGCTATTGAGAGATCGTTAATCCTCAACTGCTTCTTATCTCTCTGTGCTAACACTAATTTTCCTCAGGTTTTTGTGTGTGTGATGGCGCCTGTCATAGCATAAGTTAAGACTGTCTAATAATATTTGGGATAACTCTGTACTGTCTTCTTCTTTTGTAAACATTGTATGTCTTTTGCTGCACCCATGAATTCCTTGCTTTCACCTGCTGTACATTTGCAATAAATCCCTCACCATGCCACATTACTTTCTTCACTTTGTTAAATAAATGTGCCTGTTAGAAATGTACCCAGCTCATTTTTGTCATTTCCTCCATTGGTATAGCATGGTTCGCTCCTTAGTTTAGCCGGGATGTTATACCCCAAAATCTGCTTAATACCCGGTGCATACTTGGCAGCTCCGCTCGGCTGTACCTGATTCGGTAAGTAACTTAAGTAACGCAAGTACACATTGAGGGCGTGATTCCCCGATAAGGCGATCACATGCTCTTAGGTAAACGGCTGTCAGACAGAGGACCCTGGGTCACGTGGTCAAGTTATTAGCGTTCGCGGTCAAATAGCGATCCGCCATGACACAAAGTTATTCGTGTGCAACGGCCTGCGGTTCCCGGTGAGTCCGGAGAGGAACCAGGGGCAGCCCCTCCCTCGTGGTTCCCCTGTGACTCGAGGGCCGTGACAATATAAAGCTCTTTCTAACCACTCCCTGACTCAGTGCCTGATATTAATGTCTGGTACGTTCCGGGGTGACGTAGAAAGCTGAAATTTCACATGCCGACGGACATCAAAGCCGATACACCAGGAAAATCCACAGAATCATCGGACACTCTCCGTAAATGAAAATATAAATAAATGAAAATAAATAATCTCTCCATTATCTGAGTGAGTACAGGAGTTTCCCAGAAATTCAGTGTTTCTTAAGTTTCTGGATAAGATATCCACGAGGAATAGAATCAAAATATTTTCCGAAGTCTGTATATATGATGCCTATTCCTTGTTTGGATTGATCAAAATTGTTTTTCTCGTCATTAGGGAATTCTAGCATGTTCGTTCGACCCCGTCTGGTAACTGTATTCATCACAGAAGATGATATTTTGTTCATTGCTGAAGATATGCATCCAGTGAAGTATGATTTTTTTTCCCAACAGCTTAGCCATCCATGGTGTAAGAGAAACAGGCAGATAGTTGTTTGGATTCGTTTGAACACCTTTCTTGAAAATGGAACATACAGTCGCATTCGTCCACTCATCAGATAATACACCTGACGTGAAGCAGTCTCTGGAGATCATGCACATTTCTTTGGCAGAAGCTAATGTTTCCTTTAAAACGTGAGAGTAAATTCCATCAGGACGAAGATTTAGTATTATGAGTGTGATGTCCTGTTCATTGAGGTCAATGATGGTTCATTCTGCAAGTTTATATACTACTGTGTCATGGTAGACTATCAGCTTATGTCATAACTCGTACAAAATTATCATCCAATACATCAGCTATGGCTGTATTATTTGACAACCATCAAGCACTCAATGAAGGATTTGGGTTTGGTCAAGTTTTTGGCATCACTGTAGTAAAGTTTGGGATTGTTAATGGATTTGGCAAGCCAGGCTTCATACTTGTTTGGCAAGCATGAAGCCAAAGTGTCTGTGAGAGTTGCATACTGATACTACAGTACTTCATTTGGCAAGTCAAAGTGGCCGTGAGAATCTTGTATCTTGTTTTATCATGTGTAAATGTCAAGTAGGGCCATTATAATCAGTGATGAAGGCCAGACTTTTTATTTATTTATGTATTCTTACAGAGCTTTCCCCTCACAAAGCCAAAGGCTACTCTAGGTGGGGGCTAAAAAGATCTTAACATTCTTCTTTACAAATCTAAAATGTCTCGGTTGTCCGTCAGTCAACCATGGAGATTTGTGTCAGCACCCAGGTTTGGGCATTTTGAATGCCACAAACTAATCAATTCGTTTGTAGTAAGCTTGTGCAAAAACTGACCATTTGTGGTGCACAGAACTATTCTTTCCAAAGACTAGACCAGCCGATGACGTTGGTTGTCTGTTACCCCACGCACGCGAAGCGACAAGCGGGGTGAAGCAATTGGTTCACCTTGTCTGTCTATCTGTCTACAAATGTCACTTTATGATCGGGGAACAACTTGATTTTAATTGAATGTTACATTTTGAACACATCAGAAACATGAATCAGAAAACGAACCTGCAGTTTAGAAGTACTTTGGCTCGGAATTCTTCCCAAACTCACATGTGCAGAGACGAGTGAGAAAATTTTTACTCTGCCTGTCTGCCTGTCTGGCAGTCAAACAAAATTGAAAATCATTCCAAAGAGGAAACTTAGTTTGTTTTTAGGTAGCGGTAATCCTCGATTTGAATTCTGACCAGAAGGGTGTTACTGGAAAAACACGTGCTTCCTGGAGGAGCTGAGAGAGGGAGCTAGACCAGAGAGTGCAGGGTGAAGTAGGGGTAGAGGTTGTGGTTAACAGAGGCCACTGACCTGCCAGCAATGTGTGAGGAACAGCCTTGTGCTTTGGTCCCAGCACTTACGTAAACTAAACTAAAGAGTTCATGGAGCAGACACCATGCGCAGTGTTCAAGTTTTTAATATAATAATGATTTTAAGGATCGTTTTTAAAAAGTTCCGAGTTAGAGCTATGCCGCAGTATTACATCACCTTTATTCACCATGCCCAAAAGAACATGTCTGAGTACTGTACTGCAAAACTGGAGGTTCTTGAAAGTTATGAAGGCAATTTGTTTGTCTCGTGTTCAAGTATATAATTCTATTTAAGTAAAAGGTTTAAAGGGGTTTAAAGTTGTATAAATAAATTAGTTCTGCGTTTTACCCAGGGCCGATTTTCCAATAGGCAACATAGGCCATTGGCCTAGGGCCACCAGTAACGGGGCCCACCGGGGACTTGTAGGTTCTCTGATCGCCAAGGAGTAGGCTAGTAGGCCCTATAGTAAAATTAATAAAATAAAATAAGGAAACAGAAAATATAACAGTACATTTTTAAATGCCCGTTTCCCACCATCTATCTATCTATCTGTCTATCTATCTGTAGATTATATACATTAGTGGTGTATTTAGTGGATTCATTGTTATATTACGTGTGTTTTTGTGTTCTATTTTGTGATATTGGTATCTCTATACTAGACTTGAACTAATTTATTATTACTTTATGCTTACAGATTATTCTTGGAATCTTGGGGATTTTCATGAGTAGATTAATTATGTCGTCCCAGAAGAAAATATACGAGTGGCTCACAAAAGAGAAAGTAAAAGAAACCAAAGCTGCACAACTCCAATCACTTCCAAAGCTGACAACCTTTTTAAAACCAAAACCAAAAGAAGATTCAGAGCCTAGTACCGGTGACGGTAAACTCCCAGGCGATGACCACACGAACAAGGTCAGCTGGTCACAGTCACAGATATCGAGTGAATCAGCAATGGAAGTAGAAGTACCACCTGTGATTGAAGCTTCATCCGATTCATCTCAGTTGACCGATAAGAAACATTCTGTGGAACAAGATGTTAGTGCTGATTTGTGTGTATCGAGTGATCCAGCTGACTGGCAGATAATTGATGATTAATTGATTGAATATTAGTAAATCATCCTCGTGATCAAAACTGTGAACAAGGTGACTTCTCAAAAATCCACAAGAAGTGTGTGGTAGGGTGAAGGAAAGAGTCGATATGTTCCCATATCCTTGTTTACACGTAAAATGGCAAATGATGAAAAAGTTAAAAGGGAATGGCTTGTGCAATGTGCATTCTCCAAAAACTGGCGATGTATTTTGTGTTCCATGCAAGCTGTTCAGCAAGCAAGTCTCATTGTTTACAAGTGGGTTTAGTGACTGAAAAACTGCCGCGTAGAGTTGCTGAACATGAAAGTAGTAAAGAGCATAAAAACTCAGTTACTGCTTGGGGTGTAAGGGCAGTTGCAGCAAGTCGAATTGATTCCACTTTGGCTTTGCAAGTAGAAGTAGAGAGAAAATATTGGAGAGAAGTTCTTGTGCGCATAGTTGAAACACTAAAATTTTTGACATCAAGAGTCTTCCTCTCAGAGGTAGTGATTAAAGAATTGGCTCTAGCAACAATGGTAATGACCTTGGAGTACTAGAACTCTTAGCAAAATTTGACCCTCTTCTTGCACAGCATCTGGGTAAGTACGGTGCTGTAGGTCGTGGAAAGACTTCATATCTCTCAAAAACGATTTCTGATGACATGATCAATCTGATGGTTGAAGAAATTCACTCAGTTTATCATAAGTGAAGTGAAACAAGCCAAATATTATTCAGTAGTGTTGTTCCACACCGGACGTTAGTCATACTGACCAACTTACATTCATAGTCGTTATGTAAAACCTGACGGTAAACCTGTTGAGCGATTCTGAAGTTCATAGACATACATGACCATGGTGCAGAGAGCATAGCCTCAACTGTTGTAATTAATCGAAGATGTTGGTCTTGATTTGCGTGACATGAGACGCCAGAGTTATGACAATGCTGCCAATATGTCTGGCATTTACACTGGTCTCCAAGCCAGAATAAAGGCTATGAATCCCCTGGCATATTATGTCCCTTGTGCAGTCACTCCTTGAACCTTGTAGGAACATCAGCTGCCAGCAGTTGCCTTGCATCTGTTTCATATTTCAGTTTTTTACAAGCCTTATATAACTTCTTCTCAGCCTCCACATATAGATGGGATCACTTGAAAGCCGCACTACCAGCTGCAGGGATTGTACTGAAATCCCTATCAGATACTCGCTGGAGTGCAAGGGCTGATGCTGTTAAAGCAGTGTTTTTACATTACCATGAGATAAAGTCAGCACTGGAGAACATATGTTCTTACAGCAGACAAACTGTGGCTACAAAGCTTGAAGGTGAAGGTCTCAGAAAACAAATGGAATCATCTGAAACAGCACTTCTTACTGTAATATGGTATAGATTTTGACAAAGTTTAATGCAACCAGCTTATCACTTCAAAAAGTTGATACTGACCTTCTGTCAGTGTGAACCTGTATGAGAGTTTGATCTCCTTCATCTCTGAAATGAGACGGCGTCAGTTTGATGAAATAGAAGATCAGCGAGGACTTTTGCTGAGCCTATCTACACAGATACAACAAAAAGAACAAAAAAGAGAAAAAATTATTTGATGAATCAGTTGGGATAGAAACTCATCTTGATCCACGTCAAAAGTTCATGGTGGATAATTTTTACACAATATTAGATTGCCTTAGGAATGAATTAGAGCGCAGAGTGAATGCCTATTCAGAAATAAAGAAGCTGTTTAGCTTTTTAACAGAGTATGACAGTATGAACTATGATGACCTCAAAGCTCAACTGGAACTCCTTGTCAGTACCTATTCCAGTGACCTGGAGCATCTGTTTTAGATGAATTTTTGCAGTTTAAAGACATTTTGTCTTCTGAATCTGACAGGTCAGTGACAAACATTTCCACTTTGTTGAGGTCTAAAGATGGTATTTTGACAACTGCCTTTCCAAACATTAGTATCTTGGTAAGAATGTTCCTTACCATCCCCATTACAAACTGTCAAGGAGAGAGGTCTTTCTCTACTCTATCGAGGGTGAAGAATCACCTGAGATCAACTTTGGGACAAACCAGATTAAACTCACTTTCATTACTATGCATTGAATCTGACCTCCTACAATCCCTTGACACAAACAGTATCATTGACAAATTTGCCAAGGAAAAAAGGAGGAAAATGTCATTTTGAACTTCACATAGTGTGCTTGCAGAATTTATTATGCTTCAGTTTCATTGTATTTTTCCATTATTCCTATGTGTAAGATGTACATGATATGGAACTTGATTTACTTTGATTTACTTTGATGTACTTGATATGGAACTACTTTGATTAAAAATTATTGATGTGTTACATTATGTTGTAATTCTTTTTTTTTACATTACATATTACGATATATATAAATATATATATATAATATATATATTATAAATTTTTGGGGGGGCAGTGATAAGGTTTGGCCTTGGGCCCACAAGCAAGTAATAGTGCTGTGGCATGGCTGGAAAAAAATAGGTAACCCCTCCCCAGGGTAGAACAAAGCACAACCATATTTTTGGTTTATTAGGATGTCTGAAGTAGGAAATGGATGGTTGTGAAAAAAATATTGGGGATAGCATGATTTTTTTGGTGGAATTTGTAATTATAGTGCCTGAAATTTTTGTGCGTTTCGGAAAATCATAAAGATCATAAAAATGACTGTTAAATCTTCAATTATCAACCAATTTTCATAATTAAAATGTCATTTTGTACAGAATCAAGAGTATGTTGCTTTCAGATCATCTCAGCAGCTAAATCTGAATCATTAAGTTTTCAAAACTGAAAAAATGTGATTTACTAACTAATTTTATTCCGAAATGCTCTCTTACATTTTGTTGTATACTAATATTTTTTGCTTTAACACTGAAACTAGCAAATATATTTAACAAAACATTCTGCATAAAATGGTCCTGAATATGAAATTCACAAAGAGATTTAATCAAAATCATCACTGTCCAAGTCACTCTCATCTGCAGCAACAGGGGCTTCACGTTTGTTGTCACATTCCATACCGAGACATGAACAGAAGTCAGTGCAAGGCAATCCTAATGCCAAACAGTGGCACTTCTGTGAAGTCTTTCATTCAGCATCCATACAGTACATGTGAGTTAGGTCTCGGACTTCAATGGGTGCAGCCTCTTTCACATAGTAAACAGGTTGCATGGAAGATGTGTCCTCATCCCATCTCCAGCCATTACCAATTGGCTCAACTGTTGTGGTATCGAAACTTCACATTGCATCCATATAGTTAACTGGTACTTGGCACGCAACACATGTTGAAGGAAAGCATCCTCAGTTGGAGGAAATGCTGATGCAGGTTTGTCACTCTTGCAAGCAAATTCATACGGTAACTCATCTAAGGTTGTACATAAGTTGCGATTGGATTTCTTTTTGTTTCCATACAATGCTAATGTGTACCGACGAGCATCCTGCAGGTTTTCTGTCAAATCAGGAGTTGTGCCCAGGGTGCTCAGAGCAGGAAAATCCTCTGCATATTGAACTAGCTTACTGAAGGCTGTTTTCATCTGAAGGCTTACTGAAGACATTTTGAAGCATCTATCGGGCAGCGCTTGTACAGGACTGCAGCCATAGCATGGGTTGTGGATTGCCGTCAAGGGTCTCTTCATTTGGTCAAAATTATCAATGGCAGCATCCACCATAGCAAGGTCATTCACACTTTGAAGTCCACTAGGAATGTACACGGCTGTCCCTTTTTGGTCGTGCAACTGACGTAAGAAACCTCCGTACTTCACCGTAGGATACAGAGTAGCCCAAGTCATGAAGATGATCAACCAGTTTCTTACTCCCAAACAAATGATGCACAGAGATTCCTAAACCAAGACTTATTGTGTCCGTATTCGCTGACTCTGAGCAATGATATTTTGGCATATAGCAATGATCTTCAGCTCCCAAGTTTGAGAGTCACCATTGGCAAAGCACGATAGAGTCAAATGCTTGTTTGCTCACACACCATGATATAAAATCATAGACAATCTGGCACAAATTTTCCACACTCCTCTAGCAGGTCAGGTCAGGTCAGGTATGGGAGCATGTGCCAAACAGCGCGTCGCTGCGTCCACTTTCCGCCGGTACTCCAGGGGCCTCCGTCTGGCCATCCCCCAGGCAGATGCCAGGCCCATCCCCATCTCCTTGAGATATGGTCAACCTGCTGCAACCACGAGGCACGTGGTCGGCCCACTGGCCTCCTCCACTCACGAGACTCCCCCGCTGAGAGAATCTGGTGAGCAGGATCAGCGTCAGGAAAACGAGCCACATGTCCATACAGCCGCAACTGACGCTCACGGACGATGCAGGTAACAAATCTCATCCGAGTCTCTCTCAGCAACCGCTCGTTGGACACAAAATCCGACCAGCGATAGCCAAGGATTCTCCGAAGAGACCTGGTACCAAAGGAATTAAGTCTCCGTCTCAGATCCTTGGTCAGATCCAAGTCTCGCATCCATAGAGCAAGACTGGAAGTACCAAGGACCTGAAGACTCGGACTTTCGTCCTCCCGCACAGGTACCGCAGCGCCACACCCCATGATCCAGTGAATCCATGACTCCCCAGGCCCGACCCAGACGTCTATTGACCTCTGACTCACAGCCAGCAGAGACATGAATATCACTGCCAAGGTAAGTGAATCTCTCCACGACCTCTACATCCTCACCACAAACAGACACAGACAGGACAGCAGCATCCAAGATGTCACCGAAAGCCTGGATCTTAGTTTTGACCCAAGAAACCCGTAATCCCAGCGGCTCCGACTCCTCATTCAGCCCTCGAGGGCCCCCAAAAGGATATCTAAAGTCTCCGCAAAGATGACTGCATCATCTGCAAAATCAAGGTCCGAGATCTTGACATTCCCAAACGATGCACCGCAGCTTGATCTCTCCGACATCTCCCTAAAATCCAGTCCATACAAGTGCTGAAAAGTGTGGGGGCCAGTACACACCCCTGACGAACTCAGTAACAACTGGAAATAAGTCAGAGATGGTACCACCACACTTCACAGCACTCTCAGTACCAGAGTAGAGTTCAGACATCAGATCGATCAGTTTTGGTGGCACCCACGAAGACCAAGAATCCTCCAGAGGGCATCCCGATTCACTGAATCGAACGCTTTACAGAGATCAACATAGGCTGCAAGCAGCCCCTGCCGAAACTCTCGTCTGCGTTCGGTGAGGACACGAAGAGCAAGGATACGGTCAATCGTTGACCTCTTTGGTGTAAAGCCTGACTGCTCTGGACGCTGGTGCTCAAGCAGATGGTGGCGAACCCTATCAAAAATTATCCGAGCAAAGACCTTGCCCGGCACTGAGAGCAGCGTCACCCCTCGGTAGTTGTTGCAGTCTTGGCGATCACCCTTCCCTTTCCAGAGAGGAACAACAAGGCCCCTCTTCCAATCGTTGGGATGATGCCTGTGTTCCAGGCAGAGCACAAAACTGCATGCAACGACACGAGTGCAGCATTTCCACCAGCCTTGAGAAGTTCAGCATGGATGCCACAGATCCGGGAGCTTTGCCCGTTTCAACCGGTTCACCGCAGCCCGTGTTTCCACAAGCGAAGGTGGACCACAGTTGATTTGAGGGTCAGCAACAGGATTGTAACACCCTTGACGTCCAACTCGACAGCTGGGGCATCAGCCTGGTACAACCGCTCAAAGTAACCGCCCAGCGGGCCTTCACTTCAGACTCCTCTGTCAAGAGCCTACCACTCTCTGCTCTAACTGCAGTGCTCCGAGGGATGGCTTGGATGAACGCAATGCGCGAATTCCCCTGTAAGCGGGACGAGAATCACCTGTCCACAGGTGATGCTCTACCCCCTCACAGATTCCTCGCACATAGGCCTCCTTGTCCACCCTCAGTGCACGTACAGTTTTACGCCTCAGCTCCCTGAACAGCTCAGCTTTGCCATTCAGCCTGGCCCTGCGACTCTGGTCAATGGTATCCAGTGTCCCTTGAGAGACAAAATTCTTCTTTGCCCTGCGGTGAGTTCCAAGACATCCACCGGCAACATCAAGGATGGTGGTCTTGAAGGCACTCCACAACTCTTCAGGACCCCCCAAAGCACCCAGACCCCCCAAGTGTCCACTCAGCCTGTTCGCAAACTCCTCAGCTACTCTCTCATCCCTGAGCTTGCCAACATCCAGCCTAGGCTGGGATGGTACCATTCTCCAGATTTAAGGTGCAGCTTTAGAGTTGCTACAACAAGCCTGTGGTCAGTATTGAGGAACTGAGCACTCCGGTAGACCCTGCAGTTCTGGATCATCCTCCAGCGACCGTCAATGAGGACATGGTCAATCTCCTTTGCCACACCGCCAGCGTTGAATACCAAGTCCAGCGATGAGCTTGTGGGCGCTGAAACCATGAACCAGCCACCCTAAGTCCATGACTTCTTGCAAAGTCAAGGAACTTAGTGCTATTCTGGTTCATAGTTCTGACCCATGGGGACCAACACACATCTCATAACCATCCCTATCAGTTCCAGTCGATGCATTGAAATCCCCAAGACTAGAAGTGTATCTCGTCTGGGGCACTGATCAACCACAGACTCGAGCGTGGCGTAGAATGCGTCCTTCACGGTGAGATCACTCGCCTCAGTCGGAGCATAAACAGAGACCAGGGAAATGACACCTAATGAGTGACGAATCCTTAATCTCATAATACGCTCGTTGACCGGTGTTACCTCAATTATCATTGGGTCAGCTTATTGGACACAGCCACAGCAACTCCTTGGGTATGACAACCATCAGAGCGACCAGACCAATAGTAGGTGTAACCACCCACCATTATCTCGCGCAATCCGGTCTCCGAACCTCAGAGAGAGCTGCAATCCCGATGTCTAAACGCTTGAGCTCAGATGACAACAGAGACAGGTGATCATCCTCTCTTAGGGATAGGACATTCCAGGCACCCACCCGAAGGGACCGCCTCAGGTTAACCCAAGGAGACCGCCGTCTGGTGGACGACACCTCAGCACCACTCCGACACACTCTCCCGCAATCTGACCCAGGGATGTTACCCGTGGTTCCCTCCTATCATCAAAGATTGGGGGTCCCGAAGGCTTTGCCCCAATCCCGTCATCCGGTGAGCTGCCCTGCGAAGGGAAGCTGCACAGGAGTACTCCACGGAGTGGGTTTTCAGATTTTTTTGCGTTTTTGTGTTTTGCGGAATGAAGGATTTTAGGTGGCCGGAGTGCAAATCCTGCCACCAACCTCCTAATAAAAAAGTAACCCAACTGCAGGAGGACGTCCGCAGACACAGTTGGGCACTAGATATGGATGGCCGTTGCTCACAAGGAGCTCCTCCGCCCTTTGACAGGTTTTGTTTTTAATCCTGCTGGGTGTCCATATCCAAACACCCTCCTCACCAGAAAACCTGGTAGGGGAGACGGTTTAGTCGCCGACAACCCGACCATGGAAAGGTTAGTACAGGTTTACATGGTACCTGTAGCAGGTCACAGATCTAACCTGACCTGACAAGCGATCCTCTAGCTCCAGATCAAAACTAGATATGTAGTTGTCACTGTCAGTTATATTACTCATATGGCTTCTCAGGATTGCTGCTGAATGTCTTTGTAGGGCTAAATGTCTATGTAGGCTCAGGACTAAAAATAACAGGGAATGCGAGATCTGATATTCATCAAGCTGATCTTTTGCTGAATGTAAATGAGAAAACTCAATGTCTTCATCAGTTTCCATGTGTGATGCTGTTGGAATGCATCACCAATTGTCATGTTGCCTGAACAGACCAAGTCTGATTGTCCACGGCGTTGCACGAAGATTAGTCTGTTTCCATAATAATTTTTAGCTTTGTCTTTAACTTCCAGGACGAATATTGTTGTGCATCAGTCACCCCTATGTCAACCAATGCTTGGACATACTTTTCTTTCAGGAGAGAGAGGCTTGTCACAGTCAATTTTTGGGATAGCACTGATTTCTCGAGCTCATTCTGAACAACGTGGAATGCTTTCTCGTGACAAGTCTGTTCTTTGTCAGATGTGGCTGCCTTCGAACATGCTGCTTCAATGTTGCATCACTGATATAATGTCCATAACAACTCCGATGATACTTTGCATCAAAGGCAAAGAGGTCTGAATGTGTAAGCATTGAGTATGAATCTCTTCATCATTTCGTTTGGCGGCTGCTTCCAGAACTCTCTGTCTGGTGGATTTACCACTTCCAGTTGTAATTGGAGTCAATTTTTTCTGATTTATTGTCTCCTTTGCCACAAACAAAACATTGAGTACGGATATTGAAATTGGAGGAATGTGATCTACTGCTTCGCCGCAATGAGGGACTACTTGTAGATGGACCTGCGGCATCACATACATGTAATTGTTTGAGGAACTTGTATATTTTGCGCGGCAAAGTTTGTGGAAGCTCACATGAATCTCGCTGGAGAGAATTTGGTCTTCTCAGGGTGAAAATAATTCAAGACATCATCTTTGCATTTCTTACATACATTCATGATAGTCCTAAGGCCATCTTGGGTTGGATTCTGACAACAGCTCCTCCTTTTGTAAGGGATTTGAAGCACAATATACATTGTTTAGTGTTCAAACGAGGTTTCTTATCAGGAGGTTCACCATCCATTATGCTTTTCTTGTACTGTATTCAATGATGAAAGTTTCTCTGCCCTACAAAGACAAAGAAGGACTGGTAAAATAACAGGGACTAAAAACATGTTCCTCGGAATTGGATTTGACACATACACACTCTTATATATTTTTTAGGCAAAAAATACTGTCACAACCTAATTATGTACTGCCCTTTCAGATTTCCTACAAAATGACACCTTATTTGTGCAAATCGGTTAAAATTGCAGGTTTAACAGTCATTGTCGTGATTTCGCAACATTCGCCAAATTATTGGAGACTACTAACACAAATCATGACCAAAATACATGCTATCCCAATATATTTTTTCACAACCATCCATTTCCTACTTCAGACATCCCAATAAACCAAAAAATTATGTTGTGGTTTGTTCTACCTTGGGGAGGGGTTACCCTGCTTTTTAGGGCCTTATGGGGAATGGCCACAGCACTATAAATCCGCCCTGGTTTTACGCCATTTTACCCAGTGTCAAAACACCACCCTATCGAGCATGTCACATTAGTTCTTTGTGCCTGTTGTTGTCTCCTTTATTTTATGTTGTTGC
>CM068952.1:2668033-2679540 GCA_035128595.1 Eptatretus atami | reverse complement strand
GAAGGGGTGTCCACATACTTTTGGCCATGTAGTGTATTTACAACTCGCAAAGTATTACGTCATTTCCTGGTAACACCAGTTCCTTCCTTCCACCCCTTCCCCTTCCTCCTACCACCCACCTCCCTCCGGACTCCTGCCCCACCCCTTCTCCCTCCTCCTCCCACCCTGCTCCAGACTTCTGCCCCAACCCTCCACTCCCACAAAATAAATTTATTTTTCAAAAAGTATTCTAGTAAAGTCAATGATGTCATACACAGGGAAATTTTAGAAAATTACTTTACTACACGTGTCTTTTTAAAATGATTTTACACATTAGGCGACATACAGTACGTACAACTCACACGGATGCAATCATTGCAATGTTATCAGCTGCAATGGAACTGAAATGGGGGTCAAATTAGCAGAATGAAAGTGTTCAATTAAAGTCAATAACATCATACCCAGCGACGCTTTTTACAGAATTATTTTACCTTTTTTGCGCACGAATTACCAGTGTACTGCTGCATTGGACAACAAAAACCACACACAACACACACACACACCACACACGTATACATACATACATACATACTCTCTTCTATCTCTCTCACTTTGTACAATGTAGCACAGGTGACTGAACTGCATACGTAATCTTTGTGGGCTGGGGTCGGTGGCGAGGAGCGACTGCTAGGTGGAGCAGTAAGGTCGTCTCCACCGAGTACCCGGAATTGAAGGTCGTAACCCTTGGATAACTCCAAAGGTCACAGGTCCCTTAGCGGACCGTGGACGCCAATATTTCGACGGCGTGGGTAGGGTTAATTGCCTAATTTCAATATACCTAAGTACCCAGGTTGTCTAACTACCGGGGAAACCACACCCTCGACGGACCTCGGGCGGAATGGGCCGTTTACCGAGCCCGATCCGGGTGTAAAACGAGCGGGATTACCAAGATCCGTCGTCCAAATGAACAATGACAGCAACAAGGCCTCCCTAATTCCCAATTCGCACTGTGCTAAACCAATGAAAGAAACGACAGCAACGAGCTGGTACATTTAAAGAGGATTTATTTATGACAATAATCGGGGACGGGAGCACACAAAGAGCAGAGTTAAAACCGAATATGCAGTCAATGTGCAAGGGCGAGATACTTAAGCAATGTCTACTTATCGGACTGCGCCACAAACACACACACACACACACACACACACACACACACACACACACACACACAAAATAAATGGGCCGGTTGCCCTTTATTGTGCCCTACAGCTCAGAGGGAAGACGAGCTGAGGGAAGAACCTGGTCTTGCACCTGCCCGCTCGTGCGGTAACGTTGATCTTGTCCGTGGCGGGACTCGAACCCGTGCCGATATACCAGGCACCGAGGGACCAAAGATTCAGCCACAGATGCCAGCCAGCTCGAATAATGAAGAGGCGAGGGATCACTGCGACGAGACCAGAGCCAGCGACAAGACGAGACCAGCGCCAGCGACAAGACGAGACCAGCCACGAGATGATCGTGCCATCCCATCTATTTCTTCTCCCCACGGGGTCGGGGGGGGGGTACTGTCTCACGTCACCGCACCCCTCATTCGCCGGGGAAATCGACCGTCTCTTCGTGATTGGTCGGGAGGCGTGTCGGGGCATCTCGATCCCCCCCCCCCCGAAGAGACTCTGCTTCTCTTGGAGCTTGCTCTGCGCCCATTGGCTGAAAGGCGGCAAACGCGCTCGCCCCTTCGATTGGCCGAAGCGTGGAGTCAGAACTTCGGTGACCGAGGGAACTCCGCCCACATGCGTGTTCGGCACGCCATCGTGCGGGGAATGGTCCATCGTTTGTTGTTTGTTATTTTTTGTGGATATAAATTCTCGAGCTAGAAAATAACTCGCAGCGCACATACACTTAATCACCTTTAAACATTGGGATGGGACCTAACTAAAAACACATACTTATTGAATAACTGAACTGCAGGGACTGCTGACTGTCTGTGTGCAGGAGGCTTCCAAATTCGTAACAATACCTCGTCGTTCACGTCACGTTACCATCTCAATCACTCGGCACTTCCGCATCGTGAAAAAACGTGTGAACACCGTGGGGACGCATCACAGGTCTCTCTCAAAATATCGCCTTTCACTAGCAATTTCCACCTGTCGCTTGACTGAATATGTAGAAGGAGGGATATTCTTCTTTAAGTTTTATGGCGTTTTCAGAGCCACGAAGCTCCACATACGCCACGTGCCCAGACATAACAGCGGTGAACGAAGGATACTCAAATTTAGTATCCATAATACTAAATGGATTTCCTGCTCTCTTTTAAAAAGCTCAGACCCACCTTGCAGAGTCCGAAATGCTTCTGGTTCAAATGCTCGAAAATGTCTGGCAGATCCAACAGGTCAATCCCCACCACTTTAGTACTTTGAAATACTCAATCTTGGTCCATAGTTATATAGACAGGATTTTAAAAACAGATGGTTAAAATCTTCGGGTTTCCGACAAGTATCGTAGGTCCTAGTATAGTGTCACCCTATCCTATGGAGGTATGAATTCAGATGACAGTGCAAAAGGAGGGATGAAAACCTTTCTTAAATAAATGCACTTAATTGTAAGAATCGCTAATTTCTTAAATTTTTCCGATTTCACTCCACATTTTGAGACTTATTTAGTCCACGAGATCCGATCCTAAAATCCGAAGCCAGATTTTGATTGTATACTTCCGTTAGTCCGTGAGAGTTCATCATGGTTCCCAGGCAAGGCATTTTTGAGCAGGCCAAGCAAAATGGCGGCTTAAGAACCCAGCGATGTGACGGAGGGCTGAACAAGATGGCATGCCACCATTTTGGGAAGGCTTATTTTGTATTTTTGTGAGGAGCACCCCTAAATTATCTTCAAAAGGTGTGTTTAAATTTACCCAAACACCCAAACTTCATTCATGCACACCCTTGGAGTTCCCTTCTTATGCATGCAAAGTTTTGGGCCACTCGGTTTTATGGTCTTGGAGTTATGGATGACACACACACACACACACACAGATATTTATTATTATAGATAGCTTGGTCCAAGTCTTTCACGAACTGTCTGGCCATGTCTGAATTTCACCAAGGTTTAGGGCAGGAATGTGCCATGGTTCCGGCGATAACTCGTCTACTCTTCATGAAGGACACCATGGTATATTTAACATCCACCAACTAATTCTGACAGATGGGATGCACAGTTTAACATCAATCCGATAGCTGGCCAGCCCAGGGTGTCCTCAAATTACCGTTCCAAATTCAATCCGTAATAAAAAAAAAACATCTTTTTTGGCATGGGATACAGCGATGCAGTTCGCTGTTTGTGAAAGAGCATTTCTGAAAGTTTTATTGTTATGATTTGTCAAGATCATCATCCAAATCCAAAGGGACTTATGGGGACTGTGCTCGAACGACTAATGAACGTGTTCAACGTGTGCGGATCAGATGGGTGATGGATTGATGGTTTCTGGGGTAGGTGTAGCATAAGCATGAAGGCTCAAATGGCCTCCTTGTATATCCTTGTGACACCCTTCCCTCCTGAGCTTGGTCGGCCTGTCCCCTCCCTCTGGAGATGCTACCAGTCTCCATGAAGTTTTTGTGCCGCTCACGAATCGTTTTTCAAAATGGTGGCTTCCTTCCATAAGTCGTCCTGGAATGTCATTAAACTTGTGCAGCTGATTCAGTCTCTATAAACGAGGCAACACACTCCACTTTTTCTTGTGGGGACGACCTTTATTTATATAGTAAATGTGACGTCATGTGTTTCAGGTGACACCAGGGAAATTTTTAAAAAGTCAATAAACTTTGAGAAATATGTTCTTTCACATGCAGCAAACCGCATCGTTGTAATCCTATTTCATTATTTTTTTTTAATTTACATTTTAATTTAATGGAAATTTATGGGCACCCTGGATATGGTTCCATATAAGCATTCACGGATTATAAATTCTTCACTTCAATGCAATGGGGTAATCACAAAGAAATATGGCCATTGAAACCCCAAATATACCAACGGGCAAACCCACAACAGAATGGCACTGGGGGATCCTTTTGGTTATTTACCTTCTCATTAAAACCAAACTGCACAGCCCATGTGGCTTTGAGTCAGTGCTAGCAGACTCAGCAGGCAAGAGGAGGGCTAGCAGACTCACTGATCAGCGTTCCTCCAGCAAAATATAACAGGTTGCTTGTTTATGATGACTCTTTGACCGTAGCACACAAGATGAAGAGTTGCTGTCTTCAAAGAGTCTTGAGGGAGGTGAATCTGAATGTACAGGAATTCTTTTCCCAGAGTCAGAGCTCTCTGGATGCAATTGTGGCTGTGAATCACCTTTTGTCTTTGACATTTCATAGAAAAACTGCTGAGTTAACAACCATCCCAACTAGCGTTAGTTTAACATGGTTTTTCCTGTTCCCGATAACCGTTGTAATTTTCAAGAATTTTTTTTTTTAGGTGACTCGTCTCTTGGGGAACCCTGATAACCCATACAGTTTTCATAGGAACCAATGGCGAGTTTCCGTTGTAAATTTCAAATCTATGGAAGATAATGTGAAAAATACTTCAAAAGTATTGGAACACCGAAAAAGGAAGTTGTGCGTTTTTTGTTTTTTAAAAACTTTCAATATACAAGGTCGAGGCTCATGGAAGAGCTTTTGAAGAAAAGCATAAAACCGTGTAACATTTCAAACCCAAACGTGGGAAGGCGTACTTCTGAAGATTTGGATCGAGAGAGAGGGGAGTTACATATGCTGAGCAACAGAGTGCAAAATTATTGTCGAGATCAGATAGGACATGATTGTTCAAACAACCGAGGAGAGAAAGCATATTATGAAAATTATTTTCCTGCTATACAAGTGGCAGGCAATCACGAGCGAGTATGTTGCGCAGCGTCCATCAAACATGTTACATGGTCTTGCTACAAGCCCAGCCAGCACCATCTCAATAAAAAGACACATCGTTAAAACAGTGAGCAGCAACAGTGGCAAAAAGTCATGCTCTGGAATTCTCCTGGGCTGGAGATCATACAGAGCAAGACGTGGGAAGGAACACACTGGGACTTAGAGAGTGAGGAATATGTGTGGGGCCTGTGAACCACTTGGAGAGGAGTAAAGCTCATTTGGCTGTCATGATAACAGTTCGGGCCCACCCCCCAATAATCTGTTTTGGAATTGAAAACCATCGCAAGAACATGGATTGAAAGCTATTTCAAAGATAATAATTTTACATAAATAATGGACAAAAACTGATGAAAAGAAGAACATTCCCACATCTTCTTTTTTTGCTTTTACAACATTGACTAAGAAACATGTTGAGCGATTGTTTAGTTAGTGATAGATGAGGAAAGATTGAGAGAACTGGGATGGGGGTAAAAAAAAAAAAAAAAACTAGAGGAAAGCCCTCTGCAGACAGATAACCTTCACAAAGGGGTACATTAAGAAATGCACCAACTAAACACAACCAGCGACTCGAAAAATGGAGACTGTATTTTATTGGCAAACAAAGTCTCGGCTCGTGGAAGGGCTAAAACACAGAACAAAATGCAGTGGAAATTAGGAAGCACACCAACAACAGGGGATGTTCGCATAAAGAATGGGTGAGATGAAGAATGAGAGTAAGAAAATGCGGCACAGAATACCAATTGTGTGTTGCGGCCTGTTCGGGCAACGCACATCCAGCAGGGTGACAATAGAAAATGGAGCGGCCAGAGGCAGGTAGAGACTCGTAGTCCCACCCATCAGCAGAAGAGTTCGCTTAATGCTGTGGCAGCAGCTTTCGGGTGGGCAACAAACTGATGCGGCTCATGGGAGGGACTGGCTCTGCCTTCACTGGAGCTCTGCTGTGACGCATCCTCTCCAGCCAAACCCAGACCATACGAGCTTGTATACTTACTATCCGGGGCTCCTTTGAATGCCTCAGTCGACGCCCTGTCCCACGAGTTACCCAGACCTTCCCGCTCTTCGCCCATTGGCCATTCATTAATCACTCAAATGAAGCCCTGTCCCCAAACTTCTCGGGTTCCCCCAAATGTTCTCGGCTTGGCGTGAGTGCGCAAGACCGCTTTATTTAATAGTACATAAAAAAAACAGATTTACAGAGGATAAAACATTAGGAGGGGTTAAGGGAAAAGTGGTTTTAGACACAAACATTTGGAAGGTGGCGATACGCTGTCTAAACGATAATTGACACATATTCCTATTACAGTTCATTTTACCCCACTCTTATGCTAAAACATGAACTAATGGAAATAACTATTCTATTCTACACATTCTTAGCCCCTCGAAGTCACTTCCTCAACAATATTTTATAAACGAACTTGGTTGAAAAAAGATAACGTGTCATACTGTCGACCACCATGTGGCGTTTGAGGTCTTTGTCAGCACATCATGCGCAGAAAGACAGACAAACAAATAAATTGATCCAAATGCAATATTGCACTGGCAAGGTTAATAAATTGAAAAAAGTGTGTTTAATAAATAATCCAAAGGGATGGAGTCACAGCAAAAATATACTCAGGCGAATATCAATCAAAGAGGCGAAACAGCAAAATTTTGCAGAAATGCCACATGAGAAGTGACACCCTGCCACCGAGACAAAATGGAGGGAGCACAAGACAAGGCCTGGGCAGATTCAGCCAAGCAATAACGACTAAGCACACAGGGTCATGTTCAAGGACAAAGGAACGTGTAGTGGCTTCACCTCTGAAAAATGTCATAAGTTGTGGGAAGATTGGCATTGGGAATTTACAGCTGAATTGTTTAAAATTGAAGAGGTACCCAGTAAAGCAGTTGTGAACACAGGTGTGGGTGCCACTATTATGAGCATTGTGGTCATGGATAAAGGTGTAACCGGTTTGGATAAGATTACAAACTTGGAACGTCTTTGGTTATAACTGGCTATTGAAGCACCAGCCCCAATTCTAAGTCCTGGCTCTCTTGGGTTGCAATTTGGCAAGAAAGAATGGGAGGTAAATATGAAGGTAACACAGGGGGTGATCCTTGTCTGAAGGGCATAAACTTTCTTGTGTTCAATGACTGCCCAATGGACTTGACTCAGAGGTTCCTGAGAATTGGGTTGGAGGATCTGCTTCGAGACGAAGAAGAGGTTAATGAGTTGAAGCTGCATGAGTTGAGGATACCCACAGCTGTCACCCCACATCAAGCCATTGAAGGACTGCTTTCAGCCATCCACATCCACTTTCAGCATCTCACACATCAATTGAAACAGAGGTTCATGAGGTATATTTCTATATATTAGACGTTGATCAATACATTGACAAATTGAGCGGAAGTCATCACCTTTGTGCCTCATTGCACTGTCTGCCCAGAAGATCGCTATTTCTTGAGGTTTATGCCGAGCATTCTGGGGCAGATTAGATCATTTTGAAAGTCCCATGTTGTGCGAAGAGGCTGAACTATAATTAATTAATTATTCGGCCATTCGAGTTCGTCGAATCTGCATACACACACATACACACACGCACACACACACACACACACACACACATACATACACACACATACACACATACATACATACATACATACACACACACAAACACGCACACACACACACACGCCTGCACACATACACACATGCACACACAAACATGCACACACACATACATACACACACACATACACGCACACACATACAACATTACATACATACATACATACATACATACACACATACATGCACACACACACACACACACATACACATACATACATACACACATACATACATAAGTAGGGTGAATATACTGATTCTGGCTCACTTTTCCCCATGTAAATGAATGGGGGATTTTCACGATTCACTTTTTTTTTTCCCCTAAAATTTCACCCCCTTTTTATCCCAAGGTATATTTGTTTGTCTCCCCTTTTAACCTAGGGGCATTCTATTCAAATAACCAATGCGACAAGATAAAGATTGGTTCAAGTAGCAACGTAGTAATGTGGTTTGTTCAAGGTGATTCTGAAGAGATATCTGAAACCTGTAAGCCTAGGGACACTCATTTTCAAATAACCAATGCATATTGTTTAGCTCAATCATTGAACCTATAAAGATTTGTTCATTCTCATATTCCTTTAATAGTTTAATTTTCTTTGCACAATAATCCCCATCTAAAATATTTAAAAATAAAACATTTGAATCTTTATATTTTTCAAGATACCCCTTTGTGCCATTACGAAATGATATACTTCTCTTAATGATCTCATCTGACCACCTCCTGAGCCACATATCATTTTGAGATTATAGTAAATTGTTTTTCCATTGTTCAATTGATAACCATCGAAGTTTTCAGTCCATTCAAGGATATTTATTATTTTCTTTACATCCTCCAACTCATTGGTTTTAAATTGATTCGCTTATTTGTTTTATTTACCTTTGTTTTAGTTATTTTTTCAATAAGACTTATTTGATATTTTCCACATTCATTATGTTTTCCATTTATATACCAAGACTGAGATTTTCTCCACTCTTTAGTTTGATTAATACTTGGTTCGACCATTTATATACCGTGAAAAACGTGGCGGTAGCCCTTAAAAACCCTAACCCATCTTCCCATCGTTTAAACTTGTGTCCATATGGAACACAATCTATTCTATTCACTTTATCATACAATATCCATATGGAACACAATCTATTCCATTTTCTAAAATAAATCTCTTATCATCAAAGGCTCCTAATGCCTTTTTATTTACTTCTTCACTATATATCTTATGTTTATAACTTCTTATTGTATTCATTTTCCTATATTCTTCTTTCTTATTCATCAAACAATTATAATAATTTCTAAAAGTTATTGATTTCTTTATTACATATTTCTTTATTCCCTTTAACCTTTTATCATCTGATCACCATACTTATAAGCATATGCCTTTGCTCTCAATCCAATAAACTCACTCATTACTTTTCCACCCAACTCATCCTTAAACTTACCAATAACCTTTTCATTCTTTTTGAAAATAACTCACTCTTCTTACTAAAATTACTTGTATCATACACTCCAATATTTTTCTTCATATCGTTATAAACATCATCAGTTTTATATCTAGAATAAAGCTATCAGTGTCCATATACAACAATGAAACATTTTCACCATACTCTTTCTTTAAGTCATTATACAAATAATCATACATCAATATCTTTGATAAATCAAGAACTGCTGTTCCAATATAAATTGGTTTATCCATTACAATACTTTCCTTTTTCATATGAATAGCAGAAAAGTTCTCTGAAAAAACCTCTTCTCTATCAAAACTTGGTTATTTTATCAATCTAGAAGCTTCTTTCCAAGATGTTGCGAATCTAATGTTTTGCCTGTTTCTAACATTTTCCATATTCTTTCAAATACAGCATTATTCATTAATTTATAAAAGTCCTCTTCAAATTTTACTTTTGTATTTGCTCTCATATCTGTATTGAATTTAATATACTTTTTCATCCAAGGACTTTGTTTAAATTTTAAAACTCTATGAATTTTAGCTACTCTCAACCCAGCAGATAAATATTGTCTCAAGTTCCTTTGATGCAAAACATATCCCTCTTTATCATAAAATGTGTTAATAACTTTTCTGTTGATTTTCCTTTAATATTAAAACTTTTATGATAATCACTTAACCATTCTTTCTTTGGGTTTCTTTCTCACATGCAAAAGGAAGATCTTTATGCTTATTATGAAGATTACTTGGGTACTTCAAATCAACTTCAAAATAATAACCTTCTTCCTCCTCATTCAATTCCTCTTGAGAAGAAATAACAATATTCATCAAAGCCTTTTCATAATCCTTTTCTTCCACCCACTCTAATTTACCATAAGGCAGAGATTGAGACATTGCCCATCCATACAAATTATTAGCATCAAAATACATCAAATAATTACTATCTTTTTCACTCTTATAATTTGGAAGATATTTATTATTTGCTTTAGCATATCTTTTTGAACATACTTGTGATATTCCACCTCTCTTAGACTTCTCAATCATCAAAAGCATATCTACATCACTGATTAAATCAATATCTTGTTTTGTCATTTTCAACATTGCACTCCAAGCTAAACCAGGAGCTGTGAAATAGTGGGCAGGATCTAATCCATAACAATTTTATTATGACAGAGTGATCTAATGCTTAAAACACATCAGCTAACAATAAAATCTGTTTTTAGATACAAATTATGATATTCTCCAAGGTTCTTTATCTTAAATATTTTCCAAATTTCTTGTGCGTGTTTATATTCCTTATCACTTATCTCTTCTTCATAAAGGTTATATAGAAACTTTCTTTTGAAGGAAGTTGTGTTTCTTTAAATCTCATAAATGAATCCATATAATCATAAGGATAAATTCCCTTACTTGTAAGAATTTTCTCTTTACTTTGAATTTCATTCCTTGTTTGAATTTCCTCTCTAGTTGGAATTCCCTCTTTAACCAGAATTTCATCTATAATCAGAATTTCCTCTTTAGTTAGAATTTCATTCATTGTTCGAATTTTCTTTATAATTAGAATTTCATCTTCAGTTAGAATTTCTTCATTAATTTCCTCATTAATTAGAATTTCCTCTTGACTTTGAATTCTCTCTTTAATCTGAATTTCCTCTTTAGTTAGAATTTCCTCTTTTGGAAAGAATGAATTAAGATTTGGAAAAGAGCCCGTGGAGCTTAGATTTGATGCTAGGTTGGCTAGTGGTGTTGCCATAAACTTGTAAGAATCTAGAAACCTTATACGAGTTAAAGGTTTTGTGAATATCATTTTTGTAAATGAAATATACTTTTGACTTGTGCTTGTTATGGCAGAAATATTCCCTGGTGTTTTTGAAAGTTCATTTATAAATAGATGTGTATCATAGTTGGCGCTGTTGTGAAGAAAGACTGGAATAAAAGAAGGTAATTATAAATTAAGATTACAACAGGAATGAGCGGACCTCTATATTTACCAGTAAGATGACAATGATCCCTAACTTTAGACTCCTCAATTTCCTCCTCACAAATATGACAGATATTGTTCTTTCTGAATTCTAATTTTTCTTCTTTGGTTAATTTCATCGGTTCATTTGTTTCTTTCATTAATTTAGTTAGTCTTATACAATCCTTTTCTAATCGTTTTACAAACTCTTGTGAAGCATTTTTTCCACTATAATGTTCAAGTTTATTATACTTTTCTCCAACAGATGATTTGATATAATAACAGAAACCACAAGGAATATGTTTTTGATATTTATTTGTATATGATTCTTTTGGATTAGGAGAAGCAGTATTTATCTTTTTAAGGATACACTCAAAATCAGCGTATATCACAAATGGGTGCATCATAGATTTATTATAATCTTCAAAAGAAATCTTTTTCACCAGGTTTAGCATTGTAATTACAGCTGATTTATGATTACTACAATATTTTGAATGTTGTTCTAATCGTTCTTTTGTATGAAATGAATTAAGACATCGCTTACAAGGATATATTTGTTTGCTGTTCTGAATACCTGAGAAGAGAATAATCTTGTAAATTAATCTCTCTCTTTG
>CM068952.1:2661335-2663240 GCA_035128595.1 Eptatretus atami | reverse complement strand
GTATAATATGTGTAGTGTGTGGTTGATATATGTGTGTGTGTGTATAATTTTGTGTACGTGGTATGTTGTGTAATAATGTGTAATGTGTAGTATATATGTGTTAATGTGTGTGATACTATATGGTGGTGTAGTGTGTTATATATGTGCTTGTGTGATATATGTGTATGTGGTGGAACTTATGATATATGTGTGTGTGTAATATATTATGTGTATGTGTTGTCTAAGTGTGTAGTGTCTATGTTGTGTTTGGGTGGGTATATATGTGTAGTGTATGTGTGTGTATATCGTGTATGTGTGTGTATGTTGTGGTATTATGTGTGTTGTGTGTGTATATATGTGATGTGTATGTGTGTGTATATATGTGTATGTGTGTTATATATGTGTATATGTGTATAGTACGTGTATCATATATTATATAGTATATAGTATATATATATATATATATATATATGTGTATGTGTGTATATATGTTGTGTGGGTGTGTGTGTGTGTGTGTATATTTTGTATGTGTGTTGTAGTTAATGTGTGTATTATATATGTTGTGAATGTGTGTATATATGTGTATGTGTGTATATATGGTATGTTGTGTATATATGTGTGTGTGTATATAATGTGCGTGTATATATGTTGTTGTGTGTTATAGTGTGAGTGTGTATATATATAGTGTATGTGTGTGTTTTGTGTGGTTTATATATGTGGTGTATGTGTGTTATGATATGTGTTGTGTGTGTTATATGTGTGTGTGTATATATATGTGTATAGTGTGTGTATATATGTGTAATGTGTGTATATATGTGGTAATGTGTGTGTGTAGTGTATATTTATATATTATTATATATTATATATATGATATATATATTATAGTGTATGTGTGTATATGTGTTGTGTTTTATGTGTATATATGTGTATGTGGTATTATGTGTATATATGTGTGTGTGTGTGTATATATGTGTATGTGTGTATATATGTGTATGTGTGTATATTGTGTTTTGTGTATTGTATATGTGTATGTGTGTATATATTGTGTATGTGTGTATATGTGTGTATATATGTGTATGTGTGTTATATTGTTTAGTGTGTGTGTGTTGTGTGTGTGTTATATATTATGTGTATGTGTGTATATATGTGTATATATGTGTGTATGTGTGTATATATGTGTATGTGTGTATATTGTTGTGTGTGTGTGTATTATGTGTATGTGTGTATTTGTATAATGTGTGTGTGTGTGTATGTGTATGTGTGTATATATGTGTATATATGTGGTGTGTGTTGTGTATGGTGTAATTATTGTGTATGTGTGTATATATGTGTATGTGTGTATATATGTGTATGTGTATTGTATATATGTGTATGTGTATAATGTGTATGTGTTATATATGTGTATGTGTAGATATATGTGTATGTGTATGTGTATATATGTGTGTGTATGTGTATATGTTATGTGTAGAGGTGTGTGTATATATGTGTATATATGGTGTGTGTGTGTGTGTGTATATATGTGTATGTGTGTATATATGTGTGTGTGTGTGTGTGTGTGTATATATGTGTATGTGTGTATATATGTGTATGTGTGTATAATGTGTATGTGTGTAATATATGTGTATGTGTGTATTATAGTGTATGTGTGTATAATATTGTGTATATATGTGTATGTGTGTATATATGTGTATGTGTGTGTTTTGTATATATGTTATATGTGTATGTGTGTATATATGTGTATATATGTGTTGTGTGTATATATGGTGTGTGTTGTGTGTGTGTATATGTGTTGTGTGTATATAGTGTATGTGTAATGTGTATATATGTGTATGTGTGTATATATGTGTATGTGTATGTGTATATATGTGTATGTGTGTTATATGTGTATGTGTGATGTGTATTATGTGTATGTGTGTATATATGTGT
>CM068952.1:2638835-2653835 GCA_035128595.1 Eptatretus atami | reverse complement strand
TGGTGACAAAAGGTTGTGGACGAGTGGTGACAAAAGGTTGTGGACGAGTGGTGACAAAATGAAACAAACACTCAGGAAGGAAAAACTGTAAACCCGGATCGAGGTGGTCTTGTGGAGGGTTCATGGGGGTGGAAAAGATCATGGTTGTGGGTGAGGGATGACCGGAGATGCCGGTGAACAGTTGTGTTGAAGCCTTGAAGGGAAGAACGAGATTGAAGAGACTTGGAAGTTGGTTTTAAAAGTTACGTTTTGATCATGTTTTCCTTGATCAGGTTGTAATTTTATATTTCGAGTAATGAGTCGTTTTCCAGACCAGGTATGCCTCAATGACCTGTGTCTCGAAAACTGACCACCTGCTATGTGATGAGACACATCTGGTGTGCTTCGACTACCTGTATGTCACATTGTTTGACCTCGCTAGCAACTTGATATTTGGTGGACCCTTCCAAGTGTAAAAATTTTCTTTGAAGTCCGAGGAAGTCGATCTTTTGGGTGATTGACTTGACCTCGAGGAACCCGATGCACGAGCTTTTCCTGTTTGACTTTGCTTTCCACGCATTTGTTTCAGTGCTGCCCTTCATTCACCAATGCTTTCCGCTTTGTCCTTGATTTTGTTCCCAGCTTGTGCTGTGAGTGCGGGACAGTAATACCTCCAAACGCTGCAAACACTTGCCCTCCTTGCCTGCGTATTCGCACAGACGCAGCTCAGGGGATTCCTCGTCAAGCCCAGTTGGGCTTCTGTCGTCTCTGTGAGAGGTGAGGTGGCCCCAAATTATTGTACTGTATTTTTTATATATTTTATGTTATAGGATCGAAGGCTTGTAGTGGAGCTAGCTGCCACACAGACATGGATGCCAATTCAAATGCACGAGACGAGCACAGCCACTGATCTTGCGGGCATGTGCCATCACTTCCTGGGGTACTCTGGGTACCAGCGACGTCACAACAATGGCACCACTTTTCTCACCACACTCGGCGGAGCACTTCCCAACGAGAAATTTCCTCCTCCCCATAGATCCCAACCTCTCGGGATTATCCGTGCTCTTATCCTTATAAATGCTGAATGCCAGGCAAGGAAGCAGCGTTTTGATACAACTCGGCCGGGGTTTGAACCACCGATCTCCCAGACTCGGAGCAAACGTTCCAACCATTACACCACCGAGTCTGATAAAATGATTAACAAAGTCGTGTAGTTCAGTCGATTTGTATAAAATAAAACAATTGTGCCGTTTTTTCATGAAAGCATGACGCTTGACACATTTCTATATTATGTTCTTCTGAAAAAATTCAGATGTGAAGCCATTGTGACAATGGCGTTATTTTAACGACCAATGTCATTGTCACCAAAAAAACAAGGTGTTCAAGATGCCTTGTTATCAAATCTTGCCAGGTATGAGCAGTAAACGATGCATGCTATCGCATTTTCGAATGTGCACATTAGGGATACAACTTTTTTGCAACTCCATAGTCCTGTATCATATTCTGATGAGCTTTTGCTAGAAACATGAAAATAATGTTTTTTTTTGATTTTGTTCAAAAAGTTCACCCATGACTAACTTTGAATTTGCATGACTTGCATGACCTTAATTGCTCGCTCACAGCATTGATTGCTTCTGCTGATGTTTAGTTTTGATGGCTCTTGTTTCCAGTGATTTGTCAAGGATTTCAAAGCAGTCTTGTAGGGTAGTAAGGCTTTTTTAAAGTTAAATAAGTAATTAAACAGGGTTCTAGTTTTTGGAAATCCACCCAAATGCAACCGAGTATAAAAATTTCAAAGTTAGTCATGGGTGAACTTTTTTGAACAAATACAAAAAAAACATTGATTTTCATTGTTTTCTAGCAAAAGCTCATCAGAATATATACAGGACTATGGAGTTGCAAAAAAGTTGTATGCCCGCTAATGCAGCATACGACACGATGCATTGTCGTGTCGATTGCTATTATCTTTGGTTTACTCTCTTCCTTCCGCTCGGATTTCTATCCTCTTTCTTTCGCTCAGATTTATATTCTCTTCTTTTCCCCTTTCTCTTCCTTTTGCTCAGATTTGCTCTTTCTCTTCCCTTCGCTTTTGAAAAATAGGTTTAGGGGAACCAAGTCTAAAATTTATCAACTTAAAAAAAAAAAAACTGCTACTGAACATACTGTACAGTAATAATGAAAAACACTTAAAATTGTACTTACTTTTGATGATGATGAAGGAGGGCATTGGAGGTTATTGAGATGACATCGACGTCCCTGGCTTCGGGTTTTCATAATCGTCGGACTTTGATGAAGGAGGTGGTCTTTGTCTGCTTTGCCTTGTTCTGCATGTCCTTATATAGACCTCCGTATAAGGTGCCATGACTGCGTCCATCTCGTGCTTGAATTTCAAGCATCTCTCCATGAAGACGAGCAAAAACCTCAAGATATGCGACTCATTCTGCTTTATCCCAAGTGCTCCTCAGCTTTATCATATTTCCCCCTCCTCACTTCAAACCAAACAAACAAATATGTTCACTTAAAAAATAAAAAAATAAAAAATGAACTCTTTCTTCATATCATTTCCTTCCTTGTTTCGTTCTTTATTTCTTCCTTTCTAATTACCTCCCAATTAAACCAACATTCCTCTTAATTGAATTGATTTTCTTCTTACTTTAAAAGCTTTTAATAACATTTTATAATGTTGCATTTGCCTCATTTCATGAAAACCCCACATGTTCTTATTATATTCTTCATAACTATCTACTCTCACCGACACCCCACAATGTTATTAAAAGACGAGCGAAAATTTTGTCACGCAACATCACACGATATCGAACTAAATCGCGTGATGGTCCGTGCAGCACGGTATCGAAAGAGCAACTGTGAGGTGAGATGGGGATGTGTGGTTGTGTATTCGTCTGTGCCAGACCGCGATCGAGCGAGGGACCCATGCCACGATGGGTACATTTTACCGCGATGAAGCGAAACCGCGATGCGGAATCCCGCATTCAAGGCGCTCCTGCTGTAATTACAAACCTACATAATATAATGCCACCTGCTGGCCATCTAAAACTTACCTTGCATGACCAGATAATGTAATATTTTCAGTCCTAACAAAATCATTCTGACTTCCCAAACTTGGTGGCATAATGGTTAGAGCATTCACTCCGAGTCTGGGCGGTCCAGGGTTCAAATCCAAATCTGGCCGATGCATGCCAACGATTTAAAAAGCGGTACGTGCTCCTTCCTTAATTGACGCTCTGCATTTAAAAGGACAGAGCACGGAAAAACAACCATGTGTTGGAAACCGTTGCACAGACTTGAGCTTTAACGTCCTCCTCCGGTGTTCAAGCTCCTTGAAATAGAACTCGTATTATGATTTGATGCCATTTAGGCAAACTTCAAAATCGATGATAATCTCAATTTCCATGACTGTTACTGATGTATCACATCAAATTATGATAATAATACTGTTCAGTGATATTTGCTTTATGAATTTGGTTTGTATAATATTTGGCTTAATGAGAGTCGAATCAGTTTTTCAGTTTATCTCTGAAAATATTTGAGAGCAAGCTGAAAGAATGTTGTATTGTATGCCCTTGATTCAGGTATCTCACTCCTCCCAGTCATTGGGTGTCCTGTGCATTGGAGTCGAGGGAACTGCTGACCATATGCCTGAAAAAGCTGAAATCTTCTTTGACAAAGGTGGGTTGTAATATACGTAAAGAGCTTCATGCTTGTATTTTTTTTTTCTTTGCTGCCTTAGTTGTATACATTTCACAGTGGTTTATGGCCTGTTTTTGTAGGTTCATCTAGTAGATGCTGGATTCATTTGGACTGAACCACATTCGAGGAGAATAAAAGTGAAGTTGACAATTCAGAAAGAGGTAATTACCTTTGCCGGAGGAGAGGGTATTGCATTTGGATGTGTCTGTTTGTCCACACAGACCTTTAGTGTTTTTCTCCGCAACCGCTTGTCGGATTGAGAATTTTCACCATAGGAGTGACGACTCATGTGCAATGTTTCGTTGATAATTATGACGTCATGTTGTTGTGGAAATGGGCCCTTAGTGGGTTATTAAATATAGGATTAGCCCAGATCCCCCCTTAAATGCATGTTTAGCCAGGTTGTTTGGTAATCGGACGTTACATGTGTGTCGGGAGGTGTAGCAGGCTGTCCAGTGTTCACGCAGTGGTGGTGTACCGAGAGGCGCCGTTCTTCTTCTTCCTTCCCCCCTCCGGACCAGCCCCCGCCCGGTGCCCTGAGACTCAGTCAACGAGACGTGTCAGCAACCAATTAGCGGAGAGCGGCTGCCAACTCAAAGGATGGACCAATCACGTATCCCCGGAGGCGGTCCAGAAGAGCGAGCCCCAAGAAGGCAAGGGAGAAACTGCTAGTGTCGAGTCTGCGATCGGCTCCGTGAGAAAGGCTCGCCCCGAAAGGAACTGGCTGCTTTGTCGGTCTGGGAACGGCTAGTGTAGAGTCCGCGATCTGCTGTATGGGGAGTGGTTTTGGGGGTCTGCCATCTGCTTCATGAGGAGTGGCTTGACGAGCTGTTCCTCCTTGGCGATGGACCCAGCGGCAGGTCGTCCCCAGGTTCATCCTGAACCCAACCACGGAGCCTCTGGCTATCTTTGCTCCCTGCACGGCTCGACACGTCTTTCATCCGTCGATCCGCCTGCGAGAGCCCAACACCCAGATTTGGCCTAGTCTGGTGAACAGGCCAGGCCTGGATTCCATACTGGACTTGTGAGAAACCAGCTGGAACATACCATAGATCTTCCTCTCCTGTGCCGTCGACTTCACGGGGCTGGCCGCGCCGAGGCTGTGCGTGAGCGGTGCGACAAAGGATGTTGCCGCCATCTTGCCGCGCTGCATGCTCGAGCTTGGGTGCTTGAATCCGTTGACATCGGCTTGTCACAAGCCCGCATTCGTGCTTCGACACCCTTTCCCCTCGTCCATGAGGCATCACCAAGTACTCAGTGTCTTGTCTGCATGTCGTCAGGCCTAAGGTTTATCTCGCTAGGGTTCCCCTCAAACCATATCCGCAGCTCCCTAGTTAAGAGCGGGTTACAGATTTATTATAACGTTCGTGAATGCTTTGCTTGTGTCGTGTTCCCCGATGTGTCCCAATAAGTTGGCTGAGTTATACGAAAGTTGCCGCCTTGAATTTATTTGTGCCGCGCCGAGGAACAATCCGCTCGATTTGTATATAAACCAAAACGGGCTACGGACTGCAGACTTCGCTCGGTCTCTGACAAACCAGTCTGTAGCCGGGGTCTATGTCCCAACTGGTACGGCCAGGTGTACGTTGGTATCGCGATCTGAGGCACGTGACCCGAGACCTGTGCCGAACTAGCCGCGTTGTAACCCCGAGACGGCGGTGCTGTTAAGTGACGCCGAATCATCAACATTTGGCTGTCAAGAGTAGGGTGCGAATCCCTCTGTCGCCGATCCATAACAATATGTCTTGTGGTCTGGCAGCCATGTTGGAAAATATTGGAAAAAACTGGACCTCTGTATCTCAACGCACCAAGGAAAAAATGAAACTTGGCACGTAGCAAGTACTCCTCATGGGGAAAAAGTGTGATTTTTTTTTATTTAATTTTTTTTCTTTTAAATGACATCAAAGGTGCCTTCATTATGATGTCATAATTGCATATGTAGAATGTGACATCTGGTCAGTAGGAAAATATTTGAGGGCCATCTCGGGATAAATTGGTCCACAGAAAAAAAAATTGATGATGTCATCAGTCATGTGATTTGGCAACCATTTTTTTGTTTTTGAAAAAAAACGTTCAAAAATTGTAATGTACTTAAATAGACAAGGACGAAGGCTCTGAAGTGGGAACAACAGGTTTAATCCCGACACGGGCACAACACAGCACAGCATGGGAACATGGGTGGGTCACATGACTCTGCCTAACCACACCCCAGTGCACCCATGTATGCATGCATTAGCATAAACTACTGATACATCTCATCTCCCCCCCCCCCCTTTTTTATTTTTTTTTATTTACAAATCAAGATACTCAGGAGGCTTACAAACACGAGCTGATCTTCTAAGGGCGAGTGGAGGGCTCTCATTGCTTGCAACTGCTGTGGGCTTCTCAATAAGGGGTACAAGGCCGTGAAGGAGTTCAGGTACATTGATGGGTGAAAAGCTTTCATGAGGAAACACCTCAGGTTCAAACACAGGTGGTGTTAACACAGGAGAGGGTGACAAAGGCACTTGAGCCGGTTCAATTTTTGGCTCCCTGTGATGTAGCCTGAGTTGGTCAACATGTTTCCACATGCATCTACCATCACACAACTTCACAAGAAACATCATTTCACCAATGTTATCGACAACAATTTCAGATAATCACTTGGTTCCACATCCGGAGTTCAACACGTACACAGGATCATTGATCTGGAAGTTGCGGTGTACAGACGTTTGGTCGTGATTACGTTTCTGTTGACACTTGTTATTCTCAACCTGGACCGTTATGTCCGGGTGCACTAATGATAACTGTGTTGTTAATTCACAACCCATCAGAAGCTTGGCAGGTGAGCGACCGGTGGTTTGATGTGGTCTGGTGCGGTAGTTGAGCAACACATGAGCTAGACAAGATTGAATGGAGTCTTCCTTGACTCGGCTTAGACCGTTCTTGATCTGAACAGCACGTTCGGCTTGACCATTACTGGCAGGTTTGGAGGGGGCAGATGTGTAGGGCTTAATGCCATTCATTTTACAAAAGCTCTGAAACTCTGAACTCGTAAATGACGATCCATTATCTGATAAAATGGCGTTTGGAATACCATGTTGTGCAAACATGGTACCAAGAGCTTCAATTGTTACAGCAGGGGATGAGGATGGCACCACAAGAACTTCAATCCATTTGGAGTGGGCATCAACTGCGATAAGGAAAAGCTTCCCTTGAAATGGACCAGCATGGTTTATGTTTAGTCTGCACCATGGTTTTGATGGCCATGACCACATGGCCAATGGAGACTGTGGTGGTGCCTTGGCATGGGCTTGACAAGTGCAACAATGGTGTGCACTGGACTCGATCTCACTGTCCAAACCAGGCCACCAAACATGGGCTCGGGCAACAGCCTTCATGGTGACTATGCCTGGACGCGCATTGTGGAGTTCACTGATAATTTTCCCGCGGAGTTTAGGTGGAATTATCACTCGGCTACCCCAACGCAGACAGTCTGCATCAACAGAGAGCCCGTCCTTCCGGATGAGGTACGGTTTTGCCCCTTCCGGTAGTGATGCCCAATCACCTGACATAACACAGCGTTTAATTTGTTACAAATCTGGATTGCTATTGGGAGCACAAGCAATCTGCTCAGCGGTTACGGGTGCTTCATCGTGAATGACGTTGGTCATGAGATGAATGATATCGCCAGATTGTGGAGGTTCTGGGATGGTTATGGGAAGCGGCAAGTGACTGAGCGCATCAGCACAGTACATTTCCTTACCCAGGAGGTAAACCAGTGAATAGTCATAACCGGCAAGGGTCAACGCCCAACATTGTACATGACCTGATGATGTGCGCAGAATGGCTCTGGTTTCTCCCAGGAGACCTAATAAGGGTTTGTGATCAGTCTCTAAGGTAATGTCTTCCAAAGACATATTGGTGCATCTTTAAGGTGCCACAGACACATGCTAACGCTTCTCGTTCTCCATGAGCATAGCGACGTTCAGTGTCAGATAGGGTTCGTGATGCATATGCAACATGCTGGAGATTACCGGTTCTATTTGTTTGCAACAACGCACACCCAATGCCATATGAAGAGCCATCACAACTGAGAACAAGTTCCTTGGATGGGTCGTAATGGACAAGTAACGGCAAGGAGGACGGCATGGTTTTAGCGGCCTTGAACACTCTTGTTTGGGCAGCTTCCCATTTCCAGACAACGCCTTTCCTGAGAAGATGCAGAGGCTTGATGGTTGTGCTTAGTTGAGCCAGAAAATTACCAAAGTCGGTCAACATAACCAGGAATGCACAAAGTTCTGAAATGTTTTGTGGCATTGGTGCATTCGCAATTGCTTCAACTTTGCTCGGAGAGGGCAAAATGCCTTGACAGGAGATTTAATGACCCAGGTATTCAACTTCACGTGCCATAAAGGTACACTTCTCATGCCTTAGGCATAATCCAGCTTGTGACAGCCGATTGAGGACTTTGTTTAGGTTCTCGATGTGTTCATGTTGTGACTTGCCAGTTACTAGTATGTCGTCCTGGAATATGATTGTCTTTGGTACAGTTTTCAATAATGTCTCCATCTTGCGTTGGTAAGATTGGTGCAGAGAGCGATGTCAAATGGCATCTGTTGTATCGAGTATGTCTGATGAGTTGGTTGATGCTGTATACGGGCCTTGGAATCTCATCGCAGTTCCATTGAGCATACCCATTGTGTCAAGTCAAGCTTAGTATTCGCACCGCATGAGTAGAGTGGTGAACAGATCCTCGTGCTTTGGGCAAAGGGTCCTCCACTTTGAATGCCGTGATGCGTCCGTTTTGTAGCCCCACAATTGCGCAGTTCCATCTGCTTTGAGTAATGAATGAGAGGTGCTGCCCAGCGAGTGGTCGACTGGTGAAGTGATGCCCTCCTCTGCAGGCGTCAAACTCCACGATTCAATGACGTCATGTAGGGCACAGGATAGCCTTGGGAACAATGGCTGAGATCTGCAGAAACAATATCCTACTTTGGGCCCTGCCAAAAAGGATGCCAACACCATGCGAACAGGCAGGGCTACTGTTGAGCTGGTATCGATCCAGCATCAGAGTTGGAGACTCTGTTTACATCACTTTCCAATCATGTCTTGATTATTCGTAAAAATCTTCGCCTTAGGGGTGGTCCTTCCCACGCACTATCAGTCGTGATAGGACATGAGTGCTGTTTCAGTCTCCTATATTAGTTACGTTAGCTTAAGCAACTACAGGACTACCTCCTTGGTGTATGTTTCAAGTCAGAAGATTATTTTAGGCGTGGAGTGCAGGGAGCCTTTTTCTTCGAGGGTTAGATGGAGGTGAACTTAGCTCTCGCTATAATGTCTGGAAGCGGCCGGCTATAATGTTAACGTTCCATCCTTACCTGTGGATCTTATTGGATTGTATCATTTGTCAACGTTGATAATTGGAGTCATCGAGCTCTTGGTTCCAGAGAAGAAGAACCTCATAAAGTTCGCACTTCGGCTGCAGGTGTGTCTGTGACCTATCGTCCGCGGCAGTCAGGGTCTACCGTGCTCAATGTGTAGAGCAGGAGACAGTTCGTCATCTTGGATCGAGACAATGCACCTTTTAAGTGTCCGTTACCACAGTTGTTGTGCACATGGTATTTATTCTTTGCACTGAACATTTGAAGTTGATTGATGAGGACCACACATTGGAGAGCAAGAGTTACGTTCCAACTTCTGTTCGGTGGAGAGTTCAGAAATGTGGGGAGGTGGAGGTGGATTTGTGGTGGCTTGCTATAACACTTTTGGCGTTGTAGCCAAAGGTGACTCTTGTTAACGTATGGTGTTCCTTGGGCTGGATATTGCTTTTGACTTGTTGGAGATTCATTCAGGGGCTGGGCGTGCGGGGCAGTTTGCATATATCACGCAGTTGCTTATTTCAAGATGTTTCAGCCAAAATTTGGGGTCTGATCAGGAAGGAGTTTCTGCAGAATTGAGGTCGTCATGATGCTATTATAAAGAAATCATGCATCTCTTCGAGTTTATTGTAACTACACAAGTTCGGTTGTAGTCGGCGGTGATAATCTTCCATGAACTCAGATATGCTGACTTGACCATCATTGACGATGGTGGGTATAGGGAAGATGTATACTGGGAATTGATTTTACCCGGTTTTAGGGTGATAGTCTTTTCAAGAGATTGGGAACGTAGGGCTCTTCATACGACTGGTGGTTCAGGTTTTTGCTTTGGGCAAGAAGAGTCTTAATTAGGTTGTACGTCAGGGCGCCGCAACGTCAGTATACAGTCGCTTCTGCCGTTTCACGTCCTCATCGGTGTCCGGATTTTGGTCTTGCCCACGAATACTGCTTCAGGACGATGGTTGGTCTCCCAATACATCCCCCATGCGTATATGCTTGCTAATATGCCGATGCTTGTTGGACGAATGGAATGCCAGTTCGTCGCCACTGTGGTTGTAATGTGATTCATAGAGCACAGGTAGGGACGAGGCTCTGAATGGGACAACAGTGGTTAGAGTCTCCGACTTGTTTCGGCGCCTAGCACAGACAGCACGACGAGCATCGAAAGGTGCGGGGTGTCACATGACTGTGCTGTACTTGCGACGCTCTGGTGCACTCTCATGTATGCATGCATAGCATAAACTTGCTGATTCATCTCAAAAACCTCTCTCTAAATTGGGTGAACACATAGTGGCGAAACTTAATGTATTGACTCACCTATCATGAGGAAGCAAAAACTCATTCACTACATATGATGGGTCGTATGGCACATGCGTTTGCAGCCATTTGGATTTTGACCCTAAAACCATAAAATTAATTAATCTTCAGGAAATCGGTGGACAGATTGAGGGAAGACTTCAGACGCAATGTTCCCGCAAGCCTTCGGGATACCAGGGTATCTTCACGAATAAATTGATGTCATTTGTGGTCTGGCAGCCTATTTGGATGAGCGAGATAATCTTTAAAATAAAAAAATTTTCGTTTTGGACCCTTCATTGGGCATCGGACTTTGAAACTTCACAGTCTTACGTATCTGTAGATAGTGATGGGTGAATAATAACAGGAGTGTTTAAATTTGCAACTTGAGTTGGATGCAGTTTGTGGCGAGCCAGATTTTTGTTTTCTTTGGTTTTTTTTTTTTAATAATGCTTCAGTTGGCTTTGTGGGTATGAGTTTGTAGGGTAGAGGATTATCAGCTGAAATGTGAATCCATCGCAGATTCCTCTCTTAGAGTGGTTCTTCATTTTCTTTTGCTTGTTGGGTTGGCCTTGATGACTTCATTGCAGTATTTGTACCTGAATTTTTGGTTTCCCATTGTATTTTATGTGTTGGTATTTTTTTTAATCCTGTTCTGAGATTCATTTTAATCATAATCTAAAGCGTTGCATGGGTCATGGGTCACGTGAATGATCAAACGGGACATCTTGGTACCGGGGCGTTCATCATGGCGCAGCATTCTTAAAGTTGGCAGGGTTGGTCTAGTTTTGTCTCTTATTATTACATAACACCAGAACACACAGTGGCCTACGTAAAACACGGGGGGGTGTGGTTGTGGGGGTTTGTGTGGTGTGAGGTTTTACGAGCACAATTAACTCCACACACGGGACACAAGTGTGCAATACGTGGTTGGAATGTCTCCAATCTCTGGATTGCTGCTTTTTCTTGTTTGACTTGCATCTGCCGATACCTCCTGTATGGCGTTCAATTGAGTGCAACAGCTGGATTATTTTCATCTTGCGTGCATATGGTTTGACTCCATTAATTGTGCTTCTCCAGTGCGAACTCTTAGGTGCGTGTTTGCAGCAGGTTGTGGTGGTAGATTGTTGGTGTTTCGGAGTACTTTTGTTGTTGTGATTGCCACGATGGTGTTGTTTGATAATGCGATAAGACTTTTGGAGAGCGTTGTGACAGCTTCGGCATTGGCAGGTCGGATTGCCATATAGGTCTATAATGTATTGATGTTGCATTCAATGTTGGTTGTTCAGTGAATGACATTCAGCAAATTTAAAATTTTTGTTGTGGGAGTGATTTTTTGTTATTGTTATGTTTTGAAAAGATTATTGTAGGCTTTCCTGAAAGTAAAGGTTTTTGTTTTAATCTCTTGGCTATGGTTGTTTCACATGCTTGTAGCCCAGGCAAAAGACGCTTTTGTCTACTTGGAGCAGCGTCATTCGTCAAACAGTGGAATGCATATGAGCAGTGCGAATAGAATGGAAAACAATGTAGGCTATTGAGGACAAGTCTGAAGAACGGACGATATGTTGACTGGAGCAGTATTTGAGCGATGTGGATTGTTTAGAAGTCAGGGATGATGACAATGTGATAATGTTTTGACCAAATGTATAAAATGATCAACATGATGTGGTACGAGTGACAAGGTTATTGCTGCAAAATTTGTTGAAAACCCGGTTTCGTCAACAACTTTAAAAAATTTGACCTTTGCTAGGGGAGGACCTTTAAAGTTCAAACAATGTTGTGGAATTAGATAATAGGAAACAGGATTTGAAGGTGCTATATGCTTATGAGTAGTTTGTCGAAGAAGTCTCGGAACCGGGTTACGAGGTTGCGCACAACTTTGAAAATTTGACTCTTTGTGAACTTATAAGGTTCAATAGGTCAAGGATATAGACTTTGGTGCAAAACTTCTCTGGAACATTTCCCAGAACAAATAAGTCATATAGGCTTATGATGGCATTGGTCACACTCCCGGGGATTATCCATCGGTTTACTTTGTGAAATCATGCTGTAAATACGGGTGAACTTGTGAATTGTGGGGCGGCAGGGCAGTGTGTTCGAGATATTGAGAGAAGATAGTGGTTTTCAAGGTACTGTTAGGGTGGGGAATGACCTCAATAGAGTTATGCCATTTAAAGAAAATTGTCATTCCTAGCTTCTCGAATATTGGGCGGTCGTCTGATTTTATGTCAAAATTCGAAATTTTAAGTTCATTGACCTTGTTTGACCTTTTGACGCTGGGTGTGGACTAAGATGAAAAATCGAGCGTCCTGTGGGGCTATGCAGGTTGCCATTTGGGCTAACCAATCCTGGAAGACCTGTTCTGCGCTAGATTTTCGTCAACCCTCTTCGGTAGAAGATGGATGTTTATTGTCAAAGTATCGCATATTGGTGTCTAAGTTCGTTTTGTTGATCTTGTGACCTTTTTGATTCGCTTGGTGACCGGGAAATGAGAGTTAAATCGGAGCTCTCAGTGGGGCGTATTGCAGTATAGTGGTCCCCCTTCCCCCTCTTCATATTTTTTCGTGAACCAATAGAGCAGTGGTTTTCAAACTTTTTTTTATGGCGACCCAATTTCAGACCTCTCTTACATCGCCGCGAACCAAAAGATTCAATAACCCATAATATAAGATAGAATTCATATGACACAAGAATTTACTGTTACTTTTTCACCATATCCTGTTTCATAGACGAAGTAAACGGAGATAGCCGACAGTAATCCAAATAGTTACAGTGAATGTTTCAGAAGTTTAGGTCCGATATGATCATTTAGATGAGATCATGAGAGTGATTGAGCCTGTTTTTCGAGAACCAATTTCTCCTATTCGTGGAGAATAGATAGACAAGTGTGTGTGCCAGATCATAGTGTTGGGGTGGCTTTCTCACGACTTCACGGCGGTAGCGAGCGATGGTGGCGGCTTTTGTTAACTATTCGCAGCCGCGCCTGCCTTGCACGGGGACGTGTCAACTAGTCGCAGCTTTCCGGATCTAACGCTGGAAGATCTCGCTAGCGGTGTGTGTTGGTTGATCACACCGTAAACACCCAACTATTCTCTCCGCTGTCGCTGATTTTTGGGGTGGTGGCGCGCAGGGTCGTCGCGAATTCTCGATTTTACCTCTCAGATATGTGTCACGTCAGACAGAATATGCGGGGATATTACACCTCAATGGACCTGCTTGGAAACGAGCCGCTTTTAAGCAGCTCGCTCCTGTTTGCGATGGTGTAGCTGGCGAGCGGGTATATCGCCGAGTTGCTCCGCCGATCCGATATTTTTATCGGCTTAATTTTTTAAAAGGCCGAGCTAATGTCGCGCGAACGCAATTGGCGGGTCTAACTCAATTGGTGAAGGATGCAACGAACAGGTGACATGTCACACAATGATATTATTTGTACACAGGGTATGAGCAGTTGTCCTTACACGTGTGCAGATCAAATCACGTATGCAATATGTAGTTCAATAAAAGAATGCAGGAACGAGAATTGTCAAAGAACTACAGATCCGTTCTAGTTTTTTTTATGGTACACGAATCACTAGGAACAGTTCATTACTTGCACGGACAAGGCGCCACGACATTATACAAAGAAAAACCCAGAAGGAAAGGCAGAATGACCTCGTGTCCTTTAATGTTATCGGAGCGTGGTAGGACCGCAGAGGCTCCGAAGGGCCGTTGCTGCGTGGTACGTTTTTTTGCCCCTTCGTGGTGATTCGTCTGCGTTGACCCTCTGACGTTTCGTCGACAGGCAGTGGGCTGGGGCGTGGAGGCGTTGGCTGGCGCAGTCCGCTGCCTGTCGGGCTTGGTGTGGTCCTTTGCCTGCGATGCTTCAGAGGAACGAAGGGGCGGGGGGCTTTGCTTTAGATTGATGCTCTTTTAAGAGGCCGCCCGTTCCTCAGCGTTGGCGGACGTCTTACGCTGGCTGGGGCTCGCTGCTGTTGGCTTTTGCTCCCCAGCACCGCGGTCGGTTCTGGCGCGGCACGGCAGAGGCTGCTGCCCCGAGCTCCGACTGCCTCCACTGGACTCGAACCTTGCGCGGACTGTGGCTTCTCCGACTCGACGCCAAGCTCGACTCAGACTTCACTCTCTGCCAGCTCCCTGGACAAGACTGCTGCGTTGGCGTTCGACGCGCCTTTAATGGGGTCCGTGGTGCGTTTGATCTCTCACCCTCACCTCTCACCCCCCCCCTCTGCTGGCTCCGCCTTTGCGATTATGATCCGTCTCCTCGCGAAGCTCGGACATGCGCGGACATGGTGAAATCATACCACGCGGACGTTAAGAATCTCGGCTCCCGCCCCAAAGAGGGAGTCCCCGCGTCTGGTGGCAGAATGTTGTTCGTGGGATTCGCCGTGGCTGCGAAAAGCTGGCGGGCGCAATGAGCATGACGGTGAGGCCGAGTATGCGGTTTTGTGGAAGATGTTGTTGAGGAGATGGTATGGAGATGTCGTGGTTGGCGCTGTGGTGGGGTTGGCGTGGTTGTTGGAGAGGCGTGTTGGTTGGCGGCGTGTGGGGGGTGTGTTGTTGTGGGGGTTGGCGTGGTTGTTAGAGGCGGTTGTGGTTGTTTCAAATACGATGCAAAGAATAACGGCTGACTCAAAATCACAGCCCGATCTCTCTTCTT
>CM068952.1:2594842-2618196 GCA_035128595.1 Eptatretus atami | reverse complement strand
ACACCTGGCAGGAAGACCCTTCGCTACGCGGTTGAGGTATTGGTGTTCATGGTCGGTTAAGCGACCCGCCGCGTCACGGAATTATCCGTGAGTGACGGCCTACAATTCCGGGAGTCTGGTGGGAATCGACGTACCTTCACCCACTTTTTATTTCCACCCTCACCTTTTCACCCTTATTCGCTTTTTGTTTTCTTTGTATACATAGCCGAGGCTCATGGAAGAGCTAGTACGAGTACACTGAATCGATCAGGACTCGAGGACAAAAGGAACAGCAAGAGAGAAGGGGGGAAACTCCAAACAGCAGAGCCAAAGGCCAAACATTGGTTGTCGGGAGGAATGGGGGCAGTAAAGGATGCATGTAGTGGACAAGATGGATACAGAAGGAAACTCTTACGAGGTGAAACTGGAAATTTGGAAGGAGTAGGAATTGGGGAATGGTTGGGGGGTGGGGGGCGAGTTAATAAGGGTGGAAAAGATCGTGGTTTTGGATTGTGGACGATCTGAGATGGTGGTGAACAGCTGTTTTGAATACCTAGAAGGAAAAATTAGATTAAGGAGGATATAGAAGTTGGTTCCACAGTTGGGAAAAAAGGAACAAATGAGTGGAGGTGATCAGTGATTCTGGATTTAGGTAGTTTTCCAGAAGGTGATTGATTGTGGACTTTGGGTACCCTGCATTAACATGGGGGGGGGGGGAAGAGCAAAGAGCAGAGGGTGCAGGACCAGAAAGGAGACTATAGAAGGCAAGAGAAACACTGACCTATCTGTAATGGTGAAAGTGATAGGCCCAGTGACTCATCTTCACCGTGGCAGATTCCTAAAATCTTAAAGCCCTTGGTTTCCACGGCGTCAAGCTGAGCAAGATTTGAGGCAGGGGTGCCGGCTCAGAATGGAGAGCAGTACTCCATCAAGCCTCGGACGAATGCCTTGTCGGTGGATTGATCAGGTGTGCTAAAAAAGGACTTTGTATGACGGAGGATGCCCTGTCGGAGATTTCCGTTGAAGGCCAACTTTGAAATGTGGTTTGCTTAAGAATTTTAATTTTGTTTTCTCCACAACCGCTTGAGCAATTGTCACAAATCTTTCAACATCAGAGCGCCTACGCATGGATAAATTTTTTTTTTTTAATCGTTGTATGGTGATTGGATGGAAAATGTGGCCGCAGTTCCAAAAAGTGTTTTCTGTCGGCATGGGTTGCAGGGTTTCATGCATCAGAAATAAACAGCAAATGCCAACATTTTTTTTGTGCACGGAAAATGTCGGCATTTATAATTTGCTTTGGAAAGCTCCTACAATTCATGCCCATGTATGTTAATTTTTCCTGCCCATCATGCAATGATTTAATCAATTTGATAATCGTCACCTGGGATTTATATGAAGTAATCCCTTCTCTTTACTGCAGTTTAAACTTATTTTGCACCAGCATTTTATTTACCAGGTACCACTGTTATGTCACCTCTTCCTTGCTGTTCAATGCTATCAACTTCAAAATCCTAAAGAACACCAAGTCAAACAGCACTGTTTGAGCATTTCCATGTTCTTTTCAGCATTATTTGCAATCTTCATTCACACAACCGGCATCAAATGGATGAGATCGGCATGCCTTGAGTCCCTGGGTGACGTCACAACTCGTGGTGGTCGCCTTGCGGGGGGAAAAAAAAATTCACAATTCTGAAAAGGCATTGCTCTGTTCATGACAATTGTAAAAGTATTCATAAATTTTCATATATATATGGTGATTTTGAAAGCTAAAATTTCTCAAACGGACATGTCATGAATATGCATGTCATGATGACTCAAAAGATCTGATCGGTGGTTTGTGACTGTGTGTGCAGATGGGTTGGATTTTTATTTTGCAGCAAAGCAACAGGCACGGAAATTGGTTGACTTCTTGCTTGCAATTGTTCCATGCCGGTGAGAATTTGTTATCTTGCCATTACTGATGGTATAATCTAAGCATTCAACATAGAATCTCCATCATTTTAATTTTTCTTGCTGCCCGACTGCTTTCCTCCAGCATCGCTCCTTCAATGTCCCAATAGTCCTCTGACGTTTGCCCTTTGCCTCCTTGGCCACCTTATTTTCCTAACATTTCATTTTTATTTTCGCTATTCTTTTTTTTCCCCCCAGATATAAAATGTCAGAAAAGCTGATATCCCATGATATCCACAACAATACTTACAACTACAAGCATTCCTTCTCGGTGGAAATCGTACCTGTTTGCAAGGTAGCACCTGACATTCAGTGATAATTTGTATCTTAAAAGTGCAATGATGTCTTGGCAGTAGTAACCACTTATCTCACATCATCAATTACCTCCAACTGTGGCTTGGATTTTATAAATGCAAGGGAAAATTGTCTCTCCACTCTTAAAGAGCAGCGTGCGTGCACATTGTATGCACACTGCTCTTTGATTCTCCTTGGCACATTGAACACTTTTTTTTTTCATACCAAATATTATTATTATTCGTTCGTATGCAGCACAAGGCTGCAGGGTAGCATCATTGGCCGAGGGCATGGCCCTCTGCTTGTTGGGGCAGTCATTTTTAATTTGTTTATGGTGCCAGTGATAGCTTGCCGATTCTTCGCGAAGGACACCATGGGATCTTTAACGTCCACCACCGAATGCTCGCAGATGGGATACCTGTTTAACGTCCATCCGAGGGACGGCACACCTTGATGAATCACCCTGCCTGTGAAACACCTGGATGACAGTTTATAGTTGGGTCACGATTCAAACCCAGGCTGGACAGCTTAGAGGCGAGTGTGCATACCTCTCAGTCGAGGTCATCCTGTCAGCCCACCTTTATGATGACATCGTTGTTAATGCACTCTGTCCAGAAGCCAACCAACATTTTAATGTCTGCATCATAGCCTTCCTTCTGAGGTGTTCTTAATGCAGTGTAACCGGGTGTGATAAGCTCTTCAGCTGATTCAAAAGATCATCTTGTAACCTGGCGGAGTGTGGAAAAACAAAAAAACAAAAAACAAACAAACTGCATCTGGAGTGTTTGACAGCCCACCACAGAAATGCATGATTCAACTTATTTTTCCTCTTTGGGGTTAATGGGAAGTTGCATGACCTTGAATCGGCCAATATGACAAGAACAGCGAGCAGATATTGTTTTTTGTCACAAATCCTCTATGAATGATTCAAGGGGTGTATTTGTTTTGTGCAGTTTCATGTTGGTATACCGACCATTCTCTGTGGAATTAATGGCCTATTAATTATTTATGGATTTCATAATGCTTTTATGATTGTTAGTGTTTGTTGAAAATGAAGAATAAAGTAAAATTTGACAGGTATTAATGTTATATGATAGATTATAATATGACCGTTAGAAGGATCACACTTATTTAAGTGATTTATAGAATCTTCCAGGCATGCAACCATCTTGTATTGAGTGGTTTCTCGAGAAAGTAGCTTTCTTGAAAGGTTGTGGGGTGGGAGGACAAAGTGGTAAAACAGGGGTAATGGGGAGAAGAGCAAGCCAGTCACCTTTTGCCTTTTTGTTGTACAATGCTGTGCTGGTGTATTGAGTGTTGCTTTCTTTGTTCCTGTGAATACAAGAAATTGTTTGACCATACTTAACTTCCCTCCAGTTAGAAATGAATCGATCAAAGCATCTTGGTTGTGACAGTTTTGCGTGTGATGCAGTAAAGTTATTCAGAAGAATGTTATGAATGATTTATATAAACTGCATATCTTAGATCGGCGGTCTCTAACCTTTTTAAACACAAGATTTATTTTAAAACCGAAATGCAACACAAGATCTACCCTTAAATATTCTACTTTACTAAAACTCCCAAAAATGTACGCTATGCATTAACACTCACCTATTCTTAGTGTGACATTTGTGCTTTCACACCATCTGTGAGTGCTTTGAAGTCTGGGTCATAGTTTGAGATGGCCAGTCTCATACATTCCATCAGATGGGCATCTGTGGGACGAGTGCAATATTTGGACTTGGCTTTTTCCCAGATGAAAATCATCATCTCACAGAGGTATGTGCAACCAAAGTCAGCCTCCACCTTGTGTGCACAGAATGTCAGAAGAGGGTAGTTCTCTCTCTTGACAAGTCCCCAAAAGTCTTGGTCCATTGACCTGGCCTTCAGCTCTATGTCTTGTTGCATGGTGATTATCTCCATGTCAAATTTGCTGCTTTGTTCAAACACCTGATGAATGTTTGTTGTCAGTTCTCCAATGCCAACTTGAAGAAAAGGATTTGAAACGAACATAATGATTTGTACCAACTTATCTACCTCCTGAAATTGTCTGTTGAATTCATTTTCCAATCTGTTCAGGTGGTCACAGAATTTTTTTTGGGATGGAACCCTTTCTCTTTGACGTTTTGTAGGATTTTTCTCCAGATTTGGGAAGTGCTCTGTCACATTGTTCTTTAACTGGGAGGACCACAGGCCCAGTTTCAACTTGAACGCATTCACTGCACTGATCATGTGTGACGAGTCTCTGTCCCTCCCCTGTAGTTCGTGATTCAGTTCATGATTCAGCTCATTCAATTTTACCATTATGTCCGTAAGAAACCTCAAGTCTAGCAACCACGCATTATCTGACAGCTCGCTGTACACCTCATTTCTTGATTTAAGAAAGGTGAAAATTTCAGAGATCAGATCTAAAAATCTGTGCAGGAGTTTTCCTCGACTTAACCACCTCACATCTGCATGATGGATTAGCTAATCGTAGGTGGGATTTGGGTAGGGTTAACGAGGGTAGAAAAAATCATGATTTTAAACAAAAAGATGATCTGAGATGGTGGTGAACAGCTATCTTGAAGACCTGGAGGGAAGAATGAGATTGAAGAGGATGTGGAAGTTTATTCCACAGCTGGAGAGTGGGAGCAGGGGGGGGGGAGGAAAGAGGAACAAATGAGAGGAGGTGAGCAATGATCCTGGATTCAGGTCGTTTCACCTAAAGGGGGTTGATGGTGGACCATGCGAGCCCTGCAGAAACCTGTGGGTGGGGGGAGGAGACAAAACATGGAAAGACCAGAAAGGAAGTGGGAGAATACGGAGACCACTGACCTGTTACTAGAGTAGCTCATGGTGGTTTTGTATGCACTTGTATGTCCAGAGCTAAACTCTTCAAAAATCATCTAATTGAAGGTCATTGAACAATTTTTGGTTGGTAACACATTTGCCACTGACGGCAAAATAGGTGAAATGGCCACGCACCTTTTTAAGCGAAGTACTACCACCTGCCATACTGTATCTCCAGAACCGTTGGACCTAGAAGGTTGTGTGACCACTCAAAATGTTCGGAATGGCCACATTATGGGGGTCAGTAATACATTTCCATGTCAAAAGTCAATGGTTTTTAAGATATTTGCCAAAAACTGATTTCAGCATGGACGCACTACAGTTCTGACCCTTTATTATATTACCTGTTGTAATTTTGCACATTGTCCATATTTTAGAGTTTAATTATGTGGATTTCTACACTTTTTGCCTTTACTACAGCCACAAAACACCACACATTTTATGTTCATTCCTCTGCAAGTGCACGTCTTGGTACTCATACATGATGTTGGACATTTGCATGGAGGGGCAGGTCATCAGGCCTGCACGGTACTGGCAGTATCACAGGTGTAATTCCAACATCTGTTGCTTTATAACCATACTGGTGTGGATCTGGTTTGGTGACTGCAGGATTTGGAGCTTGTAACCACATGTTACACTGCAGATATGCTCGCTTTATGTGTTCTCGTAGCGTTGAAGAACAGCACACAAGCTGGTTGAAGTCGAGCTCTTTCTTGGAGTTGTGTACTGCTCCCAACGATACTCATCGAATGTGGAACAGTCGTCTTCTTTAATCCAGACACAAGGAATTTTTCAGCATACTTATCATCTGTGTGACAGTTCCTCTACACCAAACCCTTCCAGTAGGGAGAGATCCATGGATGCTTTCATGCCAGACAATTTTGGACCCACCTTGCTGGTACTGTCACACCCGCTAAGTGCATGAATGGCTGGGAGACACGACACCAATTGTTGTCATTGATCAACTAACAGGTGGACTGGTACAGTTTTCTTGTTTTCGGTTACCAAGCTTTACAACAGCTTTTGTAGTTGCCAGGTTTCTTGAAGTGAAGATGAGGTTGACAAAGACATCTGTGTCAGTGAGTCAACCAAGACTGATTGAACCCCGTGTTTCACACACCATCATTAATATGGAACATGATTCTGTCATCGGCTTCTTCTTGGTTGCTGTAGAACTCTGCGATCTGTGTTTTCGTGCCAGCTAACAGTTCCTACATTCACCCCCATATACTCCTCCAAAGATAATTTCCTTTCTGACACAACATTCTGCAGCATCCACTTGAAGACATACTCCTGCAACCTTACTTTGTTCAACATTGAGCTCCAGAACATATCAAGATCGACAGGGAGTTTCTGATTGTCAGACCTAATAGTGATAGTGATTTCTGTTATACTTTAGCAAGTATTGTCGAAAACAATTCCCATGATAGAAGACATCTGCAGCAAACACATCACCAGCTGTATCCAGAAAAGCACATCTTGTCTTAACTTCATCCTTATAAAAGTTCAAAGCATCTAGTACAATGCTGCTCTGTCAGACTCTGAGATGTGATACAACACCCGATTCCTATCACCACAACTCTCTCTTGCTCTGTCACATATAAACACTTCCTTTCAATGTCTTTGCAACTGGAACTAGTACTCTTCTTTCTTTTGTGGGGCCTTATAACTGTCACTGCTTTCTCCCTCTTCAACCTCTTCAACAAGTTCTGGCTCACTTTCGTTTTGGCTGATCTTTTCGACTTCAGAATGTAAGTGGAATAACAGGCTTTCAGCTTCAGATGGTACTTGAATGTGTTGCTGTATGCGTTTTATTCTTGAGATGACTAAAGAATCATCCAATTGTTCTGCTGCCATCCGGATTTTGGCACGCCCATCATCAGTTCCTGAAAAATATTATGTATGAAATATCACCAAAAATAATAGGGTCCATCTACCTGTGTTCCAAAGGTACCAAAGATTTAATTTTACAAGCATGGCGTTGTATACACACATAAGTACACACTTTTCATCCATAGACATTGTGAGGTAAGGGAAGTATTGTTCATCAGTGGCCAAATAGGGTTCTGATGCTATTACATCTGAAATTTACCTGTTAACGTTTCCTTGAAGCAGTGTTGCATATAAGCATGAAGTCCCATCAAAACCCCTTCGGCTGCTGACCTTGAAACCACTAAAGTTTCCTGTAAAAATATTTTTTTTGCTTAATTAATTGTAGATGACGCAGTTATTATTCAAAAACTTTGTTCAGATGATTTTAATGTGCATAATTCAACTATAATGAAATCATACCAAGTTATAGTACAGCAAGCAGGGATCCAAGGTAGAATTACTTGCCATCAGAGAACTCTTTAACACTTGAACACCTGCCCTCCTACAACAAAGAAATAATATGGTTAATTGTAATCTTTTTAATGCAGATTATTGCCACCTAGAATCTTCAGGAGTCAAGTAATTGAACTCTTCAGGAATCAAGTAATTGACAAAAGAAGAAGGAACAATTATGAATAATTGAAGTCCGTAACATGTTGAAATCAGTTTTTGGCAAATATCTTAAAAACCATTGACTTTTGGACATGGAAATGTATTACTGACCCCCCATAATGTGGCCATTCCGAACATTTTGAGTGGTCACACAACCTTCTAGGCTCAAGTTCTGGAGATACAGTAATGGCGGGTGGTAGTACTTCGCTTAAAAAGGGGCGTGGCCATTTTACCTATTTCGCCGTCAGTGGAAAATGTGTTACCAACCAAAAATTGTTCAATGCCTTCAATTTAGATGATTTTTGAAGAGTTTAGCTCTGGACATACAAGTACATACAAAACCACCATGAGCTACTAGAGTATGTCTGTGATGGTGAAGTGATAAGCCCTAGACTCAGATTCAATGTGGGAGATTCCAAAGATGAGCAGATGTGAGGCAGTAGAGAGCAATACTCTATCAAACTATCAAGCTGTGGATTAAGGCCTTGTCGGTGGATCGGAGTTCAGGTGTGCCAAGGAAGGACTTTGTATGACGGAGGATGGCCAGTTGGTGGCTGGCTTTGGAGGCCAACTTTGAAATGTGGTTTGCCCAAGAAAGATCATGGCTGATAGTGAGACCCAGGCATTTGAATGACAACTTCCTCAAGAGGACTGCTAAGAAAGTAGATAGCAGGGTTTGCCAGATGGTCCTTTTCAGAGAGAGATAGTGTTGGTGTGAGATTTATCAGGATTGAAAGACATGTTCCAAATGTTTGACTATTTTGTGATTTTTTTTTGTGTTTTCACAATCTGGTCTGGAGAGTTTGGAGAGCAAGGTCTGAAGAGAGGGAAGAGGCTGCAGCCTGTCTGAAGGATGAGGGGTGTCATGGCACAGGGTGGAGTCATCAGCAAATAGATAGAGGATTTTCAAGTGTCAGAGAGATCATTTATGAAGATCAGGAAAAGGACTGGGCCCAGAATTCTGTGTTGGGGCACTCCAGCCTTGACAGGAAAAATCTGACCAATAATCCAAAAGGACTGAAAGGAAATCTGACCCTACAAAGTGCTGGACAAAGGTCCTGGAAGAACGAATGGCTGCAAAGAGGGGGTTGTAAAAAATTGGATCGTTCAGAAACATTGAGGTGTTAAAGGAACTGGTCTCACGACGCAGTGACAAAGCTTGCCAGGCATTGATGACACTTTGCAAGTACAGAGGAAGCGATGACACATCAGTCTTAGGGAGGTCGAGCAAAAAAGGTTCACGACCATATCCCAGCCGACCTGCTTGCTTCAGCAAACACAGGGTTAAACTCTCCCAAGGCATGTGACTGTAAAGAAGCTTCTTCACGAAGAGAAGACGGAAAGTCATGATCCTGCTGGTGATATGAACAAGCCCCTGGCCCCCCTCATTATGAGGAAGGCTTGAGGACACCTGGTCGGAGCCAGTGTTTACCACCCCCAACAAAGTCAATCAATTGTTTCTGGGTGTTTTTGATGAGCCACTCTGGTGGCTGTAGCACCATAAACTTGGACCACAGAGTGGAAGTGATCAAATTGTTGGCCACCAATACTCTACCACGGTAGGAAAGTTTAAAAAGCAGCCGTCTCCATTTTTTGGAGTTTGGAAAATACTTCAGTGGTTAAACCATCCCAGTGTTTTTGGATATATCGGGAATCACCGAGATGTACGCCCAAATGGTACATTCCATCATTCTTCCAGGACAAATTTCCAGGGAGTGACGGGAAAGAAAAACTTGATGGTAATTCAAAAATAGAGGCATAACTCTTCGACCAATTTACCTTAGCCGAACAAGAAACACTAAAATTTTCAAGAGCTTTAAGTAACTCGCATACATCGTCTTGGGTCTGGAATACAGCACAGACATCATCTGCGTATGCTATAACTTTAATGGGAGGCTCATTTGGGGAAGCAGAGAACCCTGACAGTTTCTCCCGCAACCGAACTAAAAGGGGCTCAATGGCAAGCACCTAAAGGAGAGCAGGCAGGGGACAACCCTGCCTTATACCCCTCGATACAAAAAAAGGAGAAATCAAACCATTGTTTATTTTAACCAAACTGTATATATATTGGAATACAATACCTGAATATACGATATAAAAGTAGTACCAAATCCAAAACCCCTCAAAACTGCAAACATATATTTGTGATCTGTGCTATCGAAGGCATGTTCTTGGTCTATAAACAATAAACCTGTGCTTTTATGCAAAATGTCACACACATCAGAAACAAGCCGGTAGGCGGACATGGGTAGTCGCCTATCCAATAAGACCTGGACCGTGATGGCGCCGTTCGATGGGAATGACCTGAGGATTAAGCACAAGAAATTCATGATTCTAGCTTCAAGGGTTAATGCTGCAGATTGTTTTTCGTTAAAATACCCCCACATTAAGAGGTTTTCGGCCGTTGCTAGGCAACGGGGAGGGTCCATAGCAACGGTCTTTCTCACACATAAGTAGGACATACCATGAACCTACCATAACAGTTTCATGTATATCTGACTCATAGTCTCTGAGATATAACGAACTTCGTTTTTTTTTATTGTTTTAGACCAGGGTTCATTCAAAGTCTATTTTCTCCGACAGTTTTCATAGGATCTGGCTGGAAATTTTTGACAATATGGCTGAAGTTACTCCACAGTCGCTCGTGGCCTGATTTTTGATTTTGAAAAAATAAATTTTTTGGATTTTTCAAATATTTCAAAGTCCCGTGCTAGGCAACGGATGGGTCCATAGCAATGGTTCTCATTTGCACACAACTAGGTCATGGTATGAACCACCACCAAGTTTCATCGAAATCGCCATTGTATTAATGGAGCACTGGACCGAACAGACATACATACAGACAAGCCGGTAGGTGACATGGTGCTCGCTCTAGATCTAGATGAAAAGCTGGCCGACGCGACTAGCCGATATTCATGTACATGCTATCAATCAATTTAGCACAATAAATATGATTATCACAGCCCTCTTAGTTTGCGCCCAGAAACCCGCCTTGTGAAATTTCAGGCATGTTTCCAAAGAGACTCTAACAAATGGCAGCCCTGGTAATTCCATTTATCTATTCGCTAAAGATTTTATTTTTATATGATGCTGTAAGATATTCTCCTTGGCACAAAAAAAACAGCCCTCGGAGTCCAGTTTCGGAGGTATTGATTTTTTGTACAGTCCACAATAAGTGTACGATGTACGATAAATTTTTAGCTGTTGCTAAGCAACGGAGGTGTGCATAGCAACCATTCATTTTTGTGTACATGCTAGCCACATTGTACACATTTCACCAAGTTTCATCAAAATCAGACTCTTTCTCTTAGAGATATTCGCAATTAACCGTTTCTGAAATGTTCGACATGTACTCGCCCAAAACCTATCTCCTCCTACAAATATTTTTTGTTAGGGCTGCAAATTGGCATGAAGGGAGCTAGATAGATTTCGCACAGAACTTTAAGCTTCGATTTTAAAAAAAAAATTCCATTTTTTGACCACTTTAAAGGGCCGTTGCTATGCCGTTGCTGGGGCCCGGGTCCCATATTCGAAAGCACACATTCCAGAAATATTGGTCCTACCTACCAAATTCATTGGAATCGGTTGAGTGGTTTGAGTTGAGAAGCCCCTCGGCTTGACCAAAGTTTCGCGGACAGACAGACAGATGGAAATGTCCAGAATAAGGGTGCTCTAAGAGCAGCCAACAGACAGAAAGACAAACTTATCGACGGAAATACTGATAATAAGGGTAGAAAAAAAAAGTCAATTTCTTTTTTTTTTTCGACTAGATCGACTACCCAACAGACAGACAAGCATATCGACGGAAATACTATAATAAGGGTAGAAAAAAAAATCTTTTTTTTTCGACTAGATCGACTACCCAATATCACAAACAGCACTGATGTTATCATTGATCGTTCAAGCACACAACAAGTTTGATCATTGTGGACTATGGAGTTAACAACTGATCTCAAGCGAGAGGCAAGAACCTTGGAGAAAATTTTATAGTCTGTGGATAGAGAAACTGTATGCCAATTGCGGAGTAGCTGGGTGTCTCCTTTCTTCGGTAGCGAGGAGACAACCGCTCGTCTACAACTTCAGGGAAGCTCCCCAACCTGAAGAATTCCCTGGAACATTTCCAGAAGCTCAGGACCAATAATGTCCCAAAATGTTTCGTAGAATTCACGAGGAATGCCGTCCAGTCCTGGAGCTTTCCCAGATGCCATACCAGAAAGCGCAAGCCTCAATTCTTCCATAGTGATAGGGTTCTCCATCGAGACCCGTTGTGACTCAGACAACTTCGGCAAAGATTCAATAAAAGTGTTTGCAACATATAAATCAACATTTTTAGCACAAAAGAGAGAGGAAAAAAATAATTTATGAACTTCCTAATCATCGTAGGTTCACTTACAATCCCACCATCAGGTGATTGCAAAGACAGCATTTGCTGTTGAGTTTTAGTTTTATTCTCCAATGAGAAGTACTGAGAAGGAGAGTCAAGAAGCATCAAGTTTTTAATTCTCAGCCACACTAAAGCCCCTTTTGCACATTCCTCTACAAGGTGACAAAGCAACTCTTTCTTACTTATAAAGTCTTTGTGCTCTCTTGTGTTACCAATCAATGTAGTAGGTTTAGATTGTAGTTCCAGAATCTCCTTTTCAAGTTGGGAGATCTTAAAAGAATTGTCCTTTAAATAATACACATTGTATTGTTGGCCTAACACTTTGATGTGGGGTTATGCGATGTCCCGCCATTGCCTCGTACTCTGAAAAGTGTTTTTTTTCTGGCCAGAAGAGAACACCAGAAGGCTCTAAATGAATTACAAAAATGCACCTCTTCTAACAAACCAACATTTAGGGCCCAATCGGCACTCGTTCGTGGAGTATAAGGAAAAATTAATTTTAAAGATACCATATGATGATCTGAAAAACCAGAGGGTGAAATTGTTGTTGACAAAATAAAATTCTAGAAACCATTGTTAACATAAAATTTATCTAAATATGCAAAGGATACCCTGTTATTAGAGGCTTCACACCATGAAAATTGCTCAACCTGAGAGTGCTGCAACCTCCATGCATCAATCAGGTGATATTTTATGAGAACAGCCGCCAAATGTTTTGTGCTCTCCAGGTGAGGTTCGACACCATTACGGTCTAGAGATGGCTCTGAAATGCAATTAAAATCACCGGCTAGGCAGACAAGACCACCAAAATCAATTAGAGCTCAACAATTATCTAGAAGGGAAAAATATTCTTTTCTTCCTGAAGGATCACTTGGGACATAAACATTCAGAAATGTGACCTTATGACCTCCATACAGAAAAACTACAAAAGCCAAATGACCTTTCATAACGGTGAAATGCTATTTGGTCAGATGGGATTTTTAAACTAAGCCAGAAAGCGACTCCTGCTCTAGGACAATCAAACGAGCTGAAGAACCACGAGCTTCTTATTGCATTTTGCCATTCTGCTAAATAGGTGTCACCACAACATACATCCAGGAGAAAAGCTTCGTCTACATGCCTTTGTTCTAATAATAGTTTGACATGCGTTTTTCACATTGGGGCACAGCCCCCGTTTATGTTTACACTTGCAATTGATAACACCATAATGAGTTTTCAGTTTATTTAAAGAAATGATCACTGAAGTTCTTTCCTTGCTATGGATACAAATTTTCTCACCCTATACACCTGGGACTTGTTGGCACCATAGGCTGATGGATTTTTAATGAACTTGAAACCTTTGTATCAACCTTAAATGAGCATGCTTTGAACTAAGTATAACGTGCTTCTAACCATTGAGTAACATGCATGAACCTATGTGTAACGTATCTCAAACGCACATTGTCGTATGTAGACGAATTAGATTGACGTCTTCCGGACGACCACAGCACTTACTGAACGTGTTTCTAACTTACATCTACCGTGTCATGGCGTATTGGCAGCATTAAGGGGAATTGGTATAATACAAATGGGCTTCACAAGAGGAACCCATCATTGTTCCAGACTCCATGTTGAGTAGATGTCATGCAAGTGTATCAGTAGTAGTAATACTATTAGCAGTAGTTGGTGTGCGTGACAGTAGTAATGTAGTAGTAGTTGTATGTAGTAGTAGTATATTACATGTCTATGTCAGTAGTAGTAGTAGTAGTAGTAGTATGTCTATGTCAGTAGTAGTAGTAGTAGTATGTCTATGTCAGTAGTAGTAGTAGTAGTAGGTCATGTCAGTAGTAGTATGTGAGCGTGATGGGAGGGTGTGGGTGATGATGGATCTCTTATCGTCCACGAATAGGGACTACTTTGCAACCATGTTCGATGTTCTTTTCGGCTAATTTTTTTTCCTCATTCCCACGATGAAATATTTCTTGTTTTACTTTTTAAAGTATTAAAAACGACTTTGACAAATGCATAATGTACTAGTAATGAACACAGACGCTTCGGTTCTGACGATGTGCCGATCCTTCCCAATCTGCTGCGTTTGATTCCCCGAAGAACCACCAACACCTTCCGAACAACACAACCAAGAAGAGCAAAATAACCGAACCAGAAAGAGCGACAACAAGAACCAAAAGAACCAATTTCTGTCTCTCTCTTCTTCTTATCCTCTCGTGGGTGCGCTCGCTTCGGCGTGACTTGTTGCCGTGGTGGGGGCTGTCAATCCCATTTCTTGGAGTCCCCAAACGAGCCGATTCATGTCCATATTAGGGAATGGAATTCAGTTCGCTCATCGTTGGGTGGGGGCTGTCGCATCCCATTTCTTGGAGGCTACGGGTTGTTATCGTTTGTGTGTTATCGTTTGTGTTGTTATCGTTGTGTTGTTATCGTTGGTGTTGTTATGTTTGTTTGTTATGCCGGTTGTGTTGTTGTTAAATAAAAGAAAACCTGACTATTAAAATAACTTCACAGCGCATTTACCTTTATTCACCCATTAGACTAGGGGATGGATTCTAACTAGAAACACATACTTATCGAAATAAGTAAGCTATAGGAACCTGAATGTCTGTGTGCTCATGGCTTCCAGATTCGCAACACACCTTCTGTCTCACTGAAATCTGATATCGAACAGGTGTTGTCCGAAGTGCACGACCCTTGCTCGATAGCAACGCTTTTCACCTTTTCAGGTTGCAGGGGACATTGGTCTCGGCTTAACGAAGACCAATTCTTCAGGTAAAAGATCGGTCTCCGTTTTTGAGGGGGTCTCCTCAAGAGGTTCTGGTGTACTGGACACACCTATTGTTTGAACATCTTGACTGAGTTCACCATTTACTGATGCACCATCCGTAGACGATTCATCTCCACTTGGAGTATTGGCTGATGAAACCTGTTTATGCTCCATAGCCTCTTCCTTGACACGACGACAGGATTCAACACCGTAAGGTTTCGGTTGAATTTCACTTCTACTGCATGAAACCCTTTTCACAGCGACTCCCTCAGCACATGAAATGGGCTCGATTGTACTTGAACATTGGTGCCGTCGTATTTCAGATGCAACCACACAAGGCTCATATCCTCGATTCGATTTTCGGAACTTTTTCCTGGCTCTGAGGGAGTTTCATTTTCTGGCACAGGTTTGTGTTGATTACTAGATTCTCTTGCTGGCTGTTCAGCCACACGATTGGGACAATCGTTTTTAATATGTCCGTACTGACCGCAATTAAAACATGCCGAGGTCTGCGATGTAGCAAATACCCGGTATGTGTAGTTATTATATTTCATTTTCACCCTGACTTCTAATTGTCGAATGTTCGGCTTTAAAATAATAAATAATTGATGCCGAAAAGACATGACATGTTTTATCTTCTTATCCTTTGCTATTGAACAGTATGGTAATATTGTGTCTACAATAACCTTCATTCCTGTTCGTATTGTCATGATTTGCTTACTCGGGAGGAAAGGAGGAACATTTGAGATGATTACCTTAACTGATGGTGCATCCAATGGGGAAACAAACATGAAGATATCCGGCTCTATACTTGGATCTGTCTCAATGAGCTGCCGTCACCATTTTCTCTTTCGAGATGAAAACGACGATGCGATGATTCATCCTCGATGCAGCGATTACATTCTGCATACCAATGGATTCTCCGATACACAACATGATTTGCTCCACCCAGATTTCGGGCTGCGGCGTGTGCGACAGGCTGTTTTTCCGAGTCAACAATTCTAAACCCGGAACACTTTCGACGGTTGCAATTATCACGGGCGGGGAAAAAACACTCGATACCTCAGAACAAATGAGCACCATGGAAATGGGTACGCTCTCTCTCTCTCACTCTCCATCTCAAAGAAAAAGTGAAGGGATAGCAAGGGGAAAAAAATATAAGAAAAAAGGGTAGAAGGCAATACCACTACACTCAGCGCACAACAAGAACCACTGTGCAGCAAACCCTCGTGAGATCACGCGTGCAGTAAGGGTGAGGTAGAGATAGAGGTAGAGATAGAGATAGAGATAGATCTATATTCTGTGGAGTAATTCCCAGGCTGAATTAACATGAGGGAGGGGCAGTAGATATGGGAGACCAGTCTGGGAAGACATGGTTGCTTGCAGTCCCTGCCAATATGCCTGAGTTAAATGCAAAACTCGCTGCCATTGAGGCATCTCTGAGAATAGCCAGAGAGATGTTCACTTTTACAAGCATATAGTCAGATGAACCAATTAGAGCAGAGGAAGAGCAGGAGACATAAGCGGTAACGTTCGTCATCACCAAGTCCAGAAGGTAGGATTTCCTATTTGGAGAAATCCTGAAATTTTCCCAGTCACATACCTTTTGAATTTGTTGTGGAAGTCCTTTCCTCTTGTCCTCTTTGATTGCCAAAAGAGTGAGAAAGTCTTCCTTTGTTGAGTCTTTGATTGCCAAAAGAGTGAGAAAGTCTTCCTTTGTTGAGTCTTTGAATGCCATGCAGACACAGACGATCAGCTGGGCTGTGTACGTCATGTCTACTGATTCATCAAACTGCAGTGAAAAACACTCACAGTCTGATAAGTCAGTGTATTTGCTGAGACAACAATTCCACCCTTTTGGCGACTGTTGAAGCGCCAAGCGGCATGCTATTGATGGCTGTCGTAATTTCATCTTTGTTTATAAAGTCTTTGAACAAGGTAGGTGTCTGCAGTAACCGTCGTAGCCTCCTTCATAACTTCGCCATCGATGAATGGTTACTTGTGTTTCACCAGCAGATGGCTATTGTGAAGGGATGCCTCTGTGCTGGCCTTGCCTTTAGTCACAGGTTTCAAAAAGAGTAACTGTTGAGCTTTCAAAATTCCCTTTAACTCTCAAACTTTTTTTGTCTAAATCACACTGTTCAAAGGAAATTTTTTCTTGAAATTTTGCATGCATTACCTTGTGATGCTATTCCAAAATCTCCTCTTTTACTCAAGGCCACACTCTGGTGACAACGGAGACAGATGCTCGTGTCTTTGATATTCGTTAAAAGAAATTCACTTTCCCATTCCTGGTGGAAATTGGAGGTTTTTGCCCTCTTCTTGGATGACCCTGACTACTCACTTATCATTATGGCTTTAGGAAATTAATCTTAGACACAAGGAAAAATGAAGATAAAAAGCCCAGCTTATTCCATGTCTTGGCAGTTTGATGACTGGCAATGAACAACTGACAACTAACAACTGTATGGTGGCCGCAGAAATACAGTGACTGTCACAGATGGATAATTGGTTCATTTAAACACAAATAATTTCTGATTGGCCGATGCACCAACATTTAGGTTTTTTTTTTTGTTTTGTTTTTTTTAACTCTCCAGCAGCTTGCATTTGAGACCTACGGCCGCCACAGTTTTAAATACAGCCACCTCGGCTTTTCCCCCTCTCATTATTATTATTTTTTTTAATGTTAAGATCCACTGTTCAAGACTGGGATTGACCTATCGATCACGGTCGACTGGTTGAAGACCATTGTCTTAGATGATCACCCAAAATCATGTTGCTCGGTCTTCATTCACTGCTGCACCATCATCAGCATATCTCACAAAATCGGCAGTGGTCCTATGACAGTCCATAATGGGTGTAGTAGATAGTCCAGATTCCCTCTTCTCTCTTCCTTTTCATTCTTTCCCTGTTGTTTTGACGTGATGTACCACTGCTCCACTCACTTGTCAGTGCATTGCCTTCTCCCATCTGTCACTTTACTCTTCCAAGATTTGAGATTTGGATTACAAAAAAAGGTCTGCTGCAGCAAAGGTGTTATGAAACAACCTTTGCATAATGTAGATTACGAAAACTGTTCGAACTAAAGTCTATGTAATACATCTGTGTGTACAAGCCGCTTTCTCATCTGCTAAATGGGTGCGGGTATGAGCGCAAGGGTTTGGGTTGGGTTCTATAAAAATTTCACAATCTGTGTGATGACAAACATCATGATAATGTGGCTGGGTCACCTTTTTCTTCCCCCTAGTTATAGAAAGTCTGTATACTTTCCAAGCCAGATTTCTGCAACCGGTACCTCTTCCCTCCTAGACATGGTAATGACTAATGATAATCTCTCTTGTTCCTCCTCTTCCCCTATTGGCTCCTCTGACCATGTTCTTGTCCAAGCCCAAACCTCTCTGGCTGGTGTGAGAGAGCAAACGCAGCTCCACATAATATGGCTGTTTGCAAAGGCCAACTGGCAAAGACTCCAATCTGTCCTCTCATAAAGAGAATTTGCTACCATCTCTTCAGCATCTAATATTGATTCTTCTTCGGAATGATTCCACCAAGCTCTTTAGTGCAGCAGTTTATCCCATCCCATATGTGGCTATCTTGTATACCCTCTTGGCCTTGGTACATTAAATCCTGTGGTCAGGCTGTTGTGGTCAACCAGCTTGTTTTCTCAACATGGAAGGCTAACCTGACTGAAAGCAACTTTATGTCACTCTGTAAGGCTCACAAGTGTGTCCATCCTTCGGCAACCTAGAAAGTATTCTGCACACTTCAAGGCTGAGCTCTCCAACTCGTCTCCTACCTAAAAATGGTGGTGCCAAGCACATACTCCCCTCCACCCCCACAACCACTTCAAGTGGCATCACCGTGGAGTCTTCTTTTATAAGGCAGAATCTATCAACTCGCTGTTTGCCTCCAAATCTTGTGTATCCATCCAATCCCACCCCTTACCACATATTACCCCTCATACCCACTGTCTACTGAAATGTTTTGTCCTTCTCACCCTCTGTACAGCATGATCCTTGCTTCAGCAATGGGCCCAGAGGGCATCGATGTCTTTCTCACATTCTGCTCTGATGCTCTTGCCTCTCCTCTGTCTACGCTCGTAGGCTGTCCTTTGGCTGCCCTCCATCTGCCAATAAGTCAGAAAATGTCACAACCATCCACAATAAGGGTGCAAAAACAAATCCCTAACCATGTGAGATGGTAACCTGAATGGGTGCTGTCTATGTTATAGACTGCAGTCACCAAATGGATAATGTAATTTCACTGTTATTTACGGTAACAGCACAGCTGATTCTGTGTTTTACTCAGGAAGGCTGAACAGATATGAGTTTAGAGTTATCAATATATATTTTTTTACCATTGTGTCCAATGAGTACTGCATTTAAACCGAGACTATTAGTTATGTAATTAACCAAATATACATAATCAGATCTCCTTTTGGTGCCACAGACAAACGTGTGATTAGTGGCATGGTCTGTTGGTTGCCATCTTGTCCAACAGCATGTGGATAATAATGCTTTTCATCAAGAGGATAAGTTAGAAGCACGTAACTGACTGGCCCAGTATTGCTTATGTTTTCACCCCTGTCTGTCTGTCTGTCTGTTGGGTCGCCGAAATAGGTGACCCTTATTGTCAGTAATTCAGTCTGTTTGTTTGGATGTTTGTTCGTTTGTCATCAGCATAATTGGTAGTAAACGTGGGTGGATTTTGACCAAACTCGTGTGGTAGGTACATCTTATGACAGTGCTTTGGAAATTGTGATGGTTGCTAGGGACGCTTTGGTTCCCTAGCAACAACCGAAAAACCTCAAAAATCGGTACCCGTTCACGCGAAATCTATTCCGAAAGCCATTATCCCACGTAGGGTTATGAAATTGGCACAAATGATCTACAGGTGATGCTCTATCAAATATATTCCGGTTTTGTGATATATGGAATACTTTACCCGCAGCGCCCCCTACAATTAGGGTATGCGTGAAAATTGGCGAAAATTGAAGGCCCCTAGCGACCAGGTGAGTGCATCGATACGAATGAAACTTTGCAGGTTCATGGTACTCAATGAGTACTAACAACTTTGCCTCAGGACATATTGACCGATTTCGCTTAGGTCAGGGGTCAAGGTCAATTAGTGCAAAATCGATAATATGCGAGAGCTGGAGGTGCCTTCGCGCCAAATGCAACTCCTCCTAGGGTTATGATCGGATGGTCATGAAAATTCACACTAATCGTCTGGAATACATGTGCACAAACGATCAAGCCGGATTTTCGATTTAGATCTTTGTTCACCCAGCACCCCCTCGAACTTTGGGGATTTCCGATTTCAAACCGCATTTTGGTACTTTTCATTCAAATGGATACAGATTGTTATCAGTAGATGGAACTGGATGAATTTGATATGCATAATCTTAAGGTGATTCCCTATCCGCTATGACATCCATTTTGCTCTATATCTTATAGTTTCCATGCTCGCGACCCATCGCCGATACCAGCTTGTCTGTCTGTCTGCCTGTTTGTGAACAAAATATCTCAAAAAGTTGTGGATTGATTTGGACAAAGGTTTGTGGAGAGCTTGGGTATGTGACACTGACGAAATGATGAGATTTTGCTGAAGATCCGCATCTGGCTCTGAGAATCTTTAGGTGATTTTTCACCATTGAGAGATGGGGCCAAAGACTATATATATAGCAGGATATCTCAAAAAGTTATGGACGGATTCGGACGAAACTTAGTAGATCAGTTGGTAAGGTGATAAGAACAAGCCAATTAAATTTTAATTTAAGCCTGAATCTAGATCCGGCCTATCAGTGGCATACAAAACGTAAACTAATCAGCCTGATTGAGGTATACCCTTCTAGTTCAAGCTGTAACTCCTGTTTGGGGGTTTGGTTCTATTTTTCTCTTTCCCATCCATCCATGCTATTGCCTGACTCAAGAAATAGTCAACACCCAACACCCGTGTTGTTGAGACCTTCATCGGAACTCACTTGGTTGAGTCACATATAGACCAGTCAAAGCTTGCTCCACATATAATTAATGTCATGGAATCCATCATTGCTTCTGACATCAAGTTTTCCTCTTTTCAAACAGTATGATCACTGACCATTGGTTTTGATTCCATCACAGTCAGACAACTCTGCACATGCTGCTGTTTCTCACTTGGTAATTGTTGGAGGCCCTACCTCTCAAACGCAAGACCAGCAGTGTCTATGTAGACACATCTCAGGCATTCAATACAGTCTGGCATCCTGCTCTGTTTGCAAAACTCGCTACCCTATGGCATACGAGGTCCGTCTAAAAAGTAACGGAACTGAGCCTGCTGTGAGCTCCACTTACACAACTTGAATGAACGGGTTGCGTCAGTCTTTCGCAACATTCCAGCAATATATATGATTGGTGATTGTTGACTGTGCTCAGTGTGTGATTTTTTTTACAGGTCGTGCTTTACACATTGTCTAGTCTGAGTCGTCGCACTATGAGTCGTGAGCAGAGAGCCAATCTGAAGTTTCTTGCCAAGCTTGGCAAAACACCTTCCGAATCCTTCGCAATGCTGCAGCAAGTCTATGGGGAAGAAACGATGTCACATACACGTGCATTTGAATGGCACAAGAGGTTCAAAGAGGGACGGGAGGAGGTTGAAGACGATCCATGGTCTGGAAGACCTTCAACGAGCGGAACGGCGGACAACATCGAGCGTGTGAAGCAGATGGTGTGCGCAGATCGTCGACTTACAGTGCGGATGATTGCTGAGGAACTTTCCATCAACAAGGACACTGTCTGGAGAATCATCATTGAAAATCTCGAAGTGCGCAAAGATGGTCCCCAAGCTGTTGTCCGAGGACCAGAAACGGCAAAGAGTCACTGTCTGTCAAGACATTATCGAGCACCTCGAGGACGATCCAGAGCTGCTCGGTAGAGTCGTTACTGGCGATGAATCGTGGATATTCAAATACGATCCCGAGCCCAAACGGCAGAGTCGTCAGTGGAAAAGTCCGGCATCACCAAGACCAAAGAAGCAAGGATGTCGAAGTCGAAGGTCAGGTGATGCTCATCGCGTTTTTTTGACATCAAGGGCATCGTCCACTTCGAGTTTCTACCAAAGGGTCAAACAGTGAATCAATATGTGTACAAGGAGATCCTCCGCCCTCATGAGATCAGTCCGGGACAAGAGGATGGATCTGTGGGAGAACAACGCCTGGGTGCTCCACCATGACAACGCCCCTGCTCACAGTGCCTGAGCATCCGACAGTTTCTGGTGAGAGGAACGTGCCAACTCTGGAGCAACCCCCGTATTCGCCAGACTTGCCCCTTGTGAGTTTTCCTATTCCCAAGCTCAAGGGGGTGATCAAGGGGACCTGATTTCTTGATGTGGAGCCATCAAAAGGGCCGTGACGACGGAACTCTGGAGGATTCCAGAAGAAGCCTTCGGCGGTGCATCGAAGCGGGAAGAAGAGGATGGACAAGTGTGTGAGACTTGAGAGAAACTATTTTTGAAGAGGACAAGCTGTGATTTCAATATATATTTTGGAATAAAATTTCTGTGAATTTAGTCCCGTTACTTTTTAGACAGACCTCGTATAAGGTTGGCTTCATAGTCTCATACCCAGATTTCTGACTTTCTCCTCTTACACAGTGAATGCTTTGACCAATAGAACCCTCTCCTCTTCTCTTCCGTGTGGAGTCTGGACTGCCCCAATGCAGTTTTGAGCCAAATCTTGTTTCTCATCTACATTGTTGACCTCTCTGCTGTGGAAAACCCTCTCCTCGTTTTTTTTGCAGACGACTCCATTTTCCTATAGTACCCTACTGACAGGCTGGCAGCAGCTGCATCAGTCTCTGAAATTCTGAATTTTATTTGATGGTGTTTTGATGAATGGAACATGTCATTCAATCATGTGCAACATCTTCGTCTCACTCCAGAAGCATCTGAAATGGATCTACCTATTTATTTCTACAGTCAGCCTCTGGAAGAGGTTTAGTCTCTTGAACTTGTAGATCTCATGATCAGCCACGACCTCTCCTGGGCAGACTACATAGCAAAGCTCATCTCCAAACGCCACCCACAAACTTGGCGTTCCTTCAGAAATTACAAATATTCACAGCGTACAAAGCATTTGTCCAGAGATGAACAGTGCTGCTCTCCCCTATGGGCTTTTGCTGCAGCATCATATCTTTTTCCTGGATTTGGTGGAATCAAACGCACCAATTTTATGTGCATCTTCCATGATGAAGCTGAAGCACAAGGCCCGTTCTCATAAATGAATAAGTGAATAATAAGTGATCGCATAAGTGAATACTCTTAAGCAAACCATGATTTGGGTAAATTGATGAGATGGACACTCCATTTTCCTGATCACTCGACACCCACAAAGATCAGTGTAAGATGCTGATTTCAGCATGGAATTTGTTATATTGATGCACCTGAAATGCAAGGACGTGAATCTTCCATGATGAGGCCAAAGGTCCCTTCCGAAAATACCATCTGGGCTATCCACTACACCCAGCACTGACTGTCGTTGGACAACTGCCACATAGTCTTCTTGCCTGTTTTCCTGTTTTTGTTAACCAGACTCGGTGGTGCAATGGGTGGAAAATCTGCTCAAGAGTCTGGGATGTCGGCAGTTCAAACCTGAGCCGAGTCATACCAAAACCTTTAAAAATTATCCATGCTGCT
>CM068952.1:2548627-2577366 GCA_035128595.1 Eptatretus atami | reverse complement strand
AGACCATATCGAAAGCATGCGATATGTCTCGGGATATGGCTCTGATTTAAAGTCTGGCATTGAGGATCTCCATCTATTGTTGGGAGAGCAGAAGCAGCATATCCAGGGTAGAGTGACCTGGCCTGAATCCAAATTGAAGATCGGAAATCAAGCCATTGGAGAAGATGAAGTATTTAATGTCTGAAGCGATGATGGCTTCTATAACCTTGCTGATGATTAGGAGAAGGCTAATTGGTCTGTCGTTGCAGGGATCTGTTTTTGCACCTTTTTTATGCAGGGTGGTAATGATTGCTGATTTCCAAGCAGATGGCAGATGACCTTGAGCAAATGAGAGGGTGAATAGAACAGAGAGAGGGTGAGCCAAGAACAAGAGGAGGGCAGGTTTTTAGGACACGTGGGCTGATGCCGTCTCGACCGGTTGCAGAATCTGAGTCGAGGTTTGATAGCATGCTCTCCACCTTGCAGGAGAAAAGGACACAGAGTCCAGGGACAGTTGGGTGTGACTGGGTAAGGTGGGTACAGAAAGCGATGGGTTTGAGACAATATTTAGAAGGAAACACGGAGTTTAGGCATTCAGCCTTTTCATCTTTTCACGTGCAGTGTCAGCAGTGCAGCCATTTGAGGTAAGGGGTGGGATGGAGGAGGAACCTACAACAGAAACAGACTTAACTCAACACCACCAGGATTTGGAGGAGGGAGACAGGTTTGAGAGTTCAGACTTGAGATGAGAAATATGTTGTTTTCTGGCTCTCCTGAGGGTAGACACACTTTAGAGGGGAGATACACAGACACACGCAGTATCTGTGCAGTTACTGCATTTACATCTACCAGAGCAACGTGCTCGTTCCAAAACACTCTCGAGCTTGTGGAAGGCCTGCCCAATCTTTTGACATTTTCCCATCTTCCATTTGCCAACCATGTCCTGCAAGGGATGGGAGTGATGGCATCTGCTCAAGGTTTCGCTGGTATATTGCAGCCTGATCACTTGCCCTCTGGATGTTTGAACAGGGAATCTCGATTTGGTGGAATAATTAACTCAGACTTAGCCAAGCAGAACATGTTGTATCTGGCCTTGTTTACCTCTGTACAATCATGCAAACAAACTTCTCCAGCACTTCCATTGTGAAGTCTGAAGCCTCATATGTCACCCAATTGCTGAAATGCTTCAGAGAAACATGGATTTTTTTTCCAAGAGTTGTTTTGGAGCTTTCTTTTTGACTTTTCTGTAAAAAGCACCAACACTATCACATCCCATCAAACAATGAAGACGAAAGGGATGTACTAACTTCACTCCCATTACTGTTGTGAATGGCTCCCATGTCCAATATGCGAAGACTTACCCCTCTCCCTGTGTGAGGCAAAATCCGACATGGTATTATTTTCGTCACTGTTGGTCAGGATTATGGATTCGTCACAAACTATATGTTCTTCCAAATCGGTGCATATTTTCTCAAAATTCTTGCAAAATTGCAAGTTCCTCCAGGGAGAAAAAAAAATCACTTTTGGTATAGAATAATATTATTATTACTGTATAATTTTAAGTTTTCATACTGTCTATTTAGGTTGAGCTCAAGGGAAGAAAAAAAGGGAACTCGGCCCACAGTTTACAGGAAGGGATGGATTGGGAACCAGAGCCTTTCCGGCAAAGAGACCTTGCAACTCTTCCGCTTCATCATGAGCTCTCTCCATGAAGACACTTTCTTTGAATGAAAAGACTAAAGAATGAAAAGACTAAAGTGTCCCTATTTTTACCAGTTGCTCTCGATAGTTGGAGAATGTTGAAAGGACTAAAATGTCTGATCTTAAACGGTCCTGGTTTTGGGATCCTGGACTTCTAAGGGCAGATGCACATATATTGCTGGCCTTGCAAAGAGTGTAGGTTTCATTGTTGGTACTAGCCTTCCAGGCAGAGCTGCCAAGTTGTTTTTAGTTAAATTTCCTCACTATAAGCTTCTGCATGAGATGTGGGACAACAGTGTTGGAGATGTTAGGGAATTAATTCAGGCTTAAGACAGGAGGGAGGTCCTTGTGCAAGCAGTTCCAGGTGCTGTCAATGCAGCTGAAGATGCGTGTACACGTATTTATAATTCATTTTGACAAACATATGCTATAAGAGAGCTGTGTGTCGGTGTGTCGCCATTTTTCTCAGAAATGGCTGAACGGGTCTTCATCAAACTTTCAGAGGTCCATCAGTGAGTGCCATGCAGTGTTTTAGGCAAAAATAAATAAATAAAAAATCGTAAATTTTGAAAAAAAACCTTTAAAAAAAAAATCTCTCTAGAGTGCCGATGCCTTTTTGATTAATGACAGTTATGTTCAACTACGCATATACATAAATAAATGCAAAACAATTACCAGACATTAAAATACAAATAAATCTCTTCCTGAAGCAGTCGAAGTTCGCGACACTTCTTCGGAACCATATTTCTAGATCGGGGGCAAACTTGACCCAAAAACATCAACGGCGCATTCATCAGCATCCATTTGAGGAATAACATCAAATTCTACTTCTAAGGTAACACTTTTTGAGTGCCTCTTTGCCTCTCAGCAAATAATTCACAGAATATACTGTGATAAATAATTTAGAAAGTCCCGTTACCCCCTCCGCAGAACCTGATAAATGAATATACTGAACACACAAGAGGTATAACTGTAAACTATGACTACACTAAACTTTTATTCTCATAAAAACCAAAATTTGTTAAAAACAACAATAATAAATATATTATGTTATACATTGTTGCAGACCTGGGGTCGGGGGTGAAGACCACGAGGGGTGAACTACCTCGGGTTCCCACCAGACTCTCTGGAATCACAGGCCGTCGCACACGAATAACTTTGTGACGCAGCGGGTTGCTAATCGACCGTGAACGCCAATAACTCGACCACGTGATTTAGGGTCCTCCATCTCGTGAATACCGTTTACCTAAAGGTCACGTGATCTAATTACTGGGGGACACGCCATCAGCACGCACTTGCTCAAACCAGATCACCTATCCAGATCAGATGCAGCCGAGCGGAACTGCCAAGCACGGATCGGCTCGGAAACAGATCGTTTGTGGATAACATCCTGGCTAAACGAGGGTGCGAACCATTTTGGACCAATGAGAGAAAACACAAAAACGAGCTGGGAACATTTCTACACAAAGCGTTTATTTACAATGGCGAGGAAAAGTATGTGGCACATTGAATAGGGTTTATTTTTATGTTCAACAGGGGATAGCAAGGAATTTGTGGGGTGCGGCAAAAGGCATCAACTTCCAAATGAAGACACAGAGCAGAGTTATCCCGTTATATCTTCTGCTATCTTAATTTATGCTACGACAGGCACAATCACATATACACACACACAAACTTGAGGAAGATTAGATAGCCAGAGAGAAAGAAAGCAGGTGAGGATAAATGACCTCTCAATACCTGGTGTGGTCAGCAGACCAACGCAACCCCCAGAACGCTAAGGGAGAGGTTGGTGGGAGGAATACTGGTTGTGTCTAAGGTGTGGGAGTGGGTGGTGTGCTGTAGTGCAATGTGGGGGGGGAGGGGGTGAAGTGTCATGCCAGAGGAAAATGGGATTGCAAGTCAGTAAAGATGTTCTCTGTGCGTCCAAAGAAGATGGGATAGATGGGTGGATAGAGAGAGAAGAGAATCGATGCGAAATGAGAAAGACCCCTAACCTAGCCGTGTAAAGGTCTGTATGTGTAACGTGTACCTCCGTGGGATGCTCCATCTGAGTGTTCCAACCTCGTGATATAGCGCGTTGTCTCTTGCTTAATTACTTTGCCGGGGCTCGTGGCAACGTGCGCTCCGCACTGGTCCGTCTGGCTTCACGAGAGTGGCGGAACGTTGACAGCACGACAGGGAGCCTCGGCAGTCGCTCCGGATCAGACTCTCAAGAAGAAGCTTGTCCTGGCAATCACACACCAATTGTGAGACAGGAAGCGAAGAGGAGAGAAGTGAGTGAAGAGCCAGCGAGGAGCCGAGCAGATAGCGAAGTGTGTCTAACGGCTCTGCGCTCCCCCTTTTTTGAGCCCTGGGAGAAGGGTGGGGTGACGACTGGAAAGCAACGCGTTGTAACCTGAATCCTGCTCCTATATTGGGCCACAGTGGCCGTAGCCACACCCTGCCAGGCTCTGGGACCGGAAACCGTTTCAGTTGCCCACCCGCTTCGGCACGGGTCGGAGCTCCTGACTCAACATAGGGCATGCTCCCTGAGCTGGCACCCCGGCCTTGAATGTACTCCGAGTGCAGTCTGAATGTGGAATAGCAACGGACTTTCCCCACCACCCACGGGTCTCCTTATGAGCCAAAATGCACACCCGGGCCCCGAACCAAACTCCCAGATCGCCCTTCTTGCGACCCCTCCTCATTGCCCCTGGTCCCGCTGTGGTCTGGCGACTGGATGTGGGCTGTATCAATCCCACATGCTCACCCGGGACGTCACTGGTGAGATGCGGTCAAGCTATTGACGTCTGTTGCTTGGTCAATTATCTTGCAGTGCCGAAGGCAATCCGAGTCGTGCGGTGTTCCTCAAAATAGAGTGGCAAATTGTAGCGATGCAGAGGTACGAAGGGGTGCGGGAATAATTTTCCCTTGTGCGGGAGGTGTTTGTGGTTGAAGTGGTGAGGTTTGGTGAGCGAAGTGTGAAGTAAGGTGAGGTGCCGGTTGGGAATTGGCACGCATATTTGAACGAAATAATGGCGTGCGATGCGCGGGTTGTAAAGTGTGTAGTGTGTAGATGTGGTGGATCTGAGCACGGGAGGCATCATGGTGTGCTTATTATCAATTGCTTATTGAATGGCGTGTGTACTTGCATGCTTGTTTTGTGCTCTGGCTAAAAGGAAAGGGTTGGAGTAGGAATCAGAGTATGAATTAGAGACAGTTACTAGACCTAACTACGAGACCCACGCAATGCACTTCGTCCTGTTAACCCACTAGACCTGAGGGAGGGCTAACTACACAGAGACGAATGAAATAACTGCCTTGGGATCACTGTATGTGGGTGCCATTGCCTTAGAGGCAAGTTGTTTTGCAGAACTGCAGCAAAATTATATATATATATAATATATATATATATATATATATATATATATATATATATATATATATAATATTTATATATAAATCGTAGCAGGGTGGATGATATTGGGGTGGGGGGGGGAGGGGTATAATGGGACTTTGTGACCACTCTGTGGGGGTACAGTACATTTCTCTGTGTGCGAAGTTGATTTTACGATTTCTTTGTTTCGGGTCTCGATCATGGTCATGATCATGTCATGGTCATGGTCATGGTCACTTGACAGTCGCAATTCCACGGGTTTTGCAAATCTCAAGGGATTGTGAGTTGGACAGGGACCGTGACAGCCCATTTTAAAATCTCTCTAGCCTAAACCTTTGTAGCTGCTTGAAGGTTAAAAATTCAATAATCCCTGACCCCATTCCTTCGTGGTTGTTGGGAAGTGTTTTTTAGGCCCCCAAAGAAAATAGACTGGGCAACGCAAGGTACTTCTGCTAGTCTACAATAATGATTATAGTTTTGTTAAGTCAAATTGTCTGTAAAATGAACCCTTGTGTCTTGTTATTTTCACTGATCTATTTTTTTACTTAAGCCTCAAAATTGCATTATTTGCTATCTGTTAACGTGTTGATGGTATTTAAATTTGTTAACGGTCAGAATGCACAAATGACATGTTACATTGCATTGATTGGCTGTCCAGCTTGGCTCGCTCCCACCTTTGGGTATTTAGGGCGATGTTGTGGAAATGTTCATCACTCTTGAGAAAGGTTAACGGATGCATGTTGCTTTGCACATGTTGATCGAAACTGTTGAGTCATTGTTTGTTCAATTAAAGGTTGGAGAATTTACCATGGCATCCGTTTATTATACTCATAACCGCAAATCTTTACTTGTATGTATATGTATATGTATGTGTGTGTGTTTATATGTGGATATATATAATATATATTATATATATATATATATATATATAATATATATATATATTCAGCTGGCAATATTTTAAAATGATGTAAATAATCTTTAATTATTGTACTTGGCATAATTTTCAGTTATGTCATTGTCTTTGTTCATGAGCAACTACAGTTCCATACACAACAGCTTTAAGTTTATCATTGTTTTTTTTTTCCAGCTTTGATCTTGCCAATGCAATTTTGAACAACAAGGATTTTGACGACTTGAAGCTCCACAACCAGCCAGATGTGGTAACTTTTGCATTCATTGCTATGTTGCCTAACTGTCTCATTGTTTGTATCTCAGGCTTGTGGAGGGGCACTGATTTTTTTGTGGGGGGGGGGGGGGGGGGGGGGGGGGGGGGGGGGGGGGGGGGGGGGGAATTGCTCCAACACTTGAAATTTTTAGTTTGGCATGTCCTTCTCCCTCCCTGTTATACATTGGCATTTTAATGCAGGTGAATCCTTCCCAGCCTCCTTAGCCTTTAGCCAAGCTGTTTTTTTTGTTGTCTCCCCATATTTTTCTTTACTTAGATATGTAATTCCACATTGGCTCACCTCACCCTGTTTATTCCCTCCATGTTTCCTTTTACCCGTCTTTGACAATTTTTTTGTTGTTGTTGCGTTATCACTTCTTCCCATTGTCACAGTCAGTGACACATTGTTGCTATAGCTATTAAATCTTCCAAACTCAGAATAAATGTATAAAGTCTTGCCATATGTTGCAAACACACATGGCTGTGCTTGGTCTTGTGCCAGCTCATGCCCCACCCCTTCTTTTTTCTGGCTTTGCACTCTCCATTACCATTCTTTGGCACTACAATTCCACCAACTGCTTTCATCTGCCACTCTTTCCTTGCTTCTGCCACTCAGCTTTCCTTAATTTCCTCTCATTCTTCTCATCATTCTTCTGAAACCTCCCCATCTTCTCTCGGTTGCCCAAATAATAATATGGTTTTGGATGTACGATCTTTTCTGAGAGATACGTGAGAACATAAGACATATATGGGTTGAACATAATGTTCCTTGTGGTAAACCAAATGCTGTTCTTTTGGAAGTCGATCTATTGAAATTGTATAAAAGGCTTCAGATTTTTTTCCAAGTTAAACTTTCTGACTCAAGGTGGAGTCATCAGCCAAGTTGCACATGAGGGGTTATCCAAGGAGATGTAAAGTTGTTATTGTAAGCTAGAGATGTGCATGAGAAGAAGCCATGAAAAAGAATATGCTTGTTGCGCATGTAGAGGAAGTCTGTCAGTCAAAGGAGAGTCAATCCCAGATATAACGGTTTGAAATTTTGGATTAAAGCAAGATACCAGACTGTCAAAAACTTTAGAGAGTTTAGAGAGACTGCCTCAACCTTTTATTGGAGAGAAGGTTCAAGTCCAGGATTTTGGTGCCTGCTAGAAAATAAATTTGCTGATTTGTGATAAAGTGAGTTGGAGATGATGCCTGGTGTTGGCTTAATGGTTAGGGCGGTGGGCTTGGGATCCTAGGGGATCCTAGGGTCTTGAGTTCAAATCCTGCTCGGCTGTTGAATTAATACCAGGTGGGGTTGACTCAGCTTGTCTTTCTTCCGAGGTTGGTAAAATGAGTACCAGCTTGCTGGGATGATTGAGCCATTTGAGTATCCTGCATCAGAGTGGCGACCTGTCCAGGATTGTGCCCAATAGCCCGGGAGACTGCTTAGACAGCACCAATGTTCTACACGAAGTATGGTCCCAATGGATTTGGATTTTTGAAATTGGAATCAGTTATCATAGCAGATATCAAGATCAGCTATTAAGATAATTAATCTCCATCATTTTGCTTATAATGGAGACCTCCAGTCTGTTGTTGAGAAGACCATTTTTGATACTCTTTCTTTGAATTGAAATAACATGGGCCATATTTTAACCAGACAGTTGACAAATGGAGAAGGACTTTGAGAAAAGGAGAGATAAAGTAAGAGCCAGTTCAGCAGAACAGATCCTGGGATGACAACCAATGCCATCAGGTCCACCTGCAGATGTCGTTGTCCACCAGGAGCTCTTCCATATTGCTGAAGGAGAAGCTTGTCTGAAATTGTGCACTTTGTGAAAAGATTGGAGAGGAAGTGGAAGGGAAGGTCGTGAAATAAATGACTTGTGGGTGCAATTGAGCTTCGTTGAGTGAAGGTGCAAAGTAAGGCACACATTGGAGACTGATTTTCCAAGCTGCCACCTGTTCTTGGATAGCAAAGACAGAACACAACACGGAGATCAGCAATGAGGTTGGCGTGATGGTGAGTTTCCGCTTGTTTGAAGTTGGCGACACAGGTTGTGGGCCTTTTCATTAACCTTTAGTTGGGATATACTTCTAAAATGTAAAAGCAAGTCGGTCACTGACAATACCTGCAATGTATACATCTGTGAACCATTGTTTGCAATCTGGGCATGACAAATGTAGGCATTAATTGGTGAAGAAGAGAAAATGCCAATTTTTTTTTGTCGTTGTGCCACACAACCTTCATATTCGTACTCGAAGAAAGGTTGTGATTATAATATCTTGTCTCATTGAGTGTTCTGGTATGTATTTCCAAATTATATGACAGTGAGCAATTGGTGAGTATGCTCCAGGCAATTAACCTAAAAGGAATTTTAAAATGGCACCCCGTATTTGGTGTTTTACAAGGATCACTTTGACGGGGACTATTTCAATAAAAGTTTTAAACTTGTGCCATCTTTTAGAGTTCGACTTTGTTCGAAGATAAAACTACTGAAGATATTCATTTTTATTGGGCTATTTGCAATCTTAGTGTGCTCCAAGTTGCATGGCTGAACGGGAGTTGTAAGTACATCCATTGTTACCCCTCTGTATATTATAGCGGCATCCATAGGCAGGTTCTCTAAAGATCTAAGAAATTTTCCAACAAAGCAATCTTCATTTTGTGCTGTAGTTATAAATGTATCAATACTTGTTTTCAATGATACACCAGGCATTACATTTTGATATACATGAGTGGCTCCAAATTCATGTGCTTGGTATTTTTTGTAAAACATTCATTATGAGAATGAACAAAACCATGAATACTTCAGGAAATGGTCAGTCCAACCATTGGCTGATGGCTAACAAGGAAGTGCTTCCCAATGGCTTTCTTAGATTCATAGACCTAGTTCATGAACTATATTGCACGTGCTGCTTCAGCTTCTCAATGTGCAATGTGAACAGCCTTCTCCATTGATACAATTTTGTTTGCAATTCTTTTTCAAAAATAACATTTGTCACCTTTGAGGAAGTCATTTTAAACAAGTTTGAATTGCGAACATACCCCATGGGAGTTCATTCGTACAACTCTCAGGTGAGCGATAGCACGGACGACAGATAGTTTTGATATTTGGTAAGATTTTCATCGCATCAGAAAAAGAAACCAGAACACCTCCCAAAAGTGAGGCTAGTTTCATATCATCATTTGTGACTTAATTTTGCGTTGGGAATCACCCAGCGCATTTAATTTTTTTTTAATAACAATTTTAAGAAAATGGGCCGAAAGGGCCGTTTCTCAGCCCAAATGGCCAGAATCTCACTTTGGGCTCAGTTAATGCCTGGGGAATGGTCTCTAGAATATACCTGTCAAGTTTGGTTCGGTTCCGTCCACTAATAACCGAGAAAGAACAATTTTAAGAAAATGGGCCAAAATGGGCCGTTCCTCGGCGCGAAGGGCCGCAATCACACTTTGGGCTCAGTTAATGCCTGCGCATGTGTGTCTAGTGTATGCCTGTCAATTTTCATCAAATTCTGTTCACGAATAATGGAGAAATAGACGTTCAAATAAACTGTACAAAAGAAAAGAGAGAACACGAGCGGCGCTTAGACCCCGTGGGGTCTTCCACCCCACGGGGTAAAAAGATATATTTTGACATACCGACTTTCTAAAACCGACAAATTACTCTGGAATCTTTGTGCATGCAACTGTTTGTGTTCTGCATCATTCAGAAGCTTTGGCATTTCTGCACTCAGGGTGTGCATATAGTGTTCAAGGCCATCTTCTTTCTTGCCTTGCTGACCTCCATTCAAGCTGTCAGTGTGCAACTCTCAATTGAATCCTTTCCAGTTGAGGCAGGAATTCCCCAAGCTAGTGTTTGGTGCCTTGTCATGTTCCTCACTTGCATTCATGGCCTCTTAACACTTTGGTGGGGTGGTGGGGGGAAACTCTTCTCCTTTTTTTTTTACTCTGACTTGACATCATGGCATACAATTCCATAGCTCACTGACAGGCCAGCAACAACTATTCCCTCTCTACAGACTTAGAAGGGATCAAATGCTGGTCTAACAAATATATTTCAACCCAGACATATCTTACTCTCACTGTGTCTCTTCAAAAGGATCATGAAAGAAATCCATTGATGTATATTCAAATATAAGAGGTTGTAAGAGATTTTGTAAACAAGCTTTTATACCAATGAAAGAGACTCGTTGTCTCCAACTTCTGGGCCTTACCATCAGCGACCACCTCCCCTGAGCAGACCATGTGTCAAAGCTGGTTTCCACAATCAGCTGCTGTTTGGACATCTGTTGTGCAAAGTACTTCCTTGGGAAATCTTAACTCCTCTCAGCCTGCAATCCCTTTGTCCTTAGCTCAATGAAGTGTCACTCTTCCTTTTGAGCTGGTGCCCCTGATTCATAGCTGTCTTCCCTGGATACTGTACAAAAGGTTTCAACATTTGTTAAAGCTCTCAACAGCTTTGGCATTTCTCACAAAGAAGCAGAAGTACAGTGCCTCTTGCCCTCTGATCATAAACGCATATGTGGCCTCTCGGTTGTACCTCCTGTGCTCAGGGATGTTCTCCCTTTGATCTTTCATCTCTCTGTCCCCTGTCGTTCCGGATCCCATGCTCTACCAGCAACCTCCTGAAGCTCTCAAAAGCTGAACTTACGACACACTTCCACTCTTTTGTTCCTCACTTCTCCTGCTCACTTCTCTCTTCTCCTCTTTTCTTCATCTGTTGAAAACCATTCTTTCTTCCAGGATTTCAATTCCACAGTGAACTCACATCTCAAGTCATCCTCCATCACTACCTGTGATATTTTATCATCATTAACCCTCCCTAGGGTTTGTGCAGACTCATGGGAACCCTTTAAATGATTTTTCAGTTTCTTGGGTAATAACCCCCCCCCCCTCCCACACCCCTCCCAAAAAATCCCCCTTTTGCTTATGCACAATTTTTGCGTTCCTCACATTGTGATAAATCATCTAACGGACTGACAAATCCTGCAAAAAAAAAAAAACCAGTAATAAAAAAACCTAATTGGGGCCAAATGGCTCACATGTTAATGATAAGAATCCTCACTCAATTCGCGTTTGTCATGTCGAGGGCCGAGTTCACAATATGCTGGCATCTATATATTAATACTGAAGGACCAATTTTGCTCCTCCTCGCGGTCACGTCACGTTTTTCTCGGTACTGTGACCTGAGAAGTTTTGACACGTGTACGTCAAAGTAGACACGTGCACAAATCAGGGGACTTCTTCACAAGGAGTAGTGTACACCAAAAATGACGTGTACAAGGACGTTTTGTAGGCCTCATTAGGTAAGGCCATGGAGTACATCGACTGGGATCCGGCTCTTACAAGAGCTGCCACTGGTTGTCATATTGGGCTCGTGGAGCGGAATCCGTCTGTGACGGGGTTTCGGCTAGTTTCTATGAGTTGATGATGCTCTGGCTACACTTTTTCATACGTTCTTTGTTTGCTCATCATATCAGTGGCTCTAGGGGCAGATATGTGCAAACTTTTCCACTCTCTGAAATTGGCTTTTCTTCAGTTACGCCATCGACTCCCACCTGTTCCAATGCCCTTTTTATCAGGTTCAGCTGTCACAGACAAGTGGGTTTTTTGTGTATAGTGTCAAGGCTCATGGAGAAGCTAAAACACAAGATAAGGAGATTCATGCTTCTTTTAATGGTGAGTGGTTAGAAATGTCACCAAGAATAATGCCCAAAAGGAAGTCACGTCGGAGAATGAAGAAAGACTTGTACAACATTTCATTTTATTTGGATGAGAAAGTGAAGGCCTTGAATAACTTATTTGTAGGCTCATCTGTTTTCATAGTTAATTATTCATTTATTTTGTCTCCAGTTTTTAGGCTCATGGAGGAGCTATGACACAACAGAACAACAAAACAGGAGAAAGAGAGGAGGGGAGGGAAACGGTAACATCAATAGCAGGGTTGAGGGATGAAATAGAGGGAGACTGAGAAATAATGGTGTTTAGGACACTTGTGCTGATGCTGTCAAGGCCATTTGCAGAATCAGTCATGGGTTGGCAGAAACTTCTCCACCTTTTCAGTTGAAAAAGACAGAGTCCAGGAGTAGTTGGGTGTGACTGGGAAGGGTGGGTACAAAGAGCGAGGAGTTGGGACATAATATTTGGAAGCAAATACAGAATTGAGATATTTGGCCTTCTTATGAGCAGTCAGCTGTGCCATTTGAAGTGATAGAGGGGATGGAGTGGGAACAAGGTGCCATCTGGTTTTTGAGGAAGGAGACAAGTTTGAAAGGTCATTATTGAGATTGGCCAGATTTTGTTTTGTTGTGCTCCTGAGAGTGAACACACTTGTGGCTTTGTGAAGTGATCGAACATTGCCTTCGGTTGGATTTACCTTCCAGGAGAAGGCGGCAAGTTGTTTCAAGGCAACTGCCTCAACACTGGTTTCGGTGTAGCATCAGTGGGAGGAAAGGTGATAAATGAAGACGAAATGGGATTAATTTGTGCATCAGAAAGAGCAGGTGTCTGTGGAAGAATTCCCAGGCTGAGTAAATAGCAGTGGTGGTAGATATAGAAGGCCATTTCTGAAGTGAGATGGGGCTTGTATTCCATGCCAGTCAGCCGGAGTGAACCACCAGATTCGTTGGCATTGAGGCAGCTCTATGAAAATATCCAGAGACATGTTGACTCTTACAAACACATAAGCAGATGAAGCAATTGGAGCGGAGGAAGAACATTATCAGGAAAGTTGGTCATTACAAAGTCCAGAATGGAGGATTTGCCATTGGCAGAAATCTGGTTCAGAAAGTTCACAGATTGAGTCAGTCCCTTGGAGTCATAGAAGGCCTTTGCTGAAGTGCCATGGATGATGAGAGATGTACCAATACCCAGCCAATTGGCATGGTGACAGTTGAAATCACCACATATGAGGAAGAGAGAGTTGGGATGGGTATTTAAAAGTTGATTCATGTTGGTTGAGAGAGATATGCAAATTGAGTCATCACTGTAAGTAAGGAGGACGGTACAACACAGACAAACAAGTTGCGATTGCAGGAAAGTCATAGCAAAGGTAATCCTCGGGGTCTGGAGGTGTAAGAGCAGTACACGGACAGTAAGAAATTGAGTTTTTGATGTAAAGCGCAACTCCACCATTGGGGCGGGGTTCAGGCCTATTGACCCAGAGGAGATGACATCCAGGGAGAGACATCAAGGAGTCAGTGCCATCCTGTGGGAGGAAGGATTCTGATGAGAAGATGATGTCCAGTTTATCCACAACTGCTTGGATTGAGAGATCTGTCAGGTTGAAGCAGAGGCCTTGGATGTTTGAGGTTCACACAGTTAGGGACAGGAGAGGAGGCACTGTTGGAAGGGTGCAGGAATGTGGAGAGGAGGTGGGGGAACTTGGAAAGGGGATGGGGCAAAGGCAAAGTTGTGAATGGGGGGAGGGGGAAATCTGGGAGGGAGAAGCTTTGGAGGGGAGAGGGGGTGGGGTGAGGGTGAAGATGGGAGAATGTGAGGTGAGGAGGAATATGGGAAAAGGCAGGGTGAGTGCGAGGATGGAAGGGGATGGAGTTGGGGTGATGGGGAAGATGGGAGGGGTTGGCGAGGGGAGGAAGACTGGAGGCAACAGTGATGAAAGATGGGAGGAGTGTTTGAGGGAAGATGGGAGAGGGTGGGTTGTGGAGGAAGTTCGGTGAGGGGGAAGTAGGAAGGGGGCAGCTCAAGGTGGAGAAATGCTGAAGAGGGGATACAGGGAAGTGGTAGGATTGAGAGGACATGGGTATTTAGGAGGTGATGTGGGAGTGGGTACTGCCATGGAGCGGATTGACAGTTTATGGATTTGTCACGTGCAGGCGTTTTTGTAAAGAATGCTTGTTGTTTTTTCCCCCCTTGCAAGAAGGTTCCTTCTGCTTCGAACAACTTGTTTGTCTTTTACAATGGTTTGTTTTGAGGAATGAGCTCTTAAGTAGCAGCACATCTAAATTGAACTTTTTTTGTTTGTTCAAAAAGTACCCTTTTTACTCCAAAAGAACTTCTAAAAAGCCCTATTTTACTCTGGAAAATCCCTTGAATTTTCATACTTTCGCTGTGAACCCTACCTCCTCTACCTCTCTCTTCATCGACTGATATTTGCAGTTTGCTGTGTTACCTTCCCTATTCTTTCTCCGCCGAGTCATTTGTCTCTCTGTGTCCACGTGTTCGTTCCATTGTCGCTATCCTCTATCACGTCGCTCTTTCATAAGTCTAGACTGTCTACAGAAAGGAACATTTACATATTACATATACATGGGAAAGGGAGTGAAAAATGTTACCTTTTTGCATTTGTAATATGTATGTAGATGGCGTTTTAAAATTTATTTCTGCTTTTTGATCAAGACCGTCAGCAGAAAATCTATTCATTTTCTCAGAAGAAATTATTTTTATTCCCATCACTAAAAAATCTGTTTTCTTATTCCGATGTCATTAAATTTTGACTGATTCTACAGTTAGCAGCATTTGAGCATGCAAAAACTATGGAAGTTGGATAAATTTTATAAAATTAATCATCATCATGAACCATGATTTATATATATCGTCAGTTCTGCCAAAGCAGTTTCTTGATTTGGGTTACAATCCTGGATGGGTCACCACTCTGCCATAAATAATAAAGCATTATACGGTTAATTTTTTTTCACCCCTCGTACTTTGTTATTGGTTCACGAAAAAATATTTTCACGAAAAAATAAGTGACTACTATATTCGTTGTTGTTGTGTGTCTGTCTGTTGGGTAGTCGATAAAGTCGAAAAAAAAAATTTTTTTTTTTTTCGATCTACCCTTATTATCACTTTTCCGTCGATATGTTTGGCTCTATGTCTGTCTGTATGTCTGTATGTCTGTATGTCTGTCTGTTCGGTCCAGTGCTCCGTTAATACAATGGCGATTTCGATGAAACTTGGTGGGGTATATCCATGACCTAGTTGTGTGCAAATGAGAACCGTTGCTATGGAGACCACCGTTGCCTAGTAACGGGACTTTGAAATTTTTGAAAAATCATAAAAAAAATATTTTTTCGAAAATCAAAAATCGGGCCACGAGCGACTGTGGGCAGTACATTCAGCCATATTGTCAAAAATTTCCAGCCGAATCCTATGAAAACTGTCGGAGAAGATAGACTTTGAATGAACCCGGTCGAAAACAATAAAAAAACGAAGTTCGTTATATCTCAGAGACTATGAGTCAGATATACATGAAACTGGTATGGTAGGTACATGGTATGTCCTAGTTATGTGTGTGAAAGAACCTTGCTATGGACCCCTCCGTTGCCTAGCAACGGCCGAAAAACCTCTAAATGTGGGGTATTTTAACGAAAAAACAATCTGCAGCATTAACCCTTGAAGCTAGAATCATGAATTTTTTGTGCTTAATCCTCAGGTCATTCCCCCATCGAATGGGCCCATCGCATCAGGTTCTATTGGGTAGGCGACTACCCATCCGCCTACCGGCTTGTCTGTCTGTCTGTCTGTCCCGAGCATAGCTCCGTGGTTTTGATCCGATCCTGATAAAATTTTGGTGGGAGGTTTATATCATGATCTAGTTGTGTTTTCCTGAAAATGGCGTGGTGCGCCCATTATGGGCGGAGCCACGCCAAAAAACATGTGTTTTTAGGGGGTAGCCGATTTCAAATTGCATCTTCTCCTAGGGGGTTTGTCGAATCTGACAGGGGTTTTGGTATTGGTTAGCCCAATGGCACCTGCATAGCCCCACAGAGCTCGATTTTTCATTTTCGTCCCAAGGTCAAGACCACAAGGTCACGAACTTAGAAAATTGCGAATTGTGTTTTTAGGGGGTAGCCGATTTCAATTTGCATCTTCTCCTTAGGGGTTTGTCGAATCTGGCAGGGTTTCGGTATTTAGTTAGCCCAATGGCACCTGCATAGCCCCACAGAGCTCGATTTTTCATTTTCGTCCCAAGGTCAAGGTCACAAGGTCAGGAACTTAGAAAATTGCGAATTTTGACATAAAAATCCATCTTCTCCGAGGGGTTTGTCGAATCTGGCAGGGGTTTCAGTATTTGGTTAGCCCAATGGCCTGCATAGCCCCACGGAGCTCGATTTTTCATTTTCGTCCCAAGGTCAAGGTCACAAGGTCACGAACTTAGAAAATTGCGATTTGACATAAAAATCCATCTTCTCCGAGGGGTTTGTCGAATCTGGCAGGGTTTCGGTATTTGGTTAGCCCAATGGCATCTGCATAGCCCCACGGAGCTCGATTTTTCATTTTCGTCCCAAGGTCAAGGTCACAAGGTCAAGGTCACAAGGTCACGAACTTAGAAAATTTCGAATTTTGACATAAAAATCATACGACCGCCCAAACTTTGAGAGCGAGGATGACAATATTTTTTATGCATAATCTTGAGGTCATTCCCCACCTAAAGTCTTGAAACCATTTTGCTCTATCTCGAACACCTTGCCCGTGGCGCCCCCTTCAAGTTTGTTTTTACGCTGATTTCATCAAAGTATGGATAATCCGAGGAGTGCGAAATGCCATATAGCCTATATGACGTTATATTGTTCCTGGAATGTTCCAGAGGAAGTTTTGCACCAAAGGTCATAATCCTTGACCTTTGACCTTTAAAGTTCACAAAGGTCAAATTTTCAAAGTTGTGGGAATCGAAACGGGTTTTCGACCTTCTTCGACGAAATAACTCCATTAAGCTATAGCACATATCCTGTTTCCTTATTTTAATGTCCACAACATTGTTTTGTGACCTTTAAAGGTTATGCAAAGGTCAAATTTTTAAAGTTGTTGAACGAAACCAGGTTTTCGACATTTTGCAGCTAATAACCTGTCACTCGTACCACATCATGTTGATCATTTTATAACTTGGTCAAACATTATCACATTGTCTCATCCTTGACTTCTGAAACAATCTACATCGTCAAATACCGCTCGTGAACCATCGTCGTCTTCAGACTTGTTCTGTTTTATAATCTGTGAGAACCAATATCTGATGCATTTCAATGTTTGCTGATAATACCCAATGTTGTACACACTAAAACACCATCCGAATGAAAGGTTTTTTGGCATCTGGCAAAAACCACCTGCATTGCCCATGCTTTTAAAGTAATCATTGACAAATCATTACTCGACATAGTTTTACTTCTACTGATCCTAGTGCAGGACTAGCTATGTTTCCCTTTCTCTAAAGATCCTTGTGAAGAAGTTTTACAATCGCCAACGCCGCCGGAACCGCAGAAACTGGCACTTGAAGCGCCTTGAAATGGAGGGTGAATCAAAGGACAAAGATGATGTGTAAGCATGTTTTTATCTCGCATACCTTTTGAAAATATCACAATTGGAAACATGGCATTAAAAAGGTTTGCAGAATTGCAGATTTCTGCCTCTAAACATGTCGTGCTTCAGAGAAATGCTAAATCGTCTGCTTGAACTTATGAATGTCCAAGACCTCTAGCATTTATGGATTTCTGCCTTTTTTGCCGACAGTTTTGGTCCATTTTAATTGGAGAAAAATGTTTTTCTCCATTGCTGCTTATTCCTACTTATCTTCAGGCAGTTCAGTGATTGATTCATTCTAATGATTGATCTAAAAACATACTTTGACAGTTTCCTTTTCATTTTGTTATAATATTGTATTCAACCTTGTCTTATTTTATCTTGCACACAAAATTATTTATTTGGTTGCCAATCGGACTCTCAACCCCTTTTCAATCCTCACCGGTGTGTTATGTACCAGTTTTAAGTAAGAGTAGACTTTAAGGCTGATACCTTACATAAAATGTAATCCTGCCTGAACGCTTTGTTGCAGTCGCTCTGTTACATCACAATTTGGCAAAACGTACTGAATAAGTTGTTCTTTTGTGTGGAAAGTCAAGGCACGTGGAACAGCAAGAACACAGAATAGAACAAAACGGAATAGAAAGAACAGTGGAAACTAGAATGGCACTCGGTGGGGCGCATATCTCCGCCAGGCTGAACAGTTTGTTTTGTATCCCACTGATGGGCTGAATCTGCATCTGGTCTTTACCAAAATCTAACTGGCTTGTTCTTGTCACCTACCCAACTCCTCCACCAGGTTTCATCATAACCCTTTGAAATACTATGTGATTATATCGTTTTTGGCCCTATCTCTCATTGGTGAAGAAACTATTCAAAATTTCTCGTAGACAGATTCAGATGTTCACCAAAATCGAATCAATTCATCCATGTCACTCACCCAATCTCTCCACAAAGTTCTGTCCAAATCTGTCCATAGCTTTTTGAGATATCCTGCACACAAACAGACAGACAAACATTTGTGAAAACATGACCTTTGTCCACCTTCGGTGGCAGAAGTAATCAGGGAAATGTACCAACAACAGGGTAGAGGGACATTTGGATGAAGAATGGGTGAGTGGAAGAATGAGACAAAGAGCAGCAGGTTCAGAAACTGCCAGAGGCTCGTTGGGGAACAGACAGAATTCGCACAAGAGTGGCAGAAAGGAAAGGTTTGGAGGGGCGTAGAAAAGCAATGTGGTAGGTATGGGCCTGTTCCACAAACGAGAGAAAGGTACGGGATTCTGAAAGAATGTATGCTGCATGGAGGGATGAGATGGGATGAGGAGTGAGGTTGAAAACGAGGCAATAGAAAACCGAGTTCACCAACCTGTAGCAGTGGTGGAGAAGCAGATCTTGGACTCAGCCTTCTGCTGAAATATGCCAACCCAACACTGATATATTCTTGGACTCCATCACCTCAAAGGGAGTAATATACAAGCAGCTGCCCTAGCCCAGAGTGGGGACCCACATTCCTTCTGCTGAAGCTCTTGGATCACTGCATTGAGCTTGGAGTGTCTCAGAATGGATTTTGCGCTACTGAGAATTCCATGGTGCCAGCCTGGCTTAAAAGCCAATTTGTCAGTGGTTCACCAAAGACAGTCTCAAACCTGAGGCCCAAACGGCTGGTCACAGAAGTCGACTAGGGGATTCAAAAGCTGTTGCTTGAGAAGGAACAGAGAGAGCATAGGATTGTTCTGCATCGAAGGATGTGTTCCAGGTAGGTGACGAATGACTTTTCTTTTTTTTGCAAACCTGCAGAGTGTATCCTGCAGCAGCCTGCCTCTTAGAAGTGTGCAAGACTGTTCTGCATACAGTGGAGTTATCTGAAAAATAATTGCACAGAGCATTATCTAGATAAGCGGAGAGGTCATTTGTATTGAGCAAGAATAAGGTTGGTCCTTCAACTGTCTTACACAACACCAGCTTCAAAATTATCTTGTGACAATGCCATCAATAGCAACTTGTTGTTCCTACTATTGGAGGAAATCTTACGATCCAAGGAGGGGCCCCTGAAGACCATGATAATACAGCTAGCAAAGTAAGTTTGTGTGCCAGACAGTACACAAAGCTCAAAAGATGGCCAGAGAGATGGCCTTGACTTCTCGTTAAAGATTTTGCATCTAAACCATTGTTTTGGTTCAAAGAACAACAAATTTCTCAATGGAAGAATAGGCATTGCAGAAACTAAGCTGATTATTAAAGTTTGGAGAGTTGGACAAGTGATGATTCCTGAGGTCTGCAATAAATGTAGATTCCATTGTGATTCCTGAGGCCCGACTTGTGATGCAGAGAAGACCGACTGATCTGTAATTGAGTGGATCAGACTTGGATCCCTTGTTTTGGATAGGGATGATGGTGCCACTTTTTATGATGGATGCAGGAGACAATCTGAGAAATATCTGAAGGAGAGAGAAATGAGGAAAGGATGGGGCAAAAGCACAGTTCGTGTTCCTTCTGATTAAAAAATAAATAAATAAATTGTGTACACTGTCGAGGCTCATATGAGAGCTAGCACACAGAACATACAACAAGGGGAGCAGGAGACAAGAGGGGTGGGAGAGGGAAGGAAAAAACAGTGTGTAACAGACACATGAGGAGATCTGTGGAAGAGAGAGGGATGGGGTGGGGTACACAGGGTAAACAAAATGGACACCACAGGGACTTTCAGATCCTCCAATGCAGTATTTGGTCTTCCGTTTGATTAAGTTTGTCCCATATCCTGAAGCTGTGTGAACTGTGCTTCTACGTTGTCGGACCTCTCGTAGCTTCTACCTGTTGCTGCGTTTGTTTTTCTGTAAGGCTCACGAGGCTGCGCCTGAATGTGTTTGAGGGGAGAGGAGTAGCAGCTGAAACCCGAATCCTATCCAAGTTTCTCCTGATGACTCCATCTTTGCTCTTTATTTATTTGGGTTCGTTCTGATGACTCCAATGCAGTATTTGGTTTTCCATTTGATTCTTCAGGATTACAATGCAAGTGCCATCAGGACCACTTGCAGAGGTGTCAAATTTGACCCTGAACCTCTCAACCTTGGTGGGAGAGAAGTCTATGTGCTGCACAGCACAGTCTTGTTTTTGGGGGGTGGGGGAGGTGGGGGGGGGGAGGAGTAGGAATACGTATAGTGGAAGGGTTGGTTTTGGGACCTTGACCTTTTCATTAACTAGTAGCGGCAGGAAGGGTCATGTTATTATCCTCTTTCTGGTATAGTATAGATTACAGTAGATCTAGGCTCAGGTCCGTGAGCCTGTGGTGGATGCGTTAAGCATAGATGTCGGGATTCCTACAAATTTCTTTAAGTTTCGTGTTAAACAGCAGTCGTGACTGTTTAGAAAGGTAATCGTACACATTTGTGGTTTATAATATCTTTTACTTCTGGTGGAGGTGCCCCATGATATGCCACGATAAGTTATTTATACACGTTAACATGGTGTTTGTCCATGGAGGAAAAACTACTTTGGCAGAGGGGATATTATGTTTTTAATTTTGTTTTGTAATAACATTAATATTATGCTATTATCATTCGTGTAAATTCTTTTTTTGATTGGAAGCAGCCTTTGAAAAATGCCATGTTTAGCTATATTAACACAGATATACACCTTAACAGGGATTTTGCCCAAGCCGGAAAAACCCCTTGGGGAGGGGGTAAAATTAAGTTGTTACAACCTCCATTGTGTGACCCTTCGTCTTCCTGTCAAGTTTGGTTGAGATTGGATAAGTAATGACCGAATGTGTTGCAGTCAAAAAAAAACAGACAGACAAACAGACACTAAATCGCGTATTTTAATATGAAGACATTATTTAGATGTTAATTTTTTTGCGAGCAGTGTCAAACATGACTCCATCCTTTCGGAATATAGTTGCAGAAGAGGAATTTGTTCCAGACACCGTTTTGATTAGCTGCCACCTCACCTTGAAGGACACTGAAGGATATGAGAGGTTTGATATGCGAACCTGATGTTGGGCTCTGGCTCGTCTGAGGACTGATGCATGCTGGTTTCAGTCTATACAGAAGAATGTTAGCTTTCTTTCAGGTGGGTTTGCATACAGGTGGAGAACGCAAGCTGCTTTTTGTGATGGTCTACCACATGCCTCGGTGTACTAGGGTCGGGATTTTAAATCGGATGATGAGACGTGATGGGATGACCTGGTGAAGCAGATAAATCCGTCTGTTGAGGAAGGAATTGCAGGAACTTGATATCAGGAGCTGATTAGTTACTGAACCAGTCTATGAAGGAGATAACAGATTTCATACGAGACCAACCTACCTTGCCGAACTGTCATACATCTCGTCACCTTGGTGGCTCGCTCTATGAAGACCACCGAGGAGAGGCCAACATTTTCAAAAGGGTGTGATCAGAGGAACAGGACAGCCTGGTGGGGAAGTTTGATGTGACCAAATAAAACTATGAATTGCTGCATTTTAGAGAGATGTGAGTTGGAAAACAGAGCGATTGAGTCAGGGCAGCTGCATCACAAAAGGCCTTGGCTGCAATACTGTGGATTGTTGCTCGAGGACTGACTCCAACTTGGATAGTGGTGATCTAGCAAGATTTTTGAGATTTTTAGCCGCGTCGCGTTGCGAGCGCTGGCTCTAAGAGAGCTCCGCGTTGTTCTTCTTCTTGTTGTTCTTCTTCTTGTTCTTCTTGTTCTTCTGGTGAAGACAAAACCTTTCTGATGCGGCTCTTGGACACATTTGTCCTTGTTTATATTTTGCCTGAAATGTCCACACCTCTCTTTCATCCTCACAACCAACCTCTCCTTTCTCTTATTTGCCATCTTTACATTTCAGCTGAAAGTCGTGGCAACGTACATGTAATACCCCCATTCCATTTTTGCCATCTTGTGAATGCAGGAACCCACCTGGCTGATCAACATATGAATGTAGTGTCTTGTACCTGTTTGGAGTGGGGGGTTTTTTTTCCTCTTTTTATGTTCCAAACCGGTGGGGGTGGTGTTTAAGAACCTAGTTTAACAGGGCCAAATTAAGGAAAGGGTTACCCTTGACTTCCTGAGCCCAAAAGCATATTTTCTCCTCCACAACGTCCATCCAACTTGCTTCTGTTTCCTCACCTAGAGGGGAGTTTGTGCTTCATCTTGGGAAGAATCTCTAGATTGAGGATGACTATGTTGTTACTGAGAGTGTGGTACCTGAATTGTCTCCATTTTTCAAATTGAGGTCTGAGTGCATGCAAGTTGATCGAAAATGTTTTATGAGTCAGAACAAAACTTTGTTGACTTTGAAAACGATTTACCTATTTTCTACATGACGATGCAGTTTTTATTTTTATTTTAATGTATATTGGTGTTGGAAGAAGAGGGAAGAAGATTGGTGTAATTGTAATTATTTATTTTTGATTTAAATACAGTAATCCTTATGTTCTTTAACAAAACCACTTTAACAATAGAAGGGGTGTAATGAAAGTGCTTGGGCATTTTCACTTGGGTGGGTTACTTTGAGTTCTTGCATCCAACTTTTTGGCTCTTGCACACAACAACATTTTCTCCATCCATTTCATTTCACCATCTTTCACTTCACGAATATCTAAAACTACGTGTCATTTCAGATGTTTCCACTCTTTCAGGCAATTTGAAGATTTTGAAGAAGACTTGGAGGAGGATGAAATTCTGAGAAAAAACATCAACATCTATTCAGGTGTTGTAATAATAATTATTATTGCAGCACTGTTAAGCATTTGAGTTTTGTGCATCTATAAATGGAGTATGGAAGTATTCTTGATCACTGTATATTGTCATTAAAACCCATATAGCTGTGGCAAGTTAGTTGAAAACATAAATACTTGGTATAGATGTGTTGCCCACCTACCACCCCTCCCACCCCCCCCCCATCCCCATCCCCAAAAAGTGAAAAAGGAATCCACTTCAAGTCTTAATATTATTTAAACAAAAACCTTAGGAGTCATGTGAAGCAGAAAGTCTTTTTTTCGATCGTGTTGACGTGCTGTGTGGGAGAGGTGGGGGAAGCAGGCATGGGTGAAGGGAGGAGCAGGGAGTGAGGGAAGTGGGCATGGATGAAGGGGAGGGGCAGGGAGTGGGGGAAGCGGGCATGGGTGAAGGGGAGGGCAGGGAGTGGAGGAAGCAGAGAGGGGAAACAAAATAGGGGGATACACAGTGTTGTTGGGGGCATGTGGATGTGAAACAGATGTTGGGGGGCAGGGGGGATGAAAGCTGGAGTGAGTGAAGTGGAGGAGGGTGCTGATGTGAAGGGATTTACCACCGTAGTCTCACACTCGTCACAGAGTGTGATCAGAGGTTTGTAATATCTTCATGGTCATCCAAAAATGCAGAAGAAGGCACTCGTGGTCATACAAAAAGGCGCTCTCCCATGATGTTTCATTTCATAAATTAGTTCTTTCTCTTTCACACACCCAACTATGTTAGTATATGCCCATGGTTGTTAAACCTCATCCTCCCCCTTTCTTTTGGGTTAATCCAACTCTTTGATACTGAAACGGACACTTATATGTCATAGACATCTGGAGATGTTTTTTTTTTGGGGGGGGGGGGGTTAATCCAAAGAAAAATGAGGCAAATCGGCTCAGTTGCAGTTTGTGAAAATCACAGAACTGCCCACTGTCTAATGTAGTGTCAGTTTCAACAATGCTAACTGCAATATCAGTCAGTCTACATGGCTTCAGAATCCTTTTTTGGCAGGATCATCCGCCCACCCACAGTGGAAAGGAATTTATCCACGGATAAATTCCCTGGCCTTCATCTCTGGGAGATGTCTTTTTATACAAAAAGGTTTTTTTTTAAATCAGACATTATAACAAAGCGAAAGACATGTACGTTTGGCCCTAAGACCTAATTAAAATGTCAAATCAAACTTGTCAAACTCCTACACGTACACCTTGGCCCTAAGACCATGGCTCATGGTCATACAAAACACATACCTCCTCAGCTACAAGCTCAGAATGCATGGGAATACCATAAAAGTTGTGGACGATTGGCTCCTGTTGAGTGGAGATCTTTCAACATAAAAAGTTTTTTTTTTTAAAAATCATGTTGTAATAAAATTAGGGATGTGTACTTAAGTCCTAAAACAAAAGTGCACAGTCTGTGTCAAACCAATACACATGCACTTTGGCGTGAAGGCACTCATGGTCATACAAAAACAAGCATCTTAGCCTATATGGCTATACCATAGCTGTTTGGGGTTTATGGTCGAAGCATTTTAGCCCAACCTCCATGTAACGGGAGACAGGGTTGCAATCGTGTGTCAGCGTGTCAGCGTGTCTGTATCAGTGGTTTCATAACTTGTTTTTACCATTTGCACTTTGTCATCAATTTTTCAACAAACCTGTTATCACAATACGGAGAATAATCATTAACAATGAGAAAAGCCCATCAAAATGACAGGTGCACGAAATTAAACACAACACAGAGGATTACTCATGTAGAATGTGGAATGTTTTAATGATAATTATGATGTCATAGGTCACGTGGTGTGGCAGCCATGTTGGAAAAAAGGAAAAACTTTGGACCTCTGTATCTCCGAAATCGCTCCATGGAAAAAATTGAAACTTGACACGTACAGTACTCTGCATGGGAAACCAGTGTAATTGCTTTTTTGATGTCATTGGTGGCTTCATTATGACGTCATAATTGCATACGTCAAACGCTTTATCCGATCAGTATGAACATTTTTGAGGGTCATCTAGGGCTAAATTGTATGAAGGAAAAAAAATTGATGACGTCATCCATCAAGTGGTTCAGCGGCCATATTGTTTTAAACATAAAAATCTTCAAAAATCTTCTCCAAAGTGGCTGCACTGATCGAGGCAAAACTTTAAAGGTATGATCGCCTATCCATGAGGAGCAAACAGCTCTGCACCTATGATGTCATAGGTCACATGGTTTGGCAGCTATGATTTTTTTGAAAAATAAACCTTTAAAAATCTCTTTCTCCAGAACGGCTTGACAGATCAAGGGGAAACTTCACGCACATGTTCCCCAATCCTTGGGGATACCAGGGTGTTCAAGAATAATTAATAGGTCATATGGTCTGGCAGCCATATTGGATTGAACGAAAATATTTTTTAAATTCTTTCTCTTGAACCACTTCATTAATCAATGTGAAACTTCACAATTATGATCTACTAGTTATGGGGAATAGTGATGGGAGTCTACGGGGGTGGGGGGGGGGTTCCCCAAAGTAGTTGGTTTGTTGCTTTGTATATATATATATATATATATAAAACTTGGCAGTAATCCCAAAGTAGTTATTGTTGTCTCCTCCGAAACTACACGCACAATTTCAATGAAACTTATCCAGAACATTTTTCACCCGTGATGTACCAAAGCCCCCACAATTGCTCTGGCTTTTTTTTTTTGGGATCGGATTTCGGTAGCCTTCCTCCAAATAAACTGTGAGGGAGACAGTTTCGTCGCCAACAAACCATATCCATAAAAAAGTTGGTACAGGTTTTCATGGTACCTGTATCAAGTCACAGATCTGATCTGGCCTGACCTGACAATAGACTAAAGTCCAGGTGAGATAATTGATAGGTCACATGGTCTGGCAGCTATATTGGTTGAACGAAAATCTTAAAAAAAAAATTTTCTCTTGAACTGCTTCATCGATTGCCATGAAACTTCACAATTATGATGTAGTAGTGATGCGGAATATGGTATATGTTATAAAATTCAACCTGATCGGTCGCATGGTCTGTCAGTCAGAATTATTTCATTTTTTGAATCTGCGTTCTTTTTGATTTATTCTTTTTTTTAATAAGGTTCACTTGGCTGCACCTGGATGGGTTTGAGGGTAGAGGAGTAACAGCTAAAATGTGAATCCTATTCAGGTTCCTCCTGATGACTTCATCTTTGCTTTTTGCTTGTTCGGGTTCCTTCTAATGACTCCAACGGAGTAATGTCCCTATGGTATTTGGTCTTCCATTTGATTTGAATTGAATTTATTTGAACCCCATTCTGAATTCAAATGAATAATAATAAACGTCATGGGTCTTGTCAAGTGCCCGATCAAAGTAGGACATCTTGGTACCCGGTCATCACTGCCAGCAGTTATAAAGTAGCAGTTCTTGTTATGTTTATTATTAATTACATAACACACCAGTACACAAACACCACACAAAATATGTCCTAACCTCAATCCCTGATTGCTCTTTTTCTTGTTAATTTTGTTATTAGAAGCGGCCTTGGAAAAACGGCACAATCAGCCGTCTTAATATGGACATACACCTCAACACAGAGTTCGTCCAATGTGCAAATTTCCTGTCTTTTCATATATCGACAAAATGTCTCGAAGGAAATGCGCGTTTGCTGACTTAAACGAGAATCGTCGGGTTGCTGATGTCAATCCGGATGATCAGCCGTGTTTTGATTGCAAAAATGTGGGCTTGGATTGTAAAGACACCCAGTCATCGTCTATAGCTGTTGATGTAATGGCGATATCACATGTGGAGTATACGAAGACTCCATATGTGTTCACTTTTCCTAATCTCAGTTGGCAAACAAACGCTTGCGAGCAATTTGGCTTTCCAATGATAAAAGAGGTCAAATACAGTATGTCTGGCATTCTCTTGACCCCCTACCTTTGAATGGAAAGAATCGTCGGTGACAGAAATTGTTTCTATAGATCATTGGCGTATACAATTACCGGATGTGATGATTATCACTGGACAATAAGTAATGCGATGACGTTGCATATCAACTGTCATCGTGAAACCAGCACTCCTTACCTCCAGAATGACGAAACATTGATCAACCATCTGAAGCTTATGGGAAAGACACGTACGTGGCTACTGAAGTCGATATACTGGTTTGCTGCTTCATTACTACGATCTGACATGTACGTGTATCATTTAGTGAGGACCGACAAATTTGGCAGTGAAGTATTAGCATGGAATAAATACAATGCTGCAACATCACTAATTTCAATAACACTGCACAAAGTACGAGTTACTTGCATAATTCTCACCTCGTGCATTTCAAGGTGGTAAATACTGCACATGAATGTATGGACGTGAGGGAGGTCGAGCGGTTTTAAAACATACCAAACACACCCACCGCAAAAAAAGTTTGGAGTGAATTCCTCCCATGTGAATTGACGTGCCTTCCTGTGAAGGAATATGTGCAGTACCGCTAGCTTTCCTTAACTGGAATTATGACCAGGAAGCAGCACTTGCTGCATGGTTGCTGACCAATACGGGGTGCCTGCCATACAACATCCACTCTTTTTAGTTACCCCTCACTGGAAGGAACTTTAAGTTGCACCCTAATTGATTGATTTATAAATGCATCCTAAATAGCTATTCGACGGTACAGCTGCAGGTGAAATAAACAGGGCAGGGATAGCCACCACACACAGAACCTAACTTCCCAATAGATTGAATCAAATAGTCAGATGTATGTGAAGACAGGGCATTACAGTTAGCAGACTGAAGCATGTTCTCAAAAGACACAAAATGACACCAAATGGTATTTGATACAATCAAAATAGTAAAAGCATTATTGGTGAAACAAAAACATGATTGATGAAAAATATATTTTGAAACATATTTTCAGTGGTTACTTGGCAGCGCAACCGAGTACATCAGAAAATTGTGATGATAGTTTTTGTAATTGACTCGTAGCTCAATTCGGTGGTAAACCAAATTGACGTGCCAGCTTATGTATGCATAATGTGTCAGGTGAGGTGTGTCTGCATTCACTTGTAATGCGAGGTGGCAGGTGGCATATATGTAAGATGATTATGAGGGAATTCATGGTGAGGATTATGAATGCAAGATAATACATGACAACCTCGAGTAAGGGAGATAAACATCGAGAGATATAATGCTATGGTGGAGAGTTAGAAAGTGAATGCATTCCTGGATTTACTGATTGCTTGGATCCACGGTCGAGGTTGTGGACTCACTGTTTCTGGGCAGACAGGGTCGAAGTTGGAAAATCAGTCGGGTCACTTATAAATTGCTGAAAATCGTCACTATGTATATAATATTTTGAGGTTTGCTAAGAAAATAAAGTTAAGTATTTTGTGCTGTAGAATTAGTAGCATTTATAAATATACTTTAAATGTTGATTTAATGAGTTAGGAATTGCTGTTATCATTTAAATAATATAATTTAAATGTTAATTTAATGCATTAGGAATAGCTGGTTCTGTTCAATAAATGATTATAATTGCGAGGAGCAGATTTTCACGGAAAAAAAGAAAAAAAAAGGGGGGACGCACGGGGAGATGAGCACACGAT
>CM068952.1:2429275-2441742 GCA_035128595.1 Eptatretus atami | reverse complement strand
GCAGGAACCAGCTAGGGAACGGTCCACTGTCACCCACCATCAGGAGCCACCAGGAGCCTGCAGCAAACAGACAGCTGCTAACGCGTGCTGGAAGGAGCATATAACGGTTCTGTGAGAGGAGCTATAAGAAGCTGTAAGGCACTGACGCACTGTGAGGAGCTGTACCAGCTGTCACCAACGTCACAAACTGTCACCAGCAGTCAGAGCTGAAGGCTGTAAGGCTGTACCAACTCACCAACCACCTGACTGGACAACTGACTGGAGCTTGACATAACCATCACCCAGTTGTCACAAAAATGTCAGAGTGTAACGAGCTGTCACCAGCTCTCACCAACTCTCAGGAAAACAGTCTCATGTTTGTATACATTGTATACATATATAATATATATATATATATATATATATTATATATATATATTAATATATATATATATATAGATAGTCCTGCAGATATTTGAAAAAAAATGTTTTGCCTTTAGTGAATACAAGCATGAAATTTGGCTCCACTGCTTAGGGCAGTATCTTACAAAGATTTTTGGATATAGGGACCTTCCATTCCCCCTCTCACCAAATGGCGGCCATTTACATATACTCTGTGTTGTACAAGGAGGATAATGTTGGATACAACTATATTAAGAAGCATACCATAAAAAAAAATTCTAGCAAATAAGAGAAATAGCAATCAAAGGACAAAGCGCTGAATAACCATTTATTGGGTTCATTTTTTGGTGCATTTTCACCTTTTTGGACGTTTTCTACAACAAACTCTTCAAAAAACTGTTTATCAAGCACCATTGGAATGTACGTTGTTCATTTAACACTTTCTTGAAACTCAGAAGGAAGTGCTTCTGTTTGATCCTAACATCAACTTAACAGAGTCAAAATTATACAGTGGCGAACCTCTAGATTTCCAGGCTAACAGAGTCTATATGGTACAGTGGTGTACCCTATTGCAGTGGTTGCTGTTGTAGTAACATCATCCTGAAAACCCGCAGCCGTTGAACTCCACGCACTTCACTTTCGGGTAACACCAGCCTTACCGTTGGAAGAGTCTTGTACAAGGGATTGTGGCTCTCTTCCAACTGCGGCCAGTGTGTAATAACACCCAGTTTCAGGTGGGCAAAACTGTACCCTCCTGCTGTAATAAAACCCCGTTCCGTGGAGATGCTCACACCCCTATATAGTAAGGTACCCCAAGAAAAGTGTCAACCAGGTTCTCGTTGCAGTCTTGTTGCATCAAGCATTCCCACGTACACAGGCACGCGGGGTCTCTCTACTCCGATACTCAATACTCGTACTCTGTCGCGGCGTGGTGTGTAGGTACATGAGGAGCTGGAGATTGTTAAGAGTGAGGTGTGATACAGATGAAGTGGCTTGACTGCTCTGGATTGTGGGGACCATCAGGATCATAGCAACCTAGTGCCACGAGAGAACTTTGGCAGGATTGTTCTTGGCAGAGGGCGATCAAATGAACCACTAAAGGCTGTCTTCATCTTCAAAATGTCTCTTCGGACTATGTTTCGCGGCTCTAGCAAGATAACACCATCACTACATCAGCATCGTTCGTTCCACAGGCCTTGTGAAGGACTGATCCACTGTCTCGTTGAAAGCTAACAAAACATCTCGGCCAGGCTTGTGCTCCTCATGTCCGGAAAATATGTCATGATTCGGTGCTTGAGTTTGGTCGATGTGAAACAGTCCAGTCAAGACTGTTCCAGCTGTTTCAGCCGGTTGTTTACAGACTTTGTTCGGTCTGCAGCTTGAACACTGGTGCCACAAGAGCGTCCATGCGGGCATCATCATGTAGGACACCAGTTCTCTGAGGCTATGCCATGATTGATATCATCCTGGTCATCCAAGGTTCTCTTTGTGTCCCTTTTGCTTTTGTCTATAGAGGGAAAACCAGACACTTCCACATGGTACAGGGCATCTTGCGCCATTCATATCTCAGCACTCAGTTTAGCAATAAGTGGCTTGTCTAATCTAGTTTTCAGAGCACATTTCCTGACTCGTCTGTCCAGGTCAAAGGTAGGAAGCTTTGCGCCAAAGACTCGTTACCTGGCTGGCTTGTCACAAAAGAAACACGTTTCGAGCAGTGACTCTGTGTTGGTCACACTGACGGGTATACTTTCGTGTCACGCCTTCGGTTCCCCACTGGTTGTTTTCCTCTTCTCTGCCCGACTCAATTGAGTTTTTGTTGTATTGTAGTCTGCACAATCATGCCACTTAGCCCTGTGGTGTGCTGGAAGGTTGGACTCAATACCCTCACCATCGTCCAAGCGGGGACATGTCGAGAGATTTTGGCAAGCAAGTCGATCTCACTGAACCTGAGGAGGTTGTTCTGCCAGAGTCTGGTATCCAGACCCTCCTGTGCTTCGGCTTGGAGTCAGCTGGACAATGGAAGAGGCTCAGTGCGTGTCCATCTGACACAGCACACATAGCTTCCAGTTGTGTCGTTAATTGATTGTAACAGATGTTTACTTGGCTCTCGCTGCTGGGGAGTCTAATAGTTTTGAAATGCTTGGCCATTGTTGAACCACCACCAATCAGTCACTGTAAAATGGGAAGAACCACACCAGCAGTGGGATTACTTTGGGTACACTACGTGGAGTTTCACCTGAAAACAGAATAGAGAGTTAAAATGTTTTCAACTACGAAACCCCAGCCAGAGAGTGCATTATCATACACAATGGCGATCTTGGGTGGATTGTCACTCGATGTCCCCAATAGCCACCATACATTATTTCTTTGCGCTTGGACGGAACCATGTTTAAACCCAAATCAATATTGAACAACACCATTTGTAGTGTTGAACATTTCTTATTATGCAATCATTGAAAATTAATACAGTGAGTACATCAAATCGATTTCGCAATTTATGCATTTAATCGCGACATGCCAGCTACCAGTATGTATAATAATGGAAATATTCATGGGTCTAATTCCTTTCACCAAATTTGATTTTTGAATCTATTTATATTTCCAGAAAACAATTATTTCAGGGTTAAAACATTCACATGCATTGATTCATATTGCGAGGGCTTTTGTTTCCAGCCATGCATTATTGCGATGTACAACTTGTTATCTGTGTCCCTCATAGACCCACCGTTAGATGATTTTTTTAGTCAAAATATGAAGAAGATAATGAAGCATGTGCCTCACTAGTTGATAATAATCATATTTATACTCACTACATGTGTTTTGCACCAAGCACATATGACTTTGCTGACCTTGTAGGCAAGATTTGTTATTCGTGGCAGCCATTTTGTAAATGGGCACCATTTTGACCTAGGGGTATCTGGGGAATGTCCCTATATCCAAAATGTTTCCTAGGGTATCTATAACTGTGTACTAAATTTTCATGCTTGTATCATCAAAGGCACAAAACTACCAGATATTTACAATATTCTGCCCGGATACATGATATATTTTAATGCTTGATGAATTATTTCAATTTTAGTGTTGAGTGATGTGTAGCGCAAGTATTGATGGAATGGACCGAATGGCCTCTTCTGCGTTAAATTTCTTTTGTTACCTCTGCCACCGAAATTTGGGGCGGAGTCCCATGTTTGCACCACTTGCTGTTTGTCTGTTTGTCTGTGATACAGGATATCTCAAAAAGTTGTTCGACGGATTCAGACCGGAATTTGGTGACTATTTTGGTGTGTGACAAAGCGACGAATCCCGATTTCGATTTTGGTGAATATCCAGATCTGGATACAAGAATTTTAATAGTGATTTCTTCACCTTGAGAGATTGGGCTAAACTAATATAATTATCAGTATAAATATTCTCAAAAAGTTATTGACCGATTTGGATCAAAACTAGGTGGAATAGTTGTTCCGTGGAACCAGAACAAGCCCAATTCAATTTGTGTTCAGTTTCTGTTTCCAGATCTGACATATCAAGTGAACAAAATGTACATTGTTCAGCCCTGGCGGAGGTATCTGCTCCACCGAGAGTGCCGCTATTAGTATTCAGGAAAATCTACGACAGGAGGTATGTCTCAAGGTAAGTTTAGTTTCCCATCTAATGCAGTTTACTGAGTTTCATCTTGAACTCCTCCGTTCCTGGTCTCACACCTTGCTGCCCTTTCCTTCCTTTGCCCCTTCTTGGCCTTCAAACGAGATACATATTTCCGTCGTAACAATTCTTACCTCATACCGAAGCCCAGCTAATTTCTCACCCTTGATTTTTGCTCGAAGGGTTACGAAGCGCAAACGCTTCGAAACGTGTTTTGTACCCTTGGTCCTCGAGGTGACCAACAGCTTCTTATCAGTCTTGGTTTGATATCAAATTTATCGTTTGATTTTCGTCGCGCATACACACTGACCGACACTGCTTCGATGATGATCAGCATTCAGCGTCATTGCTCACCTTGATCGGTAATTCCTTTCTCTTGCTTATACTTCCGGAATCGGTCTCCCTTCTTCACGACGAGGTCCTGTACTTCTTCTCACCCCCCAGGCTGGACTATATCAGACACATCCATGTTCATGCATCCTCCATCCTCTCTGGATGACTTCCCCCATTCGAATCCCCCAGCTACCCTTCCCGGTTTCGGGTCTGTCTGGGTCTCTCTAAACACAACCTTTCAATTTGCGATTCCCTTTCCTTGGCTTTCATCTTTTTTATTATTAAAATTCCAAGAGATTGGCAGCTGTTCTAGTTTATATAAAAGATGAAATATTCACACATCATTCCATGTCTCTTGTTGTTCTGAAACAACGTGGTTATGCGTCTTGTGTGTTTGACCAATGGAATCGCATGGATGATCAATGTCAGGTTGTTTTTTCAATGACACGAGGTGAGTGCAACCGATTATACATTATAACCCCCAATATTTAATAATTATTTTATTTATATTTATTAATATGTATATCATAATTGACTAAGATATGTAATCATAATTGATATAGATATGTATATATATCATATATACGTTTATACAGTATCATTATATATATATATTATATATTATATATATCATATATATGCTTACTACAGTATATTACAGGTGTCCAAAAAATAATACAACTTTTCATTGCAAAGAGGATGGTCATAGCTATATATTTAAAAGATATATGGGCCTGGATAGAAAGCTGTAAGGTTGAGTTATATTGTACCAATGTCAAAATTGCACCAAAATTTAAATTTTGGTTAGAATTGTTATTTTCTTTTAGACCACATGTTCGACGTAGGCTCCACGTTGTCGATCACTGCCTGCAAATGCGTTGTCATGTTCTCCATCACTTTGGAAACGTTTCCTGAGAAGTTCTGGATTTCTTCGGTGGGATGTTTTCCTTCAGCTGACAAGGAGTCTGACGCCTAGGGTTCCATAGATCCTGTCCTGAGATACCCCCACAAGAGAAGTCTGGAGGAGTAAGGTCAGGGGAATACGGTGCCACTCAACGTCTTTCGTTGAGAGATAAAGCGGGCCCTCAAAATGTTGGTGAGAAAACGCCTTGTTTCCCTGGCTGTATGGGTGGTGCCACTCTGCTGGAACCACTAGGTTTCTCATCTGGATCAGGTTTGTTTTCTCCTACCGGGCGGCCCTTGAAGTATGTTAGCTCAGGCAGATTGAATTTCCGAATAATTTCGCGATAGTTCCTCTGCGTTTACGTGCAAGTGCGTCCCTGGTCAATCTTCAAGAAGTATGGACCAATTATCCATCACAAACCAACCGCACCCACATGGCTGACTTTGAGAACAGATCGAGGCACCAGTTCAGTGATGCATTTACCAGGATTTTCAGTTCCCCAGTACCGAAAGTTTTGCTTGTTTTAACCTCCCCGGACAAGAGCATGGCATTCGTCCATCATGTGAAGTTTTTTGAGAATCTTACATCTTTCTTCCAAAACTTTCCTGAGAACAATTGCAAAGTCTAGTCGTTTGCGTTTCTGTGATCAGTAAGCACCGTTTTCCGTTTGAATTTTGTATGGAAAGGCTGGATTCTTGGCGAAGGATCCCTGACGGTATGCTTCTTGAAGTGTCGCAAGAAGATTTCGTCGAATCGATTTTTTTTGGACTCTGAACGGAACCGCCGTTCCACCATTTCCACATTTTTCTTCACTGACCTGACTTCCTCTTACCGACCACTGTGACCCTTGTGAAGGTCCACAATGGTCCACATTGGGTAACATTGCGATGTGCCACTTTATTGTCCGAAGTCTTGGTGCATGGCGCAAGTGGATACCGAAATGTCTCGGAGTAAAAGACGTTGCACCCTGGTATGACACTTTTCGCTCTGGTGCCAAAGTTCAACAATTTTCGTTTTTTCCGTTGTTTGTACGTCAGTTCTTGGGCAATTTTTCTGGCGCTTGCTTGGTATCAAAATAAACTTCAGAGGCTCCTGCAACAAGAAATGAACCATTATTGACAAAATACTGCTTTTTTAGGTCAAAACGAAGCATTTTAAAAGGTGTATATTTTTGGGACCACCATATATATATATATATTATATATGTATATATATAGCTATGTATAGTATATTAACATTATATATATATAGTATCTTATTATTGTTGCGGGCGGGGGTCGGTTGAGAAACCACCGGGGTGCGGGAGGGGGAGCTATCTCGGGTTCCCACCAGTCTCCCTGGAATTGCAGCCATCGCCACACGGATAATTCTGTGACGGTGGTCGCTAACTACTTGTGAACGCAGATAACTCAACCACGCCCATGAACATAGGGTCCTCCCGTTTATGGGGTTAACCGGGTTACCTAATTAATCACGTGACTAAGTTACCGGGGACACACCTCTTGTACGCCTTGTCCGAACCGGATCACCTTACTGATTCAGATGCAGCGAGCGCCACTGCCATGGAATACTGGCTAAAAGGAATGGCATCGTTCGGAAAATAAAGTCCTGGCTTAAGCCCGGATACAGGGGGGAAAAAACCCAGCTGGGCATTAATGCAAAGAAAAGACAAAAACGATGCTGGAACTTTCTAATAATAATTTATAACAGCGTAGGCGAGGAAAGATATGTGGCACAATTGATAGAGTTTATGTTGTATGTAAGCAGGGATAGGAAAAAGTGTTGGTTGCGACAATAATAGTAAGCAACTTACGAAACAGACACAGAGCAGAGTTATCCCAATGTAATTATTGTTCACTCTATAACTTAAATGAGACATGCACTATGACACACACACACACACACACACATTCCGATGAAGAGGAGTTTAATGAAAGAAAGAGGAGGAGTGAGATGAGGCTACAAGATCCTCTCAATACCTTGCACGATTGACTGACCGCACCACCAATTACATTTTTGGGGGATGCTCCGCTTGGTTGATACCTTTCCTGACAGCTGGTCGCGTCGTCTCCCGCTTCGGGGCACTTCCTGCCAAAAGCCGTCGATCCAGAGATGGGCGCGACCGACAGGCGTGAAGGAGGACTTTGGGAAAAGTCGAGCCAGTGGGTGGAGGAAGGGAATAGTCGGAGGCAGTGATGGAGAAGGCGAACAGGATCAGGTGGGTGGTTGGAGCCAGCGGCGAGGCCGTGAAGAAGACGGAGTCAGCAGACGAGGAACGCTGAGCAGGAAAGACGACGAGAGAGCCCCGTGACCCGTCCTTTTTTAAACCTGTGGTGCGGGCGGAGACGGGTGACGACCCAAAGTGATGTGTCGTCACCCAATTGGGCTCTCTGGTTTTGCCCGGCCAGCACATGGGCCGGCCGCCATGACAGAAGCGGCTCCACTTTACTTCCGGCCAGATCGTTCCAAGCTGCGGAATCATTTTGCCCTGACACGAATCGTGACAGCACTGTGACACGAATTGTCCTCCACCAAAACTCCTGGGCTATCACAGCGACATGGCGGTCAGCGCGGTCAATGCGCTGCTGTCTGCAAGCCATGCGGCCCGAGTTGCACAGCGCGGCCTCTGCCTGGCCGCAGCTCCGACAGGGGAAGAGGCGAGAGGACGCTCGCCGTCCGCAGGAGGACACCCGCATCACGGTGGTCAGCGAAAGACGACGGTAAGATACTATGGTAACGCATGCAAACCCGAACAAGATGTGGGTTATTCGTGCCCTGCTCTATGTACAATAATAAATTATCCTGGGCTGCGTGTGGGTCCGCCGCCATTGAGCATGCGGTCATTTTTCAAAAGCGGTGGTTGTGCGTGGTGCCAGCCGCTGATCTGTCAGGAATTGAGGGAAAAGATTGGATATTATGAGATGTCGGTTTGGTTGAAGAAGAAGATAGATTAAGTATTAAATGGATGATTTGGATTGAAAAGAGGACAGATTAATTATTAGATGAGATTCGGATTGAAGAAGAAGATAAGATATAATTATTAGACTCAGAAATGGGTTGAAAAAGAGTGCGCGCGTGCGTACTGTAATTTGTCAGCATTTGGTGGGTTGTTCTTCTATTTCCTCGCACAGCATTCCTGCAGCGGCGTGGTTTTACATATGGGTGTCCGAGCGCAGCGCCCGCCGGTCCCGCGAGGACCATTGCTTGATTTACCTCAGGAACAGCGAAGAAGAATAGGAGTGGTCGAAGATTTAATCAGACCTAACTATGAGATTACCACAATGCACTGTCCCATTTGACCCATTAGACAAGAAGGAAGGGGACTATCTGAATGTATATTAATGAATAATGACTGGACCACATGTATGTTGGATGCCATCATGTTGGAGGCTGCAGTTCCCAGAACAGCAAATATATATATATATATGGGGACATTTTCACAAAAGCGGGTAGGTAACGGTAAAGAACAAACTCAAAAATCAACTTTCTTGATATTCTCGAAATAGTGCTTAAACCCCTTATAAGGCCTAGAAAAATGTTTCAACATGAATGTCAGCAACGCCAGGGATCACCATAGGCCTCTGCACTGACTGGGGCAATTATGCTTGATAAAATTATTCGCGCAGTCTTTACGTACCTGACCCGCTTTTGTGAAAATGTCCATATATGTAATCATTTGTGTATCTATAAATAAATAAATATATGATCATTTATTTGTATATACGTATATAGAATCATATACCTATATATATGTATATATATATATATATATTATATATATAATATTGTTGCAAATCTGGAAGCTGACTGACTTCACATTCAGGTTCCGAAAGAACATTATATCGGTAAGTTGTGGTTTATAGTTCGGGCCCCCTACCTGTTGTCTAACGGGAATTACATGTGTGCGCTGCGGAGATTTCGTTTACAACAAATCTCCTCACTTCACTCACACACACCGACGCTATCGCCCACGTGCGTTCGCCACGTACATGGTGGAGATTTCCATCGCTCAGACCGGGACTCGCCCAGGAAGGCAGGGGCGTGCCTTGTCCAATCACGCCACAGAAGGCAGCTTTCCCACGACACGCCGGCCAATGAGGGTTTGAGATGGCCAAGAAGGCGGGCTTTCCACGACACGCCGGCCAATGGAGGGTTGAGATGGCCACAGAAACGGGCTTTCCATGACACGCCGGCCAATGCGGGTTGACATGGCACTAGAAGGCGGCTTTCCCACGACACGCCGGCCAATGAGGGTGAGATGGCCACAGAAGGCGGCTTTCCACGAACACGCACAGCCAATGAGGTGGAGATGGGCCACAGAAGGCGGCTTTCCCATGACACGCCAGCCAATGAGGGTTGAGATGGCACAGAGAGCGACTTCCCACGACGCCCGTCCAATGAGGGTGGAGAGCGCTTCAGACGGCGATTTGCTCACCCAGAGGAGAAAAAGGATATAAGAAACACCAGGCTGGGTAGTGGGTGGTAAAAGGTCATGGTCTATCGTCGTGGTGGTCATCATCATCGTGTTGCGGGTTCGAGTCCCGCCGAGCTGGATCATCGTCGCCTCTGATCTTCTCCTTGCCTTGGTCGATTGGTGCGTGGCCGGTTGGAGAGCGTGGAACCTGGTGCTTGGAGTGGCATCGTGTTGCGGGTTCGAGTTCCCGCCGAGCGAGATCGTTGAAGACCACACGAGGTGGACAGGTCAGCACAGCTCTGGTCTCTATATAGCTCACCTGTCTCGAACTGGAGGCCTTCAATAAAGACCCGATGAGGTCCATTTCTGTGTGTGTGTTCTGTGTGTGGGCCTGTCTTTAAGTAGCAACTGGATAAGTGCTTTTGCTTGTAAAATTGACTGCATTTTTTATAGTCGGATAACCTGCTCTTTGTGTGTTCCCTTCCCCCCATTATAAAATAAAACCCCTGTTAAATGTTCAGCTCGTTTCTGTGATTCTTTTATTGTTTAGCACAGTGCGTGTTGAGAAGTTAGCGAGGGTAAATTGTGCATTTGGACGACGCACTCGGTAACCATCCGCTCGGGTTACGCATCGGTGTCGAGCACGCTACTGGCTCGTTCCGCTCGAGCTCCGCCGAGGGTGAATTTCCCTGGTAGTTGGACGACGTGGGTATTTAGGTAAATTGAAATTGGTAATGACCCTATCCTCGCGTCGACCTATTTGGCGATCTTCGTCCAATAAGGGACCGTGCCCTTCGGAGTTCTCCGAGAAGCTATGATCTAGATTCCGGGTGTTCGGTGGAGCCGACTCTACTGCTCCACTAGCGTCGTGCTCGCGCCGAACCCCGGCTCCACAACAATATATATATATTTATATATATATACTCATTTATGTACTATATAATTATATATATAATCATTTTGTACATATATTTGTATATATACATGTATAAAAATATGTTAATCATTATGTGTCTATCGGGGATGTCAAATTTCCGCCGAAAGGCGGAAATCCGGACTTTTTCATTGCGCAGTTGGTCTGTGATTCGTTCAGATTTGCAATAAATCATGGGGGGGGAGGGTAGGGTCTTCTCTATCCAGGTAGGGGCAAGACTATGGAAGCTCAGTCAAAAACTCAGAAAGTTCGCTGAAACAAGCCGCTGGCGACAACGCGGCATGCCCCGCTCCCGGTCCAGACGAGCGCATGCCATACGCTGTCTAGAATCGTTAATTTATGCGCCTTAACTTCCCGCGCTCTATCAGCGGTCCAATTCACGGCGATAAAACCAGCATTCGAGGTTGCTACGCGACATCCCGCAATCTTTTATGAATGAACTCATCACTACAGCTCGTACCTAGACCATATTAGGAACAGCATGACCTGATCATTCGAGTATCACGTGCCGTGTGAGTACCGTGATTGGTTAGAAGATTTTGGCATCCCATAATAGTAGGTCTTAGTTTTCGTTTGTACTATTTCATGGCAGTGCATTGGTAATTGTGATTTAAATTCGTCATGTCTGCATTATCAAGACCTGATATCGTTGAACGCAACCCTGCATTAGAATCGGAAGCTAATCGTGTTTGATAAGGAAGCCGGTTTAAGAACCGTTGCGATGGGACTGGCTGGGAAAAAAGGCCCGCGCGAGATCGTGGGGACGTTCGTGAGGAAACTCAAGACTGCTGGCCGTGCTGTTTGTATTATCTGCAAACTTCCGAGTTGCTTACCAGGGGCAGTCGGGATCGGTCTTTTAACAAAGCATGCCACCCGGCAAACATGTGAGCTGCCAAGCAGTGAAGGAAATTATCGTATTCCAGGTAAGCCCCCTCCCCGGCCCAAAAAGCCTTCATAACCCCTATATCATAACGCCCACGGCCTTTTGGCGCCTTAGAAACACGTGCTCGAGTGCAGCGCCATTACGTCGGCAAAAATATAAACTAACATTAACCAAACGATCTTTGCGGACGCCTGCACGTGGGGCATGCGTGGACATCTGTGTTTTGGTCTTGTCCCAGTGCCTAGCTAGGGCCCTTTTTGGCCTGGTCTGCTCAGAGGTCAAGGTTAAAGGTCAAATTGGGTGTGAACTCTTGATAATTTATCATATAATGCAATTTATATGGTATCAAATGAAAGTGGTTTGGGTCAATTCCTTTCACAAATAACAGAGATATTTCAATTTTGAATGTTTCAGAATAAATGGAAAATCTGAAGAAATTGCTGCACGAAATTTCAATAACTCCTTAATCGCTTTGACTTTCAAAACATTCATATTCCTTGGAAAATGAATGTTTGAATTTCGAATTGCCATGACACCAGTTGGGTAAACTTCTCTGGTGCCGTCATGACTTTTATGTCCTCTTTTCAGGTTCAATGCCGGTTACAGCTGCTAAACAACGTAGACCATCACTAAAACGTTGCACCAGTCCAGGATCGAGTTACAACAGCTGAAGCATTGGTGTGTGGTCATCGTCTGTGAAAATTCATTGCCATTTACTCTGGTGCCAAAAGTGATCGAATTATCAAAAACTTTAGCTAAAGACCCCAAATGGCTCTTGACTTATTATCAATGAATCGTGTTCTGCCTCGTACAAGACCAGGCATGGATTGGCAAAGACACTGGAGGAAGAGACTTGCAGCAGTTGAGAACGTGCTTTTCTCGCTGAACATTGACGAGTCTACCTCTGAGAGTCTCAAAAGGATTCTTGCGTCTCGTGAGTACTTCTGCGAAACTACCAAACGGTGTGGGTGAAACT
>CM068952.1:2421775-2424275 GCA_035128595.1 Eptatretus atami | reverse complement strand
TTGTTGTGGCAAAAGGCTTTTTTCTTTTTTATTTGTTTTGTTGTACTCTCTATCGAGTGCAGCTTGTGGCTGCTGGTTGCATCATTGGTTGGACGCAGCTAGGCCGCTGATGCAGTGTCCCCCTTACCAGTACACTGGTATCATTTTGCCGACCTCGGAAGGATGACAGGCTGAGTCAACCTCCTGGTGTATATTAATTCAGTGCCAACGGGATTGAACTCAGGACCCTAGATCCCAAGCCACCACCTAACCACTAAGCCAACACCAGGCTTGTTTTGTTGTTACTATTGCTAGGCTGATCTATTCTTGTTTTTAGGAGGTTCCCCCCCCCTCCCCTCCCACTAATTTCACCCAAAACCTTTATCTCTTGGTAGTTTATTCTCATTTATATTGGTTATATTAAGCGGAGGGGGCGCTGCTGGGGAGAGAGGGATAGGTTGGTATGAGAGCGTTGGAGGAGGTGGGGGCTGTACGCTCCATGAAACTGAGGACTGGGAAGCTGGGCTGGTGAGAGGCCAGAGAGAGCGCTGTGATGGTTTGCAGGTGACTTGTCCTGCATACTAACTTCATCTGGCGACAGCGGGGGGTGTGCACGATGCTTTTACCATGAATTGGAACAGTCAATAAAGTGCGATGATTGCTGACAGTCTATCAAAGTCAGGAAATATGACTACATTGGAAAATGTAATCGTATCATGAATTGCAACATACATGCTGCATGTAATATATTTCGACACACATGCTGCATGTAAAGAAACAGGGTGTTTCAAAAGTCTGGAATCATAAGAAATATTTTTTAAATTATTTTATATTTTTTGAGACTGTGCCTTTGAGGTGGACCGGACGTCGTGGACCGATAGAATAGCCCCCAGGTAGTCCAGATTTAATGCCACTTGACCTTTTTCTTTGGGCACACCTGAAATCGGTGATTTCTTCCATGAGAGCAAGAACTATTGGAGATCGCCATGATGAATTGACAAACTAAAATTGGTGTTAGTTAAGAAACGTTTAAAGAAGCCTACACACAAGAATTGATGCATGTATGCATGTCAGTGGCTCACAATTTGAGCAATCTTTATAATAAAATTGGAAAATAAATATCCCTTTGATTCTGAACTTTCGGATCAGCCTGTATTTCAAAGTAATCCCTTTAGCATGTCTCTCTCTCTCTCTCTCTCTCTCTCTCTCTCTCTCTCTCTCTCTCTCTCCCCCCCAAGAGAGAGATTAGAGATGTTTTGGGAGAGTATTTGTGTCGTTGAAGATGTAAAACTAACGAAAATACTCAGCGCAGCACACGAATTCATATAAGACTAAAAAGGGGATGGATTCTAATATAAACACATGCTTTCAAATAATGAACTACGTGGACTACTAGGCTGTCTGTGTGCCAAGGTTTCAATTGTCACACTATCCTCCCTTTTTACATGACTCGTCCCGAGTCATCAATTTTCCTGTGGATGCATGTGTAAGTTTTCCCTAGTACGATTTACCTACAGATCCCTGAGTGACATTTTTAATACGTGTCCAAAATAAATAACCCAGTGCACTGCGTACTAAACTAACCAGACTCACACGGACAACTTAACTAATTTCGGAAGGCGCGAAGACAAAACAGGTGGATTGCAAAATTATAATTACATTTCTAAACTTATTCATATTAGCACTATAAAGCCAGTCACATTTAGTATAACGGCTTGGATGTCGGCGGCGTACCCGAACCACCCCCTGAATTGGAAGCAAGAAACAAGCGGCGGGAACTGAGAGTTCTGAATGTGGCGCTCGGGTGGTCCCTACGCGTATGGCTAGTTTTTTTTTATACAGGCCGTAGGGGTCGCGCGTAGAGGAATTATAGCGTGGGGGTGATTTATACATTTTTTCATTTATAGATAGATATGACAATGTCGAGGACAAAGAGATAAACGTAGATGTTGTTATTCCCCCAACGAAGGTCGGACCGTACGTAGGCGTACAGGTGGGCTTGCGTTATTCTGTGGCTGCCAGTAGCGCTCTATCAATGAAAATGAATTTTGCTAAACCCTCAAAAATTACGGCGCGCGCACTATTATATAGCGAGGGTAGAGGCGCCCTGTGTACACGGTGGCCTTTGCAGATCTGGATGTGATACCATGGGGCAACGCAGGGTCACGATAATTCGGTCCTAATACGCCGCCGTGCGTTCCTCAGTACGACTCGGTGTGCACAGTCTGCGCCGACTCGCTGTGTTACCACGTGCGCTACTACTTGTAGAGATTTCGAGTAATAGAGAGAGAGCTTCGTCGCAGAATTCAAGTAATTTTATTCGTACCGGTAGGGTGTTCGGATTGCAAGAAAAGTCGGGATTCCCAAATTACTATTTTCCCAATAAGAAATAATGGAAAGTGAATTAATCCTGTTCCTGGACCCCAAAGAAAAAACCAATTTCAAGACTACTTAAATCTGAAATTACCCATGTTTAAGGTAATAAGATGAAGTAAATGACCTTCGGTGCGGTGTATTAATG
>CM068952.1:2398001-2402767 GCA_035128595.1 Eptatretus atami | reverse complement strand
TTGTGTGCACAAGGTTTCCAAATCCGTAACACGATTACAAATTTCAGAATGAATAAGACTTTTTTATTTTTTTTATTTTTTAATCCCCAGCAGTGTTATAAGATCAGATTCTGACTTGAAGACACCGATCACTGTTCAGTCACCCAACATAACCAAGTTTTATCTGATTTGGAAAAACATTGTTTATTAACCTCCGCCATCGACGATGGACAGAGGTTACTGTTTTCACCCCTGTCTGTTTGTTTGTTTGTTTGTGAACAGTATTACGGAAAAACTCCTGGACGGATTTCGACGAAACTTGGTTGGGGGGATTAGGTATGGTCCAAGGATCATGCCATTAGATTTTGGACTTGGTCCAAAGTCCAATATGGCCGCTATGGCGGCCATTTTGAAAAAATATTTGAATTTTTGTTTTTGCATTTCTACATGTTTTAAGTGATTTCCAACCAAAAAAAAATAAATTGTTAGAGAAAAAAAAAACTAAATTTTGCAACTTTTTTTCAAAAAAATTTCTATTATTTGAAAAATATTGAATTTTTTTTTGCATTTCTACATGTTTTAAGTGATTTCCAACCCCCCCCCCGCCCCCCAAAAAAAAAAATTTGTTAGAGAAAAAAAAAACAAATTTTGCACCTTTTTTTTCAAAACATTTCGATTTTTTTGGCATTTCTACATGCGTGTCGATCTAGTTTAGTTTATTCATTCGTGGTTCAGTAGAGTCTGATCCGTTTTGACCTACAATGAATAGGATATCAGTTCACTTAAGTGACCCAGCAGTATTGGCGGCGGAGGTTTTGCACTCTACCGCGTGCTCCCCCTCTCGTTCCCATCGTTATCCATAATGTTCTTATTCTTCCCTCTTTCTCTCTTCGCATTTTGAAGAATCAGACAATCTAAGACACCCACTATGAGGATGAGTCTCACGTTTGAATTAGTGCTGATGATGAACTAAACTCATTTGTTGCCAGGATGGCAAATTTAAGCATAAATATTTTTATTTTATACAAAATATACTCTGATGTCATTATTATTTATTTTAGCTCAAATAAGCATTGGATGACGTGAACTCATCAGTGATTCACATTACTATTACTAAGTTGCTTTTTACACAGGAGTGTAGGTTATGAAAGGCAAGAAAGGCAAGGAGGAGCTAAACAACAAAGGGCAACAGATTTATAAACTGTAAAAGGGTAAGGGGGATGGATATGCACAAGGAGGAATAACACAAACAAGTAACATTGGCCCATAGAGGAACAGTATGGGAAAAAATCAGCACATATGGAAGATATGTGTTTGGGGTAGTGCATAAGGTAGTGATGGGCTGTACCGTTGAAAGACTGAAATGAGGAGGATGAGGCAAAGGACAGAGGGAGACAGATCAACAACTGAAAGAATAAGGGAACAAATTAATTCAGGTGAGCAAACGGCCTGTAATTTGGGAGGGTGAACAGGTAAGGGCTTCTTTAGGAATGGGTGTGGTCCAGGGTGGGTTGTTGAGGCCAGACCAGGATAGCACAGGAAGAGCAAGTCCAGATCTAAGCTTGTATAAAATAGAGAACCCACCAACTTGTCGCCAGTGTGAGACTATCAGTCTTTAGAAACCCGTTTCCTATCTTGAGATGCCAATTGTGTGGAAGACCTTGTTTTCAATTCCTCAAGAGGAACAGGTGGGAATCAGGAGTCACCAGCTCAGAGTGGGGAGCTCTATTCCATGGACCTCCGAATGAAAGCCTTGTACACCATCATTATATTGGTGCAGCACAGGAATACCTTAACTCTACAAACAATATCCAGACAGCAAGCAACTAGCCTTTGATGCTAGTTTGGTGATATAATCCTCCCACAAAATGTTATGGCAGATAGTGAGGCCAAAGAGTTCTCGGTACTGCACCTCTTCTAATGGCTGTCCTGAGAAGTGGATTGGATAGTCTGATTCCTGATCCTTGTTGAGAAACATCATGAGATCATTTGACTTGCTGGCATTGAAAGCCATGTTACAAGTTGCTTATCAGCTGCTTATCTTGTCCAGATCTGACTAAAAGGATTCAGCAGCCACCAAGGCTTTCACAAGAGTGATGTGTCATTCTACATTGGGTAAAGTCATTGGCAGAATAGTAAAATTTGTGTTGAAGAGAATCAGATAGATTATTGATGTAGATCTCGAATAATGTAGGTCCTCAGATGCTGCCTTGTGGAATCCAAGCCTGAAAGGAGAAATGATTGAGGGCCACCAACTGTTTCTGCTCATAGAGGAAATCAGGCAACCACTTTGAACAAGGGGCTATGAATACCAAAGTCAGTCAACTTAGAAATCAAGGCCGACTGTCAAAGGCTTGGGAGATATCCAGAGAGATGGCCCTAACTTACTGACTTTTGGTTCAGGGCATCTATCCAATTCTGCATCCGAATGAATAACAAATCCAAGGTGGAATGGCCAGGTGGGAAGCCAAACTAGTTGCCAGATATGAGCGAGTTAGAAAACAGAGAGAATGCTGATGTTGAGGGTATGATAGGACAGAAGCACAGTTCCTGTGGATTAGACCACTTGTGGAATCAGTACGAGTTGCAGAAAAGGTATTGAGTTGGGTAAAGAACTTCTCCACTATGGGAGAGGAGAGGTCCATGTATTGTAGCAAACATTCTGTAATGGGGCAAAGGACAGGTACAAGATTTGGGGCTTTGGCCTTTTGAGTGATGATAGAGTTCGATAACTGCCTTTTGAGAGCAGTGTACAGCATGGCTCCATCCTTTAGTCGAGAAGGAATGTTAGGGGAATGTGCACTCAACTGACCTGTTCCTATCAGGCTTTGACGGATGGTGAGAAGCTGGAGAATTAGGATCATAGGTGAGTCTGATGGTGAGCCCTGGCTCTTTGCAAGACAGACACATAATGGTTCTGAGTTGTGTGTGGAGACAGAGGGTTGCCATGAGTAAGATCTCAATTCTAGGAGAAAATTCCAAGTTTTTTTTTTCTAGTAACATCTTCACCCCATGCACCAGTGTACCAGGGTTGAGATTGTGGAGAGAAAAGTTCATTGTGGGATGGGATGAACTTGTGAAGAAAGGAAATCAGTCCACCTTACCAAATTACCATACACGTTTATGCCTTAGGAATTCTCTAATACCTGACATAAGGATGACCACCTTGACCCACACGTGCTCAGAAGACCCTCGAGGAGCTGAGAAGGAGAAGGACAAGTTTGTGGAAAAGGTTTAACGTTCATGAATGAATGGTCGTCATTTGAGGAGGTGTGTTGGAAAATAAACAGACTGATTAAGTCCAGTCATTTCAAGAATGACTTTGCTGCTCGGCGATGCCATATGTACTCCATCTGGAAGACCTCATGCAGAAAGGATACGTTGTGATTGAGGAGAACAGGGACCGTTTGAGCAGGTACAGCATATTGTTCTGCAGGTGAGCTGGCTCTCACCATGAGTCTGATCACATTTCTGTAAAATGAGTTGAGTGATGCAGCATCCAGCATCTCAACCGAGTGTGAGAGGGAGGGTTGATTGGATATGTGGAGTTGGCAATGAGTCTGTGTGCAAGTCCGGAGGTGTGAGGAGCAGAGAGTGGAGGACGTGTTGGAGTAGGTGAAAGGAAAAGAGGACACGGCAGAGAATTGTGTGATCGAAGACAGGGCTTAGGTTTGTGAGAAGGAGAGGCCTGAAGGATTTTTTTGCGCTATCTCAATTTTCATGCATTTCCCGCTACAACGGAGAAGCGCGAATTTAACTCCACTCGAATATATTTACGTTTTTGTTTTTTAGAGAGAGATTACAGTACCAGAACACTCAAAAAAATGTGTGTGTCATACGTGAACAGTTCCCAGTCACGCCGCAGGAAGGATTAAGCAGCACGCTTGTCCAGCACGTGTAACGTCGGTCTACGCGGTTCGCAACTACAGCATTGTACTTCAGCATGCACAATTCAACGTAAAACATGCTTCGTTATTCAAAAACAGATGAGCTTCAATGTTTCCCAAAACCTGAAAGCTTAGTTAAAGCAGGGCTTGATGCACCCTCTGTCGGTGTGGCTCACGAGAAAATATCGAAAGCTGGTGCGGCAAAAGTCTCGTTGTAGCTTGTGCAGACGGCGATGCCGTGGTGGGTGAATAGAATGAATAATATATCCAATGTTTCAGGAGACCATGAATTTACTAATATCTGTATTAAATTAACTATCGATTTGATGGGGTTGACTGTACTCTCCCGCTGTATTTTGCAATCCGTATTTCATTGGTTCTGCCCAGTGCTTTGGGTGTTATTGAGGGCATTAGGAGAGAGACTAGTGTTAGTAAGTAAATAAGAAGCTGATACTCTAGATCCCCTTCCTTTTGGCTGGTATGAGGAATAGACCTGTTTAATATGAAAGCTAAATCTTGAACGGTTTTTGAAATATCTCGTTCACAAGTCAAGTTACAGAGATGGTTGCTGTGGCAACGGAATTCAGCCAATCACAGCCGTGATCTAATCAGATTGAGACATTGTCATGAGGGATAGATATCTGCAATATGAAAACTAAATGTTCGACGGTTTTTTGAAATGTGTCGTACACAAAAGTACATGGACAGATTTATCGGTCGGTCGGTCAGTCGGAGCTCATTTTAATGTCCGCCGTCTCCGACCTTGTCGTTTGGGTGGGTGACAATACATATAAAAGTGTAAGGAAATAGTAAAGTAAAAGGAAGTCAGTAGAACATAGCATGGAGTAGAATGTGGATTATGTGGATGAGATGAAAGAGCTTTGTGTAAAATACGTAGCC
>CM068952.1:2385501-2393001 GCA_035128595.1 Eptatretus atami | reverse complement strand
AGGTTCAGCCATCACGCAAGAGTGGCTAAGGAGATAGACTTGAAATTGGTATAGCACACGTTCAAAAGTCCTCTGGTACTCACTGTTTATTAGATTTTGTTCATAGCACCATCACATACTCGTAGTATCAGTGCCATACAAACAGTAGGCTATATGGAGTAGCATAAGGATATTGTTTTTTGACGGCTATTTTTTGTACATCGGATGAAAAACATCCCTCCATTTAGCTTCCATTTCGTTTACATTTACTTCAGTTTCTTTTAATTTCATAGCTTCGTTTACCTGACCTGAATGATAATGGTCACGATGTAAATTTGGTTTGTCCATTGTTTTGTTTTTTTAATCTATTTTTCATCGTTATTGGCGTTTATATCATTTTATGAACAATTCCCAGACCCGAAGTACAGTGTAAGTTTAACATTGACTGGTTAGAAATGTCACCTTGTCATGAATGGATTTCTCGGCATCTTGGTGAACATCCACTTCTCTTGAGGTTCAAACTGTGCGAGACGACGTAAAAATAATATTCTGTTTTTTGTTGTTTTTTTAACAGTGAGGTAGGAATTAGTCACCAAGTTCAACGCCATTACGAAGTCTGCCCAGGGGAAAGAGAACAAACTGCACATTTGATGTCACTCGATTGAGAAAAAAAAATTGGATTGAATAATTTATGAATGTGTGCTCATCCTTTTCAAAGTGTCCAGGTGATTTGGTGGGAAGAAAGCCTTGCTTCTTTTTTTTTTTCATTGCAATAAGAGTTCCTGCTGCATTGAACAACTTGTTTGTCATTTACAATGTTGGTGTGTCTTAACCAAAGAGTGGGTTGGAGCAGCATATCTGAAAATGACCTTTTTGTTCAAATACACCCTTTAAATGTTTTAACTTTACTCTTGAAATTCCCTTGACAACCCCTGCTTTGGATTCTTTCCTGCCTGTATGAACTCTGTCACCAGTGTCTGTCTTACACCTGTCTTTATATTCCTTGTTACCTCCAGCACTGAAGGTGGAAGGAGGTTATGTATTTACCCCTATTTGTCTGTCTGTTTGTGAGCAGGATATATCAAAAAGTTGTGGACGGATTCGGACAAAACTTGGTGGACATGTTGGGTGTGTGACAAGGACAAGCCAATAATATTTTGGATGCAGATCCGACCTACCAGTGGGATACAAAACCGTGAAGTGTTGAGTATGATGGAGGCATGCGCTCTACCGAGTGCCGTTCTAGTATTGGCTTGTTTTCTCATTCTGCTTTGTTGTCCCACCTTAGTGTCTTGCTTTATTTTCCTGCCTTGTTGTTTTACTTTATTTTTGAAGTCCTTTTCTTTTTGTTTTTATTTTTCTGCTTGCTTCTGTCTGTTCTGCCGAAAGATATTTTATCTCTTGCGGAAAACCAGGTATAAATATTGCTTATAGAGCTTGCTCACAGTACGAACTTCCTGCGCTGGAGATGACATTGTCAAGCTAACCAACAAATGTTTCTGTTTAGGTTTCACTTTTCAAAGGGATTGGTGGTTTACCCTCGTATTGGAGACCGCCTGGATGTTGTTTGCCCAAGAACAGAATATACCCCTTCTTCGCGACCCTTGGAGTACTACAAACTGTATCTGGTGCAGGAGAGACAAGCAGAGCTCTGCAGCACGCTGCATGACTCGCATCTTCTTCTCACGTGCAGCCGCCCACAGCAGGAAGTAAAATACACAGTGAAGTTTCAGGAGGTCTCACCCCATTTATTCGGCCTGGAGTTCAAACGAAGGAAGAACTATTATGTCATCTGTAAGTTGGACGATTTTCTTTTTCTTATGATGGCTTCATTGTGCATTTGATGTGGAAATGCTGCATTTCTTTTGTAATCACCTTTGTATTTTGTTAATACCGTCTCCAGAGATGTGAGTTAGTGCTTTGTCCTGTGATCTTTATTTTGCTCTTCCAATTATTGGTTTGTTGGTTTGATTGAATTTATGTCGACTGGTAGTCGTTGTGCATTCGTGTGTTTGAGAAGCTAGTGGTGGCTTTGTCGTCCAAAAGAGGATTTCTCATCTTCTTTGTTGGAAGGCCAGTAACTGGTTTAAATCATTCTGGTTATTGACAAGTTTCAGCAAGCATTAATTTGTCGCTCTACTTGTGATTAATTTATTTGTCAGGGATTGATTTCTCTACCTTACAGTTATTTCATCCAGATGACAGCGATAATTTTTCTTGCGTGGTGTAAATGTATATTTTTGCAGTTGGGCAGCAGGAGAAGTCACTTATTACAATGGAATACAAATCTCTGTTGAGGCTAATGTCGATCTGTGTCGGCAGACGATGGATTTTAATAAATAAAAGTTAATTAAAAATAAATAATATGTTTACCTTCATGGGGAATGAGGTATGATTGAGATCTTGATGCTGAGCCCATTGTCAGAGCAAAAATGCAATTTTGTTTTCTTTTCTTTGTTTTTTTTTGTCTGATTAAGTCCTCATGCTCAAAACACCAGTCACACCTCATTTCCGATGGTAGTACATATCATCTTATCAACTTTTAGTTGATAAAATCCAATGTTAAGCTCACTTAGTAACTGGCTTACTTCTTGCCCATCTTGTTGTAGATTTGTTTGTTCTCATGTATTTGTTGACAAAATCTAGGCTCACGAAAGAGCAACGTTACGAGCATGTAGAATCAACACACTGACAGAGGGACAGTGGGACAACACTTGCAGGAAAGAAGAGGATGAACAAATGGAGGGAGAAGAGAGACGAGGGAAGGAAACACAACAACCAACAATAGATGGGAAGAGTTTAATGAGCTGACCTTTGCGTGGGTGGTGGATTGTCAACTTGAAGCTTGTTGGGAAGGGTGGGATTGAACACACTGAGGCAGGAGGTTCCACAAGCAACTAGAAGGGCACTCGTGGAGCGCATACCTCCGCCACGTAATCCCTGATCCACGAGAACATATCGGGCCCAATACATTTTTGAAATATCATGCTATAACAGTATTATATCGTTTTTGGCCCTATCTCTCTCAATGGTGAAAATCACTTTAAAAATTCTCGTAGTCAGATCCAAATCCAGATCCGGATCTTCACCAAAATCGAATCAGTTCGTCCTTGTCACACACGAAACCTGTCCACAAAATTTCATTCCGTCCGTCCCCACTTTTTTAGGTATCCTGCACACAAACAAACAGAAAGAAAGGAGTGAAAACATTAAGGTGGTGGAGGTAATAAAATGGAGGAATAAACAAGTAGAGATGAGCAATGAGCCTGCGATTTGTAGGTTTCACAAGGAGGGGTGGCCTGGAAGAATATGTACAACCTAGAGGGCTTGGGGAGGGATGAAGGAGTCAAGGGAGCAAGACCTGGGGAGTGGTGGAAAACAGTGAAGTGTATTGTTGGAGTGCGGATCACATGTTGGAGTGTGGATCACATGTTGGAGTGTGGATCAGCTGATAAACATGAATAATGTTACAGGCTGGCTTGCCAGAATTGCCTGTTGCTATATCTCTTCTTCTTTTCATTACTTCATATTATTATGAACTTTTGTTATGCATACAACATTATATTTTATTCCACAAAAGAGCTGAGCAGCAGGAGTGGCCATGTTGATGAACCGGCAAAAGCAGGAGAACAGCCAGACGAGGGAAACTCACAAACAAATAACATCAATGAGAGTAGATGAGCTGCAGGAGTATGACGGGGACAAAACAAGGGGAAAGGGACTGTTGTCTTGAAGAACTGGAGAGAAAAACGAAAAAAAGTATGGAGTCAGGAAGGCGATGCCACAATAAAGGGGATAATATGCAAAACTGGGAAGTAAGGAGTTTGGATTTGGATAGAAGCTCGAGATTGGTTACTGGATATTTATGCACATATGATATGATGAGACTGATGGGACAAAGGGCTGTGATGGCAGGGGGAGCGACGTCTGCCATCTTGGTACAGCTCCGGTCAGGGGGCACTGCATCATGCAGCACGCCGTATTTACAAGATTCTGTTAAACCAACTGTCCCTTCCGATACTTCCGATATGGACCGGTATCATCTCAGAACATTGTGTTTATATCTACCATCGAATGCTGGAGGTTGATTGGAGTACACCTGTGTTGACTGGCGATTGTTGTCTTTGACCATGAAATATTATTTTGGTTCTGTTGCAGCAAGCACATGCAGCGGTATTTTGATGTTGTCCTTGGATCTTGTGCATTAATTTATTTCACAACAGGAGCTGAGGATCATCAAACAGCAATAAGTCACAAAATTAAATTTTGAAAAAACTTTAAACTGTACAGTAAGGAAGCTACAACTGAATATTTTGGTTGTCTGCTTGTTGGAAAGCATGGGTTGGTGAGTTGGTAACTTGATCGTTAAAACATTGTACTGATATCCTTGGGAGTTCAAATGTCGATGAAGGAAGCATGGGGATAAATCCTGGTGGGGAGGGGGGAGGGGGATGGGTATCCCCCCCCCTCACACTTTTTTGCCCAGGGGGGATGATCCATAAGACCACCCCTCTCCCCTTTCCCCCAACCCCCTAGAATTTTCCTTGCAGTGAAAAATAAATTGGAAAATGTTACAAAGAATTAGTTAAAAAATAGACATTTTTAAAACGTCTCGAAGTACCAAACAGATGTCATTAGGAATTACGTGTAAGTTTAATATGGAATAGGCAAAGCCTAGAAGCGAACGTAGAATTCTTCTTACGTTCGCTTCTGACTTTACCTATAACGTGTTCACAACTGTATACTTGCCAACTATACCGTGGTACGTGTAAGCGCCGCACAGCTGATGATTTTGACGCAATTTCTGGTTACTTCGGCCTGGATTCGGGATCAGCGATCAAATAATGTAAATCACGATTAAAAATTATTTTTTGATGATGCGGGAGATATCTTTATTAAAATTAACTTTGGGAAAAAATAATTGAATAAATAAATAAATAAACGATCACTTCTGGTCAAGAATAAAAGAAAATATAAGTTCCGGAAAGAGTTTCAAAATCACTCCCGGTAATGTTAAATACAAAATAAACACTTCCTGTCATGAAAAAACTCACTTTCGGAAGTATAAAATTAACTTTGGGAAAAAAAATAATTCAATAAATAAATAAACACTTCCGGTCATGATCTCCGGATGCATCTTCCCATGACAAAAACGAAACAACAAAGAACGGAAGCAAATGGTCATAGCCACACACGATTTCACATTGCCGGTATTGTGTTGTTTTTGTTGTTTCCTATTCTCTCATGTGCACGCGTTAAGGCCTAGGTCACATTTGCCATGGTGGCCGTGGGGTCTCCAAAATCTACGGCCACTAGCAATTATACGCGCCGCATATTTCACGTCACCACAATGTGCTCGTCACATATGTTTATTTTTTTTTCGGGAGTCGCACGGCGATTTAAAATTGTGGAGACAAAAGGTGGGGTGCCGTACGGTCTTTATTTGATGTTCGCCCGTGACCTAGTGGGCGTGCGGTCGATTAGAATTTTTCAGGGAGGCAGACTCAAGCCGCAAGCACCAGCAGGGCCTAGCATACGTCGGCAGTACGTACGGTAACGATGTGGTTATATACCAGTTCTTTTTTTTACTGAAATAAATATACAGTATATATACGAATAGATTATAACTCTAATATTACCTTGTGCCCCCAGAATCCCGAACGCCCATTGTTTGAACAATTGCACCGAACAATGTTTCAGAAATTGTGCCCTAAAAACCTAAATACATTTTAAAAACCGAACACAACGTGGTTCATGTTTTTCACGTGTCTCCCCCAACCTGTATCGAGCCGCATCTTCTCGTTGTTCATTCAGTCTCGGTAAGACTCGATTTAAGCATCTCGGTGTGTCATCATTACTTTAGGCTCATCACATTTGCTCTACGGCGAGGATACGGCGCCGTAACGCCCTCTGAATAGAACAGAAACGTGCGCGGCGCGAAGATTTCTGAGTGGCTCAAGGGTGGCCCTAACGCCGTATGCTCTATTTTACAGCCGTAAGGTCGCCGTGGAATTATAACGCGAGTTATAACTTTTTTCATTTCTATTTGCTCGTATGACAATTCGACAAGTCGAAACAAAAGAAACTGGTAAAAAAAAAAAAATAATTACCTCATTCGTTACCGTCCGTCTGGCGCATTCGTTTAGCCCTAGGGCCCCGCTGGTCCCTTGCAGTCGCCTTCGAGGACCTTGCGTCTGCCTTAATTCTCGCCGCTGCAGCAATGGCCCTTAAGTCACCGTGGACATCAAAATCAAAGACCGTACGGCAACCCCACGTTCGGTCCTCCAATTTAAAATACCGCCGTAGCGCTCCCGAAAATAAAACAGTGATTGCTGACATTGGTGTGACGTGAAATAACTGGCGGCCATGCCTATAATTGTAGTGCCCGTCATTTGTTAACCTCGCCGCCGAGCAAATGTGATTAGGCCTTACCTGTTTTGCACCTCATTGTGATGTTTTTTTATCATCTTGTGTTTATTATAACAAAAAAGCAATCGCCGTGTGTACGGACTGTCGCTGAAGGATTTGAATTCCAGCAAAACCAGTTGAATTTGAATATCCATGATTACGTCAGCCATATGCGTTTGATGAAAGTTGATTTGGTTCTGCGGATCATGTTGATGGTGCCTGGGGCAGCGCTCCGCGAGGCGCTCGAGCATCGACCAGGCCGGAGCTCCCGCTGTGTGGACCTTTGGATGTTTGTATTGTACCAGTTTACATACAATACACCTGCCACCGAGTCTATTTATACCTATTTACTTAACATGGGGAATTCAGTTTAAGTGTCTGAAGTGGGTTTTCTTTGGTCCACGAAACGATTAATTCACTCCATTATTCTATTGGGAAATATTTTTAAATCAACTTTTTGCATCAACAGCCTCCTTGGACGAACTTAAATTGGGTTTGCCCACTTGTTAGCAACACTAACTCCAATCGTCTGCGGTACGCACGGTGACGCCGGTCCCAGACTGCCACGGAGGCCGTACGTTTTGACTGGCTAGGGGACCGTGCATCGACCCTACTGCCACAGTAGTCACACAGCCGCAAAGCACCGTGACGGACCAGTAAATAGTCGGCCGCCGTATTTTTGGGTGAAAATTCATTTTCATGAGAAAGCTTACGGCAGCCGCACGAATAACAAGCCACCGTACCCCTACGTACGGTCCGAGTGGAAACCCACTATCAAGCCTGGCTGCGATGCTAGTCCGGCACGTAGAAACTGAAAAAAATTAAATCCCCTCTATAATTCCACGGCCCCACGGCCTGTAGATATACCAACGGCGTAGCTCCCTGAGGCCACCTCAGATTTCTCGCGCCGCCGACTTTCTGTCAATTCAGAGGGCGTACGGCCGCCGTATCCTCGCCGTAGAGCAAATGTGACTTAGGCCTGGGTAATATTCACAAGATATAAATAAAACCCAATCGTGTTTATACACCGCACAGCGTTTAAAAACAGCCGGAAGCAAATGGTCATAGCTAACGACACGGATTCCAAATAGCCAGGGGTATTGTGTTGTTGTT
>CM068952.1:2369134-2381827 GCA_035128595.1 Eptatretus atami | reverse complement strand
GCTTTCTTTGGTCTTGGTGATGCCGGACTTTTCCACTGACGACTCTGCCGTTTGGTGTCGGGATCGTATTTGAATATCCACGATTCATCGCCAGTAATGACTCTACCGAGCAGGTCTGGATCGTCCTCGAGGCGCTTGATAATATCTTGACAGACAGTGACTCTTTGCTGTTTCTGGTCCTTGGACAACAGCTTGGGGACCATCTTTGCGCACACTGCGGCATTTCCAGATTTCAGTTGATGATGCTCCAGACAGTGTCCTTCTTGATGGAAAGTTCCTCAGCAATCATCCGCACCGTGAGTCGATGATCTGCGCGCATCATCTGCTTCACACGCTCGATGTTGTCCCCCGTTCTGCTCGTTGAAGGTCTTCCAGACCGTGGATCGTCTTCAACCTCCTCCCGTCCCTCTTTGAACCTCTTGTGCCATTCAAATGTACGTGTACGTGACATCGTTTCTTCCCCGTAGACTTGCTGCAGCATTGCGAAGGATTCGGAAGGTGTTTTGCCAAGTTTGGCAAGAAACTTCATATTGGCTCTCTACTCATGACTCGTAGCGCGACGACTCAGACTAGACAACGTGTAAAGCACGACCTGGAAAAAATCACACAATGAGCACAGTGAACCATCACCAATCATATATATTGCTGGAATGTTGCGAAAGACTGTGACGCAACCCGTTCATTCAAGTTGTGCAAGTGGAGCACACAGCAGGCTCAGTCCCGTCACTTTTTAGACAGACCTTGTATGTATGTATATATATATATATGTATATATATATATATATGTATATGTATGTATATGTTTATACGTATATACATATATATTTTTATATTTTTATATTTTTATATATATTTATATATTATGGCACTGAGTCAAGGGAATAAAACTAGAAAGCATCTCTACACGCAAATCCCATCCATGTCCACCTTGTACTCATACTAAACTTGACGAAAACAACAGCGAAACAATTTTTTAAAAAATTCTTAATTAGTATTCTCCATTTGCTCATTATAAAGGTTTGTTTAAAATTTGATGACAAAAGGTTAAATGATAAAAAGGGTATGCCCTGAATAGACATACACATGCACATACACACAGGCATGCAATTGTACAAGATTGTACAAGTGCACGATCAATCCCCAAACAATCAAACTCATTGAGTAAGCGATGGAGCTATGGAACACCACATTGATGCTGCAGCATTCAGAAGGAAAGATTGAAATACCAGGAGTGAAGATATGTCATGGGATCATCCAGGGTGATAGCCTTTTGCCCCTCCTGTTTTGCTTGGCCCTGGACCCACTGAGCAACCTCATTAATGATCATAGACATGGATATACCGTGATGTCCAATAAGAAAAAGTCCAAAAAGACAGGAAAGGTGACACATCTACTGTACATGGATGATCTAAAACTATTTGCACCAAATGACGAAAAATTGGCAGAACAACTGAAATTAGTGAAACAGTACTTCGACAATATTCAAATGGAATTTAGCCTCGATAAGGTTGCCAAGTGTACATTCAAACAAGGTAGATCAACCAAAACGGACAACATAAAAATCGACCTCGATACAATAATACAGGAACTAGACAAGGAAGCATCATATAAATACTTCGGAGTCGAGAGGGCCACCAAATATGTAGCACAAACAAATACGCAAAACAATTGCCAAAGATCCTGAAGGCATATCTCACCCCTAGAAACAAAATCAAAACCACAAACCATCGAGCAGTACCAGTATTCCAATGCAGCTGTGGAATAATAAACTGACCACAAGCAGAAATCAACAAACTAGATGTCAAAACAAGGAAATTCCTTTCCTTCCAAAAAATGTTCTACAAAAATCCGTGCGTCCTGAGAATGTACCTGTCAAGATGAGAAAGAGGTATCGGCCTGATGGAGCTCAACCAGGTGCACAAAGAACTGTCTGATTGGTTGAGTACGTGAATAGTTGAACAGATTGACAAATACAATTTGTTTGCAAACATGAAGACAGCAAGCCAGAAAAGGTATCCCTAAAGCACCTAGCAAAAAATTTCCAAAGACAGGTGCAAATGGAAGATGTGACGCATGAAACTGAAACAGCAACGAATACAGCCACAATTGCAAAAAAGACGAAATATAAAGCAAAACATCAACAAATATATACTGACAACTGGGAGAACAATAAAACGGCAAGGAGATATACAGAGTTGAACAGATTGGGCGTGGACAAAGAAAGCTCATTGGAATGGCGAAGAAGAGGTTATCTCAATAGGGACGGAGAACAAATTTTTATAAATGCCCAAGACCAAGGACATGGCACGAATGGCTTTAAAAAGATGGCAGGACTGAGGCAATCGGACAAGTGTAGGTTCTGTAAGGTAGAAGCAGAAAGCACGTCACCTGTCGTGATGTAAAAAAACTCATGTCAGAACAGCTGTACACCCAAAGGCACAACAAGGTATGTGGAGTAATCCACTGGAACATCTGCAGAAATTTCAATATCCCACTCCCAGAAAACTCATGGAAACCTGAACCAAAAGTGATCATTCAGAACAAGGAAGTAACGCTCACATACAACCTGATGATCCCATTGAGCGTGAACATAGAAAACAAAGCATTGCGACCAGATATAACAGTACTTAAATCTAAAAAGGAAAAAACAGCATTGCTAAATGAGGTATCAGCTCCCAGCAATTTTGGCGTAAACAATGCAGAAATCAAGAAAATGGCCAAATACCCAGACTTAACAAAACAACAAAAATGAAGTGAAAATATCCTGGAAGCTGAAGAGCGCCAGAATTGTAGCAGTGATTATGGGAGTAACGGGAATGATGAAGAACAACCTTCCAGAGATCTTAAAAACCATACTTGGGAATATTTATACAAACGAACTGCAGTTGGATAACAACCAACAAAACACACACACACACCTGTGCTTGGGATGTGCTGATAAGAAAACTCATGCATTTATCAGCTGAGAAACTTTAAGAATATTATACTGAGCTACAATCGACAATAAAGAATGCCAGATAACCCTATCACATAAGCAATGCAATACACCATTAATTTGTTCCTCAACATTACAATGTACTTGTTGACTTTCTCTTAATAAAAGTATCTGAATGACTCAGCTTTATTAAATACAGTATTTAATGGGATTGTGTTACTACTTGATGCTTCTTTTGTCACGTCTCAACATCAAACAGAAGCAAGAATGCAAATAATGCTGTAAATATTCAAGTGTTGAGGTTAAGGAATATATGAACAAATGCATGAAAACATGGGGGTATGGAATCCCAATGACCAATGACTGGTTTTTAAGGTATATACAGTATGTTGATTTAAAAAAACAAACTTTGAAAACTAACAGGAGTTATAGCTCAAACAATACTGGGCCAGTCGGTGAAAGCTAAGTTACATGTGCCTGCCTAGAACAAGGTAACACACAAGTTCCTGTCCCTGAGATATTTTTAGTGTATTGTCTCAAGATGTTAGAAAGTGCCAATTTTTATTTGATGTACCTGCTGATGTAAATTATGTAAACTGCTGTTGAAGCAGTTTCTTGGCGATGGTTATACTGGGTGGTTTGCCATTGTGTTCACAGCATTGTTTGTGCGTGCTCTATCTTTATAAATATGCCTGGTGTTGGCTTAATGGTTGGTGTGGTGGGTTTGGGATCCTAGGGTCCTGAGTTCATAATCCTGCTTTTCCGTTGAATTGATACCCGGTGGGGTTGACTCAGCCTGTCGTCCTTCTGAGGTTGTCAAAATGAGCCATTTGAGTATCCTGTGTCAGAGCGGCGACCTGTCTGCGATTGTGCCAAATAACCCAGGAGACTGCTGTGGCAGCACTGACGCTCTGTACAGTGTATGGTCCCAATGGATGGATGTCATTTTAAATACTGAGCATCAAGCAAGGAAGCAGCATGTACCATTTTCAAAGTCTTTGGTATGACTCAGACAAGATTTGAACCACTGACCTCAATCTTACATTTATCATCAACCAAACACATTATATGGTTTGGCCATAAACATTTATTTCTTTCCAACAAACTCAATTCAGGGGCAGAACGAGGTCATGCCTTGCATCGCATATACTCGTTTTTTGCCCGGCATTGGCTGCATGTACGATGGAATTTATAAACTCCACAAACCCATTACTCATCGCTAACATGCTGCTGTAAATATATACTGCATAACTGCAGAGACATAAAGCATCTTGCTGCTATACTTGTGCATGACACTAACACTTTAGGATAGCTATTTACCTCTGACTTGTCTTCTTGATGAACAGCATTACCCAGACACTTCAAGACAAAATGGCGACCCACAGACAATGCTGCTAATCACATGTTTGCTCACAGCAATAACAGGAGATGTAATGATTTCTACTTGGTTACTAAATAATAGTAAAATTGTGTCATACACATGGTGATTGCAGTGCTTGTACAATAAGTTAGAGGGGACCCATTCAGTTTCCCAACATATATAATGTTGTAGTTGCCGGTCGGTCGCCCGGTACGACCCTGACGAGTCGTATCAACGTGACCATAAAGTTCAGGTGATTTGATGGCTCCGTGTCCGATTACGGCCTTTGACCTCCGCGGCCGTACTGGTGGAACCGTTGAGATGGCTGGTGTTGTCAGTGGGGTGCAGCGATGATTTCCTCACTCAATTAACCCTTTAAGCAGATATTACCGTGACCATCTCAAGAGAACCATGACGATGAGAATGCACCCGAGACAAAGTCAGATTTAATGCAACAATGGTCACGTGGACGGAACAAAAAGAAGCAATGCACAAATATGATAACTGATTCAACCAACACAATATAATTTTGCATATGACAAATTACAGCTCACAGATGTAAGTCTAAGTTGGACGTAACCAAGTCACAGCACTGTCTATTGTTGGAGGAATTGCCCTCAATCCTTCATCAAGTTTCCGTAGGTGACACTCATTCACAATGTGATGCATAGTCTGATCTGGGTGACCACAGTCACATGATGGGCTGCCTTTGAAATTCCATTTGTGGAGGTGGTGTGATGTCCTTGCATAGAGAGTGCAGATCGTGTTGGGTGCAGACCACTGTTTCCGGGGGAGGTCAAAACCTGCATGCTCTTCTGTCAGATTACTCACCAGTTCTTTGTTAGCAATGTTGTTGTCTGTCCAGAGATTGTGCCACTTGTCATTGTGTGAAACCGCACATCACTCAAAACATTTGTAGAGCCCCAGAAAGGTTTGCGTGACTCGAGTCACATATTTGTAGACTCTGCAGGTCTTCATGGATTGAAAACTCTGGGTTGGCTTTGATGCAGTCAAACTCTCAAAGTATTATTGCCTTCAGGCTCACATCAGAAGATGGGATGTTAGACAGGACCGGGAGCCACTGCACAGGTGTTAATTTCATGGTACCACTGATTATCCAGATCAGTGATTTCAGGACAGTGTCCAAGTGTTTTGTGTGGCTCTTCTCTGCCTAAATAGGACATGACTATTCTGCTGCAGAGTACACAAGAGCAAGGCTAGGAGTGTGAAGAGTGCATGCACTTGATTCCCAGCTGGTGCCCGCTGGTTTCTGGATGATGCTTATTCTGGTCTTGATCTATTTTGTGACCCATTTTAGTTGTTCGTGGAACGTGAGGTTATGATGAAGGATGACTCCAAGGAATGGTTCGTTCTTGACTGGTTTGTCGCAAAAGGAAACCTGGAGTTTGCTGTTAGCCAGCCGGTTGCTGAGATGGAAAGTGTTAACTGTACATTGTAGTCTTAGTTGGGTTTGGACATAGGTGCCAGTAGATGAAGTATTGCTCTTTTACCTTTAAGTCCTGGAACAGGGTACTACTGAGACATTCAAGGTTGATTGCATGGGTACCAAGGGCAAGATTACGTACGTAGGCAAACTTTCTGGAGGTGGAACAAGGCATGTTGCTCACATGTACTGTATATGTTGAAGAGCATTGGAGATAAGACTTATCTTTGGGGAAGACCATGAATTCAGTCATTATGAAGTAACACAATAATAAAAGCCCTTCACACACTACTCGGTCATACATTCCCAATGAATTAACAAATGGCAGATCCTTATTTATTTAACCTTAAGGCCCCTTGCACATGATAGAGGGACATAGTTTTGGGATGACAAGACAGAGAGATTGTGACCAAGCCCGGCAAGTTCTGGCAGTTTGGCCCCCATGCAGGAAAAACGTCCCCCGGGGCGGCAAGGGGGAAGCACGTGACTCCGGCCGAGTGGGTGCAGCATCAGCTGAGTTGCACAGGTAGCTTGCAATAACCACGCAGCCTCAGCGTTAGCCTCCCTCGGGATTCCACGTCAAAACCCCGCTTCCACCTGTGCATCAGCCTTAATAATCTCTGCAGGGAGGGGGTTTGAGAGAAGTGAGCATGAAGGGAGGGGTTCTCGACTTTCATTTGGTAGTAGGACTTGTGGAGAAAGAGCGGGAGGGGTGGGGGGTGGGGGTAGTAAGGATTGAACAAAATGGGGTATGTTAAAACAGTTCATTAATACAGCATGTGGAGACAGCCGGAGATGTCCATGGGGAGGGGAGGGGGTTTGGGAGGAGGTTAGCTTTAGGGCAGAGGGAAGGAAGGCGGCATGAAGGAAGGGAAGGAGAAGCAGCCTGAGGGTGGGGGAAGAGAAGGTGGCATGAGGGGAAGCGAAGGGATGTCAGGGGAAGGTAAGGCAGCATGAGAGGAGGGAAAAGTAAGCACCGTAGGTAAGGGAAGGTAAGGCAGCGTGAGGGGAAGGGAAGTCAAGGCAGCGTGAGGGGAAAGGAGGTAAGGCAGCGTGAGGTGAAAGGAAGGTAAGGCAGCGTGAGGGGAAGGGAAGGCAAGGCAGCGTGAGGGAAGGAAGGGAAGGCAGCGTGAGGGAAGGGAAGGTAAGGCAGCATGAGGGAAAGGAAGGTAAGGCAGCGCAAGGGAAGGAAGGTAAGGCAGCGTGAGGGGAAAGGAGGGTAAGGCAGGCTGAGGTGAAGGGAAGGTAAGCAGCGTGAGGGGAAGGGAAGGCAAGGCAGCGTAAGGGGAAGGGAAGGTAAGGCAGCATGAGGGAAAGGAAGGTAAGGCAGCACGAGGGGAAGGGAAGGAAGGCAGCGTGAGGGAAGGAAGGTAAGCAGCATGAGGGGAAAGGGGAGGTAAGGCAGCGTGAGGGGAAAGGAAGGTAAGGTAGCCTGAGGGGGAAAGGAAGGTAAGGCAGCGTGAGGGAAAGGAAGGTAAGCAGCGTAGGGGAAGGGAAGGTAAGCAGCGATGAGGGGAAAGGAAGGTAGGCAGCGCAAGGGGAAGGGAAGTAAGGCAGCGTGAGGGGAAAGGAGGGTAAGGCAGCGTGAGGTGAAGGGAAGGTAAGCAGCGTGAGGGGAAGGGAGGCAAGGCAGCGTAAGGGGAAGGGAAGGTAAGGCAGCATGAGGGGAAAGGAAGGTAAGGCAGCACGAGGGGAAGGAAGGTAAGGCAGCGTGAGGGGAAGGGAAGGTAAGGCAGCATGAGGGGAAAGGGAGGTAAGGCAGCGTGAGGGAAAGGAAGGTAAGGCAGCGTGAGGAAAGGAAGGTAAGCAGCGTGAGGAAGGAAGGTAAGGCAGCGTGAGGGGAAGGAAGGTAAGAGCTGAGGGGGAAGGTAAGCAGCGTGAGGGGAAGGAAGGTAGGCAGTGTGAGGGAAGACAGGAGGCACTTGCTTTTTACGCCATCTCGTACCATACATTTGGGTCCAAATATTTACTCTTACTCCATCCGTCCCCATCACATTTGGTTGTTATAATATTACGTCGTATTTCCCCATCTCCACCTACCAATCTGGTATAATTACGCGTTTACCATCTCGCCCATCACTATTTGATCTGTGGTATAAATACGTCGTTTTTATACGCCATGCTTCGCTCCCATCACATTTGGTTGGTATTAATATACGTCGTTTCTACCCACTCGATTCCCATCAACATTTGGTTTGTAATAAATTATGTTACGGTTTACGCCATTCTCGACCCATCAGATTGTTTATATTATATTACGTCTTTATGCCATCTCACCCCATCACATGGTTATTCTTCTTTGGTATTAATATACCCAATCTCGATTCCCATCACAATTTGTTTTTTTTTGTTGTATATAATAAACGTGTTACCGCCATTCTCCTGACCCATCAATGGTTATAATATCACGTCCTACCCATCCGACTCCTACCGACGAGGAAAGGAATCTGGATGGCAGCGTGAGGGCGGAAGGAACGGTAAGGCAGCGTGAGGAAAGTAATGAAGCAGCGTGAGGCGAGAATAGGAAAGAGGAATGTCAGCCGTGTAAGCGGGAAGGAGAGGTTATGGTGTCTAAAATTGTCGCCCCAAACAGCAACACTTTCTTTTTCACCGCCATGTTCTATATAAAACCAGGTGGGAGCATTTAAAACCCACGCTCTTTACCTAGCCAAGACCTACCTGCATACATGTTGCGACCTTTGCACCCCTCTGCTCGGCTCACTCCGAATCTGATTTGTACATGCTCCACTATAGGAAATTCAAAACTAAACCGTCAGTCCTTAACAGTCCCCACATTGTCAAATTCTTCTCTGCTGTCCTTGCTCCCCCCTCCATCTGCCCTACTCAGTCTGTCCTTTTCTTTTGGTCACTTTCCCTCTGTCTGCAAGTCAGCAAACATCACTCCTGTCTCCAAGAACGGTGCAAAAACAGACCCTATCAACTATAAGCCAGTGAACTTGCTTCCAATTACAAACAAGGACAAGGAATCAATCATTGCTTCCAATGTCAAATCTTTCCTGTCAAACAGTCTGGGACAGAATCCAAACTGATGGTCAGAGATCAATCACTCACCTCTGGACATGCTTCTCATTCTCCCTCAGTAATGGTTGGAGGACCTTAATCTCAAAAGCGGTTTGGACTGTCTCACTGTATATATCTCGAGCAACCGATACAGTTTGGCATCCTGCTGTGCTTGCCAAGCCCTCTACCTGTGGCAAAAAAGGCTGCCTTCATTCCTGGATTTCTGACTTCCTTCACTCATGCAGTCAATCTGTTGCTGACAGTGGAACCCTCTCTTCCCCTCTACCATTGAATTCTGGAATTTTCCATGGCAGGGTCTTTGGCCCTGTTCTGTATTGAAGACCTCTGGGATTGTGATGATGATGCTCTGGGAAGGCCTCTCTTTCTGTTTGCATAGGACTCCATGTTGTGTCATTCAGTACCCCCCATCCCTCTGCTAGGCAGACAGCAGCTGCATCTCTCTCTGCTGATCTGGAATTCATTAGATTATGGTGTAATGAAAGAAACATGTCCTTCAATCCTGGAAAATCTCACAATTTCACCCTATTGCTCAGGAATGATTGTCAAACTAACTCATCTATCTTTTTCCTTGGTCAAGCCCATGGAAGCGATTGAGCTTTTCTCGGCCTCACCATCAGCCATTACTTTCCTGGGCTGGCCTCAAAAGCCAGTCACTGGGCATCCTTGCTCTTGTAAAGAAAGAAAGCAATTGTAACCGCTTCCCCTCCCTTTCTCTGTTCATCCTTGGGGTGACAATCCGACTCTCCAACATCCACTTGTCATCTTCTGAATTTACTTGCTTTTTAAGTTTCTGTGTTCATTTGGAGAATATTTCAATAAAATTGCCAAAGGAGGTTTCCATCATATTTCTAACTTCTTGACCGTCATGTGCGATGGAGATTGCCAAAGCTATATCATGGCTCTGACATTGGAGATATGGTGTACTGGTCTTTGATCCTTGTAGCACGTCCCTTTATTGAAAGTAGGAACATGTAATATAATCCATTTGTTTCCAAATATATAATTGAGCACCACATGGAGGGTCTTTTCCTTGAATGGCTATTTCATCTTTTCTGTGGCACTTCCAATGGCAGTTCATGGATATGAACTCAGGTTGGATATTCAAGATCTTTTTACCAGCTTCAGTTTTGGAATTTGTATATATATATATATATATATATATGTTGTTGTTCATCTTTCGGCTGCTCCCCGTTAGTGGTCGCCACAGCGGATCATCCGTTATGATCCGCATACTGATTTGGCATAGGTTTTACGCCGGATGCCCTTCCTGACGCAACCCTGGTCGCCTCTTACGACACAAGGATAAGGATAAGGATTGGGTTTCGCCATGATTCAGGCTGCTCTACACCTCTCCATAGCATGGCCCAGTGCAGAGCTCCCGTCCTCAAGCGATCCTCCAACCCAAGCCTCCGAGTAGCCGGATTACAGGCGCACACCATACGCCCGGTTATATATATATATATATATATATATATATATATATATATATATATATATATATATATATATACATATACATATATATATATATACACACACACACCACACACCACTGTTAATATGTGTGTGTAAATGTATATATATATATATATATATATATATGTATGTATGTATGTATGTATATAATATATATATATTATATACACACACACACACACCACTGTTAATATATGTGTGTGTAAATATATATATATATATATTGTTACGGTGGTGGAAATTCACAGAAACACCATTTAGGTTCCCCAGAGATCAGTTATTTCGATAAGTGTGTGTTCCAGGTTAGATTTCCCCACCGATGTATAAAGGGAATTATTTTGTGTGCCGGGCTGTGCCTCTTTGAGTTAGCCTTTATTCTTTCTCTATCTTTTATTTTAACAAACAAACATCTTCTCATCGCAATACCATCACGTCATCCTCGACAGCGGCAAAGTGTCGTTGGTGCGAACTCGTGCCGCGACAGGCAGGGCGATTTCAATCACGTCCGCGTGCAATCAACCGCCGCGACAAGCAGGGCGATTTCAACCACGTCCGCGTGTGATCAGCCACCGCGACAAGCAGGGCGATTTCAACCACGTCCGCGTGTGATCAGCCACCGCGACAAGCAGGGCGATTTCAACCACGTCCGCGTGTGATCAGCCGCTTTCACGGCAAAATCGGATCAGAATGGCCTTACCCTCTGAAGGAGCTGGCCAATCACAAGTGAGAGGGGTGGCGCCAGCCAGGGGTGAAGGTTCAAAGGTGAAAGGGGGAAGGCGCCAATGACGGGTGGCGAAACCTTCAGCGGCTTCTCCCCTCGGGGCTATAAAAAGCCGCGTTGGGACGCTGACAGAGCGGTTCGTTCGTCGGAGGAGTTGAGTTGGGTTCGTTCGTCGGAGGAGTTGAGTTGAGTTCGTTCGTCGGAGGAGTTGAGTTCGTTCGTCGGAGGGGCGCATTTCGACATTGAGGCCAGCAAGTCCGCAGTTCGCTGGAGAGTTTGCCAGCGCAACCAAGGGAGCCAGCCAAGTCCGCAGTTCGCTGGAAGTTTCGCCAGCGCAACCAAGGGAGCCAGTCGGAGCTCGGGGTGGTCCGGGCAACCGACCCTGAAGCGGTCGGGTGAAAGACCCGTTCACTCTCCAGTGCGTCGTCGGCTAGGCCCGACCGACCAGGCCGCAGTGAAGGCCGGACGACTGAGGGGAACCGTACAAGCTGCTCTTCAAGCTGCCCAAGCGACTGGCGCGTTTGCGATGCACCGGACCGAACGGAGACACCAGGGGTCGCCAATCACGAAGACCATCGAGTCGCCACAGGGCGGCGAGGTAACCTGCCCGTTCTCTCAGGGCCTGTTCCGGTCATCCCGGCCCTGAGTGCATTAAAGGCTCACGAGCCCGATTCTGTTCTTTCTTGGTTTTGCATGGAAGTCTGTGGGCCCTGTCTTATAAGTAGAATTGTTAAGTGCATGCTCGCGTACATAATAAATAGATATCGGCTGTAGGCTTTTGCTTGTGTCTTTTTCCCCATCCCCCCATTCATTGCATTGCCTGTAAAATAAATGCCTCTTTGTTTGAACGTAAACCTGCTCGTCGTGTCGTTTCATTCCATTGACTGCTATTGGTGCGTACGGAGAATTAGCTGACTTTTAAAGCCGATAAACGTACATCTGGTCCGACGGGATTTGGCGAATTAAAACCGCTCGGCTTCGCATACGGAACGAGCTGCTTAAGCGGCTCGTTTCGTGCAGGTCCCGTCGAGGTACAAACTCTCGGTAGTCTGTCCGCGCGAATAATTAGGTAAATCGATAATTCGGCGATAAACCTGTAGCGCACGGGCAGAGCATTGACAAGTTTGTGGTGTATTAAAAACACCCATAGCTGGGTTTCGGCGTTTGTCCGGAAGCTACGACTAGATTGTCGTGTTCGGTGGACGCGCGGCCTGGATTGGGCTGAAAAGGTCGTGCGCACGCCGAACGGGCGGAAATCTACAACAATAATATATATATACACACACACATATTCCACACCACTGTTAATACATGTGGTGTGTAAATGTATTTATATATACTAGTGCGAGCCCGTAGATGCGTGCCAGTATGTGCAGCTTCGTTCCTTCGCTCTCGTAAACGACGATTGGATTGGGGCATTGTTTCAATTAGATCGGACCAACCGTATCATAAATGGCCATAACTTGGGAAACACCTGGGAAACATATTCAGGTCCCCAGTGTCAATTGTGACGTCATATCAAACGAAGAAGAAGAAGAATTGTGACGCGCCCTCTCTCGTCCCCCCTCTCTCCCCCCCTCTCTCTCCCCCCCTCTCTTGCCCCCCCTCTCTCCCCCTAGTCTCGCCCCTCTCTCCTCGCTCCCACTCTCACCCCCCTCTCCTGTCCCCCTCTCTCGCCCCTCCTCTCTCCCCCTCTCTTGAATTGTGACGCCCCC
>CM068952.1:2359134-2364134 GCA_035128595.1 Eptatretus atami | reverse complement strand
TGGCCGATTGGCACGATCGTGGTGAGGCCGAAAGGCCCACCCGTGACTGGATCCCGGCGTTAGTCCGGGAGGTCACGACGGAATTGTCCGTCCGGTGGGCGAGGCGGTCGCGATTCGAGTCACGTGGCCGATCGCACGCCGACGGCGCGAATTCGCAACAATATATATATATTATATATATATATATATATATATATATATATTATATATATATAATATATATATATATGTATGTATGTATATATAGTGTACAGTGTGCGAATAGAGGGTCAAAACCCCTTTTCAAAATTTTCACCATTTGTTGCCTTCTGGCCTGGAATTAAATTGCATCAAGTCAGACCTTTTTCCACCTTTATTTACACATCGTACCCCACAACTTCCAAGTGAAAAACAAATTCCAAAGATTTCAGAAAATTAATTTAAAATACAAAACTCGAATATCTTGGTTGGATCAGTGTCCACTTTATTGTCTGAATTTACACTCATGGTTTTTGGAACAAATTAAGTATGAGTATTCGGTTAGACGCTAAACAGGGCACAGCTTTCTGTGTTGTGAAACATGTAGTTCAGATAAACCACATATGTGGACCATGTGGAGAACTATTCGATATTGTTTGTTAAACGTCATCGCTGTCGGCAGAATCAGAATCTTCCAAAACATTAACAGTGGTGTTGGTGCAGTTTCCGTATGATGCCTGACAGGAGCACATTTCATTGCACACCAGACCAGCTCATCGGCATGAATAGTCCAAACCTCTGCACTCTCTACTTTTCCATCCATAAGAGATCAACTCTAGTGTGGCGTTAAATACCTTGAATTATATATATTATATAATTAAATATGAATATATATATATGAATATATATGAATATACCTTCTTCATATATATGAATATACCTTCTTCACGTTTCCAGACGCAACATTCTGGTGATGTTAGGCTTGGATGAGCTATGCTGTCATGATACCAGACCATTGCTTGGAAGTGAGCACATTTATCACTTGCTTCGATACAGCTTGTGTTGGAGGAAGTATTTCTGCCTCAGCCTGATTTTTCTGGAACAATTCCCAGCAGAGTTTCTTCACTTCATTTGTTGTTGTTTTTGGATGATACAATTTGCAGACATATTCCTCTCGACTTCCTATCACCTCCTTTGTTTGCTCCTCGGTCTGGCCTCGTTAGACAAAGGCATTTGTCACACGAGGAACTGCTTTGTGGAAAACCTTCCAGCAGGTTGTGTTACCTTTTCCTGCAAATATTCCAGTGGTGTCACATCCACTGAAACGATGGACGAAGGAAGAGTCGATCCTTTTTTTGTTTGTAGGTTTTCTGTCTTGGTGACTTCACTTCATACATTCTGATTTGGGTAATATTGAGTCATCCTATCTTTACCATCAGATCTGGCTCCCAAAGAATCGTCTAACATTTCCATTTGAGACCGTCCCAGTATCAACCTCGCTAAATTGTACAAAAGGTCAGGTGCAGTTTTCTTCTGTCGGGATCCATCGAGTGGTGTGGAATGTTCCCGGGCTTTAAGGATCTTCTCCTGAACAACTTTTGCACTGTCAAAAACTGTTTGCATGTCTCTGTATGCATCATGTTTTTCAGTCGCAGTTTTCACAGCGGTGTCTTTCGCACATTTCGAGCATACAAGCTCAAGCTGTCTTCGAGATGGTCTACTGAATACGTCAAGCACACTTTTTTGATTTTACTCTTGCAAACATGTGTAATCAGCTTCAAATCCGTCACTGCGTGTCACCTCAAACGACAACGATAGGTTTGATAAAAATGCGTCCATCGATTTGATGGTGCCATCAGAAAGGATACTTTTCAGAAAACTGAAGAATTCACAGTCTGCAGCAATTACTCTCTCATTCTTATTTGTATCTGCTGGTGATTCTTCCTGGAGTTGGACGTAACCTTTTGATTGAATAACATCATGGTGTAGCAGTTGCGATGATATTTAATATCGATGGTTCTTGCATCATCGGGAGAAATTGGCTTGAGCTTCACCTTCCAAATGATCGTTATTGCTGTTCTCCACAACCTCATAAATCCTCCGCCCAACATCAAATGAGCAGACTTCAAGCAGTTTTCCAACTGTCCCTAGTATTGATGTGTTGTTTCTTTGATGATTTGGTAAAGTAGGCAGAGGATGATGGTTAGAAGTCGGAACTACTCGCTTCAGAATGTGGGCACGAACATTTGTCTCGCTTGGTTAACACAGTACGTCTGCCAGGGCGACACATTTCTGATACCTCTTCTGCACTCTTACACTTTATCCTGAATGAGCTGTATCTTGATAGCAGTGCCTGTGTCATGAAGCTCTGCACTGTGCAAACTCATGCGTACTTGTATGTTCAAGACAATTCTTCATCTTTGTATACTGCTTGTATGGAGACAGACTCCAAAAAACGCTTATATGAAGCAACCTCTGGATTCTTGACGAAATCTCCATCTTTTTGACATTTCAACTATAGGTTATAGCCTGGTGTTGGCTTAATGGTTAGGGTGGTGGGCTTGGGATCCTAGGATCCTGAGTTCAAATCCCACTCGGCTGTTGAAGTAATACCAAGTGGGGTTGACTCTGCCTGTCATCCTTCTGAGGTCAGCAAAAATGAGTGCCAGCATGCTGGTATCCTGTGTCGGAGTGGCGACCCGTCCAGGATTGTGCCCAATAGCCAAGGAGACTGCTTAGGCAGCACCAACGCTCTGCACAGAGTATGGTCCCGATGGATGGATGGAAATATAGGTTGTAATCCGTTGCTTTCCTTTTGGCCATCATTCAAAAGTCTTTAGACATGGTTGAGAAAAATAGAATAAATACATGGCATTTCCAATTATTTTCCTTTGTGATTTCATGTCATTCCAATATTGAGGTGAAAATAACATTGAACGTGTTAAGAAAACTTGGCACCAAAGTGTTTCTGTTTCAGAACATCATAACAAATTATAATATACATGATGCCACAACAATTCACACGCCAAAAAACACTCAAACCTAATTTGATACATATGGCCCAACACTACAAGACTCAAAGTGAACATTTTTGAACTACATTTCTCTAAATATATCGAGGCTCATGGACAAGCAGAATGACAGTCGATGGAAGTTACAATAATGATTGTTTGGAAAGAGCACGGGCAATCATGAGTCAGTCATATGTGCAGAATCGGTTTGCAGCTTATGTTGTTTAATCAACCCGTCAGTAACTCAGTCAAGAATATAGCTTATAAAGGTCATTTAATTAAATCGACCCCAGAGCGCTCTGTACAGGTAAAGGATGGTAAAGAATTATAATTAATCAAAACCTTCCCACAAATGAGCGGAATATTTTCTAACCAGACTTGCGACCTGTTGAGAACTTGCGTCTTTATGCCTAACAAACACGAGTGTGCAGTTTGTCGTATTTCTGGTTAGGTATAACATGTTTTACTGGTTTGGCACAATTAGGTGGAAAATACATTTGAAGGATGGGAGCCTTGGCAAGTCTCACCACCCCTTCGAAGTCCAGTGTCGATTATGTAAACATGAGGCGACATTGCGCTTTAATCACAATTTAAAACTCGATGTTCATTTCTTATAGCTTATTAGTCCCCTACCGGTTTCACTGGAGAGGAATATTGGTTTGCCCTCCGTCTTTCTATCCGACTGTCCCATCTGTGGTTTTTCAGACTTATTTTTTTCCCCATACCCCTTAAGACATTCAACTGAAACTTGGTGCGTGGCTTCATTATGATGAGTTACAGAACATGTTCGAGTTTCTTTATTTTTTTTGTATACACTGTCGAGGCTCGTATGAGAGCTAACACAGAGAAACGTACAACAAGGGGAGCAGGAGACAAGAAAGGGTGGGAGAGGGAAGGAGAAAAACAGTGGGGAACAGAGACATGAGGATATCTGTGGAAGGGAGAGCGGATGCGAGGAAGACAGGTGAACAAGATGGACACGACAGGACTTTCAGGAAGAAAAGACGGGAATTTGAAGGAGGTGGTTTGGGGTGGATTAGCGGGGGTAGAAAAGATCGTGGTTTGGATGGGGAAGATAAGATGAGTGGTGAACAGCTGTTTTGAAGACCTGGAGGAAGAATGGATTGAACAGATGAGGGAGTTTATCCAAAGGTGGGAAAAAAGGAATGAAAGAATGAAGGTGAGCAGTATTCTTGGTTTTGGTAGTTTTACCAGAAGGGGTTGCTGCGGACCTTGACCCTGCGGAAATATGGAGAGGGGGGACATATCTCAGACAGAGAGGGGGGCAATGCCGGAGAGGAGACGGTAGAAGACAGAAAGACCACCAACCTGCCTGCAGTGAAAGAGTGAGAGACCAAACACTCAGCCTTATCACGGAGATACCAATTATCCTAAATCCTTGGTTTCCACAGCGTGAAGCCGAGAAAGGTAGAGCGGAGAACCACCCAGAGGGAGAGGCAGTACTCCATCAGGCTGCGACAGAAAGCTTTGTATGTGGACAGGAGCTCATGTGTGCCAAGGAAGGACTTTGCACGATGGAGGATGCCCAGTCGGCGACTGGCTTTGGAGGCCAGCTTGGAAATGTGGCTTTCCCAGGATAGATCATGGCAGATCGTGAGACCCAGAAGCTTGAAGAAAGGACTTCTTCATGAGGATTGTTGAGAGAGTAGGTGTGGGGGGGGGGGGGCGGTTAGAGACTGTCCTTTTCGAGAGACACTAAAAGTGTGAGATAGTCAGGATTGAAAGACATGTTTCCACATGTTGGACCAGTTTGTGGTCCACATGTAGGACTCAGTTCCTGCAGAGTGAAGAAGCTGCTGCTTACCGATCTGAGGGATGACAGATGGTATGGCAGAGGGTGCAGTCATCAACAAAGATATAAAGAGGATTTTCCAGCCAGTCAGAGAGGTCATTGATGAAAACCAGAAAAACAACAGGGCCCAGAACGCTGCCTTGAGGAATTCCAGCCTGGACAGGAAGAGGGGATGAATGAACTCCATGTAGGGCCACACGTTTGCTGTGACAGGAGAG
>CM068952.1:2333903-2357309 GCA_035128595.1 Eptatretus atami | reverse complement strand
CAGAAGAGAAGATCACATACAGAACTCACATACAGACACACATACAGAACACATACAGACTCACATACAGACCTACATAACAGACACACATACCAGACACACATACAGACACACATACAGACCTCACATACAGACTCACATACAGACACACATACAGACACACATACAGACACACAACAGACACACATACAAGACTCAACATACAGACTCACATACAGACACACATACAGAACAGCATACAGACCACACATACAGACAACACATACAGACACACATACAGACACAATCAGACACACATACAGACACACATACAGACTCACATAAACAGACTCACATAACAGACCTCACATACAGAACAACACATACAGACCACAACAGACCCACATACAGACCACATACAGACACACATACAGACACACATACAGACACACATACAGACTCAACATACAGACTCACATACAGACTCACAAATACAGACCCACATACAGACCCACATACAGACACACATACAGACACACAATACAGACAACGACATACAACCACACATACAGACTCACTACCTCAACATACAGACCCACATACAGACCCACATACAGACCCACCATAGACACACATACAGCACATACAGACCCAACAGACCCACATACAGACACACATACAGACCCACATACAGACCCACATACAGACCCACATACAGACACACATACAGCACACATACAGACACACATACAGACCGCCATATCAGACTCACATACATGACAACACATACAGACCACATACAGACACCTATCAAACACACACAGAGATGCTGGAATTATATATTATAATATATACACACACACACACACACCACTGTTAATATATGTGTGTGTAAATGTATATATAAATATATAATATATATATTATTGTAGTAATATATAGTGTACAGTGGCGAATAGAGGTCAAAACCCTTTTCAAAATTTTCACCATTTGTTGCTTCGGGCGGAATAAAATGCATCAAGTCAGACTTTTTTCCACCTTATTTAACACATCGTACCCCACAACTTACAAAGTGAAAACAAATTCCAAAGATTCAGAAAAATTAATTTAAAATACAAAACTCGAATATCTTGGTTGGATCAGTGCCACTTTATGTCTGAATTTACACTCATGGTTTTTGGAACAAATTAAGTATGAGTAGTCGGTTAGAGGCTAAACAGGGCACAGCTTTCTGTGTTGTGAAACATGTAGTTCAGATAACCACATATGTGGGACCATGTGGAGAACTATTCGATATTGTTGTTAAACGTCATCGCTGTCGGCAGAAATCAGAATCTTCCAAAACATTAACAGTGGTGTTGGTGGCAGTTTCCGTATGATGCCTGACAGGAAGCACATTTCATTGCACACCAGACCAAGCTCATCGGCATGAATAGTCCAAACCTCTGCACTCTCTACTTTTCCATCCATAAAGATCAACTCTAGTGTGGCGTTAAATACCTTGATTATATATATTATATAATTAAATATGAATATATATATATGAATATATATGAATATACCTTCTTCATATATATGAACTATACTTTTCACGTTTCCAGACGCAACATTCTGGTGATGTTAGGCTTGGATGAGCTATGCTGTCAATGTACCAAGCCCATTGCTTGGAAGTGAGCACATTTATCACTTGCTTCGATACAGCTTGTGTTGGAGGAAGTATTTCTGCCTCAGCCTGATTTTCTGGAACAATTCCCAGCAGAGTTTCTTCACTTCATTTGTTGTTGTTTTTGGATGATATCAAATTTGCAAGACTATTCCTCTCGACTTCCTATCACCTCCTTTGTTTGCTCCTCGGTCTGCCTCGTTAGACAAAGGCATTTTCACACGAGGAACTGCTTTGTGGAAAACCTTCCAGCAGGTTGTGTTACCTTTTCCTGCAAATATTCCAGTGGTTGTCAACATCCACTGAAACGATGGACGAAGGAAGAGTCGATCCTTTTTTTGTTTGTAGGTTTCTTGTCTTGTGACTTCACTTCATACATTCTGATTTGGTTAATATTGAGTCATCCTATCTTTACCATCAGATCTGGCTCCCAAAGAATCGTCTAACATTTCCATTTGAGACCGTCCAGTATCAACCTCGCTAAATTGTACAAAAAGTCAGGTGCAGTTTTCTTCTGTCGGGATCCATCGATGGTGTGGAATGCTCCCGGCTTTAAGGATCTTCTCCTGACAAACTTTGCACTGTCAAAAACTGTTTGGCATGTCTCTGTATGCATCATGTTTTTCAGTCGCAGTTTTCACAGCAGGTGTCTTTCGCACATTTCGAGCATAACAAGCTCAAGCTGCTTCGAGATGGTCCTACTGAATACGTCAAGCACACTTTTTTGAATTTTACTCTTGCAAACATGTGTAATCAGCTTCAAATCCGTCACTGCGTGTCACCTCAAACGACAACGATAGGTTTTGATAAAAATGCGTCCATCGATTTGATGGTGCCATCAGAAAGGATACTTTTCAGAAAACTGAAGAATTCACAGTCTGCAGCAATTACTCTCTCATTCTTATTGTATCTGCTGGTGATTCTTCCTGGAGTTGGACGTAACCTTTTGATTGAAATCACATCATGGTGTAGCAGTTGCGAGAATTTAATATCGATGGTTCTTGCATCATCGGGAGAAATTGGCTTGAGCTTCACCTTCCAAATGATCGTTATTGCTGTTCTCCACAACCTCATAATCCTCCGCCCAACATCAAAATGAGCAGACTTCAAGCAGTTTTCCAACTGTCCCTAGTATTGATGTGTTGTTTCTTTGATGATTTGGTAAAGTAGGCAGAGGATGATGGTTAGAAGTCGGAACTACTCGCTTCAGAATGTGGGCACGAACATTTGTCTCGCTTGGTTAACACAGTACGTCTGCCAGGGCGACACATTTCTGATACCTCTTCTGCACTCTTACACTTTATCCTGAATGAGCTGTATCTTGATAGCAGTGCCTGTGTCATGAAGCTCTGCACTGTGCAAACTCATGCGTACGTGTATGTTCAAAGACAATTCTTCATCTTTGTATACTGCTTGTATGGAGACAGACTCCAAAAAACGCTTATATGAAGCAAACCTCTGGATTCTTGACGAAATCTCCAATCTTTTTGACATTTCAACTATAGTTATAGCCTGGTGTTTGGCTTAATGGTTAGGGTGGTGGGCTTGGGATCCTAGGATCCTGAGTTCAAATCCCACTCGGCTGTTGAAGTAATACCAAGTGGGGTTGACTCTGCCTGTATCCTTCTGAGGTCAGCAAAAATGAGTGCCACATGCTGGTCTCCTGTGTCGGAGTGGCGACCCGTCCAGGATTGAGCCCAATAGCCAAGGAGACTGCTTAGGCAGCACCAACGCTCTGCACAGAGTAATGGTCCCGATGGATGGATGGAAATATAGGTTGTAATCCGTTGCCTTCCTTTTGGCCATCATTCAAAAGTCTTTAGACATGGTGAGAAAATAGAATAAATACATGGCATTTCCAATTATTTTCCTTTGTGATTTCATGTCATTCCAATATTGAGGTATAAATAACATTGAACGTGTTAAGAAAATTGGCACCAAAGTGTTTCTGTTTCAGAACATCATAACAAATTATAATATACATGATTGCCACAACAATTCACACGCAAAAACACTCAAACCTAATTGATACATATGGCCCAACACTACAAGACTCAAAGTGAACATTTTTGAACTACATTTCTCTAAATATATCGAGGCTCATGGACAAGCAGAATGACAGTCGATGAAAGTTACAATAATGATTGTTTGGAAAGAGCACGGGCAATCATGAGTCAGTCATATGTGCAGAATCGGTTTGGCAGCTTTATGTTGTTTAATCAACCCGTCAGTAACTCAGTCAAGAATATAGCTTATAAAGGTCATTTAATTAAAATCGACCCAGAGCGCTCTGTACAGGTAAAGGATGGTAAAGAATTATAATTAATCCAAACCTTCCCAACAAATGAGCGGAATATTTTCTAACCAGACTTTGCGACCTGTTGAGAACTTGCGTCTTTTAATGCCTAACAAACACGAGTGTGGCAGTTTGTCGTATTTCTGGTTAGGTATAACATTTTTACTGGTTTGGCCACAATTAGGTGGAAAATACATTTGAAGGATGGGAGCCTTGGCAAGTCTCACCACCCCTTCGAGTCCAGTGCCGATTATGTAAACATGAGGCGACATTGCCGCTTTAATCATCAATTTAAAACTGATGTTCATTTCCTTATAGCTTATTAGTCCCCTAACCTGGTTTCACTGGAGATAGGAATATTTTGCCCTCCGTCTTTCTATCCGACTGTCCATCTGTGTTTTCAGACTTATTTTTTTCCCCATACCCCTTAAGACATTCAACTGAAACTTGTGCGTGGCTTCATTATGATGAGTACAGAACATGTTCGATGTTTCTTTATTTTTTTTGTATTACATGTCGAGGCTCGATGAAGAGCTAACACAGAGAAACGTACAACAAGGGGAGAGGAGAAAGAAGGGTGGGAGAGGGAAGGAGAAAAAACAGTGGGGAACAGAGACATGAAAGGATATCTGTGGAAGGGAGAGGGATGAGGGCGAGGAGAACAGGGTGAACAAGAATGGACACGACAGGGACTTTCAGGAAGAAAAAGCAGGGAATTGAAAGAGTGGGTTGGGGTGGATTAGCGGGGTAGAAAAGATCGTGGTTTGGATGGGGAAGATAAGAGGATGGTGGTGAACAGCTGTTTTGAAGACCTGGAGGGAAAGAATGGGATTGAACAGAGTGAGGAGTTTATTCCAAAGGTGGGGAAAAAAGGAATGAAAGAATGAAGGGAGCAGTGATTCTGATTTGGGTAGTTTTTACCAGAAGGGGTGCTGGCGGACCTTGAGCGCCCTGCGGAAATATGGAGAGGGGGGGGACATATCTCAGACAGAGAGGGGGGGCAATGCCGGAGAGGAGACGGTAGAAGACAGAAAGGACCACCAACCTGCCTGCAGTGAAAGAGTGAGAGAACCCAAACACTCAGCCTCATCACGGGAGATACCAATGATCCCTAAATGCCTTGGTTTCCACAGCGTGAAGCCGAGAAAGGTGAGAGGCGGGAGAACCACCCAGAGGGGAGAGCAGTACTCCATCAGGCTGCGGACGAAAGCTTGGTATGTGGACAGGAGCTCATGTGTGCCAAGGAAGGACTTTGCAACGACAAGGATGCCCAGTCGGCGACTGGCTTTGGAGGCCAGCTTGGAAAATGTGGCTTTCCCAGGAAGATCATGGCAGATCGTGAGACCCAGAAGCTTGAAAGAAGGACTTCTTCATGAGGATTGTTGAGAGAGTAGTGTGGGAGGGGGGGGGGGGGGCGGTTAGAGACTGTCCTTTTCGAGAGACACTAAAAAGTGTGAGAATTGTCAGGATTGAAAAGACATGTTCCACATGTTGGACCAGTTTGTGGTCCAACATGTAGGACTCAGATCTGCAGAGTGAAGAAGCTGCTGCTTACCGATCTGAGGGATGACAGATGGTATGGCAGAGGTGCAGTCATCAACAAAGATATAAAGAGGATTTTCCAGCCAGTCAGAGAGGTCATTGATGAAAACCAGAAAAAAAGGGCCACAGAACGCTGCCTTGAGGAATTCCAGCCTGGACAGGAAGAGGGGATGAATGAACTCCATGTAGGGCCACACGTTTGCTGTGACAGGAGAGGGTCTGCGAGCCATGAGTGGAGATTGCCTTGGATACCATAGGAGAGAGTTTGGTGAGAGGCAGGGTGCAGACCATATCGAAGAACACGCGATATGTCGAGGGAGATGACTCTGATTCATGTCCAGCATTGAGGACCTCCTTCTATTGTTGGGAGAGCAAAAGCAGCAATATTCAGGCTAGAGTGACCTGATCTGAATCCAAATTGATGATGGAAATCAAGTCATTGGAGAAGAGGAAGGATTTAATGACTTAAGAGCGATGATGGATTCCATAACCCTGCTTGTGATTGGAGAAGGCTGATTGGTCTGTAGTTGCAGGGATCTGTTTTTCTCCTTTTTATGCAGGGCAGTAATGTTTGCCGATTTCCAAGCAGATGGCAGATGACCTTGAGCAAATGAGAGGGTGAATATAACAGAGAGAGGGTGAGCAAGAAGCAGAAAGAGCAGGTTTTTAGGACATGTGGGCTATGCCGTCTGGACCGGTTGCAGAATCTGAGTCGAGTTTGACAGCAAGCTCTCCAACTTGTCAGCAGAAAAGGACACAGAGTCCAGGGACAGTTGGGTGCGACTGGGTCAGGTGGGTACAGAAAGTGATGGATTTTGAGCAACAAAGATTTCGAAGCAACCACGGAGTTTAGGCATTCAGCCTTTTTCACGTGCAGTGTCAGCATGGCGGCCATTTGAGGTAAGGAAGGGGATGGAGGAGGAACATACACCAGAAACAGACCTAACTAGACACCACCAGGATTTGGAGGAGGGAGACAGGTTTGAGAGTTCAGACTTGAGATGTGAAAGATGTTTTTTTCTTGGCTCTCTTGAGGGTAAACACACCTTTGTGGAAGGAACTGAGATTACCTCAGTTGAATTGGCCTCCATGAGGTGATGACAAGTTTGTTTCAGGACAATTGCCGCACCACAAACTTCAGTGTACCATGGGCGGAGGAAGGGTACGACAACTGAAAACGAGATGGGATAAATTTGTGCATGATGAAGAGCAAAGTTTCTTTGAAAGAATTCCCAGGACGAGTTGATGTCGGAGGAAGGAGAGATGGGAGACAGTCTAAAAGTTTGGTGAGACAGACTGAGTGAAATGCCAGACTCGACGGTGCTGAGGTGGTTCTCTAATAACAGCCAGAGTGATGTCTATTTGACAAGCATGTGGTCAGAAGAACCAATTGGGAGGAAGAACAGCAAATATTTTCTTGTAAAATTGTCAAAATCAGATCCAGAAGAGATGGAGTACCATTGGTTGAGATCCTGGTGGAAAATTTGTCTGATTGAGTCAGTCCCAAAGAGTCAAAGAAGTCTTTTGCTGAAGTGCCATAGCAGGTGGAGGAGGTACCACACCCAGCAACTGGCATGATGACAATTGAAGTCACCACATGTGAGGAAAGAAGAGTTGGGATGAGAGGATAGAAGTTGGTCCATGTTTTTGGAGATCGAGATTTAAATGGAGTCATCACTGTTTGGTGTATGGTACAACACACAGAAAAACATGAGTGGGAGAGGAGGGGAAGTCGCAGCCAGAGGTACTCCTGGGGTTTGGGAGGTGTAAGAGAAGTACAACAGAGAGTGAGAAATGGAGCTTTTTGATGTACTACACAACTCTGCCGTGAGGATGGGCTTCAGGTCGATCAAACTGGAGCTATTTATGGTTAGACTGTTAGGGCTGCAAACCGGAGCTGTTAGGGCTGTTAGGCACCGTCCGGACGCGTCTGGAGACGATCACCCGCCCGGACGCGTCCGGAGACGATCACCGCCCGGACGCGTCCGGAGACGATCAACCGCCCGGACGCGCCGGAGACGATCACCGCCCGGACGCGTCGGAGACGATCACCGCCCGGACGCGTCCGGAACGATCACCGCCGGACGCGTCCGGAACGACACCGCCGGACGGTCCGGAGACGATCACGCGCCGCGGAACGCGTCCGGAGACGATCACCGCCCGACCGCCGTCGGAGACGATCACCGCCCGGACGCGTCCGGAGACGACACACGCCTGACGCGTCCGGAGACGAGCACCGCCCTGACGCGTCGGAGACGAGCACCGCCCGAAACGCGTTCGGAGACGAGCACCGCCTGACGCGTCCGGAGACCGAGCACCCGCCCTGACGCGTCCGGAGACGAGCACCGCCCTGGACGCGTCCGGAGACGAGCACCGCCCTGACGCGTCCGGAGACGTGCACCACCCGACGCGTCCGGAGACGAGCACCGCCCGGCACGTCCGGAGACGTCGAGCGGCACCGCCCGGACGCGTCCGGAGACGAGCACCGCCCGGACACGTCCGGAGACGAGCACCGCCTGGACACGTCCGGAGACGAGCACCGCCCGGACGCGTCCGGAGCCAAGCTGTCCAGAGACAAACACTGCCTGGACGTAGTGCTGACACGCAATTGTTTTTGTAAATTCCGAACACTCCACAATGGCTCATCTGTTTTATCAGTGTGCATTGACAAAAAGAAAAATTTAAATATAGATGATTAATGCTCATACAGAGACTGTTCCAAAGAGCTTTAGAGACGAGAGGCTATATATATTGTGAGACGTGCATGTGTGATTGAGGCTTGTCGACCTCACTCAACCTATCTCTAATGGGGAGTTCTCCATAAGTTTTATGGTGGCTCAGACATTGCAGATAAATCATACTGAAACTCGACAATTCTCTATGCTAGCAGTTACTCCCCTCCTCTTGGCCCACTTTCGGTATGCAATGTGCTGCGGCGCATTATTGGAAATGCACTTTATAATTTTTGTCATTTTTGAAAGAAATTTTATCGATCCTTATCTATACTAATGTCAGTGTGTCAGTCAGTGTGTCTCCTACATAACTTCGAAACCATGAAACCTCGGGGCCCCAAGCCTTGCATGCATACGAAGAGAACTCCAAGGAAATGCATAAATGAAAATTGGTTGTTTGGGTAAATTTAAACACCCCTTCTTGAAGAAAATTAACGGCCATATTTTGCTATATCAAGGCGTCGTCCTTGGTCAGCCTCTGAGTCAGCCCTCTGTCAGCTTGCCGGGGTCTTGATTTGCCATTTTGTTTGGCCTGCTCAACAATGCCTCGAGTTGTAACAGGCCGTAACGTTTTCTTAACAATAAAACGCTCATGAATTTTTTTCCACTTTCCTCACTACTATTATCGAATGCCTAGATCATCATAGCTACGAATCGCTGGATACATCGCATTACTTATAAACACCCGGAGACATCAGCGTTCATGGCTTTATTTCAATTCCGCATGTGATAGTCTCGAGTTTATCTTAACGTGAGCCGGATTTTAAAATTGAAACAGCAGAATTGATCACAGCAGCAATTCCGACTGCTAAAAAAAAAAGTGTTCATTTGTCCAATTCAGACATTGTTTGATGCTCAATGATGCTCTTCAATAATGACCCATCGGCGATCGCTAATTGCTTGCCAAGCCTGCTGTTCCTTATCAACCGACGTTTGTAAGCCTTGGCGAGACAGTAGATGGTGGGGTAAATGACTTTTTTATCACAGTTGTCGTTTCTGAAAATAAAATTACAATTTGATATTCAAAACGATGTTAAGTAATAATGTAAATGAAGTACATGTATGAACGTGTGTTCCGTTGTCTAACTTAAATCTGACAAAACTTTAAAATGTATCCTTCACCTCGGAGAAGTCATGCTGAGCAGCGCCCAGAGACGGACCCCCTGATTGAGTATAGAGGTTATTTAACAGGTTATGTTATCCCTGGAGTAACAGCGGAAAGTGGACGCAGCGATGCGCTGCTCGGGCGCATGCTCCCAGAGTTGACGTACCATATATATATATATATATATGGACGAGCCTGGTGTTGGCGCAGTGGTTAGGGCAGCGGCTTGGGATCCAAAAGGTCCCCCATTTGGGCCACTGAATTAATACACCAGGGGTTGACTCAGCCGTCATCCTTCCGAGGTCGGCGAAATGAGTACCAGTAACTGGGCCGGTGTATACCCGTTAAAATAGGTGTACCATATCCCTGTGTCGTAAGAGCGACCAGGGTTGCGTCAGGAAGGGCATCCGGCGTAAAACCTGTGCCAAATCACTATGCGGATCATACGGATGATCCGCTGTGGCGACCCCAAACGGGAGCAGCCGAAAGAAGAGAGAGATATATATATATGTGCACAAATATAAGCACGACATGGCCAAAAGTATGCGGAACCCCTTCTAATTCGTGGATTCAGATATTTCAGCCACACCCATTGCTGGCAGGTGTATAAAACCAAGCACACAGCCATGTAATCTCCACAGACAAACATTGGCAATAGAATGGGCCAGACTGAAGAACACAGTTCAAAGTGGCACCGTCATAGCATGCCACCTTTCCAACAAGTCGGTTAATCAAATTTCTGCCCGGCTAGAGCTGCCCCGGTCAATTGTAAGTGCTGTTATTGTGAAGTGGAAACGTCTAGGAACAACAACAGCTCAGCCGCGAAGTGGTAGGCCACACAAGCTCACAGAACTGGACCACCGTGTATTGAAGTGCGGTGGAAAAATCGTCTGTCGGCGGTTGCAACACTCACTACCGAGTTCCAAACTGACTGGAAGCAACGTCAGCACAAGCACTGTTCATTGAGAGCTTCATGAAACAGGTTTCCATGGCCGATGCCAAGCGACGGCTGGAGTGGTGCAAAGCTCACTGCCAATGGACTCTCGAGCAGTGGAAACGCGTTCTCTGGAGTGATGAATCACGCTTCACCATCTGGCAGTCCAACGGACGAATCTGCGTTTGGCAGATTCCAGGAGAACACTACCTGCCCAAATTAATTGTGTCAACTGTAAGGTTTGGTGGAGGAGGAATAATTGTCTGGGGCTGTTTTTCATGGTTCAGGCTAGGCTCCTTCGTTCCAGTGAAGGGAAATCTTAACGCTACAGCACACAATTACATTCGAGACGATTCAGTGCTTGCAACTTTGTGGCAAAAGTTTGGGGAAGGCCCTTTCCTGTTTCAGCAGGACAATACCCCCATGCACAAAGTGAGGTCCACACAGAAATGGTTTGTTGAGATCGGTGTGGAAGAACTTGACTGGCCTTCACGGAGCGCTGACCTCAACCCCATCGAACACCTTTGCGATGAATTGGAACACCGACTGTGAGCAAGACCTAATCGCCAAACATCAGTGCCAGACCTCACTAATACTCTTGTGACTGAATGGAAGCAAATCCCCGCAGCAATTTTCCAAAATCACATGGAAAGCCTTCCCAGAAGAGTGGAGACTCTTGCAGCAGCAAAGGGGGAACAAACTCCATATTAATGTCCATGATTTTGGAATGAGATGTTGGACGAGCAGGTGTCCACATACTTTTGCCAATGTAGTATAGTATGTATGTTTATATATGTCTATATATATATATAATAATTATATATATATATTTATATACATATTATACACACATAAATATATATATATATAATACATATTATACACACATAATATAATTTATATATATATAATATTATACATAACATATTACGCATATGACACATATACATATATATATATATATATATATATATATATATAATATTTATACATACATATACGCATATGCACAATATATATATATATATATATTATATAATATATATTACATATACATATTACGCATATGACACATATATATTATAAATATAATATATATTATATATATATATATATATATATAATATATATATATAAATATTAATACATATACATATTACGCATATGACACATATATATATATATATATAAATATTATACATATACATATTACGCATATGACACATATTATATATATATATATATATATATATATATATATATATTTATACATATTATACACACATAAATATATATATTATACATATACATATTACACATATGACATATATATATATATATATATATAATATATATAAATCATATTATACACACATGACACACACAATATATATATTATAATATATATATATATATATATTATATATATATATATATATATATTCCTGAGTTCGGTGCGGGCGATTCATATAATGGGGCTCGGAGCGAGACGATTCTGCAGCTTTGAGCTATCTTGCCAGAAGTGGAGCCGCTTCCGGCCATCATGGCCGGGCCACACAGTGGTCCGGCCCAATCAGAGCGGCCGATTCGGGTGATGACATCGCTTTGGGGTAATGCCCCCACCCTACACGCCAGGGTCTATAAAGAATGGGTGGTGAGGCCGTCCGCAGTTCCAGTTTTGGTGTCTTGCCATCACTGCTGTCGGCTCGTCCCATTCTCTGCCCGGCTGGGATCAATCTCTCGCCCGTCTGCGAACTCACCTTCTTCACCCGCCCGTCTTCGCCCACTCGCTCTTGACTCCGCCTTCTACTCCCGCTGTTTTGTCCTCATCGCCTGCGACTCTGCCTTCTTTTCCACCCTTCTCCACCACGCGTCGTTGACTCCACCCACCCACTGGTCCTGTCTACCACTCCCCCACTCGCTCTCGACACCACCTTCTCCACCCACACGTCGCTGACTCCACCCACCCAACTGGTCCTGTCTGCACTCCACCCACACGCGTTGACTCACCCACACGTCGCTGACTCCACCCACCCACCTGGTCCTGTCTACCACTCCCCCCACTCGCTCACGACTCCACCTTCTCCACCATTCAGCTCCCACTCCGCCTTCTCCACCCAAGTCCCTCCCTTCACGCCCGACGTCGCGTCTCATTCTCTGGACCGACGCTAGCTGCACGAAGCAAGAGACTTGTCACGAAGCAAGAGCCCGAAGCCAGTGTCAGGGAGGTATCGCCCAGTGGAGTATCCCCCCAAAACGTGTTGGTGGCGCGATCGGGAATCGTGCAAGGTACCGAGAGACCGTAGCCTCATCTCCTCTCCTCCTTTTCTCTTCATCAACTCCTCTTCATCGGGTTGTGTGTGTGTGTGTGTGTGTGTGTGTGTGTGTGTGTGTGTGTGTGTGGTGTGTGTGTGTGTGTTTTGTCTGGCGCCTGTCCTCGTTTAAGTTAAGATTGTACAATAATTATATCGGGATAACTCTGCTCTGTGTCTGCTTTTGTACGTTGCTTGTATATTGCTGCACCTTTCACTTTTCTTGCTATTCCTGCTACAGACAACATAAAACAACATTAACTGTGCCACATATCTTTCCTCGCCTGCTTGTAAATAAATTATTATTAGAAACTAGCCGAAACCCCGTCACAGACGGATTCCGTTCCATGAGCCCAATATGACAACCAGTGGCGGCTCTTGTAAGAGCCGGATCCCAGTCGATGTACTCCATGGCCTTACCTAATGAGGCCTACAAAACGCCCTTGTACACGACATTTTTGGTGTACACTACTCCTTGTGAAGTCCCCTGATTTGTGCACGTGTCTACTTTGACGTACAAACACCGTGTCAAAACTTCTCAGGTCACAGTACCGAGAAAACGTGACGCGACGCTAGGAGGAGCACAAAATTGGTCCTTCAGTATTAATATATAGATACAATGTTTCTTGTTACATTTTTTTGTGTCAAATTCACATTCTGAGGTAGTCAGCATGTGCGGAAGAGGGTTTTACATTGCAGACGCTATTTTCAAGCAGTGGAATTACACCTCTCAGCGGTGACGGTCTGTCGACGACAGACATAAGACGTCAGCGAATGACCGATGATGTCATGACGTCCTTGCGCCTCTCAGCGGTGACGTCACACGTCGCCATGTAAACGAATGTAAAACGAAAAGTGTTTATTCTGTTTCAGAGTTGAAGTTGACTATTGCCACTATGTGCGAGCACTCTTACAGGTACGAAGTTTCTTTCAGTCCAGGTCACAGTACCGAGAAAAACGTGACGCAACCACTAGGAGGAGCACAAAATTGGTCCTTCAGTATTATATATAGAATGTTCCCAGCTCGTTTTGTCTGTTCTTTCATTGATCCAGCATGGTCTGTATCCTAACTTAGCCGGGACTTTATTCCCAATGATCCGTTCCTTTTAGCCGGTACGTCCTTGGCAGTGTCGCTCGGCTGCATCCGATCCGATAAAGTGATCCTGTACGGTAAAGTGATCTGGTTCGGATAAGGCGTACCGAGGGGTTCCCGCTAATTAAATCACGTGATTAATTAGGTAACCCGGTTAACCCATATGGGAGGAACCCAGGTCACGGGTTGAGTTATTGGTGTTCACAGGTCGGTTAGCGACCCAACGCGTGACGGAATTATCCATGTGCGATGGCCTGCAATTCGGGGAAGTCTGGTGGGAACCCGAGATAGCTTCCGCTCCTGGTGGTCTTCTCACCCGACCCCCGGTCCGCAACAATATATATATATATATATATATATATAAATACAATCTGCTCCATGAAAGATATACAGTAATGTAGCTTTGTGCATATGTCTGAACCTTCCATAATCGGAAACTGCTTGGCCAATTTCTCTCAAATATTGCACATGTGCCCGGGGTACCCATGGTCAGGCCATGGATACAAAATAGATCCTCCCAATCCCCTGCGAGTGCAGAAAGACGACTGCAATTTACGCCTGTGTAGGTGACAGTGCAAGTGGTTTAACCACTTGACCACTGCCCCAAGGAGAGTGGATAAACGACGACAGATTTGGGATAGTGCCAGTGATTCATTGACATCACATTTTGCTCCCGGGGGGAGTGGGTAGTACTTGGTGAAAATAGCAATGAACAAACAAATGCCTAAAATAGATGATTCATTAGAAATTACTGATTGTAGGATGTATTTAAATTTCACAACATTCAAAAATATACCACATAGTACATTAACAAAATTAATTGTGTAGTTCAATTACTTAATGTTACGATCTCTGTGATGATAAGCACATTTATGTACAAACTGATCTTGGGTCAATTGGAAACTGTCTGTCATTCTCTGGACAATGTTACCAAGTCACGAAGCCAATCCTGTGACATGGGAGTGCAAATTAATGTTTTGTTGAGTTCAACAATGATAATTATCTCTCTAATCCCCCTGTGCACACAAGCAATATAACTGCAGTCTTTGCCAAACTGAACTTGTTAAAATATGCTTCTTTCAGTTCCTCCAAGAATGAGGTTAACTCCTAGAGAAATGAAGCATTCCATTTTGGTGTGGGCATTCCTGCATTCTAAGTGATGTGTAAATCTATATAATTCATGCTTTAGTTCTCCAATATCTGCATCGTGCAGTCGAGCAATGAAAGCAATGCATCATCATTCAAAAATGAATATGATCCTGGGGTCACAGCGAGAATCCCTTTGGAAATAACAGACATCTACTCAGGAATATGATGTTGCAACTCTACCGGTCACATCAACTAATGGAAGAGATAAACCATTACGCACATCTTTTTTTCTCATTTTGACCAGTGGATGACGTAAATAGAGCGTGTATTAGACAGCATTGTCACCATCCTTACTTTTTGCTCCATAGATCTTTCTGAGAAGTGTCTTTATTACATCTCTCTGCAGGTTATTTACTTGTTTTTTTTTTCAGATGCTCGTCCACTTGTCTTGTGAGTTTCACAGGTTCAGCAAACTACCTTTCTAGTCAGAAATGATCTCTCAATACTCTGTCAGATTTTTGTTTGAGCCTTGTATGACGTTTGTTACCTCCGCCACCGAAGGTGAAGGAGGTTATGTTTTCACCCCTTTCTGTCTGTTTGTCTGTTTTTTTGTGTACAGGATATCTCAAAAAGTTGTGGATGGATTCGGATGAACTTAGTGGATAGGTTGGGTGTGTGACAAGGACGAATTTATTATATTTCGGTGAAGATCCGGATCCGGATCTGGATCCGAGAGTTATTTAATTTTTAAAGTGATTCTTCACCATTGAGAGAAAGGTCCAAAAACTATATATAGCATGATATTTCAAAAAATGCATTGGGTCAGATACGTTCTCATGGATCAGGTATTACGGGGCGGAGGTATGCGCTCCACCGAGAGCCCTTCTAGTTATATCTGTTGTCAGACCAAACATCACAGTTAAGCAATGGAGAGTCGTAATAAAACAGTCGATCTACAGCAATAGTTATTTTGCTGTGACAGGGTTACAATTTACATTCGTCGGTGGTGGCGGACACTAACCATTATACCACCTTCCTCAAATGACTCCGCCGCCAACATGTTACGTTACCTTATAATAGCAATAATAATAATATCCATCCATCCATTGGGACCATACTCTGTGCAGAGCGTTGGTGCTGCCTCAGAAGTCTCCTTGGGTATTGGGCACAATCCTGGATGGGTCGCCACTCTGACACAGTATACCAGCATGCTGGCACTCATTTTTGCTGACCTCTGAAGGATGACGGGCAGAGTCATCCCCACCTGATATTAATTCAACAGCCGAGTGGGATTTGAACTCAGGATCATAGGATCCCAAGCCCACCAACCTAATCATTAAGCCAACACCAGGCATAATAAAAAAAAAAACAACAACAGCTGAAAGCATCTGACAATGCAAAGCCCGTCCGTTTTGTATTCGGACTTCTTCCGTATGCTAAACTGTACTTTTGACCTAATTATTAGTTTGTCTTCTCCATACATGTATTTTCATGCAACGTTTTGTTAAAAATTTGATGACAAAAGCTCAAAAAAGTTACGGCTCGGACATACACACAGACAGACACGCACATACACAGAAGTGATTGCAGAATCCCTTCTCCCGCTGCGCAGGGGACAGGCTAACAATACTAGGAGTTCCCTTTCAAGGAGCTTCAATGCAAGAGGGAGCCATCAGGCCCATCAAGCTCGCACAATGGTTGCCAAACCATGGTTGTTTGTCCATGCTCCATCCTTTTAAATGCTGAGCATCAAGCAAGGAAGCAGCACATACCATTTTTAATGATTTGGTACGACTCAGCCAGGGTTCAAACCATCGACCTTTCAGATTCAGACCAGACATTCTAACCATTACGCCACCTTTCTCAGCAATTTTGAAAGACCCAACAGCACTCAAAATCCGTCATTCCCTGCTCAAAGTGGTTACATGTGGCAAGCACAGCTTGTGTCACTCAACGCTGTAGCTGACGGGGATTGTCATTTTGGACACATTTCTTGCCTGTGAGAATTCCCCTCTCAAGTAAACATAGAAACCACTCATGAACATGTACAAATTCCTGAGGAAGTGGAAATATTTTTCCCACTTCAGGAACTGCTTTCACCACATGCACAATGACGATATTGAGTTTGTTATTGTGATAATAAATATAGATTTCTGATGACACAACATCTTGTAGCCTGGCCGCAAGACCAAAATACACACCACTCATAACTATAGCTTCATTATATTATGAGATTGACATCTATTCCCTTTAATTTCATTACTTCCAAAGATAGTTTAACAAACTCCTAGCATTCAGCTCATGGGCAGCCTTGAATATCCGGAATGCTTATACACGCACGCACACACACGCACGCACGCACACACACACAACAGGCGAGCATTGAAGAGATGCACGGATCTAGGCAAAATAGAAAAGGGGTATCGAAGTCAGATAATGGGAAATGGTCATCTTGAAAGACTGTCAGGAAGTTAGGGGTGTATTAAGTGGACAGTTTGAGGCAGTTCCACATTTGAGGGGAAAGAGGAACAAACGAATGAAGGTGAGTTGTAAGATGCAGGCTGATAAGGGAAAGTGTTATGTGTTGTGGAAGTTGTTGTGTGTCACAATATACTCTTGTTCAATCTTGGTCAATTGGATGTAAAATGTCAACTCTTGATTTCTTCACACCACATCTCTGCATACAAGGATTGGTAGATGTTAACTGCACATTATCTTCTGCATAATTGTAAAAGAATGACCACTTAGATGTGAAACGTGAATTTTTTTTTTCAAGTTTACAGAAAACAGTTTCGACATTGCGCCTAGAAGACACATTATGTACGTAATCATTTTCTGATGAATGAAAATGTCAGACAAGCTAAAAAATAGGCAGTTGAGGGAAGGCAGTGTGATGGGAATGGAAAGCGCATGAGGGTAAAGAAGGTACGACAGCATGAGGGGAGAGAATGCGACGTGATGGGAATGGAAAAGCAGCAGTGAGGGTAAAAGAGGTAAGGACAGGCATGAGGGAGAGAAGCGACGTGAGGCGGAAGGGAAAGCCCGTGTGAGGGGGTGGAAGGGAAGGCAGCGCCAAGGAGTGGAAGGCAGCATGAGGGAGGGAAGGGAAGGAAGCACAAGGGAAGATAAGGCAGAATGAGGGTGGGGAGAGAAGGCAGCCAAGGGAGTGGAAGCAGCATGAGGGTGGGGAGGAAGGCAGCCAAGGGAGTAGGCAGCATGAGGGGAGGGAAGGAAGGCAGTGCAAAGGGAGGGGAAGGCAGCATGAGGGGGAGGGGAGGGAAGGCAGCACAAAGGAGTGGAAGCAGCATGAGGGGAGGGAAGGGAAGGCAGTGCAAAGGGAGGGGAAGGCAGCATGAGGGAGGGGAAGGAAGGCAGTGCAAAGGGAGGGGAAGGGAAGGCAGCACCAAGGGAGTAGGAGGCAGTGTGAGGGGTAGGAGAGTAAGGCAGCATGAGTAGGGAGGAAGGCAGCATGAGAGGTGGAGGGAGGCACATGAGGGAGGAAAGGATGATAAAATGGGCCCAACAGCACATTTTTAGTTTTTAACCACTACATTCTATATAAAACCGATTGGGAGCATTGAAAAAACCACGCTATCTACTGGAAAGGCGTGCCTGCCTACCTGCATGCTCCACATGCAGCGACCTTTGCACGCCTCTTGCCAGGAGATCGGCTTTACAGTTCTGTTATACTCTCCTGTTAAATGCAGGAAGTGTGTTGCACATGCAAAATGTTTTTAAATGCCCATGAATTGGATGATGAGTCTGTTTACGTGCAATCAAGTGAGGTGACTTCTGCAAACATAACATCTTGTTTGAGCAGTTGATTATTGGCAATGTGTCCATGAACTTGGGTTATGTTGCGGCAGAACATGGTGTCAGTATCGAATTGATGTAAATCAGTCATTTGCACCTGATAATCCCGAAAGCAAGCACCAAGTGCACACCATTTTAATAACTCTGGTACCAGGGTTCCTGTTCCACAATCATTGGTGATGCAATATTCTCTGCTCTGATTAACTAACTTTAAAAGCTGATGATGTCGTTGCAGAATTGTCACCTCATCCTTTTTTACTTTTCATAGTATGTAATTAAGTTGTTGAGTGCATTTACGTATTTTGAGTGTATATATGCGTGCTTGCACGGCTCACATTCATATCTGCTCATCCCTTTCTCTCTTATTTCTTTGTTACTGTTTTCTTTCATCTTTGTGTCTCAATTTCCTCCAGTTTTCCTGTAAAACTATTTGGATGGTTGGGGGAGGGTGTCTTATTTAATTATCAATCAAGTCAATGAGTGCTTCCATAGATTTCATGGAGTACCTTCACCTGTACTTTGTCCTGGATTTGTGGTTCTTTTTCCAGTACCCATGCACATATAAGTTAAAATCAGGAACTGCTAATCACTGTTTCTCCTTCCTTCTTTTTTTTTCTTCTGTTTTCTGTTATCCTTCTCTCTTTGTCCATCTCCTGTTCACGATAAAACTCCACGGAGTTGGCATTTTATTGATTTGATGTGGAGGTATTCAATGTAGCGTGACTTTCCTCCATGCTTTCAATAACCCTTCATTTCATCTCCGTTGTGATGCCTGTATTCGTTGTTCAGAAATATGGATCATGAGAAGTCCAGTCTGCAGAGAATGCCGGTACATGACCATTAACGCTTCCCAGTGTGTACCCCCCCTTCCCCGCCTGTTGCGTCACACATCCCATGCTGGGCGTCTCCTCCCCCTCCCTCACCACGCATCCCACTCTCCCTCCTTCACCGCATTTCTGTTCCGCTTCACCATATATTTCCCCTGCCACGTGTCCAGCTCGCCCTGCACCTCCGACCAGTCCTACACTCCAACCTCTCTTCATCTCTCCCCTCCCTCCCACAATTTTTGTTCCTCTTTCCCCCACAACGTATGTCCAGCTCGCCCTTTCACCACCATGGGTCCTCCTGCCCCTGCCTAGTCTGTCTCTCAGCCTGGTTATTGTCTTTTCTGCTTTGACAGGTGTCTCCTTCATCCTGGAGGTGGTGCTGCTGTAGACGTTAAGAACTCCATTTCTCATTGGCCATTGTCTTCACCAAGCCCTCCAAAATCCAAGATAACTGCACACCTCAACTCTTTTATTTCTCGCTTCGCTTTACCTGTCTATGGACCCACCTTCAAAAAGCTTTTACTTCTTACTCTTTTTTTTTTTCCCCAGAGCTTCAAGCAAGCAGTGCACTGCCATTTTTTGTCATCCCTAATTATGATCCATTATCTTTATTACATCCACTCACTTTTCCGAACCCAACCATCTTATTTGCTAATTTCAGTGTTTCCTACCCCCCTTTCTCCTCTTATCCTGATAGTTAAATCCCTTGATGTTTGTCCCACTGGCAGATCTACCTTGGTCTTCCAAGAGCTTCACTCCTGGAAAGAAATAAGAAGACAAAAACATAACTTAATTTGCACCTGCAGCTGAAGGCCGGAGGAATTACGTTTTTGGGTTGCCCGTCCAGCTATCCTTGCGTCTGTCCATTGTCGATTTCTTGTTGTGATAACTTGAGGACAACTAAAGGGATTGCAACCAAACTTGACACAAGTATGGACTACAATGTGAAGATGAACTGCTTAGATTTTGCATTCATCAGGTCGTGTGAGTTTTAATTGAAAATCTTTGTTTCTGTGATAACTTGTGAACCACTGAAGGGATTCCAACTAAACTTGATACAAGTATGGATAGTAATAGAGAATGAACTGAATATATTTTGGGTTCAAAAGGTCAAAGGTCGAAGGGCAGGCGATCTTTAAATGAAAATCTTTGTTACGGCGATAACTTGTGAATGACTGCCTCTTCTCGGGTGATGCCTCTGTCTCTGCAGAATGAATGGCCGAGGCTATTTTGCAGGAATGGAGGCTTATATCCTTTTCTCTTGTACGACTATCTGTCCTTCTAATTCCTGGTTCAACCATTCCTACTCTGTTCCATTCGTGCAAGGAACGTGGCATATCAGACCGAGAAGAAGTCTTCTTCTTCTGAATCACATTTAGCCTTAATGTCCACTCGAAATCATTGTAAACATGTTATTTGTGAAGCGAATGATTCCCTTATCCGAAGGAAGTGTGACAACCTCTCCTTCTTTCACTAAGAGGTCTTTCTGGTCTTTAGCCAAAAGTATCTCCAACAACTACTGTCGCTCTACCTTTCCTTCGCTTTTCCGTTCCTATGATACTATAGCTGTCTCGCCTATTGACAAAACAGCTCTTTTTTTGTTTTCTTTTATATTCCAATTCCAAATTGGATGACTCTTAACATTCTAACACCCCCCCTGGTAGACCGCCAACACCCCCTATAATCTCTTTTCCGAAAGTCAAAAAAGTATTCCCTCTCTCTGGACACAAGCAAGGCATATGGACTTGAAGGCATTCCTCCGTACATCTTGAGGGAGTGTGCTTCAGAACTTGCACCTGTGCTTGCTCATTTATTTTGCTTCTGTTTAAAACCCAAAACTTTTCTTCTTTTCTGGAAACATACCTTAGTACAGCCTATTCTAAAGAAGGGTGATTGTTCAAACCCTTCCAACTACCGTCTGATTGCTCTGATTGCTACTATTTCCAAAGTCTTTGAATTCTCATTTCCCCAAACATCTTGAATTTCAAAGTCTTCTCTTTGACCAGTATGTCTTCCGCAAGGTGAAATTGACCAGCGATCTCCTTTCCTATATTACAAATGTCTGGTCTTCTTCTCTAGGAGACTTTGGGGAATCCTTTGTTGTCGCCCTTGATATCTCGAAAGCTTTTTCCAGAGTGTGCCATCGGGGTCTGATATCCAAGCTTCCCTCTTTTGGCTTTCCTCCTCCACTCTGCTCTTTCGTAGCTAGCTTTCTCTTCGGCCATTCTATCTCCGTAATGGTTGATGGTTCAACCTCTCCTCCTTCCCTACAAACAGCAGTGTCTCTCAGTGTTCTTTCTTGTCTCCTAAAACCCTCCTCCTTTTTATCAATGATCTTCTTTCTTCTACAAACGACCAAATGCATTCATATGCTGATGACTCAACATTACAGTCCTCTACATTTTCCACATCTGCTCCATCTTCTCTTGCTAGCAACTATGGGGAATTGTGACAATTTGCTCGCATCACATACAAACCTCTTAATGGAGCCCTTACTGGGGTGTGGGCATACTTTCATGCTTACATACCTGTGAGTACTGTCATGTCCACGCCGGTTAAGACTGACTTGGACGGAAAGCCAAACAGTTCTCTCTTGGAGGCGAACACGTGATCCTTGGAGATTATAGCGTGCGTGGGACGGGAGGCGGCGAAGCACCGACAAGACGCGTTCACCAGGACGGAGGACAAGGGTTTATTCTCGAACCCACAACGAATGGACAGACACAAGCAATCTCAATAGATAGGAGTTTAATGAACATAAATCAAGTCATAAGGCAATGAAATGTTTGGTAATTTACAGCCTAAAGTCGAGGCGCCACTACACACAGTTACAAAAACGGACAAGGGGAACGATAAAACAAAAGAAAAATCCCTCTCTTTATTCTGTCACTTAACTTCATCCAGAGGTGATCTTTTTTGGACCTGGCGTCGTTGAAACCGCGTAGTCACTGGTGTCTCCTTGATGTGCAACCTGACCCGAAAATGGCGCCAAGCCGCTCTCTTGGCGGGAAACGTACGTGAGGTATTCGTGTGGCGGTATTCAACGCCAGGGCTCAGAAACCGCCGTGCAGCTTCTTTTCACAAGCGAATATGCCGACCGCTCCTCTCTTGCATCAGGTCCATTCACCCGATCGCCCACCTTCCTCCTCGACCGGACGACGAAACGATTTCTGAGACCCCATGATAAGGCCACGAGACACGCTCTTCTTCCCTCCTCAGAAACGTACACACTTTATGACTCAGCCGAACAGTCAATGGCTAGTGTTTTACTCCAGCGTGTGAACAAATTGGCCTCAGCACGAACACAAGAACCGTGCAGCCTTCTTCACCGTGTCGAGGGGAAGCCAGCGAGCGAGATCCTTTTGCTTCCAATCGCGTACCTCACACAACTCTCCTCTCCCGAACCTTCTGATGTCACGCCCATCCATCATCGACCGCAGGGGCGTGGTTTATTAGTTGTCATTCCTGGAGGCGGGGTTTTCGCCTGCTTGGAACGGTCGGCTCGGTTGTTGTTTTAAGGACGTGACTCCTTTTTATTGCCGGTCTTGTAGATGCAAAAACATCGGAAAAGGTCACAGGGTGCAATCACATACTGGGAGAAATTATCCTTCAACCCTCATTAACACAGCACCGCCCCCAGTGCAGTGACACGTAACAACTTAAGCTGACAGTTTCCCTACTTCAAATTACATCGAGATGTCTTCTCCGTGTCCACGGGCCATGCTAATCGATACAATCCTACCTTTGCTCTGAAATTCCTCCATCTACCCCACAAACATAAGTTATCTTCTTTTTCCCTGGCCCGTACTTTGTCCAAGGTAATTCCTTTCGTCAAAATGGCTCAAATTCTTGATGTCCTCCCTTTTTATCATTTAACTTCCATTTTTTTTGACCTTGCAATACCATTGGTCCAACCTCACAATCATTGGTTGCTCCTATTCACGAGGTTGCAGTGCCATTGGTTCATCCTCACAATCGCGCAATGTCATCCCCCAAGGGTGGGATCTCACGTTGCCGCCAC
>CM068952.1:2327137-2332208 GCA_035128595.1 Eptatretus atami | reverse complement strand
AAAGTCCACGCCGGTTAAGACTGACTTGGACGGAAAGCCAAACAGTTCTCTCTTGGAGGCGAACACGTGATTCGTTGGAGATTATAGCGTGCGTGGGACGGGAGGCGGCGAAGCACCGACAAGACGCGTTCACCAGGACGGAGGACAAGGGTTTATTCTCGAACCCACAACGAATGGACAGACACAAGCAATCTCAATAGATAGGAGTTTAATGAACATAAATCAAGTCATAAGGCAATGAAATGTTTGGTAATTTACAGCCTAAAGTCGAAGGCGCCACTACACACAGTTAAAAAAACGGACAAGGGAACGATAAAACAAAGAAAAATCCCTCTCTTTATTCTGTCACTTAACTTCATCCAGAGGTGATCTTTTTTGGACCTGGCGTCGTTTGAAACCGCGTAGTCACTGTGTGTCTCCTTGATGTGCAACCTGACCCGAAAATGGCGCCAAAGGCCGCTCTCTTGGCGGGAAACGTACGTGAGGTATTCGTGTGGCGGTATTCAACGCCAGGGCTCAGAAACCGCCGTGCAGCTTCTTTTCACAAAGCGAATATGCCGACCGCTCCTCTCTTGCATCAGGTCCATTCACCCGATCGCCCACCTTCCTCCTCGACCGGACGACGAAACGATTTCTGAGACCCCATGATAAGGCCACGAGACACGCTCTTCTTCCCTCCTCAGAAACGTACACACTTTATGACTCAGCCGAACAGTCAATGGCTAGTGTTTACTCCAGCGTGTGAACAAATTGGCCTCAGCACGAACACAAGAACCGTGCAGCCTTCTTCACCGTGTCGAGGGGAAGCCAGCGAGCGAGATCCTTTTGCTTCAATCGCGTACCTCACACAACTCTCCTCTCCCGAACCTTCTGATGTCACGCCCATCCATCATCGACCGCAGGGGCGTGGTTTATTAGTTGTCATTCCTGGAGGCGGGGTTTTCGCCTGCTTTGGAACGGTCGGCTCGGTTGTTTGTTTTAAGGACGTGACTCCTTTTTATTGCCGGTCTTGTAGATGCAAAAAAATCGGAAAAGGTCACAGGGGGCAATCACATACTGGGAGAAATTATCCTTCAACCCTCATTAACACAGCACCGCCCCCAGTGCAGTGACACGTAACAACTTAAGCTGACAGTTTCCCTACTTCAAATTACATCGAGATGTCTTCTCCGTGTCCACGGGCCATGCTAATCGATACATCCTACCTTTGCTCTGAAATTCCTCCATCTACCCCACAAACATAAGTTATCTTCTTCTTTTCCCTGGCCCGTACTTTGTCCAAGGTAATTCCTTTCGTCAAAATGGCTCAAATTCTTGATGTCCTCCCTTTTTATCATTTAACTTCCATTTTTTTTGACCTTGCAATACCATTGGTCCAACCTCACAATCATTGGTTGCTCCTATTCACGAGGTTGCCAGTGCCATTGTTCATCCTCACATCGCGCAAATGTCATCCCCCAAGGGTGGGATCTCACGTTGCCGCCACAACACATCAACTTGTGAGTGGTGATAAACACAGCACAAAGGGAATGGTTCATCTCAAGGAAACAAAGCACTGTGACATCATGAATCAATTAAAAAAATGCTTGCCCCTGATGTTTAACTAAACAGGACTATTACAAAATTAGAGGGTTAGCTTAGTTTAGTTGAGAAAGCAAGTGGAATAACAACTACGTTTAATGAATCCAAATGCAACAACAATCGCAATACAATTTGTACAATTCCTTATGTTAATAGATATCAATATTGTTTAGCAAATCCACACTACAATTTATTGACAATCACAAAAAAAACCCTCAGTAAACGGTTAACCCATGCGTACGGTGGAACATTGCGTTTTTTTTAAATCGGAACACCTGTCCCAAGGATGAAACAATACGAACCCCAGCGGTGCTGAAAGGTGAGAAAAAGCTCAACAAAAGGCAAGAAGGGTGAAAATCACCCAAAATTAACTTTTTTTTTGTTAACACAAGCAGCAAAACCAGAAAAAGGTCTTCGGTCTCATACACTGTGCTGAGGTGTGTTCCATTACCAATCAGCTTGCTATCGCTTGCCAAGCCAACCGTTCCTCATCAAACGGTTTCGTTGACTGCTTAAGCCACTTTGGCGAACGCTCTACACAAAAACTATAGCTCTTCCACGAGCCTCATGTATGTTTAAAAAAAAACAAAAAACTTGGTAACTGAACACGCCCCTGCAAGTTCTGGGGTGTTCCCATTACCAGGCAGCTTGTAGAGTGCTCACCAAGTGGCTTAAGCACTCAAGCAAGCACGCCAATGAAACGGATAAGGAACGGCTGGCTTGGCAAGCGATAGCAAGCTGATTGGTAATGGAACACCTTAACATGTCATTTTTTTATACAAGCAGGGAAAAAAGCAATAAAACATGGGAATTCAAGGAATTACAAGGAAATTTTTGCACATGAGGAGGCCATTCAGCCCATCATGCCTGCACCACGCCAATACCAGATTGAATAAATCCCTCAATACCCCTTCCCTTCATGTGCAGCCTTTTTGGCTGCTACACTGGTCCTCATTTCACTTACCTCGGAAGGATGAACAGGGTGAGTCAACCCTCCTGGTGTTAATTCAGCAGCCAACAGGGCTTGAACTCAGGACCCTAGAATCCCAAGCCACCACCCTAACCGCTAAGCCAACACCAGGTATAACACAAACCAAAAGCTTCCTCCGGAGTTTGCAGTCGAGTCGAAAGCAACATCGGCTAAGCGAAGTGTGAAAATACCCCCCCCCCCCCACCCCGAGTCCTTTTCTTTTTTTTTGGCCTTTTTGGGCGAAAATAACACGTTGCCCATCTTTTTTGTGGAGGGGGGGGGGGGACATTTTGGGCCGAATTTTTTTTGTTTTCCGCAGGGTTTCCAAAAAAAATCTTATTCCGCCTCGACATGTGAGGTGTCGAAAAGCTGGAATACAGAGCATCAAGTACTTTGTGCAACAAAATTTCACTTGCCCCCATATTGAGCTTATTCGGAAGGAGGTTTGCCTGCCCGGCAGTGACCTTCACGTGCCCTGGGTCCTCGGGCAACCGTTGATGTCAGGCCCTGTTTTATTGCCCCCATTAACTTCCCTAACCCATCCCTCCTCCCATACAGGTTATTGTGTTCCTTCCCTCTCTTTTTCTTGTTTTTCATTCCTTTTTACATTTGCCTGGTTCCTCACTGTTAGTACTTTTCCTTTTATCTTATAAAATAAATAAATCTCTCATCTCACTGTTCTGTGAGCCTCGGCTTTTCTTTTCTTTTTTTTTTTGGATGGGGTGGGTTTACCATCCGGTTTATAATCCAAATTGATCACCATTTAATGTCCGTCTCTTCAAAATCCTCAAGGAACATATGGGTGGCATGAAGTTTCTTGAAGTGTTAAACATATCAAAGCAGTTCCCATCCTAAATATTGATATGCTTTTCGTATTCAGCTGTTGCCATACCAATGGGCCAAATGTATGTGTGGTCAGGAAATACTTTGAAAAATAAGATAACGTTCATGAACTTTCACATCTCTTTAAAATTTGTCGACACCAAAAAGTGGTTAACCTTGAAAAATCGATGTATTGAACAGCAGTTTAACGATGGTAATTAATGTAGGTAATCTAACTACTGTACTTCCTTTACCCATCCCCTCTATCAGCAACATCAATTGGTACATTGGAGGGATTGGATAATCGCATGGGAGGTGCTTGCCAGACACTCGGCATGAAGCTGGTAATGAAGGTTGGACAAGGTAAGGAAGCATTGTCTCTTTGTCATTGCATATCTACCTGTTGCTTATTGTTCTTGTATCTCTAATCAGTTGCCATATCAATTTTTGCCTTGCCTTGTGGGCCCATTTATGTGTGCCAAACGGGCTGCATATAAAAGTTGCAATTGCTCATTGATTTGTCGTACCGTTGCACATCTTTGTTTAGCCATTTATTTGTATGCTTCTTGCACTCTCAGTTCACCATCCTGCTCATGGATCACCTCATTTGTTTCCGTTATGATCGATTGTTTTGCCAAATAGTAATTGCTACTAAAAATTGCCCTGTCAATATCATAACACCCCGTGGTCCTCCTTTGTGTGCACATGGCAGACCCAAATGACCCTAACTTGGGAACCCCACCTCGAACATCACCCCGTGGCACAATCCCACCTCGTCACCGGACTTTGAACACACATGCCGCAGGTCTCTATAAGGAAGGGATGTATATTTTGGTCAAATAATGTTGCAGTGGCAGGTCTGAAAATTCAGATGGGGTGAAATTATTTATATATTTGTTGCTGTCCTTTGATGGTTTGGTTCCTCCTTGTCAAATGTATATTGAAACATGCTCAATTTAAACACTAAGACAGCTCCAATTTGGATGATAAAACATCAGGCTATGAATGATCAACTTTCGAGATGATTTTAACGAATTTATTCTTACCGTTGTTTTTGCTTTTCATTTCCATCTCCTTTCCTAACAGAAAATGAAAAACCAGTAGATGGAGGTGGTGCTCGGACAACACCTCAACTAGCCCCTCAAGTGGCTCTCATTGTCGGGGTTGCTTCAGGCGCAGTGCTCTTCATGGTCTTTGTGATTCTTTTGGTGCTGGCAGTTCTACGATGCCGTCGACGTCGGGGAAAGACTAAACACGCTTCAGCTCCACCACTTCCAGGCTTGACTGGAGGGACGACACCGGTGTCTTGTAGTGGAGGTGGCAGCCTTGGGTCAGGTCCTGGTTCAGGCTCAACCACAGGGTCTATGCATCACCATCATCTTCATCATCACCCACTTGGTGCTCTGGTTTCTAGTCCGAAGCATCAAACCATGACTGGTGGGGCTGGTGGAACAGAGCCAAGTGACATAATCATTCCATTACGAGCAGGAGATGGGCCTGGAGCAGGGTACTGCCCACACTATGAGAAAGTTAGTGGGGACTATGGGCACCCAGTATATATTGTTCAGGAGATACCACCACAGAGTCCCAGTGTTTACTACAAAGTTTGAGACTGTCTCCTTATAAAGCTCGTTCGTCTGGCTGACTTTCGTTCAATTCAATAAAGTGTTGCCCACCAGCATTTGATTTGTGATTCGT
>CM068952.1:2282137-2322137 GCA_035128595.1 Eptatretus atami | reverse complement strand
AGAACTGCATTCATAGGTGCACTTTCCGCTCCGTCAAACTATATTGGAACCAAACGTGGCCGTTACAGTACACCTGAGTAGGAATGATTCATTGGCACTTTTAGCACATTATTTAAACGATCAAATGAACGATAAAAGATGTTTTCTTTGACTCGCTCATCACTTTGGGTAGAAATTTGTTTTCCTTTTCAATCCAGTGGATGTTTACATTTATTGCTGTGCTTACCCTCCTAAAGCGGTTGTGCCAAACTGAGCTGTACAAAAGCTGCCTCTTATTTCAGGAATATGCACATTGTATCGCAAATGAATACTGTTCTACCTTACCTTTGATTTGCATTTTAAATACCTTACTTCCTTCCAAGCTAGGCCAAATGTACAATGTTTCATTGGGAAATAATGGATTGATGTTTTTTTTTTTAACCTTCTGTTATTGTACAGAGGAACAACGAAACCACATCTTTAACATACGGTTCTTGTCAGCCTCGGCCAGGTTTCTTTAAGGTTGGTGCAGGGTTGTGCAAGACCAAGAGATGGAGTTGGACTGAAACAAGATTGAATCTAAAGTTGATGATAGAGAATTGGGTTTTGGAGTTAATGCAATGTAATTGCTGGTTCGGAGGTATAATCTAGGACAGTGCATAAATGATAGTCCCAGATGGGGGCGGGGGAAAGAATGGTGTAATGGTTGAAAGGAAATGTGAGGATTGGAAGACCATGACTTTGGAGTGGGATTGGGAAATTATTCGAGAGCTCTAGGTTTGGAGAGAGGAGGAGCAGGTTTTGGACAGAGGGAGAGGGAGGGAGGTGGTGACGGAGTTCGATTAAAGAGAGTAATGTCTCAATATTAAATTTCTCTTTTTTCTGATTTCTCTCAACAGTGCACCCCTACTTTTCTGGCCAATTTGTTATGCTAATCACGTGGCAATGATAAAACGAGGCTTTCTCTTTCTGTATCCATCCATACAGTTCATCAATGTGTGTTCTGGTTCTTGTCTTCCAGTTGTTGATTTCAGTCATCCTGTGATTAAAAAAAAAAAAAATCTTTTAAATTTCCATATGTAAATGCTTTTCATGTGTTTGAGGCAGGGAACGTGGAATATAAACATAAAAACATGTTTTTTCAACCGAGTCCAACTTAAACTGTTCCAGCTAGAGCTGTTGCTAGTCCACAGGAGCCTAGTAAGGTCATTTTGGGCCTTCATAGCTGATTATAATGGCATCGCTTTGAAAGTGGAGCTCCAGTGTGTTAACTGAACATACTGGATTGGCTTGGCCAATGGAATGTTTGCTCTCCACTGCAGTTGCCCCCTCTTCCACCATTCCTGTGCTTCAGCTGATTAACAAGCAGGAATGTTTAAACCCACCCTCCCCCATTCCCACACTCTGACCATTCTTGTGTCTGGCCAGGCTGAGCCAGTCTTGATAGCCAATGTTAAACACAAAATGTATCACACAACAAAGATAACGGAGTGTACTGTATGTTTGTCTGTCATGTTCATCGTTCATCGGTTCTCCTTTATGGATTTCCTGTTTTATGCATGTGTGTGCCTCTTATTTGCTATATTTGTTTTAATTTCACTCTTCATGCTTATTGAAGAGGTTGAATTGATGTGTAATTGTATAAGTAGAGTTATTTTAGTTAAAGTTGGATTGGAACTCATACAAACAGATTTCGTGATCCAAATGTGTATTCACCTGTTTAAATGATCTTGTAAATAGGAACTATCTCCTAAAGAAAGAAGACTTGGAAGTAGAATTCTTAAGTCAGACTCAAGTATGTTCAGTGTCATATCAAAAGTAACAGGACTTATTAAGAGTGCCTAACAAGTCTAGTGCTGCCCATTATTATCTCATCCTAGGATTTCCACATGCCCCAATTACAACTTGGACCCTTACTCTCACATCTGTTAAGAGTTTTTGTTTGGTTCGACGTGGAAACATCTAAGGCTCTCTCTCAGGATCCTGTATGACAAACTATGTGGATATTTTCATCGAAAACCTTAATTGGCACTTGATCACATTCATCGTCCCTGGCATCGGACCTGAACAATATGTTCCTGTTGCCATCACTGCACAAAATCCGCTTCCACATTTTGAGGTCCCAGGACACTCATTTGTTGTGCCGAGCCTTGCGACACCATACATTGACCGCAGTGATGAAAGCCTTGTGTGAAGCTGCTCTTTCCTGCTAATTTATTGGATGCCAAATGAACTGTACCGGTGCTTGCTAAGCATTCAAATGACTTCCGAAACATTTTCATCAATCACATCTTGGAGTTTTGATGTGACGAGTCACATCTGTTCCATCTAAAAAATAATAATCCGTCACAGGGCTCTCTTCCCTCTTGAGGTGTTTTTAATGCTTTGCCAAATCAATGATCAGGGTTGATGTTGCCGTTAGTCTTCCATTTCATGCTGATGTTCTCTTTAATTTTTTTTCCTCAAAATGTCAGCCACACCTCGTTTGCCACGATGGTGAACATGCTCTTTTCAGCTCTTGCAGTTGATAAAATCAATGAACTTGTCTGCCAACAGAGAATGACACCAATCTTCACAAAGACCAGACACTAATCAATTCCTTGATATGAATTAGGTCATGTCCTGTACAGTATAATACAAACTCATAGTAAGTATACTTAGTAAGTAAATAGACTATTAAATAAATATCATAGAATCAGGCTCTGGGCTGCATCAACAGACTGAGCTTCTGCATTGTAATCAATTGATTGCAAGTTCTAATCCTTGACCCTGCTGGAAAGACGATGGTCAACTATCCAATGCATCTCTTTGCAATCATCAGTGTGTTGAGGAGGACGATGATTTGGTGGATGAATACTTATTATTGTTTTTTTTTTTAACATGTAATCTTACATGCAATGTATTGTAATCCGCAGGTGCATGTCTATCTGATGGACGAACAAGCCAATAAGCTATTTTCTAAGCTTAATTATTGCTTTTGCATCCATTTGGTAAAGCTAGAACACTGATTTTTTTTTTTTACTCAGATGTGACTTACCAAGGGAGTGGCATTGCAAGGGAGGGTCATGACCGCATGTTGCTGACTGGCAGAAACGTTTGGAGCCTGCATGCCATTTTTACTTAATTTCACGCACGTTTCTTGTGGTTTGGCTGTGATACTGCAAGCGTGAGGGCTTCAGATTATCTCATCCTCCATTCCATCCATACTGCATTAGTACTGTTTAGGTTATAGATCAAGGACCAGGTGTTCTTCACATTCAACTGTTGTCCATCTTTGTCAGGTTACCATTTAGTAGAAAGCCCTTTCGCACTCGCACGTTTCCTTTGCGACAGGTTTCAAGTTTTCTGTTGAGCTGGGCTGAATTTACAGTTTATGCAGCTTGTTTATGTAAGATATTAAATTAGTAAGGAGATATGTGATAGGTTGTTTCTGAAAAGAAACGACTGCAGTTTACATGTTGGCATGCTTGCGATTGAACTCGGTTCCAAGTTCACTGAATGTGATGTGGATTGAATGTCTATCAGCTGTGATGTGGTTTTGCAAGAGCAAACCATTTCTTTACGTGTCACATTATTCTTTGGAAGGGCCTATGTGCCTAATGTTCCATCTGTTTGTGATTGCGTACGTTGATGATCCTATTGTCTTTGGAAGAGGCGACTGCATGAGCTGATTGCTGGTTCCTGCAGATCATCAGTACCATGAAGACTTGTACAGTGCTACCCTACAAGTACAGTTCCGTGGCTGAAAACGAAGAGTCACATAAGGTCCATTCACACAAAACCTGAGTACCTCTTTCAGGAAGTAGCCACTGAACAGGTTGAAAGTGAGAGTGATATATTTGCTTTCAAACACTGGGCACAGCAAATTTGCAGCCATCTCCTTTGCTCCTTAGCTCGTTATTCTACTTAAAACACTTCCCTAATTACTCTAACGATCGTTCCATGGCTGGCATCCCAGGGAGTTGGAGAGAGGGTTTTATTTTATATGTTTGGCTTTCAAAAGCTCCTTGCTTTGAATGATCGTGATAAAGTAATTGATTCTTTTAACATCGTTAATGGATATGCAGATGATGTTTAGTGACAAAGTTGAAAGATAATATTGGAACCAAACCTGTAACTCTTCAATACATTTATGCTGAAGAGGAAGAAATATGAGTTCATGAGAACAGAACCAAGAGGTGTCGGACGAGGAGGTAAATCAGGAAGCTGAGTGATCTGGGAGTTGGGGAGGGGTGTTGGTGAATTTTGGTAAAGGAGTGAGGGGGATGGGGAGCAAGAGCTGGAAGTTTTGGCATCTTGGGAATGTTAATGCGCCACTTTACCGAAATTTGAGCTGTCTATTAGCATTGCCTAACTTTACTCCAAACCACAAGGGACAGGCGGTGCCGGGCGTATTAGTACGTTGGTTACAATATATTGGGCTCACCATTCAAAATTGAAACAACACTTTGCTACTGCCTTGCATGTACAAATATTTCCAAAGAATGGAGTGAAATTTACACACTGGTGTTTTGTTGTTCTGGCATTTGTTTTCAACAATAAACGAGGTGTCATGCATTAATATTTTGTCTCGACGCTGAGATAATCAAAGCCAAAACAGACAATGCGACGTTGACTGATTGAAGCTTTTGTTGTCTCACTTAACCATTGCATATGACCTATTAAGTTGTGCTTAGTTATATTTGCCTGCTTATCCTTTTTGAGAATTCCTTTACTTATAAGAACAAAAGCTGATGACTGAACAATAAAATGATGAATTGGCAATAGTCCAGCAGCGTAGTCTGATATTTCAGATCAATTGTTCAAATTTGCATAAAAGCACCAAAATTGGCTTTGGCTGACCAAGGCACAATCTCGGGTGGCTCCATATCTAGAATTGTTCGGAATACATTATTCTACATGTGTACCAATTTTGGTGCTTTTATGCAAATTTGAACAATTGGTTTGCTATGCTGTAGTACTACAAGCAAATCAAGCGAACATATTGTTAACAAATGTTATATTATGTTATCAGGTTTCTGAATGTACTGCTCATTGCAAAAAATAATTAAGTTAAATATCTTGAGCTGATATCCCATACCACTCTGGTTCGATTTATATTAAAGATGAGAGAGAGTCTTTAAAATAAATAAATAAATAAATAACACCACCACCACCTGATGCCACTTTGATTCAAAGTCCTGTTGCAGGTGATTGAGTTTAAATCCCATACGAAATCAATTATTTGTTTTGAATCCTGGAGGCCACACGGAACCCAACGTCCGGTTAACAACTGCTATTATGCGTTATTTCCTTAAGTCATGAGGACCTTTCGCCATGTCGAACTATCAGGAAGAAGTTAAACAGTTCAACTTTGCATGTGGTCCAAATCACCAATTATACTTCTCACCATTTCACCTCGAAGTTCGAACTATAGTCAAAGGACTTCCAGGATTGCACAAATAAACCTAGTTAAGATAAAATACATACAGAAATTAGAAACATTCTCAATGTGTTTGCTTACCTGATTCACATATTATGTATGCAATCGGCCATTATTTACTTCCAGTACATAACTGTATACTGCGCTGATAGTTACAATTTATTTACACATTTTATTTTGATAATCATTTTCACTTTGGACTTACAGGACATTTGAGGAAACACACCGCGGGCTATTCCTGGACTGTTCATTCTGACGGTCAGACGTGGTTGTGGATCATTTACCTCTGGCATCCAACTTTTTCCACTGACGTTCGACACTCACCTTTCTTTCATCGACCTTTGACATCCACCTTTTTCCATCGACCTTTGACATTGTGGGTCAGCCCACACTGGTCGCCCATAAAAAGGGTGGGAGGGCCGCCTTCCTGACGGTTGGTGATAGCTCCTGACCATTGGTTACAGCTCCTGACAGCTCCTGCCGATTGGTGGCAGTTGGACCGTTCCTGCCGGTTCTGCTCGGTACCTGGCTCATGGCGTACCTGATTCTTGGCGTGCCTGGTTCCTGGGGGTGACAACATGATGTCAATTGCTGCTCGAGCCTGTTTGTGGTTGGGTGCATGATGAGGCAGGGCACTGGCAGCGGACAAAGGCACGCTCACACTTTTGGGGTTGTTTTCGTAGACGCATGACGACTTCTGCCTTGGTAAGCCGAGTCCGGATTTCTTTTCCCCTGAATGATCTGCTGGGTACCCATGTCCTGTGTTTCATTGTGAAGTAAGGCACAGTGATGAGCATCTGCTCTTTGTCCATTTTTGTAAAAATGCTTGTGAATTCTTTGTTTGAGATTATTTTGTTGATTGAACATTTAATTGATTTGAATTCATCAATTTAATTGACAAGGAAATAGAAAGTCCTTCAGTTTATTTATTTTTCTTCATAATAAATTCCTTGTTGAGTTTTCAACCAGTCCATGCTTGTCATTTCCTTCCAATGATCCAGCATTCTCCGAACCTAAATAGACTGGGAGGTAATTCCCAAACAAATTAATCTGTCATCGTCGGCATGCACCAGGGGTAAACGCTCGGCCGCATAACTTAAGATCTAATCAAAATAAGATTGGCGCATCGCCAAGGGCACGTTCCCCGGTCAGGAGGCCACATGACCTCCAGTTAAACGGCAAATTAGATGATGCACACTGGAACTCGTGGTTAACTGATTGGCATTCGTGGTTGTTGAACAACCCACCAAACTACTAATATAATTGTCAGCAGTGTCCGCCAGGTCCTGTTTTTGCGAGGAAAAATGAGGATTAACCTCCTCATAATACGCTCAGTACCCGTAACAATATTGTGTTGTGTGGTGTGTGTATGTATACATATATATATATATATGTATATATGTATATATATATATATATATGTATATATATATATAGTTGCGAATTTGCCCCGCCGGCGTGCGAACGACCACGTAACTCGAATCGCGGCACGTCGCCCACCGGACGGACAATTCAGTCGTGACCCTCTCGGAACAACGCCGGGAGCTAGTCACGGGGGGGGTTTAACCTCACCACGATCGTGCCAATTTCCCACCCGCGCAGGATAGGGTTGCTCGCCAAATTCGATCTACCTAAGTACCTGCGCGAATGGTCGACCGGGCATCGTACCACGCCACAGGCCGACTCCGGACACAACCGCTTAAGCGGTCCGTTCCGTGCTACAGTGATAACCGAGCGGTGTTATCGTCGGCCTTGACGGTTCCGATTAATTACCGGGATGTTGCACCCACTACGAACCCCTTACGTGAAGCAGGATGGAGAGTCAATTAAAAGGAAGGAGACGAAGCAGAGCGGGAACAGTTCAACAAGCAAGCATTTTATTCCGCGGCACAGGAAAGCACGTATATACAGCCATACAGAATCGAAATGCACATAAAGCAAATGTAATACAACCGACTAACGCGTACACACGGCAACACTTATACAGTTTACTTCACAGACGATGCCAACACACATTACACAAAAGCAAAAGAAAGAAGCCCACCTCACAGACAAGGAGGCAGACAGGCCCGTAGGCCAAATGTGCGCGGGACCTAGAGGAGCGGCCAGGTCCGCGAGACCGGGGAGTCTTACCCGCGTCCTCATGACGCGTTGGCGGGCAAGCCGAAATGTCCGCGCCGCTGTACCCCGACTCCGTGCCCCTTGGCGGGTTTCGTTGGCACCACGTTTGGGGTGGGAGGAACGGGGCCCCCTTTTGCACTATCTCAGCGCGGGGGAAAGGGAAATTGTTGATGCCCTGGGGGAGGGAGTGCTGGCTGGCTTGGGTCCCGCGATGAGATGAGCGATCCCCCACACCGCAGCCTCGTCGCCGACTGCCGTCCTCCTTGCCTCGGACCCGAGCTCCCTTGCCTGCAGTTCCACCGCGCGCACTCGCCTCAACTCCACCAACGCAATGCTCCTTGTCTCCAAACGCAACTCCTCGATGACACTCTCCAACGCTCAACGCTCCAACTTCTCTCACAACCAACTCTCCGAGTCACCTTCCGCTCGCATCTTTATAGCTCTCATGAGGCGCGACATGCAAATTCCCGGATCAGAACGCAATTTGAGGCGGGCCACACCCCCCCCCGGTCAGCCATTGGTCGGGCAAAAATGGGCGTGAACCTCCCCTGATCCTAAAATTTGCATATACGGACTTCACATACACACGCTTGGAGCGGGGCCAAGCCGCCTCGTGTTCGCCCATTGGACGGAGGGGAAGTGGGCGTGAAGCGTTTTGGATCCAATTTTCCCCTCGGAAAGGCCGCCATTCGCGCTCGCGGCTCGGTGCGTTTGGCACCAATCGCCGAATGGGCCCTAGACAGCCCGACGTTCAGTGTTCACAGGTGTGCGGTTGTTGGTTGTGAAGGAGAAAGGCGAAGGTGGTGGAGGTTTTCGTGGTGGTTTGCTGGTTATGGTGTCGTTTGGAATGGCGGTGAAGCGATGTTTGCGGGATGGAGTTGTGAAGGTAAAGGTCGTGGCTGTTTGCGTTGTTGGCGGCTTAATGGTCGAAAATAATAATAGAGAAAGAAAAAAATGGCTAACTCAAAGCGTCGCAGCCCGGATGAATCACACATATTCCCTCTATACAACGGGTTTGGGCTAACTACACATGACTTCTCGATATATCTCACCTGAGGACTCTTTATGGTGTAATGTGAATTTCCACAACCGTAACAATATAATATAATATATATATATATATATATATATATATTATATAATATATATATATATATCCATCCATCGGGACCATACTCTGTGCAGAGCGTTGGTGCTGCCGAAGCAGATCTCTTGGCTATTGGACACAATCCTGGATGGGTCGCCACGCCGACACAGGATACCAGCATGCTGGCACTCATTTTGCCAACCTCAGAAGGATGACAGGCCGAGTTAACCCCACCTGGTGTTAATTCAACAGCCGAGGGGGGTTTGAACTCAGGATCATAGGATCCCGAGCCCACCACCCCCACCATTGAGCAAACACCATGCACATACTGTACATATGTATGTATGTATACATGTATTGTATATATATATATATATATATATATATATATATATATATATAATTTCCACAATCTTGTGTGTGTATGTCTGTGTGTGTGTCTGTGTGTGTGTCTGTCTGTGTGTGTCTGTGTGTGTCTGTGTGTCTGTGTCTGTGTGTGTCTGTGTGTGTCTGTGTGTGTGTGACCACTGTTTCTCGACAACCACTGGTCCGATCTATTGAAACTTGCCAGATATATTGCTGGGACCTGAAATGTGCCTTTTTAAGTTTGATATTAATGGACAAGTGTTCCCAAGTTATGGCCATTTATTTACCAACCAATGACAAGACACGTTGTTGCGTGGGCTGGCCGATGTGGAAAGAACCTCAGCCGCGTTCCCCATTACGGGTTAAACGTACGGACTTCCGGAGAGTGATGACTTCTGTATTCTAATAATTTCTCATTTCTTATGCGCATTTATAAACACAATGCCCCAAGTTATGAAGTTTTCATATTAGACGGTGCATAAATTTCGGTAACATCAGAATGTTGGTATGCTCCGAACCAGGAAGTATAATATTTTTTTTTTTTGCACGAACGTTTTTTTTTTCTTTCTCTTCCTTTGTGTTTTTCCTTGCGAAAAGGCAAAATACGTTGGTGTGAATTGAATAATTGGCCATTAAAACTAATAATTTATCAAAACGTTGGCAGATCCAGCAGCCTCCGAATTCTTGCCCTGGACGAGGAAACAACGAAGAAGCGCCGTTTCCTCAGCGATGTTGTTTATGAAGAGGTGCTAACGAGATGAAGGTGTGTACATGGAGACCATTTTTTATTATTATTTATTATTAAGAAAAAATTGTTCCAAAAATAATTTATCAAAAAAAGTGGCAACTTTTTTTTGTTTCCAATTGTCAAAACGCTGTGGCCTTTGGAAGTGTTAAGGAATTCAGCTCTACTCAACATGCTTGCCAACGAAATACATCTCAATTTGGTGGTAAAAACGATTCACAACGACGGGTTTCCTTACTCATTGCTCTGCAGTCTGCATTCGACCCCTTCATTTGTCATCTCACTTGACTCACTCTTTCATCTATCTATAATTCCAGCAATCTGTGTGTGTGTGTGTGTGTGTGTCGTCTATCTATAATTCAGCAATGTGTGTGTGTGTGTGTCGTCTATCTATAATTCCAGCAATCTGTGTGTGTGTGTGTGTTTGTGTGTGTTGTTGTGTGTCGTCTATCTATAATTCCAGCAATCTGTGTGTGTGTGTGTTTGTGTGTGTGTTTGTGTGTCGTCTATCTATAATTCCAGCAATCTGTGTGTGTGTGTGTGTGTGTGTTTGTGTGTCGTCTATCTATAATTCCAGCAATCTGTGTGTCTGTGTGTGTGTGTGTGTGTGTGTGTGTGTGACCGCTGTTTCTCGACAACCACTGGTCCGATGTCAATGAAACTTGCCAGGTATATTGCTGGGGCCCTGTGGATGTGCCTTTTCAAGGTTTGATATTAATCAGACAAGTGCTTTCCAAGTTATGGCCATTTATATACCAACCAATGACAAGACACGTTGCTGCGTAGGCGTGGCCGATGGGGAAGAGAACCTCAGCCGCCTTCACGTTCCCCATTACGGGTTACAATGTACGGACTTCCGGATAGTGATGACTTACTGTATTCTAATAATTTCTCGATTTCTTATGCGCATTTATAGATAAACACAATGCCCCAATCAGTCGTCGTTTAGAGAGCGAAGAATGGCCTGTGTGGTTGTTTGAAAAAAATATTTTTTTCCTCTTCTCTTCTCTTTGTGTTTTCCTTCCGATGACATTGCAAAAAGGCAAAATACGTTGGCGCTAATTGAATAATTGGCCATTAAAACTAAATTGCGAATAATCGTAACTGCGATATGCGAACTTCCGGACAGTGAGGACTTAACTTCGCGTAGGCCGATGCGCCGCCGGACAATGGCGTCACGTGCCATGCCGGTTACGATGGGGATCGATCGGTGCCTTAATTACCATGGCGTAGGAGTGGCAATGGTCAATGGCAGCGAATGTCATGGCAAGCAAAGACAGGAAGGTAAACTTGATTTATTTTGGATTTAATTAACTCTTGTGTGTGAAGTATCACAGCAGTTGTTACTTCAATGCAAGCGATAATTCGTGGAATTCATGTGAACATTCCGTAGGGCACGCACCAATTCCGGATGGCGATGACTTACTGTATTCTAATAATTTCTCGATTCTTTATCCGCATTTATAGATAAACACAATGCCTTAATCCAGTCGTCGTTTACGAGAGCGAAGGAACGGCCTGTGTGGTTGTTTCTGGCTCGCGGTTTGAATGTTTTTGTTTTGTTTTTTGGGAGGGGGGGGTTTGCACGTACGCCACGCACGTACGGCCACGCACGTTCAGGCATGCGAGAGTGAAGGAACGGCCTGTGTGTTGTTTCTGGCTCGCAGTTTGAAAGTTTTTTTTTTGTTTTTTTTTGCACGTACAGGCACGTCTAGTATCTATAATTCAGCAATGTGTGTGTGTGGTGTGTGTGTTGTGTGTGTGTGTCGGTGACCGCTGTTTCGACAACCACCAGTCAGATCTAATTGAAACTTGCCAGGTATATTGCTGGGGACCTGTGGATGTGCCTTTCAAGGTTTGATATTAATCGGACAAGTGGTTCCCAAGTTATGGCCATTTATTTACCAAACCAATGACAAGACACGTTGCTGCGTGGGCGTGGCCGATGGGGAAGAGAACCTCAGCCGCGTGTTCCCCATTAGGGGTAACAACGTACGGACTTTCGGAAAGTGATGACTTCGTGTATTCTAATAATTTCTCGATTTCTTATACGCATATGTAGATAAACACAATGCCCCAATCCAGTCGTCGTTTACGAGGGCGAAGGAACGGCTTGTGTGGTTGTTGTTTCTGGCTCGCGGTTTGAATTTTTTTTTTTCACGTATGGGCACGTACTAGTAATATAAATTTCAAAAACGTCATGGGTCAGGGTCAGCTGTCCAATCAAAGCGGGACCTTTTGGTACCCGGTCATCATTGCCAGCAGTCATAAAGTGGTAATTCTAATTATATCTCATTAATTACGTTAACACACCAGTACACAAATTCCACACAAAATACACAACACAAAACCACCCAAACGCAACACAAAAGTCCTGGTGAGCGTCTGCAATCTCCGATTGCTCTTTTTCTTGTTCTGTGTGCCGACAGACATCGAAGCCTATACACCAAGAAAAATCACAGAACTGTTGGAAAGCATCCGTAAATGAAAATGTAAATATAAAATGAAAATGAATGAATGAAAAATCAAATACAGGTGAGCGACCCGAGACAATGGGGAAACATGGTTTGTAAGCTCACACATTGTGTAAGCATACCACACCAGTGTGTGTATATAAATATATATATATATTATATATATATAATATATATAATTATATATATATATACCTATACATATATACAGTGCCTATAGAAAGTCTACACCCCCTTTCAAAATTTTCACCTTTTGTTGCCTTATAGACTGGAGTGTAATTGCATTAAATCAGACTATTTCCACCTTTATTTACATATCGTAACCCACAACTTCCAAGTGAAAAGCAAATTCAACAAATTTCAGAAAATTGATAAAAAATACAAAAGTAGATTATTGTTGTGTTTTTGGGGTAGATGGAGGAACTTCGTAGCAAAGGTAGGATTCTATAGGGTAGCATGTTCCGTAGACGGGTAAGAGACATTTCGATGCAACGTAAGTCGGGAAACTGTCAGCTTAAGTGTTACATGTCACCACACGGGGGAGGTGCTGTGTTAATTAGGTAAGTATTTAGGCTAATTTCTCCCAGTATGGGATTGCCCGCGTGACCTTTTCCTATGTTTTTGCATTTCAAGACCAGTGATTAAAAAGGAATCCCGTCCTTAAAACAACAACAACGTTGGCCAATGTGCCAATGAGGCGAAAACCCCACCTCGAGAAATGACAACGAGCGAAACCACGCACCTGGGGTGGATGATGGATGGGGTGACGTCAGAGAGAAGAGAGGAGGATTGAGTAAGGATTGGCGGTCGGTCAGGATAAAACCAGGAACGTGAAGGGAGTTTTTGGGAGGTAGGCACTTGGAGACAGAGGTCTCGTTTTTTTCTGGCTTCCCCTCGACACAGTGAAGAAGGCTGCACAATTCTCGTGTTTATGCTGAGGCAAAATTTGCTCACGTGATGGAGCCAGACACTAGCCGTTGACTGTTTGGCTGGGTCGTGTGAGACAGTGCCTTGGAGCTTTGTGTTGTGCCATCGGGGAAGAAGGCTGCACCATTTTGCAGAGGAGTGGCATTGGCGCCATTTTGCAGAGGAGCGGCGTCAGCAAGTCCGATCGTGAAAAGAAGCTGCACAGCTTTTTCTGAGCCCTGGTGTTGAATATCACCACCCGAACTACTTCCGGTACGTTTCCCGCACAGAGAGCGGTTGGCGCCATTTTGCGAGGTGGTACCAGGACGACGTGGATTCATTCGCCCAAGTTCACAAGAGATCACTTCTGGACCCGAAGCTAAGTGATAGAATAAATGTAGGGATTATTATTTTATTTATTCTGTCCCCTTTTCTGTATTAAAGTCTGTGTAGAGGCACCTCAAAATTAGGTTTAGTTACTTCATGTTTCATTATTATCCCGTTCACCTCCAAAGGAGAAAAACGTTTGGCAATCTGTTCAGGCTGGTGTTAACTGCCCTGTCCATGACAATTGGGTCGGGTTAATTAATTCAATCCCCTGGACACGACAATATCTTGGTTGGATAAGTGTCCACCCCACTGAGTTAATACTTGGTGGAAGCACCTTTGACAGCAATTACAGCTGTGAGTCTGTTGGGATAGGTCTCTCCAAACTTTGCACACCTTGATTGGGCAATATTTGTCCATTCTTCTGAAGAAAACTCAACAAGCTCAGGCAAGTTGCATGGGGAGCGTTTATGGACAGCAATCTTCAAGTCATGCAACGGATTTTTCGATTGTATTTAGGTCGGGGCTCTGACTGGGCCACTCAAGGAAGTTGTCTTTTTGTTTCTTGGTCATTCCAGTGTAGCTTAGGTTGTGTGCTTCGGGTCGTTGTCATGCTGAAAGGGTCGTCCCAATTTCAGCTTTCTTGCAAAGGGCAGCAGGTTTTCCTCTCGGATTTTTCTGAATTTCACTCCATCCATTTTCCCTTCTATCTTGACAAGTGCCCCAGTCCTTGCTGATGAGAACTTCCCCATAACATGATGCTGCCACCACCATGCTTCACAGTAGGGATGGTGTTCTTTGGGTGATGTGTTGTGTTGGGTTTGTGCCAAATGTAACGTTTTGCATTTCGGCCAAAAAGTTCCATCTTGGTTTTGTCAGACCGCAAAACTTTTTGCCACATGGCTTCAGAATCTCCGGAGTGTTCTTTTGTATATCTCAGGCGGGTCTCACAGTGAGCTTTTTAAAGTAATGGCTTCCTTCTTGCCACCCTACCATACAGACTAGGCTTGTGGAGTGCTTGAGATATTGTTGTCACATGCACACAGTGAACAGTCGTTTCCATCAAGGCCTGTAGCTCTTTCAAAGTTGCCATTGGCCTCTTGGTGACCTCTCTGTCAGTCTTCTCCTTGTTTGGGTCATCCAGCTTGGAGGGACCGCCTGATCTAGGCACTGGGTCTTGGTGGTACCATATGCCTTCCACTTCTTTATGATTGTCTTGACTGTGCTACAAGGGATATTCAAGGCTTTTGAAATATTTTTTATACCCATCCCCTGATCTGTGCCTTTCCACAACTTCATCCCAGAGGTCTTTTGAAAGCTCCTTGGTTCTCATTGTTGAGTGTTTGCTGTGAAATGTGCCACCCAGCAGAGGAAACCTACAGGAACAGCTGATTTTCTTCTGAAATGTTCAGAATCACCACATATTAACACAGGTGGTGCCAATTAACTTGGTGTGTGATTTTGAAGGTGATTAGTTACACCTGAGCTCATTTATAATTGCTATTATAAGGGAGTGGACACTTATCCAACCAAGATATTCTAGTTTTGTATTTTTAATTAATTTTTTTAAACTTGTTGAATTCGTTTTTCACTTGGAAGTTGTGGGTTAGGATGTGTAAATAAAGGTGTAAAAAGTCTTTTTTTTTAATGCAATTAAATTCCAGGCTATAAGGCAAAAAAACAGTGAAAATTTTGAAAGCGGGTGGAGACTTTCTGTCGGCACTGTATATCTCATCCTGAATAAACGCGTTCACATCAAATGTAGGACTGTGTTTCATTTTACATTTGAGAATACTTTTGGTGATAAAGCTGGGAGGACAACCCAAGGGTTGGCTGATCGTATCAAACAGCATGTCCCTCTGGCGATTCAAGAAAATAACTTGATAGGACACAACCAGTGCGACCATGTAGGAACGTTCAAGGACCGTCGGCCATTTATTGTTCTTCTGCCATTGCACGGCATTTAGTTGCCAACCCCATCTGTGCAGACCAGTGCAATGCAGATATGTTCAAGATATTGAGCTGAGGTCAGAGTGTTTCACATCTATGTATGTTGGAAGCAACCTTCATCCTTTCCATGGACCCTGTGTTATGTCATCAAAAGGAATTTGTACATTCTCTCGTTCTCTTTCAACATGGAAACATCAAAGCTGTAGCTCCGACCACTGTCCAATGTTGGTCCACCGCCTTCCTCCAAGGCGTTGGTGTGAATAGTGAGTCATCGCCCCGTACTCCGCTCCAGCCAATCGGAGCCAGAGATACTGATGACTGTGAGGTAACAAATGGGGGCTCAGATTACCACTGACGTCATAAATGATGAACCAATGAGTGTCGATCTTACATAGACAAGCTTATATATGCATGTTCTCTCACTTACTGGTTCTCTTGCTGTGATTCAACCTTGAGAAGTAGAGCACGAAAAGCTTCGGTTAATATGTCGTGTTTGTTTTCTTGTATATTAAAGTTCTGTCGAACGAAACATCTGTTCCTACATATACATTCAATGATGACAAAACCTTGTTTACAATATTGAGCTACTTTTCATGACGAGTAATTCCAGTTCCCTCTGGGAACCCAGCATGTATCCAAAATTTGGTGGAGATTGATGCAGCGTTTTACTTTTTCTCTGATTTTTCATATGTCGACATGAACAGAGAATTTCCTTATTTTATACAAGAAGTTTTTCTCATGTGCAAGGTTGTTCATATTCATATAGATCCTACATTTGTTGAGTTGTGCTTGCACCTCTTTAAAGCATCACATTTTCTTTGTAGCACGTCACAATATCGCAAAGTTTTGACTTTTACAAATGCAGCATAGTGGCTTTGCTTTCATTCATCATGTGATTTTGTTTTTACACTACATGCACGTTTTCATGTAACTTTTCAATTTTCATGCAAGCACCAAAATGTACCATCCTTGCAGAAGTATGTCACGCCAACTGATTGATGGGATTCTGTGGCCTGCACTTTCATGCGTTCCTCGTGGATGTAGATCACATCAGAATGTCTTGGAAAACATTCGACTACATTTATGCAAAATTCATGCCAGCAAAAAAAAACTGAACAAAACTGTATAAAACTGAAGAGTCACACCAATTATCGTTTATGTGTACCAGTCAGGAAGAGGGTTACAGTAGCTGCTTGGAAGTTGGCAACCATTGTAGATTACAGAACTGAAGGACACCTCATTTGGGTTGGATGGTCTCCTGCATGCAGATTTATGAAACAATTTTGCTTGACCGTCATTGGAATTCTGTTTGCACAACTTATTGCGATTCCTAGCGATGCTAAATTTGCTGAAATTGCGGAGTATTGTGACTGCTCCTGGTCATTGCACAGCAATGTGGACCAATTGATGGCACGTATATTGTGAAAATAGCATCCCAGGATGACCATCAGGAGTAGGAAAGGCTATCATTTAGTTATACTTCAAGATACGATCAATAGCAAATACCATTTTTGGGACTAGTATCTGAGTTTCCAAGTAATGCATATGATGCAAAAGTTCTTAGGAATCCCAAACTATGGGCATTGGTATCCAATGGTGATTTGTTTCCAAACCACACAATAACAAATACAGGCCAACAATTTGTCCATATAATTATTCTGCCTATCCACAGCATCAATAAGCCAACCTTTCATTAATACAGGAAGACGTGATAACAATCAGCACCTATACAACTCTAAAGTAAGCTGCCAACAGTGGAAAATTTATCGGGTAGACTTAAAGGAAGACGGAGGTGATTTGTTAAGAGAAAATGAATGCAATTTGGATTTAGTGATACAGACGATTGCAACATGTTTTGTTTCCCATAACCTATGCGAACAACATTAAGATAAATTTTATAAGGAATGGTTTGTGCCACAGTTGCCCCAGCCGATGAAAATATTACCAAAAAGAGCGTCAAATAATGGGGATGACAACTTTCCTGAATGGTTCAACATTTCACTTTGTGTCCTTTCCACTGCTGATAAAATTTGCCAGCTTGGCTGAGTCATCTCAGCAATTATTCCTGAAAAATACATTTCAATAAACACATTTCAAAGGTTCAAAACAATCATATTCCAATTTCATAAACAAAATCCCTTTGCAAACATTGTCAACAATCTTCTTTTGTAAGGGCTTTGGCTATATTGCTAAATTTTGCAGCCACAAGATGCATGTTAAACTGAAAGAGGTTTCCCTCAAATCTTCTTATGTCATGGCACTCCTCAACATATCTCAGCCTCTCCCCATTTCACACCTCCTATCCTCCCAGAATAGCTCGCTTTGTCGTTGTATTATTTGCCATCCAAGCCCCTGTTAGCGTTTCAACCATTTTAATCACAGCCTCAGCAGGCTTTCCTTATGTTTGCTCCAAAGGGGGATATAGCAAGATAAAAGCACATTGTATATAGGAATTGTAATCGAGAAAAAGAGCAAATCAATTCTTAATTGGCAAGTCATTGAACACATGCACATGTCGTCAGGGACTGAAACACCTGAAATGGGGTGGGGGGACACTGGGGTATATTTCCCCACAACTTTTTGTACAGCAATGATGGTGTTTCACCCTTAGCAACTACAATGCACACTTTCAGTGCATATATATATATTACATATCTGAGGTGTCCCTCGACCAATCAGCGTGCTACGAGTGAGGTGGCCGCCGCTCAGCCATCAACCCACAACAGTGAGAAAGCGGTCCGCGTGATGTCACCACGTCCCCGGGCCAATCGACGGACTTGCCACTCGTTTTGGCCAATGACAGGGCGACGAGCGATTCTTGCGTGCCAAAACCGTCCAGTGAGGGAGAGCGGGGAGGGGGAGGCGTCCCCTCTCCGCCTGGAAAAGGGTGAATAAGGTTGCGGCGTGATCAGACGAGAAAGATCCTTCCTCCACAAGAACCGCAAGTCGGTTGTGGCCCATCTTCTCTGTCAGTGAACTGTCAAAGAGTTTTTGAGATAGTTGATGACCATCGAGCAGGCATGGTTGTGGTCAATCTGACGGCCAGGTTGAACGAGTGTGGAGTTATCAGCCCTCGCTTTGACGTTCAACTCACAGACTTGGAGAGGTGGCAGCGAAACCTCCTGCCTTCTCGACAGTTTGGGATACAGAGGAGAGTTTTGGTTGCCGAGACGAGCGCTGAAGGGAGCTCTGGATTCTGCTCGCATCTCGTTGGCACCAGGTTCGTCTGCCCGTGTCAGCCAAACCACATGAGGTGGACAGGTCCATGTCCTTCTGGGAATCTGTGTGTGTCTGTCAGTGGGCCCGCTGTAGAAAAGTTAGGGGAAATTTTTCTTTTAGTGCTTGCTCGTTGTACATTTCATCTCTTATTAGTCGTGATAACTCTGCCCTTACGTGTTTCCCTCCTCCCCCCCCCCCCCCATTATAAATAAACCCATGTGTTAAATGTATCAGCTCGTTTTGTGGTTTTTATTTGGTTTAACACGGTGCGTGTTGGGAATTAGGCCGTTGTTGCCGTAGTGGTGTGCATTTGGGACCGACGGAAGCTCAGTGACCATCCGCTCGGGTCACGCACGGGTCGAGCGCGCATACGGCTCATCCCTAAAAGTGCCGTCGAGGGTGTAATACTTGGTCGCTTTGTCCGCGTGGGTAGTTAGGTATATTGAAGTTTGGCAATTAACCCTACCCCACGCGGTCAAATTATTGATGATTCACGGTCTGGTAAGGGACCTGTACCCTTGGAGTTTCCGAAAGGTACATCTAAATTCCGGGTGTTCAGCAGAGTCGACCCTACTGCTCCACCTAGCGGTCGTGCTCGCAGCCGATACCCGGCCCGCAACAATATATAATATAATATATATACACATATTAGGTGGTCCAAAAACAGCAAAAAAAATAAAAAAATTCAGATGTTGGCTCCACAAGCCTTAAATTATTCCACTATGATTCAATAACGCGCATAAAAAAATTTAAGTATCGGAGGTGATTTAGAGGTCGCTCCATATGACGACTTTTAGTTTCATGAGTTGGTTAAATTAGGGTATGGTCAGGTACGATTACGGGTACTTCTGGATGTCCGAGGTGGAAATGGAGTGCATTACTGGAGTTGAGTAACTAATCCTACTCATTTCGATATTTTCTAATCTATTAATTAATTTGTTGTCCGTCTAAACATTTCTTAGAGTAAATCGACCCCACTGAGTTCGAAAATGCAGTCAATTTCACCTAGGAAGTTCAGAAGTGTACGGATTGGCATCTCACCATGTTTGGTTAATGTTTCAAAGCTATGGTGATTATAATATAGGCGTTTGGATAGTTGCATGAATGTTGTACCATTCTGGTTCGAGTACGGTGAAGGTTGAGGGAACGTGGTTGTTAAATAATGGCCCACATTTCAAATGGGCATTGGCCTGCTTATGCTAATTGACTGCATGATATATGCATGACATGAAGGAGAGGCTTGTGTTTGGAGAAGAAAGATAGGAAAGGAATGAGAAGAAAAACATGCCTAATCCCACAAAACGCATATTGTCCCAGAAACCCATTACACACAAGGGAAGGGCTATCTAAAACGAATACGAACAACATAATTCTATATGTTGTGTGCCATTGCCTTGGGGAGTGACGGTTTCGCAGAACCGTCACAGTGTTCACCCCCTACCAATGATGCCACATTTAGATGAATTATGCAAAAACAATTTTTCCAAATGAACTTTTTTATTCATAACTAAGGAGATCAAACTAAACACTGTTATAGATGAAGGAGGTTACATGTAAGGAATACCTGCAAAAAACATTTACAAATCAAAATTCACTGGTTTTAAAAGTATTCAGCCCCTCGGGTCAGTACTTGATGGAAGCACCTTTTGCAGCAATGACTGTGATGAGTCTTTATGGGAAGTTCTCTACCAGCTTTACACAATGACATGGCGAATTCTTTATCCATTCTTCACGTGAAAATTGCTCTAGTTCTGCCAAGTTAAAGGGGATCGTCCCCGTGGGGCCCGGGTCGTGCCACACGACCCTTCATCGGACCCCCACATCCAAATTCTTCCAGCACAGCTCCACAACTGCCTGACTCAACCCAATCTCCCAGGGGCAATCTCCCACAAGGATGGCCCCATTGACCACCCCTGGTTTGAATTCTGCAGCCCGGGGACCATCTCCCATCAAGTCTGCTCCAAAACAAATTCCCATTTCAATTTAAGATATCTGGCCACGTGTGTCCAAAAGTGGCTGCACGCTATAATAACCCCATTATTCCTATCAGGCTTTTCTGCCCCTCCCTGCAGTTGCTGCTGGTCTTGAGCTTCCTGCCCTCCTAACTTTCCTCCATTGTTATGAGCCACCAGTTTCTCATGACTCACAGCTCCGACATTCACTCAAAAACATTTCACCCCCAATCGGGGCTCAAACTGGCACAGTATTTCATTAGCCTGTCTTGTTTGAATCTTTCTTCCACTAAACCTCTTTTTTACCCGCTGCCCCGTGATCGCTAACATGCACTCAGTGTGCTGCGGTTCGACAACCCAAGGCGCCGAGTTGACCCCGACAGGGTCCGTCCCAAACACCCTGGGAACTGGCACGACTACCGCCGACACCAGCTCACACATGATGATGGGCGTAGCCACACTCACCAGCACAGGCCCGGACCTGCACACCGGCAGTCCAACCTTGCTCCCAACCCGAGCAGACTCACCTGTCGCCACACACATGGCAAGCCCGAACACCTGGCTTGCCGGCTCATGTTCGGCTGCCTGCACGTACCTCGGTGCTGGCACCACATGGCACACTGCCGGTCCACGGTGTGTCAGAAGAACCCCTGCCCGGTCCAACTGCACACCCGCGATCGCCGTACCGCATACGGCGGAGGTTGCTTCGTACACCCCGGAGCCTATTCCCCCTCTCTAAATGCTCGACATTCTTTGTCTCATGGGCGGTCTCTTCCCACTGGAGCAAAGTGACATTCACTGGCGTGATGCTCCTCCACACCATTACCCAACAAACATGTCCCCCTCAACCAACCTGCCATTCCACTTTTTATCTGAGCACCCGCAGGTGCCCCTAAAATCTTATTATTCATGTTCATTTTGCTTTCCAAATAGCCTTCATTTTTATCCATTTTGCCATTCAATTCTCTCATGTGACCTTCCTTTCATTCACTATTTTCATTAATTTCCCCCTTTATTGCCATTAATACTTGAACCAAGACCTAGTTGGACATCGCACCCGCCTCCTGGCTCGGCCGCTCCGGAGTGGGGGAGGTTCATATCACGCACATCCGCCATCATGTGCACAATATTCTTCCTGCACGCGCCTAAACAATTCAAAAAAAAAATCTTTTAAATTTGTAGCACACTTTCCTGCGCTCACAACACCAATTAACTTTAAATTTCGGGTTCAATGCCACCCTCCTGACTACCAGTGGAGTTGAGTTATATATGCCACTCCTGATCAACAGTGTCGCGTCAACGGGTCAATTAATATCGACCGTTTTGTGGTGGGATGGGTTAACCCTGTGATGAACTGAAACCATATTTTACTCCATTCAACCCAAATGGAGGTGACTCGCACGCACGGGAATCACAAGAATCACACGAGGCTCTTAACTCTTTAAACGGGATTTATTCCCGGACAAACATAACTCGGGAAGATTGATCTGACGGAGGGTACGACGGCGAGTTGAGAGGGGGGAGAAAAGGGATTAAATGAATCAATAATTCTATTCAGGAGAATAAAATCTAAGAAACATAATGTGCCTCACACTAGACTCGAGCACAGACGGGGAGGGAAACGAAAAAAAAAACGGATGAGGCCTTCTCTCTGGTGGTGTCGACGAAACAGGGAGGTGAATAGTCATGATGAAGGCACATGGGCGGGACAAGTAACATGTGAGCAGGAACGATGAAGGCACATGGGCAGTACGACAAAGAGATGAGTACGCATGACGAAGGAACAGGGAGAAGGCAGGAACATGAGCAGGAACTAGGAACGATGACGAAGCAGGGAGACGATCTGAAACCACTTCTCCTCGGGCGAGGCAAACTTTCCTGCTCTCCTCATCGATCTCCCACCGTCTCCTCCCATCACACTGAGCACTCGGCTCACCTTGCCAGGCGACCCAAAACTCTACCTTCTCAGGGGCAACGAAACCCTGCCCAGCACAACACCCCCCTCTCAAAGCTCCTCCCCTCTCTTTGCCAAGGCCTCACCTCGGCACCTCACCCAGGGATTACAGAAGGCTGCATGTATGATATCTTAACTTTAACCCCAAATAAATTATTACAACACACCACCCTCCATAGGATGCACATTTAGACAAGACAATTCTTTTGGTACATTTATACATGAAGAGGAAACAAACTTTATAAGTATATGTGTAAAAATTACAGGCCCAGACCAGAAATCAAACCCAAGTCCTCTGGTGAACCGTACCAGTGCTCTGCCACCTGAGCAGTGCTTGGCACCTGAAAACTTGGCACCTCAGGTGGCAATGCTCTGCCACCTGAGCTATCTGGGCAACCCACCGGCTGTGCATGCAATTCTTCCACATATAGAGATGCCACTCTCTTTCCCCCACTGCTTCCGGGGCACTCACTGCCAACCATAGGAGCAGCTTGGGCCTGTCCACGAGAGGGTCTCCCCACCACGGGGAGACAATTCCATGTCTGCTGTTAATCACCACAGGGGGCATAGTAACATTGTTACTAGTAACATATTTTCGTTTGAAGGTGAGGCATTCAAGTTTTCAGGGTACTTCCCAGCAAACTCTCAGAACAAATCGATGTTGAGCAGTCTGAAGATGCTCATATCAATGATACCAACTGGGCCTAATTTAAAAAACGACAATGTGAACTCCTAAGCTCGCTCAACTATTGCACCGTTAACGCTGTTTAACTCGAATAAGAGGTCAGAAAAGGAGAATAACATCCGACATTCTTTAGACTTTAGAGCAACAGCCTCCTCTTCCAATCTAACTCGGTTTCAACATGCACTCACGGATAAGAAATAAACGATGACTCGAACAGCCCAGCAAGCTGGGAATTTCAATATACCGCAATCGAGTCATCCAGATGAAAACCGTTCGACTTTATCGAGGTACAAGCGCTTTCAGGCTGACAGTGCTGTTTGGCCTACCAACTTGCGAGAATAACGATTTGTTGTTGGTTGAATGGACAACATAGACCCTAATCTGGCTTCAAAATCTGCAGTCATCTTTCCAGGCATAACTCTAATTCAATCACCAACAACAGGTAATGCTGCAACCATAGAGGAGCCCCTATCGTTGAGCACAGTCAGTCAACAAAATCACACCTTCCCGATTCATATTCCACTGTACCCGTTGAAGCTCAAACCCCCAAAATTGACCTCTGTGCCTAAAATAAAATTTTAGGAATTCTCTGGCAACCTTGTTGAAGGAAGGTAAGGGGAAAGAAGAGTTATGGCTGCAAGAATCCTTGGCATTGTTAGAGCGGTTAGAGAAAGGTCAGGCGTTATCATGGACTGCATTCATGCCAGTCTCCAACCAAATATGACAGATGCACTTGGCATGACAGTACTCCTTCGACTATTCGATGAGAAAACAGATTCATTGTAGTCATAAAAAAATGCCATGAGTGTCATAAAGCAAGTTACTGAATTTCTCAATCCCAAACAGATTCTGTTATGACATGTGGTTGCCCAATCTTTACAAAGGCCAATATATTCAGTGAACATGGCAGGAAACTTTTGGAGAATATACATTTTTCGTTATGCTGGGGGGGGGGGGGTTACACGAAGAAATGGCCACATGGAAAGTTCTGGTTGTATTGAAGCAATAATCGAGGCTGGAAAACAACAAGCCAGCTGAGAAGGTTGGGGGTGGACTGAAGAAATCACTACTTGCCTGCCTGTCTGGATGACTATTCCTGAAGCTGTGAGAGCTGCAGTGAGCTCATTAAGTGTGGGTGCACGTCAGAGAGCGAGAGAAGAGAGAGAGAGAGAGAGAGAGAGAGAGAGAGAGAGAGAGAGAGAGAGAGAGAGAAAAAGAAGAGAGAGAGAGAGAGAGAGAGAGAGAGAGAGAGAGAGAGAGAGAGAGAGAGAGAGAGAATGCATTACTTGCAAGTGTGAAAAGGCTGGACTCCCCTGCAATGACCTCTGTAACAGTAAATGCAAAATGTAACCTTTTGATCAAAGGAAAATGCTTCCATGACAGTTTTCCTTTGCGGCTGAGTGAAGTCACGGGGATCAATCTTGGTAAAATGATACATGCAGATCAAAGAAAGGTGAACATGTAAATATATAGACTTCGATGACAAATGTTTGGACAATACCTTGTATGCTTTGCTGAAGCTTATAAGCTTTGAAATATCATTATATATTGATGACCGTTTGCTGTTATGAGGTTATGATTTTTGTTTTCTATCGATACGAGTAGAGCCTCTACCGGCTGGTATTAACAAAACATGTTTAAGTTCATTATAAAGACAGTTAAATTAAACTATCTCAGTACTTGTAGTGCTGGATACTTCAAGGGTATAACTCCTATTGAAATTAACCCTTCGTGTCATATGTGAGCTTAAGATTCTGAACCTCGGTGGGGGGCTCTTTCAGGAGGAACCATTTTTTGTATCGGTGAACTTATCGAGCGGAAACTTTCCTTTCTACACCTGTTGTATCAAATGCAAGTGAAACTCTGTGGTTTCCACTGAAGTTATCATCTCATCATACTGTCAAACAACAGCCTATTTCCCCTTTTTCCACCAGGATTATTTTATTACAAATTTATCAGAAGTTTTTAGAATGATCAACTTAAATCAGAAATTTCTAGAATGACTAATTGATAATAATAATAATACCATTCCTTTTGTGCCGTAAAGACACATAAGGTTGCTGAGGCAGTTTTATTGGCAAGGAGTACAGTCCGAGACAGGTCGCCACTCCGACACAGGTTTCCCCGAATGGTTATTACCCCAGTACACTGGTACTCATTTCACCGACCTCGGGAGGATGATAGGTTGAGTAAACCCCACCTGGTGTTAATTCAACAGACGACAGGCGCTCAAACTCAGGATTCTAAGGTCCCAAGCCAGCCACCTTAACCACTAAGACTAAGCCAACACCAGGTTTAGAGAATGACTAATTACACTTAGTAAATGTTAACGTCATACATGAAGTTTGGGAAGAAAAATTGGAAGAAACATGAAAATGAGCAACTTTGGTGAATGTCTCATTGGTGCCATTTCGAATTTACCCATGATGCTCTGCTTATTGGATAAAGAAAATACAACAAAGTTACAACCCAGAAAGTAACTAACCTTTAGTTACAACCCAGAAAGTAACTAACCTTTAGTTACAACCCAGAAAGTGTCAGCTGTTGATATTTGTTCATTCCAGACCTGTTGAGAAAGGTGCAATAGTGGGGTAGACTTTCTCTGCCACCATTCTTCCTCATGCCTCTCTCAGAAAGGGTTAAAAAAAAATCTCATCAGAAATTAATTTTGCAGCCATTGGTTCTCTTGCTCTTGGTACTTCAATAAATCATCACGAAAAAAAAAACCCGACACTTTGTCCAACAAGTCACAATCTTCCTTTTTCTTCCCCACGAAGCAACCTCACTTTGCCGTTCAGCTGCTAAAGCTCACCTGGTATTGTGCTCTGGGAATTTAAATGTTTAAAAAAAAATTGAGAAACTTGAGATACATGAAAAATCTCTTTGTCATGCAGAAGCACGTGAGAGGCGAAGATGTCTTGATGATGCCAGCAAGAATATGGAGCAAAATTTAATGAGGAATATCAAGAATCACACAAGTGCAACTGAGAAATTATCCTCAAACAGTTCCATTAAGCCTGAAGTATTTGATGTGCCAAGGGCTCAGTATTCATGGGGGGGAAAAAAATGATATCGAAAGTAAGTTGGTTCAGTTGCTGAAAACTGGGCAGAGGATGTGCCTGGATTGACTCACTGAATTGGTGCTGATGTGATAAACAAACTTTCAGCAATGATTGGTATCAACAGTAAAAACAAAAGCTCCACTTTTAAAAAAAAGAAAGAGCTGTCAAGTTCAAAGAGACAAGTTAATGAGGGGAATCCACATGATATGTACTAATGGAGGAAAAAAAATGAAAGGAGCAACAAACCTGCTGCTTCTTCATTTGCAAGGAACAAAGTCTAAAGCACTGCCTCGTACTTTACACAGGCCGAGGTCGGGTGGCGGCATCACAAACGTTGACCTGGATTTCAGGCCTGTTCCCAAAGATGGAATCCAGTTTAAGGTAACACAAGGCATGTTCTCGGTGGTATCCCACTTTGCTTGTTGTGAACCTTCAATATCTTGTATACAAACTTAAGCTTCCTTATCCTCTGCCCAAATGGCTTCAACAAATGATACATAGTAGCTGTATTGAAATGTGACTGAACACCTTTCCATACCCTTCCCTTGAAGAGTACTTTTCTTCCCCCTAAAGCACCAGACACTCTAAAAACTCCGAGCACCAACACAGATTTCCTTGGCATTTCTGTGTCAACGGAAGTCGGCCTCTTGATCACAGAGGGCTCACAACACGATGATGTTACTGCTCATCTACCAATAGTTGTCGAACTCGAGTGGTCGAGGGGAGAAGAGATCGTACCGAGGACAGTCACCGGCATCATTGAAGACAAGGTTTCCTGATGAAGGGCAGAGCTTTCTTGATAAAAAAAAATTTTTGGCTCATGAAAGAGTGAGGAGACTGAGGGCCAAAAGGTAACATTCTGCTTCGTGTGAAGAAGTGGATACCTCAGTCGGGGGTCACCTTGACCAGAAGCTCAATTGGAACAATCACATCGTTATAACAATAAAAGTGAGACAGAGGCTGTGAACTTAGCAATGAATAGCTCATCTTCTGACCACGCAGAGAAATAATCAAGAGGCACCTACCGATGGGAGACGATCACGCCTGATGCCAATGCCTATTATGTTGAGAGCTCTGAATTCCACAGCATCCAAGAGACGGATGTAAAGTGGAAGCACCAGCACATGATGTCGGCAGCATTCTATTGAGCTATGGCTATGACTAGTTCTGATTTTTCAAGGAATTATTTGGAACAACAGAGGATGTTCAGTCTGCGACTGGCTTTGGAGGCCAGCTTTTGCTATATGGTTACCTCGGAGAGGTCATGACTATGCCTGGTGTTGGATTAATGGTTAGGGTGGTGGGCTTGGGATCTTAGGATCCTGAGTTCAAATCCCCCTCAGCTGTTGAATTAATACCAGGTGTGGTTAACTCGGCCTGTCATCCTTCCGAGGTCAGCAAAATGAGTGCCAGCTTGCTGGTATCCTGTGTTGGGGTGGTGACCCATCCAGGATTGTACCCAACAGCCAAGGAGACTGCTTGGGCAGCACCAAAGCTCTGCACAGAGTATGGTCCCAATGGATGGATGGTCATGACTGATGATGAGGCCCAGAAGTTCAACAGACTGAACTTCTTCAAGTGGTTGATTCTGAAAACAGGTTGCTTTTTGAGATGATGTTTCCAGAGTGGTTGGTTGGCTGGCAGGATCCATCCAGGGCATAGGATGAATGCATCAGCAGCTTGGGTTTCTGCATTTGTTTGAATGGGTGATCAGTGCAATCCTTGAGCTGATTTCACAGTTGCACATGTTGCAAACATAAATTGACCCCCTCGTTTCACCAATATTGATCCTTTTGGCCCTCTTTCTCCTTTCTTCTGTCATGTATTTCACATTTGCATTTTTGACTCCTTGGTGAAGAGCCTGCCTTCACGAGCTGCAGTTCTTTGTCAGCTCTTCCCAGTTACCTTTCTCGATACTTTAATCGTTCGCCTCTTTTCGGGACATCTCTGTAGTGGAGCTTTCGGTGTCCAATATAATTGGTCTTGATGAATTTTGGAGCTCACCATGCAACCTTTGGGATGCATCCATCATTCATACGATGAGTATGGCCAACCCATCATCGACGTAAGTTCATGAGGGTGCATTGGAGTGACATATTGGATTTCTCAAGGATAGTGGTGTTTTGAATTTTGCCATACTACTTCACCCAGGGAATGTGGCTACTGTGGTGGAAAGTGTTCAGGTGTCATTCATGTACTGTATACGATAAGTTGTCCAAGTTTCACAGTTGCATGTTAATGTTAAGGATGCAGGAGGCTTCCTACACCCTCATCTCGGTATTGATCTTCAGTTTATTGCTGCCCCATACACATCTTTTTCACTCTCCCGAAAGTGTGAGGGCTCATTTTCTCATCCAGTTGGACATTGTTAATTACTATTGAGTCAAAGTAGCAGAACATATCCAGTACATTGGGCTTGGTACCATCAATACAGATGTGAGTGGCTTTCTTCATACCTTGTGCTATTACTGCAGTTTTCTTCAAATTAATGGTTACACCAAACTCTTTCCAAACAGCTGAAAAGTCATTACGCATGGCTTGAAGATCTTGCTCGGTGTGTGCACTGGAGATACCATTGGCAGCAAACAGAAGGTCATAAATATAACTTTGTGCACTTTTGACTTGGCATGCAGTGTTGTTTGGTTGATTAGTTTGGCATCACTCCTTGTGTGTAAAGCAATACCGGCTGTGGTTGACAAGTCACTTTGGAAGTAGAGAAAAGAAGATGCCAAAAAGAGTGGGTCCCAACACACATGGTTGTTTAACAGCATTATTCATGATAAAATGTCTTGACTGGCTACTCCCTGTTTTGTACAGCTGCCTACATGCTACCATGACGTGCTGCATTATGTTCCGAAGTCTTGGAGGGCATTCTACTTTCTCAAGGCACAAGTCCAGTCCATTATGACTCGGAGTCAAATGCTTTCGTGACATCAAGGAAGGCCAGGTAAAGGAGACATCTCTGCTCTACACACTCCTCTTGCAGCTGCTTCAAGGCTAACACCATGGTCGGTGGTAGATCAGCCAGATCTGAACCTGCACTGGTTGTCTGGATACACAGTCTGTTAAGATCTGTAAATATTTCAACACTATTTTGGCCATAGCTTCACCAGCAATGCTTCGAAGAGAAATTGCTTAATAATGGTCACAATTTCTTCCATGACCGTTGTTTATGTAAAGAGCGACTATCGTTGCATCTCGAGTCCACCTTTGCCAACAGGATAACATGATGTATAACTGTACAATATTACTACATCTTTATCTCCATGTTGAACAAGTTCAGGAGGTTACTTTACTTTACATTTGTACTTCAAATCAGTTGTTTGTTATGTAGAAAACGAGAGAGATTGAAAACTGTGCAACTTCAGAAGGCGATGGCCATTTTCATTACATCTTTACCATACCATGGTGACCAAGTACACCGTGCCACATATCATGGTCAGCTCCCACGTGAGTGTTGAAATCCCCCAAAAGGAATCGCTGTCCAGAGAGATAGGATGATATTTATCCGTTTGATGAGTTTGACAGTCCCACACCAAAATTATTTGGCCGCTACATTTTGACGACTGCATCAGTGCTGCATCCTGTAGCAGAGAAGGTCTTGAGTGGTTTATCAACTTTGTAAATTCCTCCCACCCTGCCTTCAATTTCACATCGGAGATTTCAGCCAGCTCTGTCACTTTCCTCGACATTAATGTTTCAGTCAAAGAGAACAGACTTGCTACCACGGTCTATGACGCACATACCGACAGATTCACACAGCTCTCTTAGCTATATTCATCCTTCCACCCTTCCCATGTCAAACATTCCATTCCATATTTAAAATTTATCAGGCTCCTTAGTCTGTGCAGCAATGATTCAGACTTCTTATTCTTATTCTTGGGATAATCTTAATTGTGCTCTTCCAACCAATCACGCTAGTCCAAATTCATGTTGATATATTTATTCCATTGTATCTGGAATTGTTCTTGGGTGTCACGACTTATGACACGAGCAGGGAGGTTGTTTCAATTGGGTATGGAACGTTGAACAAAAGCAAATCTCTCGACGTTACCCCTTGGTTGTTGGTGTTGAAGGATAATATTGTGATGTTTCTGGGTTTGTGTTTTATTTCTGCTTTCGAAGGCACTTGGGAAGATAGCCACCAATTCTCTCAAGATCTTATAAACCATTGTAAGTCTGCTGGCAGTGCGCCTTTGGGAAGACTGCCATTTCAAGTCATGAGGTATGCTGGAAACACTGATCGTCTTGCGGTGGTCATCGCAGACATACCTGACTCCTCGATGTTGGATATTCTCCAATCGCTGGATGTTCCAGTTGGAGTGGGGGTCCCAAACGCCTGAGCAGTGTTCCGCATGAGGTCTGACTTGAGATTTGGCGGCAGCGTTCCTGAAGGACTTGGGAAGCTCTCTGGTGTTGCGGCGAACAAATCTCAGTTTATGGTTTGCCTTCCCCAAGATTTCATCAATATGAATCATCCACTTAAAGTCATCACTGTTAACTCCAAGGGTAAATGTGGGAACTGACAACTCCAAGGATGCTGCCTACAAACTCCAAGAAACCAACTCCAAGGTATATGTGGGAACTGCACTGTTGGAGGTTACTTTACTGGAGGATGTTGTGTATGGAATACCCAGTGATTATTGGATTAGGGGTTGGTTTGAACCTCAAAAGGTTGTACTTGTCAGGATTAAATGACATCAACCAAGCCTGTCCCCACTTATGAAAGGCATCACTATCATCTTGGATCTTCCTTGCATCACTTGAGCTGTTGATTTCTCTGTACAGGATGCATGCGTCTGCAAAGACTCTTTCTGATGAAGGGACCTTCTCTGGGAGATTGTCCCACATGTTTTCTCTTGTTAACAAAGTACAGTCCCCTGTGGGACACCTGATGCAACACTGGCGGCAAATGACTTTGACCCTTCCAATACAACTGTTTGGTTATGGTTTGTGAGAAAAGCTCGAATCCCAGCAAGTTGTTTACTACGGACATGATAGTGGAAGTTATGAGCATGACACTTTATCAAAAACTTCAGAAAAGTCCAACACCATCATGTCGAGACATTGATTTCTCTTGTGTGCATCAGTGAGATCATATATTATCAGTAAAAGTTGGGTTACACATGAGTTACCAAGTCAAAAACTGTGCTGACATGATGCTAATATATGTTGTCATGAAGGTGTTGCATAAGACAGGAAACAACACATGTTCCAATATCTTCCGGACCTTGCTGGTTCGAGAGATAGGGCGGTAGTTCTGTGTTTTAGTTTTGTTATCCTTCTTAAAGATAGCTACTATATCAGCATCTTGCGAATCTTAGGGTAAATTGCCTGATCTGCTGGATTGGTTGGAGATGTGACAAGAACTGCACTCACTTGTGATGCAGTTTCTTTTAGCAATACCGCTTTAATATCATCTGGACCAGTGACCTCACTTGGAGAAAGTTTATGGAAGAGCTTCTCGACACCCTGGATATGAACTACAATATCTGGGTATGGAGATTGTGGAAGGAATGGAGTGTTGATATTCTCTTAATTTGTGACTACTGACTCAAACTACCTCCCAAGGATCAAGGATATTGGCTTTCTTGTGACTCATCAATTTGAGTGAGCCTCCCTCTCTGTGTTGCTGAATACCTATTGAGTCTCGTTTTAATTTATTTACATAGTTGGAGAAGGCCTTAGGTTTTTCTGTCAGGCTTGGACCCACTGTGTCATTCATCTAACTCCATCTGGTAGAACGGAGTCACTTCTGGACTTCTGTTTGAACTGTTCTGAAGTTGTCCCAGTCTCTCTCATTCTGGGTCTTCCAGGCTCGTTTGTAGAGATAATGTTTTTGTTTGATTTTGTATTTAATTTATTTTGTAATGTAACGGAGATCATATCTGGCACTGCTCGTTTTTGTTAGCGTACACTTGTGTCTTACTACTCAGAGTCTAATTTTGAATGCCAGTTCAGGACTACACTACTCAGGTTGGGGATCTTCTTGAAATACTCTGTGGAAAAGCAATGGAGTTCTGCTATTAATCTGATCAAAATCTGCCTTTGTAAGCTTGTATATCTTGTGAGGGGTAAGCTTCCTGTGTTTGACACGAAGTCCACCTGGATTAATTAGTCATGTTTACCAATTCCAGTGATTGGTTTGACCTTTTCAATCAGACAAATTACTTGGAAACAATACGTCAAGTGTGTTCTCCCTCCTTTTAGGAAAGTTAACAACTTGTTCCAGGTTGTGTTCATCTGAAAGGTTCAGTAGCATGTTGCAATGGACTTCACTGCCTTTATACGCTCCAGCTAAACAGGGCTTGATGGTTTGCGTAGCCCAGTTGATATCTGGTAGGTTGAAGTCTCTGGCCAAAATTTGGTAGAAGTGATGAGAAAGTGAGTGTACTCATAGAAGCTTCCAGACATATGAACCCTCCGGTGCCAGAGAACACTTGAGTTTGGTGAACTCTGTTTCAGTGAAAACTTTTGTGATTGGAGGATAGGTGATCACGTGACTGCATGGCGCCATCTTGTTACCCATCTCCGCCAGAGAAAGCGATAAATTGTGTGCATCTGTGTGGACCCTTAAGTTATATTTACATCTCGTCACATCATGAGAATTTTTCATTCTGAAGTCTGTTTTTGGGTTTAAAAGATGCTGTGCTGTCCCGCACGATCAGACAGCGGGAAGAAGATGCATCGAGGAAAATATTGGAAGCAAAAGTTTGTCGGGTGGAATTGAGAATAAACAATAACTCGTTTCTGTGTGCGATTAGTTGAGAATATTTCTGTTGCTAAGTATAATCTAAGTTTCAGTTGCTAAGTTCAAACGAGCTAAGTTTCATCCGAACAAATAAGAAGTAAACAACTTAAATGGTAATTGGTCCACCTTCAAAGATGAAGCATCTTTTACAGATTCCCTTTCTCTCATGGCGGATCAATTACCATTTCAGGTATTCACTTCTTATTTGTTCTTACTTCTCTTGCCGCCACGCAGTATGCCATTTTTTGCTGAAATTAGTGGTTAATTTCCAAGTAGAATCGGGAATTGTACCACGTGACATCCTATGTTATAATAATACAATCTTCTAATGGGCAATCTCTTCGGTTGTGAATCTAATACAAGTTGTGGTGCAAAGAATAAAATCATCTGCATGTGCCAACAAACTCAGCAAAGGCACGATCCTAAAGACATGACTTGTGAAGCAGGCATATGCTCTCACAAAGAATATCGTTCTTCCTACATGTCATGAGGTGAAGACCAAAATGCTGGCAAACTTTTTCAATGTGTACCTTCACATATATGCCAACTAGATATCTGCGATCACAAACGCGATCGCCAAGGGTAATCCTCCCCCGGCACCCGCAATCCGATGATGGCCATATTTTTTTTTGGACCGCCATATGACCTTGACCTTCAACATTTAGGGATAGAGTGCAAATTAAGAAAATGTGTCCCTATCTACAGTCTATCCATAAAACTCAACATCATGGAAATCGGATGAAAATTATTCAAGTTACGATGAAAATGTGTTTTTTGTTAATGAGGTCACAATCTGAAAAAAGCAGGTCAACGGCACTAATCAAATATCAGCTGCACAACTTCAGTGCAGGTACATTATTATGATGGAAGGACATTTTGGAAGGTGAAGGCTCAGTCTAAGATTCTGTACTGGCAAAATTGAGCGACGACAAAAAAAACGCATTTTTTAATTTTTCAGACCACCATTTGACCTTGACCTTTAACCCGGAGGGGTATTATGTATACCAAGCATAATTGTACCTTATATTACTCTAGGCTATCTAGACGGGGAAATTTCATTCCTATCAAACAAAAATTAGTCAAGCTATGGTAAAAAAAACAACAACTGGAAAATGTTCTACAATTAGGTCACAACCATAAAAGTTATGTCAAGGTCAAAAAATTATGTCAAGGTCAAAAAATTATGTCAACCCCGCACACTTTTTAGTCCCATTATTGATTAAAAAAAAAAATATTCATTCCCAAAGTTCCAACCAGCTCTGAGATACATCTCGGGAAATTTGCAGAAAAAAAGAGAAGAAATGGTGGTTTAGTACTCCTTGGGTTCTAAGAAACTCTGAGGAGCCATTAAAAATTGGGGACACTAATTGTAGAAACAAACCCTACAACAGGTATCAGTACCACCTCCCCCTATCCTAAAGGAGGAGGCTTAAAGAGCAACAGAAAACAACTCAGAATTTGCTCAACAAATCAATGTCAGGGGTGAACTAGGAAGTAAAAGCAAGACCATGTGAGCTGTGGTGAAAAGACTGAAATGAGAATTGCCTGAGGAGGACGGGAACAATCATGTTAAATACAAACTCACCTGCAGTGAATTTCATGGGCACCTGTTGATACCACTTGGACCAGATTATGTTGCCAGCTTGTGCAAATATATCTTATTTAATTAGCCAACCAATAATTTGTTGTTGTCAGTTTTGTATTTCCTGTTTTTCGTGCTTCCTTTGATGCAAATGGTTAACGCGTGTGTTGTAATTTGTAAACCACAACAATTCACTATTAAACAATATTCTCAGTTCCAGAATGATCAACTTATTCTCTCTTTTTTTACATGACATTGCTTTTACTTGCTGAGGGTCTTGAAGGTCTAAAGTTAAAGCTTTAAGGGTCTATTAGGGGGTCTAAGATGTCTAAAGGGTAGAAAATGTGTATCGGGTCTGAGGGTCTAAAGTCAAAAAAAGATCTGTAAAGGTCTGAGGATGTAAGGGTTCTGAGGGGTCTGAGGGTTTAAAGGGTCGAAAGTAAAAGGTCTGTGAAGGTCGAAAGGTTCCAAGGGATCTAAAAGGTCGAAAGGTCTCAACGGTACATTCCGATAGTACATAGTTAACGATACACCACATGCAAACAGATTGGGTAGCAATATGGAGCCTATTGTTAAGTACGCCAAACTCTAGTATTCTCGGGCACTGGTAAGTTCCCACATCAACATCTTCAGTACTTGAGAACTTCAATTTGGCTCACATCACCTCACAGTCTGCGTTGAGATGGATTTCTGGTGTAGCTTGCAGCTCTTTCCTAGTAGCTAGGAGTACACCCCTGTATCCGACTCTTCAGTCTTTACGCCAGATATCATAAATATCGAGGTGAGAGGGGATAAGCTCTCCATTACCGAGGGAGTCATTTGCCCAGGTTTCAGTGCCAAAATCTATGTTTGGTTGGATTGAGTCTCGAGAAGTCCAGCTGTCGATTCTCTCATGTTCAATAAATCTTGAAAACGTATGACTAAGGCACGAAGTTTACATATGTGATTTAGTCTGTGGTTTTTAAGAGGTACTCCGTTCCGTTGGCCTGAATGTGATGGTGTGTTCTGCTGAGGGGATGAAGTGGCAACAGGTTTAAGGGAATCATAGGAACTATCCACAGGTAGTAAAGCATCAAAGCTATTGAGGTGGTTAACACCAATAAATTGTTGAACAAGCAGGAGGAAAGGTTCAGCGTGCCACAGGAATAACGTACCGAGTTCACTGAAGAGCTTTCCAGGGCTTTATCCGATACTTTGCACATATCTAAACATTTGACATGATACCATTTATCCCAGGAATCACAGCAAATGCCTCACTGGATCCATCTCACTGCTTTCTCACGTAACCCACATGGAGGGACACATGGCAGAGCCTGGGTTAACTTGAATGCCATGAGATAATCCAAGGAGAAAATGGCATATCGTTGACTTTGCTTTATCATGCTTGTGTAACACGGTGTCCTTAATGTCCAAATTTGGGCCAAGAGCAATAGTATAATTACTATGAGCAATCAATTCCATATGGAAATGTGCATTGACGGTAGATTTATAACTCTCTGAAAACAGCAAGCAAGAAAATGGAAAAGTCTTACTTAGTTCATAAAGATAGTAGGTGATGTTGTGTTACACTACAATTACCATAAGAGCAAAAAAAAAATGCAGGTCTGGTGGAAGCCATTGTTGAAGGAAGTTGGTGGGTGGCCACGCAGCAATTCTGAGAGCATCCTACTCTCATCCACCATGTCCACAGCACAGAGCTGTCTCTTTTCCTTGGTCTTGGTCACAAATCAAGCACAGACACACTTTGAAGGGTGCTCGTGCTCGTACTCCTGCTCCACCACCTCTTCCTCACCTTCACTATCAAGCCAATGGTGTTGCACCCCAGCTGCCTTCATCGGGAATTCTCTGGAAAGACAAAGAGATTTACGTACCAACAAGTAATCTCATCAGACGTGAAAATACTCCGAAAGAACATTGTTGCCGAGTTGCCTACGCCCATCATCGGGGCTCATTCTCTTCACCAGTTTGGCCTGCTCGGGGATGTCAAACATCACAAGCTCATTGATACCTTACTGGAGAGTCTTCCTATATCGTCTTGCCAGGAATCGGAACTGCGGTTAAGTCTGACCGAGGGTGCTCTGCTGTTGAGTTAATTTTTAGCACAAATCTCAAGTTTCCAGGACAGTTTGTGGCACCTCGTCAGTTTAATCGCGACTCGGATCCGAGCAACTATGTACATAGACTATGGATGCATATGAGAAACTTGAAGTCTGCACCTACCAGGCTACAGCACAGGCAGACCCAGGCCAACACAAACATTCAGTTGTACTCGTGTTTTTGTGCAACACGACATGGTGAGGAAGCCACTTCAATCCCCGTATGACGGACCATTTGAAGTCATCTGCCACGCTGATAAGCTTGTCATCATTAACGACAATGGAAAACATGATACTGTCAGCATTGACAGGTTGAAGTCTGCTGATGTTGACCATGACCTGACTACTGCACTTGCAATCAGCACCGGCAGCAGTAGCCGGAGTGCTTGTGGTGAGGAAGACGCGATTTGGCCGTCAAGTCCATTGGCCAGCTCGTTTTGTGCAGTTTGTTGGAACTTGAAACTTTGGGACTGTTCATTTTTTATATTACAATTTTTACACCTTTCTGATTGATCGCTTTCTTCCTATGTTGACAAATTCTGGTCACGAGTGATCTAGGAGGGGGCTACTTGTGGTGTACTTTTCATCAATGCAAACTTGTTCGTACTTTTCCATCATGAACTTTGTTCAATTTACTTGTCCAATCGATGGCAATTGTGTCGGTGTGTTTTTCCCCTGGTTTCTAACCAATCATTTTGCCTCCTCACACCTCACGACTGAGCTCTATGACCTGCTGCTTACTTTACTTCAAAAGGGAGGCTTCATCGCCAGGGTCAAAGGGGGAACCTTCCGACCGGGTGGCTCGCTATTTACACCGCCATGGAAATGACTCACGGACTTAAGTTTCACTGGCGTTAAACTAAAGTTCACTGGAATTAAACCTCATTCATGGCCCTTCCTCCAGCGGTGCTCCACCCCTCTTCACCAACGGAGCTTCGTGCCGCATGTCGCGTTCACAGCCCTATCTTCAGTGGGTCTTCGCTCCTTTCACGTGCGGGACTGCTATCATCGAACCCCTTTTAGTGAGCAGCTTATTTTCACGGACACCGGTCATTGATGATGCTCAATTAGATCATATTATTCCGTGAACACGATGCCGAATTGGCCCACTGGTGATGTGCCATTTCTTGCTTCTTATTGAATGTGTGACAGTATTCACCTGTAACTTAAGCTTAACAGCTTATGGGACACCACCCAGACTGGACAAAGTCATCGACCTTTAGCGGTGAGTCGAAGTCGGTAACTTGATTTTTTGTAAGTGCATCTCTAACATTGACAGCCAAAGTGCTTTACAATATTCGATCTAATAACATAACTGAAGAAAGGATCCCATTCACAATGATCTACCATTCCATGAACTTTCGAGTCAAGTACGTACATAATCCAGAGGAACCGTTTTTGTATACAGTCAAAGCTTGTGGAAGAGCGAGAACACAGGACAAATGAGCCCACAACAGAATAACAGGAACAGCAGAAAGAGAAGTGGAAAGTTCTAACAGCAGGGCTCAAGGTCAAAATAAATAGAGATGGCCAGCAAGAGATGCGGGTAAGGATGAGGGGTTGGGGAGAACGCAGGGAGTGGATAAGTTGGATACAAAAATGAACTCTGAAGAAGGAAAACTGGAAATTGTGGGGTGGGGAGGGGGTGGGTGGTGATTTAACAAGAGTAGGAAAGATCATAGTTCTTGATGGGGGTGGTGACTAGTGGTAAATCAGAAAATGGTGGTGAACGGCTGTCTTTAAGACTTGGAGGGAAGAATAAGTTTAAACAGAATGTGGAAGTTGGTTCCACCGGTTGTAAATATGAGGAACAATTGAGTGGAGGTGTGCAGTGATACTGGATTTTGGGAGTTTTACCAATAGGAGGTTGCTGGTGGACCACCTGCTTCTTGCAGAAACCTGTGGGGAACAAAGCATGGAGAGGGCAGAGGGTGCAAGACCAGAAAGGAGGCGGAAGAAGACAGGGAGAGGAGACCACTGACACGTCGGCTGTCTGTGACAGCAAAGTGATTGGCCCATAGACTCAGCTTCATTGGGGGAGATTTGAATGATCTTGAAGTCTTTTGTTTCCATGGCATCAAGCTGAGCAAGGTGTGAGGATGGGGTGCCAGACGAGCTTTGGAGTCCAACTTTAAAATGTGGTTTGTCCAAGAAAGATCATGGTGGCTGAGAGAGAGAGAGACCCAAGAGTTTGAATGACAACTTCTTTGAGAGAATTGGTAAGAAAGTAGATGTGAGGGTTTACCATACTGTCCTTTCGGAAAGAGAGAAGGAGAGAGTGTGTGGAATTTCTCCTGGGATTAAAAGACATTTTCTAAGTGTTTGACATGTTTGTGATTTTGTCAAGGTCTGAAGAGAGGGGAGAGGCTGCTGCCTGTCTATTTGAAGGATGAGGGATTTCACGCAGAGGATGAAGTCATCAGCAAAGGAGTCAGAGAGATCGTTGATAAAGATTGATGCAGGGCGGGGCCTAGAACCCATAGAACAGTGCCTTGGGGCAACGCAGCCTTGACAGGGAGAGGAGAAGAAAGGATTCCATTGAGAGCCATACGTTGGCTATAAGAGTGGAAGAAATCAAGAATCCAAGAAAGGAGTTGGCCTTGGATTCCACAGGAAGACAGTTTGGACAGCAAGGCAGGATGCCAGACTGTATTTAAAGCTTGAGATATTTCCAGAGAGATGGTCGTGATCTCATGTCTGATATTGAGGGCCTCAGTCTCTTGTTGGGAAAGTTGAAACGGCATTTACAAGGTGGAGTGAATCAAAATTGATGATCTGAGAAGACGTCTTTAGAGAAAAGGAATGTTTTATATCAACGATGATGGATTCCATGACCTTGCTGATGATTGTAAGCAAGCTAATAGGTGTGTAGTTAAGGTGATCAGCGTTTGCATCTTTTTATGTAATGCAGTGATGTTAGCTGACTTCAAAGAAAATGGAATATGACCTCGGGCAAATGACAGAACGGAAAGAGCAGCAGAGAGGGTTTTTAGGACTTGTGAGCTGATGCCATCTGGTCCAGTTGCAGAATCAGATTCAAGGGTAGCCAGAAACTTCTCCACCATCTCAGGTGCAAAACACACAGAATTCAGGAGTAGTTGGGTATGACTGGGAATGGTGGGTACAGAGAGAGAGAGAGAGAGAGAGAGAGGGGTTATGGACACAAGCTTTTGAAGCAAACACATAATTGAGGTACTCGGCCTTCTTACGAGCAGAGTCAGCTGTGGTACAATTTGAAGTGAAGGAAGGGATGGAAGAGGAGCATACACCAGAGACGGACTTGACAAGGCACCACCAGGTTTTCGAGGAGGGAGACAAGCTT